>CM057164.1:21349802-21795043 GCA_029962745.1 Echinometra lucunter
ACTTTTCATTTGATGACTATGACCTTCATACTTAGTTTCTACTTAAGGCTTTATGTTTAAAGGAAAAGACGGTGCACAACATGTCTTAACCTGATAACAATCACTATCAAATTCCTGTTGCACAGTAACAGTCACTACAGTACATAATTATGGTAAATGAGAGAGCACACGTGCATACCTTATACACACTAAGAAAAAAGGTGAAAGTTTGCACCCTAAATGCAACTCTGGCAGCACCTTTTTGGGTGCAATCTTGCACCCTACATGAAAAAGGTGCAAAAATGCACTTTTTTGTTCTTATTTGCACCCGGAAATGCCCGTTTGCACCCTAAAAGGTGCAACTTTGCACCTATTAGGGTGCAGAAATTTGCGATAAAAAAGGTGCAAATTTGCACCTTCCCTAAAAGGGTACAACTCTGGACCCTTAAAGGTGCAAAAAGCTTATTAGGGTGCAAAGTTGCACCCAAAAAGGAGCTCCCATTGTTGCAATAGAAGGGTACAAAATTGCACCGTTTTTCTGAGTGTGTATGACATTTTATGTTAACCCTTGTAACCCTCTGCATTGTTGTCAAAGGTTTCAGTGTCCAGCAGAATAGACTAAATGAACAGTTTAACGAAAAGAAATTTAAAAGCTGTGTGTCTGGTGTGCATGAAAAATACCTAGCTGAATGATGAATTAATTTACAACAGACATACAGTACATGAATATAACTAAGTAGCTACAAAAGGTTTGGAGGTAATATAAATGAAATCAGTATCATTATTCAGAGTTTCAGACTTCGATAGCAAAACTATATTCAGTAATCTTTATCTATGCATTATATCCCCCCCAAAAAAATAAAAGGGCTCTGTTTCCAGTTATACATTGGCCTTGCTTTAAGTCAGGGTATGACCTCAACACTCTGTACTTTGCACATAATTCAATGACAAGCATTAGCACTATAATTTTAATCTTTTTATTATTATTTTTTTAAAACTAATGTTATTTTTTCTTATTATAATAATCAATAACATATGACCATGATGACAATTCTTATTTTCGACCTTCTCATTTCCTAAAACTATATCGAACCTTTATAGTTCCGCTGTTTACTTCATGATGAGCCATTATCTCGAATTATGCTGATATTTCTACTGGTACATGTTGCTCCCACTTCCTCGTTCTTTTACAAAAATATGTTCAGTTGTATTCAACGATGTAGTTCACGCATTCCTGTGCAAGACAAGTTTATTATTTCTCTGACTAAACGGACTTCAATTTTGCTTCCTTTTCACCTAAACTGGTTGTTTTCGGCTAGACATTGCAACCATCCATTGTCAGAAGAATGCAGAACTTCCCTGCTGCTTTGTGTGCGTGCAAATTGCATGCCGTATATGGAAGCAGTGTGTATAGAATTTGATGGGGATATCATTATTGGTTTTGGAAAAAATATTTTTGTTGTTATTCTTATATCTCTCTGGTAACAAAGGCATTCGAAATTAACAATAGAAAACGTCCTTGTCTACTTGAAAGAGAATAACAGACAGTGGATTATGTTGTTACGCAGGTTGTGTGTATATAGGGAAATGTTGAGTTCATGGATTGGAAAATCAAGGAATCGACGGTCATTTTTATTGGAAATTATCCCTTTATGGTAAATTATGGTTTCGCTGAGACTTAGCTATATTCTAGCAGTGAATGAGGAAATCAAGAAAATCATTTTCAAGGGAAATCACGGAATCCTAATTTCCTGAAAAATCGTGAGTTAATGGGATGACGGAGAATTATCCTTTTACGGATTAACATGCTTAGTTATACCCCCATGGGATCTGTCCCTATTTGTACAAGAGCATAACAAGACATCTTTATCGGTATGATATAGTGACATCATAAGATGAAAAGCAATTTGACATTGTGTTCGGCTGGAGAAGGTCTCAAATGAAGGCCTCCCAATTCAAGACTTACGAAAAATGATTACCTTTGGAATTTGGACCTACCAGGGTAATCATCATGGCATAAACAATCGATTTATTGTTCATTTTCTATGAGTCTGACCGCCGATGGTCAATTTATACACTCAGAAAAAGAGGGGTTTTTTTATTGTTGCCAAATTTGGGGAAAATCAAACATGCGCGTTTCTCTGGTAAAACCTTATTTCGTATTGCGTAAATTCTACCCAATTTACATGATTTACCAACATAAATTATTATTCAGTAGTGGGTAAAATGTAGGCCAAACAGCTTTGCATTTCCCCTACATTTCTTTTTGTTTTAAACAAAGTCTGGTAAAATATTAGGGAAAGTAAATCATTAAAATATCTAGATTTCTGATTTGGTCTAAATCTTCATTGTACCGTATATTTCAGTTTAATATTTTGTAATGCACGGGTCGGGTCTCCCTTTGCATTATCTGATATCAAGTTACGGCTTTGTGAACTATGAACATAACACCTTGTAAAGTATAAAGTGCAACAACATGGACTTCCCACGTGGAGACTTATTTATGATCACTCACATATTTTACAGTGGGAAATTACTACCGTGAAATATTGCACGAATTGAACTTAATCTATTGATGTAGTAATTTCAGTTTTTAGTTGAAAATGTAAGGGTACTAGACGATACTCAGTTATAAGTACACACATGTATGTCAATGCCATCGTCAAACACCGCGGCTTATAGTAAACTGGGGGAAATATATTGGACGCTTTTAGTTCACATATATTGCTATCTTACCACAGAATTCTACGTTTTCGTTTTTTTCTTCACAAATTAAAAAATGCACAGTTCATTACATAATGAGTGAATAATTTTGATGATTCATTTAACCTTTATTTATTCCAGAATTCTTTTTACATTTTTTATTTACTTTTGTTTGTTTGTTGTCATTATTTCACGGTCTGGATTGCTTTGGTTAATCATTTTGATTGTGTGCAAAATTATCATGGTACCACAACACAAATGCTTTCCTTGTACAGTATTCAGATGTGGAAAATACAATCATATCTATGGAATGAGTGACAAATTAGGCATGACCGTCATATGACCTTCCAGAAGGTTGCGGTTACCTATCATGAATGAAGCTGAAATTTAAGCATGGTTTTGTTCTGCTTGTGGCATTTATGCACATTTTACAACAAGAATTCTTGGTCTCTTTGGAAAATAACATGCCATAAAACCGTGTTTGTTATATAAAATACGCGCTTTAATTCTGATATAAAACACTTACGGATAAGAGTATATCCTTGTGACTCAAAACGTTATAATCGCTGAAGGGTTTGCAATCAGTTCATTTCACTTTTGATTAATAATCATTATTATAAGAACGATTTCAAGAGTTTCTTTAAGTGGAATTAGCAACGTAAAATCTTCCTCCATTCCTGTATCTTTGAAGTGGTGCAATTATGGAGATGGAAGATGCATTTTCACTTTATATCCCTAGATGTCTAACAGAGCGGTATACACGCAAACCTAAAGCTATACACACAATACTCAGATACAGAAGATATACGGCGATGTCAGCTGATGCACATATGAGATGGAGTCTTATGCATGGAAGAAGATGGTGAGCTTCGAAGAGGAGAGAGAGAAAAAGATGAAGCACGAAAGAAAAAAAAAGAGATGCTTTTACTTACCCAGCGGCCAGCTAGAATAACTCCACCGTGATCCTTCTACAGTCGACATACAGATTCAGTCATTGGATAATGGGTAAAGAGCCTGATATACCCCTGTTTTTCCAAACCCAAACCAAAAAATGTATCTCCCCCTGTAACCCGCCAGAAAATTATATGCCAGACAGGTTTTGCCTATGCTTTGCGGTGGTGATGTAGAGAGACGCGGGTGTTATGTTGTATTCCATGCACGGTCGTACGACTGTAAAACATGTACGCATAAAACGCGGGAATGTATGAGGAGCTTCTGTGCAGCATGCACGGTGTATGTAGATAACTGGAGGAGGAGGATATCGTACAGGGAGTCTGGTCCGTGTGTATGTGTAGTGTGTGTGTGTCTCTCTCTATCTCCTTGCTTCTGCACTTGGGGTGCCCGTGTATCCATGCATCGTCCAGCAACGGCAATTATGTTAATGAGCTAGTGTGCTATGGAAGAACAAGGAGAAGGAGAATGAAAAGGAGAAAGAGAAGAAGAGAACAAGAAAGGAGATGGCAAAAAGACAGATGGAATTGGATGATACAGGGACTGACAATAGGAAGAGGGTGGAAGAGAAACTGACAAAAAGAATAATGGGATAAGTTGAGATGACGACAGGATAATGAGAAAGAGAAAGGGAGATATAGAGGGAGAGAGAGAGAGAGAAGAGGTGGAGTGACAGGGAAATGAGATGGCAAACTTACTGTACACACAAATATTTTTTAATCATAGTTCCATGGTGGATGGAAAATATGTTTAACTAAAATGGTGACGAAATGATGAGAAAATAAAAACAAAAACAAAAACAAAACAATACAATACAAAACAACAAAAAAGTACGTAAGTAGAGAAAAAGACAGAGTAAGGGTGTGGAAGAGAACAGGAGAGTAAGAATAGCTATGCATTAAAAAAGAATGGTCTCCACAATGGTGTCACAGATTTGAAAAATGGACTGATGGAGAGTAGAAAGGTTCGAAGAGTAAAAAGGGGGATAAAAGGTAAAAAGGAGGAGGGGGAGGGGGGTGAGAGAGGGGAACCGAGAGATGAAGAGAGAGAGAAATTATAGTTGGAAACAGGGAGATAAACACCGTGACAAGGAGAGAGAGAGAGAGGTGGGGAAGAGAAAGGATAGAAGGTGGGAAGAAAGAAAAAACAGAAAAGAAGACAGGGAGAAAGACAGGGGGACAGAAATGGAGAAAGAGAGAGAGAGAGAGAGAAAGAGAGCGGTGAACTGGCCTGCTCTAGGAGATGGATGCGGAGGAAGAGAACGGGGAGAGCGGAGGAATGGCCTTATTGGAAAGCGTCTCCCGGGCAACCAAGATTGCTCTTTATCTTCTCGCAGTCTCAGCCGGCATACAATAGTCTCGTCAAGCAGACTACACTGTTTCAGTCGCCACAAACCTATGAAGGTAGGCTTTACGTCGTATTTGCCATGTCTGCCTATTCTATCGTAGGGTATGTGCTCGTCAGTCAATAAAAGCCTTCTCGTCCTTATTTTATGCTGATGTAACAGCCTGTTTGATAATGGGTGTTATTTTGCTTGACCAATCTCACGCAACCTTCTTTTTGCCTCATCTATTGTTTTACCTCTTGGCTGGTGTGACGACCTTTTGTTGGTCTGCTTCTTACAATTATTCTGGATTTTTATAACGCCTATTACATCTCTCTGATGTCTCTATGCGCCTTACAGAAATACTATTACCCCAGTCATCGGATTTCGGGCTTACCCGCACACAATGTATGCACCATCTCCACTCCCTGGGGAGCATTCAGCCAGGCGCCTTTCGCAGGAGCTCACAATGCTAAACAAATCACAACGACGTTCGCATCCTGCCGGTTACCCACTTAAAACGTGGTTGGAGAGTGGCAAATATAGATTCATATCTTGTCAAAGGACATTAGTGCCGCGTGATTCGAACTCGGACCACGAGATCCATAGCCGGTGACATATCCACTAGACCACGGCACCTCTACTTTCCAATGACTTTCTACATCGCTTGATGCATTTGTCTGAAACAAAAAACGTGTATTTTTAAAATTTCACTGGGGACTCATTAAGGACTAAGTTCAATTCCTGGAATATATTATGTACATATTTTCATAGAACCGAAATGATTCCCGTCATACATGCGTTGTGCACATGGCAGAGTACTTTATATAGTCTGCAGTGGTATGTGCCGTATACTCATACTACAGTAAGAGTGATCCGTGAATATATTCTTTACAGGTTTTTCATCATTTTATCTGATGAAAGCAAAAAGAAATACAAAGTAAGTGCAGGTTGCTCAGGATAATTTAAAATGAAAGTAATGAAAGGCTTAAAACAAATCATTTCACGCACGGAAGTCATAGAATACACATTCAATATTCTTTTTGTTGAAACGTGAACGTAATAAGGTAGGGTGCTGTTAATTTGTCAGTGGTAATAACTATTAAAGATGATCCAAGAGGGTTGAAAAGTTCATGACCGGTCATGAAGAAGACACCCTCTGTTCTTTTTAGTTGTAATTAGGATGTCATACAACGCACTCTTATGTCATACAACACACTCAATAACTAGTACTACTCCTCTTTTGTCCAGTCTTTGCGTTTGAAAGAAATTATTTGGAATGATTGAACTTGAACTAAAACTAAACGTGCGTACAGTAATAACAGTAAAATGTTAAGATATAATAGGGAAAGAATCTTGTATTTATCTATACGAAAGATAATACTGTATATACACTACAGAGAAATTAGAAAGTACATGAATTACTCTCATTATGTCTGCCTGCTCATACAGAGAAAGTAATATTATTTGTAACTGGCTGCTTCATGGCGCGATGAATACACAGCAACATTTCAGTAGTAAAAACTGTGGAAGCACAGAATAATAGTACTGCCACAGTGTGTGTATATGCAAGCATATGTAAAGTAACTGTTTGTTATTGTTTTTGTTGTTGTTGTTGTTTCGGTTTTTGTAAAAAAAACTTTTTAGTGTTGTCAGTAGGTCCTACGAAAATCAGTCTGCAAGCACAGACCCTAACTGACACTTCATTAGAATACATCGCGTCTTGAGAGAAGCCTAGCCCACGGCCTACTGGCTCTGTCAAGGTCAGGAACAGCTGTAGTACACGATCCCCATAGAGCTACTTATTCTCATATTCAGACCTCTTTAACGTGTTTCGACTGAAGAGGGTTTGTGTCTGCAAACTATGTAAACGTGCTGTTTGCGTAATATATCAAAGTGTGACCACACTATGGATCACAGAGTGTTCATTTCACAGTGTAACCAAAGAGAGTATCGAAGAGTGTCTCAATGTGAACAAAGAGAGATTCACAGTGCAAGCCTACACACCACACTGTGATCCAGAGAGAGAGAGAGAGAGAGAGAGAATTGTGTGTATGTACACAACCGTATAACCACAGATAATGAACGCTGTATCATTTAGTGTACACACCACAGTATGGTTACTGACGAAAATTACCTTGTACACAGCACACTGTGACCAAAAAGAGAGAGTCACACAGTACATGCCGCGGTGTATTACAGATGTAATCATTGCCAATACCCCTCTAATGTGCAGAGGCGTCGATCCATTTTTCGGATTGGGGGGGGGGGGGGGGGCAAGACGACCAAGTGGAGATGAACCCACGGCTACTATTTGTACACACACACACACCCTCACATATGTATATATATATATATATATATATATATATATATATATAGGCATACATAGGCCTATATCAATGTGAAGTATTTTCAAATTGGGGAAATTAGGCAACTTGCTATGTGAACCATCCTGCTTTTTTTTTTTCAATTTTGCGAGCGAGCGAAAAATAACAAATTTCTTGTTATGAGAGAAGGGTTTAGTTATCATATAGGCATAAATGATACCTAATATATAATGCATATGGTTACCTCGCTGCCAAATATGAACTCTACTTTGTCACATCGTTGGTCCATTGTTGCTGGCCCCCTAACCACCTAACCCCTAACCACATTTGATATTACGAGCGAGCAAAGCGACCGAGGAAGCACACACTGTTTTTCATGGTAGATATAGTAAACCCTTCGGAAAATTACGCTGTGAGCCAATGCAACATCTACATTATCTATTCGGTCTCATCTCACCGAATTCGTTTGCTTTTCAAAACCATTAATATGAAACGAGCGAGCGCAGCGAGCGAGGAAAAATATACCCTTTTCCATAATGATAGAAGTGTTATTTCGTCATCATAATAATGTGATAAAAATGTGATATGCGCTATACAAGAACGGAATATTATTATCATCATTATCATCAGAATACACTATAAACCTGTCATGCCTGTATGATTTCTAAATCTGATCACCTGTGTGCCGAATGTGACACTGTTTTAGCTACCTCGCTTGCAGTCCGAATCCATTCTGTTTCTACCATAGCGAGCAAAGTCAACGACCGATCCAGGCAAAATTATATGGATTCGTCCCAAAATCTTTGTCAACCACCTTGCTGCCCAAATATAATGATATTTTGGAATCTCGCTGCTATAATAAGCTACTTGCTGCCCGAAATCATCTTGTATCTAGCTTTTACCAGCGAGAGTAGCGAGCGAGTCAACGAAAAATATATGTTTCTGTTTTGCGTTTTTTTTTTCTTTTTATCCAGGCCGTTGTCTCCTGAAAGTTTATCTATTTTTAGGTCAACTGGCCGCTCGATTTCTAGGAGTGATATCTTGTTTGGTTATATTACTTCCTATGAGTAGAAGAATAGTATAACATTAGATAGAAACACAAGATGCAAACCGATTTCCTTTCATAAGAATAGTAATTATCATCGGCATTGGTTGAGATACTTAAATGCGAGCGAGCGAAGCGAGCGAGCGCTTCCCAGTTTCCCATTTTTTTTTCTTTTTTCTTGTTTTACGCTTTCATTTCATTTCCTTTCTTACTTTTCTCTTTCTTTTTTCTTTTTCCTTTTTTCTTTTTTTTTTTTTGGTTGCGAAATTATTGGGGGGCAAAATGATATTTTTGCCCCCCCGAAATTTTCTTGGGGGGGGGGGCAACTGCCGCCCCCCTGCCCCCCCCCCCCCCCAGGATCGACGCCTCTGCTAATGCGATGTCACCACATGGACCACAGAAGCACGCAGTGTAGACATCACAATGTGCTTGCAAAGAGAGTCACAGTGTACAGACCACGGTGTGAACACGGAGAAAACCATGTAATATAAATCGTAATGTGACTACAGATTCAGTGTCCACACCACAACATGATCAGGTGCTCACATTTTGCTTGCCACAGTATGTTCATGAGAAATATTCACAGCACTGCATACACATATCACAGTGTGAACATAAGAAGAATTCATAGTGTTCACACCACAGTATGATCAGGTAATCACATTTTGCATGCTGCAGTACGATCATCAAAAGACTCACAGCATACACACCACAGTGTGAACATAAGAAAGATTCACAGTGTCCACACCACAGTATGATAAGATAATCACGGTTACCATAAAGAGATTCACTACACACACCGCAATGTGCACTTTAAGGAGGATGCACACCACAGTACGATCAGGTAATGACATTTTGCATGCAACAGTACAATCATAAAGAGATTAACAGCATACCCACCACAGTGTGAACATGGAAGGAATCCACAGTGTACGCACCAAAGTGTGACATACAGAATCACAGTATGTAAGCATCACAATCACACATGCATACTGTTAACTTCGCAAAACCATGGTAAATATGGTAACATGGCGAAACACAGCGAGAATCTATGCGATAATGTTCTTCCACATACTCTTTACATCAAGCACAAAGAATGAGTTTCATTTATTCAATTGTTTTCACCATGTTTCTGACTCTTATACAACCCCAGTCACAGAAGTACAGTGTCTTATTGATTGATGCACGATTTGTTTGTTTTGTGAATGACTAATTTTCAAAACACAAAGACTTTGATAAAATATCATACACATATTAAATGATTTTCCATTATTCAAGAGATTAATATAAGGCAACTGACTGCAAGTTCTGCCAAACGGTGGCTTCCATTTCTCGAAAGACACAAAATAATGCCGTTTAGATTCACCGATAGCAAGAAAGTTTCATTTCCACAAAATAAAGCACCTTGACCGAACTTTTTACCTTTGCAAATGATTGGAAATCAATTTGTAATGCATATTCTTGACATGAACGGAAAAAAACGATGACTTCAGGCGAAATGAGCGCTGATTTCCGCTCAGTGATCTCCCGATTTTTGCAATCAATACTTACTTCCGCATGTTGCGCTCCTTGTATTTCTCTTCTGCTTCGTTGTTATTGCTGCTACGTATTTCTTCGTCTTCAATAATTCATTAATTTCTAGTATTTTACATCCGCGTACTCATGATAATGTTTAGCGAGTTTCCAAATGTTATACCCTGTATGATGTATCACATCTGATACTAGCAAGTTGTTTCTGTCCGGAACTGATTTTTACTTGTTCGAGGTGTAGTTTCTTGCAGTGCTTTGCTTTCTTATTAAGTAGAAACGTAATGACAGTGAATGTACAATAAACTCTCCATTGCACTTCAAACTTTCACATCGTTCAGAACGGATTTTGTTAATTCAGATTCAGATTCAGATTCAGATCCAGTTTTATTTCCAACAGAAATAACAAATATTTATACAAATCATTTTCATAGATTATAACAAATATTACAATACATTAATAATAATCATGATAACTAACATATAAAAATATAATACAAAATAAATGAATATTAACCAATATTTCACCCCCTCCCCCCAAAAACAAACAAATAAACAAACAAACAAACAGCAACCACAAAACAAACAAAAAGAAAATACAACTACACTAAACATAATTATGCCTGTGCGTCCTTAGCTTGATTCTAAACAATCATTACTTTTTTGAAAGTTTGAGCATACGGGTTCAGTTACCCACTGAACGTGCTGAATGTTACTAGTATATATGCCAGTCTGGTATGCTTCTCCACATAGAAGATTGCACAGCAGAGGCTTATCCAGGAATATGCGCCCCCCCCCCCCCCCGTCCCCTGCTCGACTGGAGAACCAAAATTGTATATTTGGTGTCTACTCATGCTGCAGACCCGTCACCAGAGCACTTCACAGTATACGATTCGCGAACTCAATGCGGAGTAAAAATCGCATGCTATTTAAGCCTCTATTATTTGAAACATACTTCGCCTGAGAAATGGGACGGAAATCCATCTAGATCAAGGTGATTAATCCGTCAATGTTTCATGGCCATAAGCGGGGGGGGGGGGGGGGCAGGGGCAGTTCCCCCCCTCCCCCAGAAGTTTTCATGACTCATTTTTTTTTTACTGAAAATTTTCCAAAATTGCACCAGAAGTGTGCACCAAATCCTTCAATTTCAATTTCAAAAATGCAAAAGCGCCATTGAGACCAGCTCGGTCGTTTTGCTCCCTCGCTTGCGTGTCGTTTTGCATCCCCCCGGAAAAAAATTCTGCGTAGGGCCCTGCGCTGTTTCTCGAAAGCGCCATAAGTCTATTAAAGTTCTTGGAATGCAACCCATATTTAAAAAGCGTTTTACTGGGATGTCAGTGAACTTAGACTTATGGCGGTTTGGAGAAACGGGTACATGGATTCTAACTTCTCACTGTCACTTTCCTTTACCTCAGTGACCTCGAGGTAGCTCACAGCAAGAAACTGTAGGAAGAAATCCTTGACTCAAGAAAGTCCGCATGGAGGAGTAGAGGAAAACTTACCTGATATTTTGTTTTTAGATTGGATAAAGTTGAAAACTACTTGCTGTAATAAACCATTCGGTCCTTTCTCAAAGACGGCGCCCATTTACGGTATGCTTGGATAATCATTATCTCTTGCCTCAGTAAGGAGCAAAGACAGATCATGCAAGTATAGGCCTATTTCATTTTTAAAAAGGAGAAAAAAAAAGATATTTTAAAACCTTACCAGAAATGTGATGTACTGAGCGTGACTTTTAATAGACAGGACGTCGGCAGCTGCGAAGAACCACTGAGTAAGATATGCAAATGCACGCTTCGTCGATATGAAACTGAAACCCATGCAACACTATATACAATTTTTGCGGGATTTCAGCAGAAAGGTTCTATAACATATCAAGCCCTGAATGATTTCTGCAATTCGTTGATGTAATGCTCCTTTTATACTACTGCTGTTATTTCAGTTAGGATGTAGTGATGAACACAATTAGTATTTCGTGCGCAGTTTCAAAAGTAAAGATTCATCAGAACACAATTTGCTTAAGTAAACCAGTGTGGCGGACTGCGGACAGAGTGTCATCCGAGTTTACCAAAGGGCGGAGTTAGTCATATAGAGGAAGTTTTCTGGTGTATGCTACCTGCAAAATTACTTTTTCAGCAAGGGAATTATTTTCATGACGTTTCAATATCATCACATGGGCGGTCTATCAAGTTTCAAGTCAACTTCAGCAATTCAGGGCGTATCCAAACAGTACTGACAGGGGGACGGAATCCTCCCCAGACAGGGAAAATGTGTGTGTGTGTGTGTGTGCGTGTGTGGGGGTGTGTATGTTGGGGGGGGGGGTGTAATGGAAAACTCGTTGTGCCGTAGGAGCTATTGCAAGGTGTACTTTACCATGTTTGTTTTGGGGCTTCAACAAAAGGGGGATGTGTGCATTCAATTTTTACTATCTATCTGGGAGTCCTCTTCCTGCCCCACCACCCTTATAAAAAATAAAAAATAATCGTGTTAAAGGGCAGCACAAAATATCCGGTTCAGTGATCATCTCGCTATGTACACCCGGATACCGGAATTCTGAAATGTCGACACGCCTTCCTCAAAAATATGGGATTTCAATCCCTTCTTAGAGTTTAATTCATAGAAAAAGTTTCTATCAACAGGAAAAGCATTTTTCTTTACACACTTCTGACATGTAACTGATATATTTTGTTCATCGTTCGACACAGTAAAAAGGTCAGTAGGACAGACATAATCGGCATACGCCTGTTGCAGCAACATTATTAGCGCCGCTGAACAAATTGTCGCCGGTAACAATAAGTGCAATTTTTTTTCAAAACCAAGCTGCTGCCGGTGACAATTCGTACATAAGCTGCACATGTTGTCGACAGGCATCGAAGTGAAATCTTGAATTTGATGTGATGGCCATGAGAGAAAAATTAAATCAATGTTTGGTTTTTTTTTCGGTTTTTTTTTCGCTTCTTTTTTTTTTTTTTGGGGGGGGGGGGGAGTTTCTCCTATATTTTGTTGACCTTTTTCATTCGATGTTTGTGTTCTTTCAATTAATGTAACAATCGTCTGTAACTTTGTGATTCTGATAATCCAATAAAACATATAAATATAAAAAGATACTAATGGGTATAGGGATGGGGAGGTGAAAGTCAAACATATCCACAACAGGCTTTACAAGCTCTCCCTCTCCCTCTAACTATATCCCTACTTTTATCATTCTTCGTGCTACAATACAATTTTTTGTAAAATATAAGTCGCAACACATAATTTTATGCATGCTTTTCCTTTTCTTCCAGTAATTCTGACCGTTTTTCTTCCTTCTTTTCTTTTTGTTCTCTCTGTCTCCCCCCCCCCTCTCTCTCTCTCTTTGAATTTAAAGGGGGTACCCAATGCTGAAACAATGTTAGTTCATTATAAAAGAGCATGATTTTATTAACAGAAAATCATCTGCCTAAAGTGTTTTTTTTTTTAAAGTCGTGTTGCCAAGGAAACCCCAAAATGTGGTAATATTTCAAGATATTTTTGACCCCTCAGCTGTGACCCAGCTTCAACTGGGTACCCCACCCACTTTGACGTCAAAATGACGTCAAAGTGGGTACCTTGTCGCGCACTTCTAGCAAAATGCGCGCAAGGTATAATACATATTGTACAGTCTAGCGCGCAGCACAACTGCAATGCGCGAAGCTGGGTACCCACTTTTACTTCATACCTCATACTCAAAATTTTGGGTCAGCTCTTGACTTTTTATGAGAAAATCAGCCAAAATGCATTGAATTCGATTGAAAATCATCATATTTTTAATGTAATTCTTCTTAGAATTCTGTTCTCGATCATATATCAAAATTTTGTTTACCATAGTGTAATCACTTTAAAGGGAACTTGAAAGATGAAGCGTGAGGGAGACAGACAAAGAAAAACGAGAATGGAGGGAGATACAATGGAAGAAATAGGAAGAGACAGAGAAAGAGAGAGATGAAAAAATGGGAGTAGTAGGGAAAAAAATAACAAAAAGATAGATGTAGTTAGCAAGAAAGTGAAAATTTTGAAAATTGTCGTTTTCATTTCATGTTATGTATCCTACAAACTCTTTTGGCTAAAGTTTTAAGCAATGAGTCCGCATAACATTATTATTGATAACAATCGCCTTTAAAGGCCGGAAAAGCTACCCTTATTAAAACAAAAACGGCTCTTGAAGAATGAGCAACATGACAAAAACAAGCACCACAGAACGAAAGAAGGAAAAAGCAATGCCCCGCCCCCCAGTATTGACGCCCTCTGTACTGTGAATTAAATGGCTCTACATACAATAGGTGTTACCATTCACCAAGTTCAAATCATTTTCTTTTTCATCATCATTACACTACCTCATAAATAATTTGTTTTCACATCCTTATCCTTTTTTGTTATCAGCCTGAAAAAAAAAATGCCATGGACTCAAAAAAAGTTACTAGTGGTATCAAAGGCGCGCAAAATTGGAGGATATTTTTTTAAAAATTATATTGTATAATATATTGTGCAGTATATTGCCACGAGTTATTTTTTGGAGCGACATGTCTGCAGCAGAATTATTTTCTTGGGAAAATTCCGCGGCCTAGCCCCCCCCCCCCCATGGCTGCCCCGGCTTTGAATGGATCGTTTTTGTTGTTATTTTTGTTTTTGTTTTTGTGTATGTGTTTGTGTGCTTGTTTTTGCTCTCGGGTCAAAGGAAAAGGGTTAGTAGCCGCCCCCCCCCCCCCCCCCGCTATATAGACATAACTTGAAATAAAACTTTTTAACAACCCTTCTTTGATAAAATCTATAAATCAGGAACAATAAAAACAACATCATAATCACCTTTATCTTCATCATCATCATCATCGTCGTCGTCACCATCATCATCATCATCATCATCATCAATGTCATCTCTGTCGTCGCTGTTCTCTGCTTCGAAAGGAACATTGTAACTGGTGGCAATTTTGTGCACATAATTGTCGCCAGTGGAAAAAAAAGCATTACAAGTAAAAGCACAAATCGGCGGGTGACCATAATTTTGTCCAGCGGCGACAATATGTGCATGCTGCAACAACGGCTAAGGGAGGCAGGGGGCACATCATTCCTAAATGAGTGAGGATTTTGAAAAGAATGACAAACTATGCAGAAAATGGGAAAGAGGAAAACGAAAAACATGAATATAATAAGATAACGAAACAATCCCTCCCCACTTCCAACTCCGTCGAAGTGTTCTCCGCCATTTCCTTATAGTATGACCAGTGCCCCCTCCCCATCTCCTCTCTCTCTCTCTCTCTCTCTCTCTCTCTCTCTCTCTCTCTCTCTCATTAAGCCAGTTCCTTTTAACATGCTTTAAGTACAAAATACTAGCAAAATTCCTTTCTACGCAACCTGATAATACATGGTATACATGTAAAAGGCTATATAGGCCCGGTATAGGCCCCTAAGTATTGCATTAACAAAGTACAAAATACGCAGTTTTACCCATTTCCTTGTTTCTGAGTAATCGCATTTTTGAACTTGAAGTAAGCAGAATAAACCAGTTTCCACATAGAACAAGGTCATTTACCCAAGGCCACAATGCAAACAAGGAACTGTCCGTCACTGTATTTCCCAGTTGAACGACACGTCACAAGAACCAAGACTCGTTCATGCATTAGCTGATGGTAAACCGTATTTTCTCATGTATTTTATTAGATCGCGTGTCTAAGGGGTGCATGTGGGACGGTTCGGTGTAAAAATGTCAGAGTTAAAAATGCCAGAGGAAAAAATGTCAGAGTTAAAAATGTCAGAGGAAAAAATGTCAGAGGAAAAAATGTCAGAGGTAAAAATGTCAGAGGTAAAAATGTCAGAGGTAAAAATGTCAGAGGTAAAAATGTCCGAGGAAAAAATGTCCGAGGTAAAAATGTCAGGGGAAAAAAAGTCAGAGGTAAATATGTCAGACGTAAAAATGTCAGAGATAAAATTGTCAGCTCTGAAAATGCCGAAGTGAACGTGTTACAGGTAAGAATATTGAATTTGAAATTAGGAAGAGCACGAGATATTAAAAAAAGAATTCATACTGTATAAATGGAGTGATCACAATAATACTGCTCTCTGTAAAAGGGTGTATGTTCAATCATTCGACTGGCCTTCCTATCTTACTCATTTGATGTGAAAGTGATAATGCTGCCCCATTCAACCACCTAGTGAGACCAATCTTGTTTTGGCCGGGAGAACATCCTGGTATGTGCGCATTGCCCAACAGTGTTTTGATCTTCCGAGCACTTGTTTAGCTGACTCCAAATATAGCAGCAAACGAATGCCCAGTTTCCTCTCTGTGTTTAAGATTTGGCCGCTTGACACGATTGCACTGTGAAACATATTTCAGCAAGCGATAAGTACATCGCACGTTTTGGGTAAGAAATGTAGCATGGGATGATGTTCATTATTTTCTTTGTGAGATTAATTAAGTTACAGGATTATATCTAAATGATTTAAGATCTTAAGTGGAATGACAGAATGGTAGATGAACTTAAGAAGGGATATCCACGTTTGATGTGTTACATATGCTAACACAATATCTAATTGAATAATTCTCTTTAAAAGTTGTAAATTCCGCAGCGTATCGGATGAAATAATACAAAAGGTCGAGAAATAGATCGAATTAACGATTCAATTTCGCTTACTTCCTATTCTTCCTTACGTATAAGGACAATAATACTGAAACATTCGTTCACGTATACCACGCTTAATTGAATAATTCTTTTGTTGTAAATTCCGCAGCGTATCGGATGAAATAATACAAAAGGTCGAGAAATAGATCGAATTAACGATTCAATTTCGCTTACTTCCTATTCTTCCTTACGTATACATGGTATAAGGACAATAATATTGAAGCATTCGTTCACGTATACCACGATTAATTGAATAATTCTTTTTAAAAGTTGTAAATTCCGCAGAGTATCGGATGAAATAATACAAAAGGTCGAGAAATAGATCGAATTAACGATTCAATTTCGCTTACATCCTATTCTTCCTTACGTATAAGGGCAATAATATTGAAACATTCGTTCACGTATACCACGCTTAACTGAATAATTCTTTTGTTGTAAATTCCGCAGCGTATCGGATGAAATAATACAAAAGGTCGAGAAATAGATCGAATTAACGATTCAATTTCGCTTACTTCCTATTCTTCCTTACGTATAAGGACAATAATATTGAAGCATTCGTTCACGTATACCACGCTTGATTGGAGGGGGGGGGGGGGGGGGAGGGAGCTTATGAAGAGGAATGTACATATTAAAATCGCGTAGTCGTGTGGAATGTGTGTGGTCAGCTACTCGTGTTACCAACCCAATTTTTTCCCACCATCGTTTTTACAATGCCCGTCCCCGCGGTGAAAACGAGGGCAATGCGCGCATACCAGGGGAGCATTTCATGAAGAGTTTTGTCGGTGAAAATGTGATGTACTTCTGACATTTTTACCTCTGACATTTTTACCTCTGACATTTTTCCCCTGACATTTTTACCTCTGACATTTTTACCTCTGACATTTTTTCCTCTGACATTTTTACCTCTGACATTTTTACCTCTGACATTTTTTCCACTGACATTTTTACCTCTGATATTTTTACATCTGACATTTTTCCCTCTGACATTTTTACTTCTGACATTTTTACCTCCGACATTTTTACCTCTGACATTTTTACCTCTGACATTTTTACCTCTGACATTTTTACCTCTGATATTTTTACCTCTGAAATTTTTACCTCTGACATTTTTGGTGACAACCCACTTCACCGAAGGCCCGCGAGACCGAAGGCCGGCGAGGCCGAAAATAGCGAATTGTAATCTATAATATCACACCGCTCTGGCCAATTCCTGTGCCAGAAGGAAGTTTAATAAGTATTAAAGGGCAGCGAATGTTTTTCATTTAAGGTGTAGAACATCCGGAAACGAGAACTAAACATGCTAAAGGAGACATAATTATTTTATATACCGATAGCGCATTATTTGTAATGAAGGAAAATACAATACGAGAAAAGTCGGCCTCGCGGGCATTCGGTGAAGTGGTCGGACCCCACATTGGTACCTCTGACATTTTTACCTCTGACATTTTTACCTCTGACATTTTTACCTCTGACATTTTTACCTCTGACATTTTTACCTCTGACATTTTATCCTCTGACATTTTTACCTCTGACATTTTTCCTCTGACATTTTTACCTCTGACATTTTTACCTCTGACATTTTTACCTCTGACATTTTTACCTCTGACATTTTTACCTCTGACATTTTTACCTCTGACATTTTTTCCTCTGACATTTTTACCTCTGACATTTTTACCTCTGACATTTTTACCTGGCACCTGTGGGACATGCACACCATGGTTAAGGGGGGGGGGGGAGAGACTGAGAGGGAGAGAGAAAGTGAAAAGTATAAGACTCCTTCCCTAAAACTCCTAACAAACACACATTCTACGGCTACGCCATTGCATATACTGTACATGTAGTCTTTTCTTTCTCTCTCTTTAGAAAAAAAAAGTATGAATTAGAAAAAAAAATCCCTTAAAAAAATTTAATTTATTCGTTCACCCTTCTGTTTATTGATTTTCTATTTATTATTTATTGATTCAGCTTTCCTTTTACTTATCTATTTATCTATTTATCTGTTCATTTATTTATTTATTTATTCATTTATCTACTTTCTGTTAATTCATTCATTTATTCATTTACCGGTCTGTTTTTTATATCATTCCCCGATGTCATTCATTCATTCAGCTTTCCTTTTATTTCTTTCTTTATTTGTTTATATATTTAATCATCTATATCTGTATATTCATTTACTAATTAATTCATTTATTAATTTTTTCATTTGTTTATTTGTTTATTCATTAATTTATTTGTTTATTTATCTATTTATTCATTATACATCTACATATTCATCTCTCATTTATAAATGTTTCAGTGCGTTTTTTTTTCCAGGTCACGGCAGGATTCTTCCCACCTGTCTATTATATTTTTTCTCTCTCTTTTGAAATTTTAAATTAGCTTTAGGCTATAAGAAAAGATTTTAGGTGTATTCATACAAAATCTCTAGATGCGTCACGTGTTTCACGTGTCTCGACCGTCAAAAACCAACCTGTTTGTTACGTGTGTGTTTTGTTTTGATTTTGTTTTTGTTTTTGTTTTTTTTAGGGGGTGGTCGCACGTGTGTACAGCAATATATGTGAGCCCCCCCCCCCCCCCCCCGCGCTCTCGAGCAATGCGTCACATGTGCTGATGCACTGAAGTTTTAACATGGGTATAGTGGGTGGTCTGTTATTATAAAACCAGCTAAAATTCGTATGTAAAATGTTTTTTGTTTTTCTTGTTTTTTTTTTGTTTGTTTACATCATTTCCCTTGATATTCTCACAGCTGTTGTTGGCGATGTAATATTCAGAATATTTTCGACACTGTTTTGCCCTTGGGAGTGTTTGCGTTTATGTCATCATATCAGTTTCACAACACTATGACAAACATAATTATCGCACTGAAGGCAGCAGGTGATGTTTACATTATTGTATTCATTGCTTGACAGGGGTTTTCCCGGCCTTATTTGTTATTCCACAAACAGGGCAAGACAGCGTGAACGAGAGCTGGAGGAGAGGAGAGGAAAGAAGAGACAGCAAGAGATGGGTGAAAAGGGGGGAGAAACGGAGAAAGAAAGGGCGAAGAAAGAGAGGGGGAGACAGCGAGAGATGAGAGATAGAGAAAGAGAGAGAGAGAGAGAGGAAGAGAGAAAGCTGAAGGAGGCGGAGGAGGAGGAGGAGGAGGAGGAGGAGGAGGAGAGGAGAACGAGAGAACGAGAGAAATGGAGAGGGATATACGGCGAGAACATGGAGAAGGTGGGGGAAATCGGGAAGGGGTCAAGCAAAGGGGAAAATAGAAGAGTAAACATTTCTCTCCAAAATGATATTAACAGACATCACATCTTTTCCTCTTTCCAATTTTTTTCGACAATTCTTTTATTCCAAGTTCTTGGCTTATATGATCTCTGTGCCCCTATTTTTAGGCTGATGTCAACTCAACATAACAGATAAATAGACCTTCCGTTGCTGAATGCAACCAGAAACAGCGATGATGATCAGGAAGAGACGAGCCGGAAATAGTTCTGATATGGGGAAATTTTTTAATCTTTCTCAGTAAATTGATATAAACAGAATCCGATGGCCACAGAAATGACAGATAGCATGCACCTGTTGCATGCCATTTCATAAACCTTTAGTTCTTATCAATTTGCAACTGCCAACAAGATGATAGGGATATTTTGGAATTCTATTTATATTTTCATCGATTAAACAGGGTCAATGTAAGGAACAAATAACTTAGCAGGCCCACGAGTCTATGTGATTCATCAATGCACGCATGTCCATTTGATACTTATTTATATCGAGTTGATTTTTTTATATACCGATATGAAAGTGTTAAACCTATAACATGCTAAACGTTTACCCTATTTCGCGATTTCTTCGCAACGATGTGAAAATATCAATAATGAGTAGAAAATCTATAAAAAAAATGAAATACATAACGATATGTCAAAAAAGAAGATTCTTAAAAAAACAACAACACCAACATCAAAGTGCGTAAATGCTATTGAATTTGTGTAGTATTATCATTCTAATTAATTCGATTCAAACATGTATATTTAATTCATAATTTGCATGTCTCGCATGGGATAATAAGTTCAAGAGTTCAAGAGTTTATTTTTCATTTCCAAAAACAAAAAACAAATTTTGAAAAAAAAATCAAATATACATAATTATTCATATATACATATTTTTACAATACAGTAAACGTTAACATAATTTGAAATATATGTAAAACAAAGTAAATCTACAAGAATATAATATATATATATATATACTGGAAATGGAGGGATCCACTAAAAAGCAATGCTTGTAGAGTGTGGATCCCTCAAATAATAATGATATTGTAAACATAACTTGTGTTCAATTTTATTATCATATATATATATATATATATATATGAAAAAAATGAATAAAAAACAACAAATTAAATTTAAATCTACTATATATATATATATATATATATATATATATATATATATATATGAAAAAAAGAATAAAAAACAACAAATTAAATTTAAATCTGCTATATACATTTCTTCTGTTTCATTTCGTGTTTTTTTTTCCCAAAACATAAATTAACTTGAACTCATACAATATACTTGCTACCACTCGTACGTCAGTTGCGAAAGTATAAAGATGCATAGAAAAATAACAAAATATTATAATTATTAATTATCGTGCTTATATGCATTTTGATACCAGCGTGTGAATGTGTGTGTTCGAAAAATAATAAAAAATAAATAAATAAATAAGCACAGAAAATCAATTCATTTCCTTTCTAGCTAAGTTAGAGAGAAAGGGAGTAACTGGTTATTTCTTTTGCCAGCAATGAAAGCATGGTTTACGAAAAAAGAAAGAAAGAAAAGAGGCCCTTCTTCCAGTCTTTTATTAGCAGACAGTGGTGGTCGAACCACTCTAGAACACATTGCTTCTAAACATCGAATTCCCTATATAGGCCTGTAGGAATGAAAGAATCTGCAGTCATCGGGTGAAGTGCTCACAGGGGATCATTTTAAAAGTAGAAATGATGATTGTATCCTATCTCAGTTTCTCATAGCTATGTATAAAGTATTACTTAGCGAGCATAGGCGGCGATCCGGGGGGAGGGGGACAGGGAGACATGTCCCCCCCCCCCTCGATTTTTTTCTGGGGAGGATCGTCCCCCCCCCCCACCCCTCGATTTTCAAAGCTTAATATCTTATTTTTCAATTTTGAGTCAGCTGACCAACTTTAGGTCAACCGTTTAAATATTTCATAGGCCTAGAATGCATTTTGATGGCAAAATCAGGCTTCTTTTCATTATTTTCTGCAATAATTTTTAGCTAGCTCGCTTCGCTCGCTCGCATAATATCAATTATCCCCCTCTCACTTTCCAAAACATTTTCGACGGAGGCCTTCTGGGTTTCCGTCCCCCCCCCCCCCCCCCACTCGTGACATGAAATCGCCGCCACTGTTTGCGAGTGTCTGCATCTTTGCACTTGACCAAGAAACAAGATTTTATGTTGCAGCAGAGCAGACGACACAGTTTTAGAACATCATGCATAATCCTATCCCGATCCCACAATACAATGCGAACCCAACTTCCTCTTTGAATTGAACTTTTCTTCGTGTGGTTGACATGTAAGCGAATGTGAAAAAAAATCCTGTTTTATTACTCATATCAAATGTAATCACGATGAAAAACCTATATGATCAGCTAAAATGAATATTAAAGATTCTTATGTTTTGTGTTTTTCTTTCAGCGAGGACGTCCGTTTGCAATGTCTGACGCGGAAGGGTGAGTTGTTCATCATTCATTCACAGTAATGTTGCTTGGCCCACTCGCCAATGGGCCGTCTGCACGTGTGTCGGTGAGATTGAGAAATGAGCATGGACTAACTTTGGTGGAAAGTGTGAACTTGTGATGATTGTTGGCTCATTGCAGTCAAACCTGATTGGCACTGAATTTGTGTCGATGAATTGCTAGACCACACGTCCACAGATCAGTTTACTACAGCAGTAGACTCTAGATTAGTCATGCTACTACAAATTAATTATTGATAGGCCTACAATCATGACAATGATAGATCTAGACACCTGACTGCCTGATACTACTAGATCTAGATCTAGACCTAGAGTCTAGTGATAGAACAAAGAAAATTCACTCACCACAAGAAAGTCCCTAAGTCACCTCCAAAAATCCATCTAAAAAGCCTAATTCCGTCGTCAAAAATGCAAAATTGGCGCCATATTTCCAAAGCACGCGAAGGCTAACGTCCATACACAATGAGTCGCCACCCGACGGCATTAAACTTCCCCTTCTATAAAAACAAACTTTATTCTTGCCATAAACATGATTTGATATGAAAACATGAATAAAAAACTAATAATCATGAAGGCATAAATTTGAAAAATGCGCCGTTTCAAAGAAAATGACGTCACTACTTACGTACTTCCGGGTTGGCGAGTCCGTATATCGCTGCTGTTGAGTCACCACCACACACACACTCGACATGTCTTGACAGTTCTGCGCATGCGCGCATACACGATCTACGTACATAGACACAACACGTGCGCCAGATCTTTACTGACTCGCCTTCTGCATGTAGAACTTTCTCCGTTGAGAAGCCACCCCCTTCTGTTTTTTTTAATCACACCACCCCTACTTTTAAAATGATATGAGCTTGATCTGCATATGTTATACTTCATTTTGACTGCAAAGTTTAGCAACATACAGCATCGGATTTGGACACAACGACTGCTTAGTAGGGATGTGTTGTGTTCGTCGCCCAAACTCCATGCACACACTATTTCAGTTACTTTCAGGAGTGTGTGTGGAAGTCAAACTTTGATCGTGCTCAACTCTTATTTTAGTGCCGGACCTTATTAGAGACTTTGCAAGGGCAAAAGGAAATATTTTGATCTATTCACTAAAGCCACATTTAAGTCTGCAGCGATCGAGATAATTTTCAGAGGATGACTGAAGACGAGAGGTGACGTTTTATGACTGGTGAGTGGCGCGTCGATGTCCATGGCGACTCATTGCGTGTGGACGTTAAGTCCACTGCTAAGAAACGGGGTCGCAGAAAAAGCGCTGAAAATGAAGAAATTGGCAGTTTTATGGCAAGTTTTTTCGTTTATCGAAAGCTCTGAGTGTGATGGTATTGGCGAAAAACAAATGAAAAACCAAACCCCCCGTATCTGCGCTGATGCAATGACTTCATGTACAAAGTTGAATGCAAGTCCCCGCTTGCCTTCATTCCACTGCAAGGGGAGCACGACGGGTGCCGGAACTTCCGCGATGGACAACCGTGTATGGTGCGGCGCATTTCAGCGGCCTTCATACGCGTTGACATTGCACACGCGGTGTGCCTGGTCGAATGATTGCCGGGGGATATCGAATTACGGGCATGAAACCTAGCGATATATTTTCATATTTTCTAAAACTCTGTGATGTATTTGAAAAAAATAACATTGTGATAAAAATAGTTTGATATATTTGACATGAATTTATGTCGATATGATTTTATGAAAAGTAAGTTTAGCTGCATAAATATTGCAGGAAAGCTTAAGCGGTCGAATTTAGGGCAGCTTACTCTAGAGTAGATCTAACGTACTTGGGTCTATCCTGGAGGCTCCTGGTCAATAAAACAAAAACAAAAAACGTGGCATTATCGTGAAATAAGTCACCAGTCCATGCTCTGCCGTTTAGTTCGTCAGTGCTGGTGAGAGCTTTCCACTCCCATACTAGACTTTGTACACAATGCGAGTGCACACGCGAGAAGAGAGGTGACTTATTTCATGATAAGGCCAAAAATGCTAATGCTGCTTACTCTTCACGGAGCCTGGCGTTTTTCCCTATCCCACTAAAGTAGTAGCCATTTCGCCACTTCAAAACAACCCCTGGAAAATCACTTTCCCCTGGGCCAATGACAACCAGACTTGTAGATATCCGCTGTGGCCATAACGAACCTGACTGACACTTTGGACTAAAAATTTGATATCTGAAAATTTTGCGATAAACAAAATTTAGACAAAAATTTATCGTAGGGAAGCTGATAAAAAACCGCTGTTAATGTTTCCATGCCATCCATTGTAATGCAGATTGAAAATGGTGACTATCTTGCCCATGCGCATCAATGCGTATCTACAATGTAGGTGTGAGTGATCTTGCAGATGTTTTCATGAAATTTACGGTGAGATTTGCTTTGAATTTCATGAAAACATCTGCTGTCATGATTATGACCATGTGCAAGTTTGATTGATTTTGATTTGGATCTGAATTTTCAGACATGGCCACCATGGCCATGATAATTAACTGGATAATGGACAACTTCTCACTTTTGTGGAATCCCAGTATTCATGAAGAGCAGTAAACAGTTCCCCATCCAGTTATTTTACAGTATCTTCACTTCATTTTTTTCGTGGAATCTATCAAGCCTGTATCTATCTGATGATGACCATGTCCATGATGACAAAAAATAATAATTAAACCAGCCTTTATTTTTTTTTAGGGTTTTTGTTTGTCTGTTTCTATCATTTAAAAAAAACAAGCCAAAGGCCATTACTATTTAGTGTATTTCCGTATTTCTTTATTGTTTTATTTGTTTACATTTATTTAAAATCTGATATGGCCATGGGTTATGTATTTATTGATTTGGTTTGTGATTTGTTTGTTGCAGAGATGATCAACCAGCTGCTGCAGCTGCTGTCTCCGTTGGAGGCCCTATGGACGTGAACACTGCCCTGCAGGAGGTGCTCAAGACTTCGCTCATCCACGATGGTCTGGCCCGCGGGATCCACGAGGCTGCCAAAGCGCTGGACAAGCGTCAGGCTCACCTGTGTGTCCTAGCCAACAACTGCGATGAGCCGACATACAAGAAGCTGGTGGAGGCTCTCTGTGTGGAACACAACATCAATCTCCTGAAGGTATAATAAATAGCATTGTTGGTGATAGGACATTTACTATATCAGCTTCAAAATACAGGAATGACTTGAAACTCAGGATTTGACAGTCTTCATCAGTTACTACCTTCAGAAAGGCCTTGAAAACTCATCTTTTTGGCTGTATGTAGTTTTAAGATTATGTATTTACTTCTATAATTACATGTATCCATGTAATAACCTCATTTATTGTAAGTGCTTTAGGTAGGGCTTAGAAAAGTGCATTATAAGTACTACTACTGATAATGATAATAATTGTCCTTTTTTTTCTTTGATATACCTTCAGAGTGGGTATGGAAATGTTATAACAAAGCAGGGGAAGTAAATGGAGAAACTTTGTGTTTCTCTAGTTTGAGATTATGGTTGGGAGCAGAGAGTTCAATGGAAGAAGCTGTCCAAATTCTCTTCTCCCCCCCCCCCCACCCCATCACATTCATTTTGTATGGTTGCATAACTTTGTATATATATTAGCAAGAACTTCAAAGAAGCCACATTACATGTATATAGGAAAAAAAAAATTGGGGGGGGGTGGGGATGAGCATTTTTCCCCCTTGATTTTCAATTCTTTGATGGTTCGATAGCATGTGTACTTTCAAAAAGAACTTTTAGTCATATGTTGAGGTATCAACTTTTCTGCATCTGTTCGGATAAGAGCATGTTTTAGGGAGCAACTTATCACCTGATTTGTTGTGCTTTATGTTGCAAATTTCAGGCTTTTTTAGTTTGACCTTTCACTGCTTCATCTCTCTGTTCAGGTTGATGACAACAAGAAGCTTGGCGAATGGGCTGGACTATGTAAGATCGACAAGGAAGGCAAGGCGCGCAAAGTAGTGGCATGCAGCTGTGTTGCTGTGAAGGTAAGTAAATAGCTAACATGGTTGGATTTGTTGAAATGCATGTACAAAATGCTTTTGGGGATCCAGGATATTGGACATCAACTATGATTAAAGAAACAAATTAGTTTCAATATTGATTGATTGAAGCGTGGACATTCATCCATTGTCGAATTTAATCAGTCGTTTGTCATGTTACCAATTTTAACATGCAGGCAATAGGTCACAAGTAGCAACTTCTACTTTTCAATACATTTTTTGGACAAATTCTTTGTGATTCTGCTTGAAGCCCAATTGATCCTAGAATGAAAAGTTAGTCCTTCCCCTTGTATGACCGAGCACTGATAAATAGTTTTGCCCAATGATGACATATAGGTTCCCTCTCCTGACTCCCAAGGGGTGAGGAGAAAACCCTTAAAGTGATTACACAATGGTATTTTTTTTATATATATATATATATATATATATGATCGAGAATAGAATTCTAAGAAGAATAACATTAAAAATTTGATGATTTTCAGTCAAAATCAATGCATTTTTGCTAATTTTCTCATGAAAAGTCAAGAGTTGACAAAAAAATTTCAGTGTGAGGTATGACGTAAAAGTGGGTACCCAGCTTCGCTTTAAAAAAAAAAAAAAAACTTCAGGCAGATTATTTTCTGCTAATAAAATCATGCTCTTTTAAATGAACTCACATTGTTTCAGCATTGGGTACCCCCTTTAAACATCGAACCCAACATTCAAAACACTGAGGGCAAATTTTGTCAATATTTTGTCATGCTGCAGCATATTAGAAGTGGAAAATGTAATAAGTGTTTCGAATTGTAAATTTGGTGATTATATTTGAGGAGCTCAAGCCATTATACTTTTCGAAGTGTTAATGTGTTAGGAACATGGAGTGTTGACTTCAAAGACCTTTTTTTCTACATGATGTGATGGAAGTGCTGAAAAAAACTGCCATGGCAAATAAGACCTATCTTAGGAGTGAATGAATGTCGCTTGGAAGCTGTTGGCCACAAAGGCCTCCATCACAATGCATTATCTGTTTGTCAGAGTAAAAAGCCTAAAGACATGCACTAAAACATGTGTCATTCTTGTTGTTGACTGGGGCAGATTTTGAGGCAGTTTGCCTCCTGACTGAGCAAGTCTCATTAACTTGTTGAGCACGATTTGATTTCAGTATAACACGCATTTTCCATAGACCCTAGCCTGGCATATCGCACACTTAATAATCATTGAGGTAAACCTTCAAACAACCTGACCCCGATCCCCAACACCTGGGCTGCAACTTTATGTAGTTGCTCACACATCTCTCCTCCTTTTTGCAGGATTATGGAAAGGAGTCCCCAGCTCTGGATGTGATCAAGGACTACTTCAGCAAGTAAATCCTGGATGATGCTGCCAGTACTCAGCAACCCTCACCATCTAAGCACCCCCTTGCAGTGCAGCGATTCATCAGGGGCTAGAAAGGACATCCCTGGATGAAGTTTTCCTAGGATGTTCTTTCTAGAGTACCATCTTCCCTTCCGTAGTATGCTGCAGTAGCAATTGGTCAATAAAGCAACGTCAAATGCATTTCTTTTGCCGATTGTCATTGTTACGTGGTGTCGTGTTTAATTAGTGCTAAACCGAGATGAGAATAATCGGAAGACAAAGCGTATTACACATTGAAAACAAGTGAGGGAAGATGAGATTTAACAGGGAGAGAGTGATTAAGGATGAAACTTTGAGAGTAAAAGTGTGGAGGAGATGAAAGGTTTAAGAAGAGTGCAAGTACAGTGGAACCTTGTTATAAAGAACACTGCTATAACAGACTCATTACAACAAGGTAAATTTGCAGTTCCCACTTTGTTTTTTATTGTTTTTTAGCCAATATGACAAAGTTTTGATATAAAGAGGTAATTTCCTTGGTCTAGAGGAGTTTGTTATAACAAAGTTCGCCTGCTAAGAAGAAAAGGGAATATTGAGAGAAAACTAAATGTTGTAGTGACTGATCTAGCCTGTCAGTGGGGAGAAAAAGTACATGTGGTTGAAGATGGGGTAATCAAGAATGAAGGATTGGTCAAGTGACTGAGATGGGTTTTTAAGAAAAAGCTCACAGAACGAGATTCATAAAAGAAGTAAAAATTGTCATGGTATAAACAAGAGAAAGTGTGAGGGGAAAGTAGGAAGACAAAGGGTTGGTTGAACAGGCAAAGTGTGAGCAAATGATCAGAATTGGAATAGAGAGTGGATATGGGATGGAGGAAAAGAAATTCAGATGGGAGTGGACTTAGTTAACCCATTCGTGACAGGAATTATTCAAAGCCTAATTTGATCAGCTTTTATTCTTCAAATTGGCAACATCAACATTCTTATTTTATTGCTACATTTTTCTTATAAAATGTCATGTATCTGAAATGAATATAAATTGACAGAAATTATGAGAAGACAAAAAGTTGCCAATTTGCAGGGGAAAACATTGATTTTAAACCTTCTATCACATTGCCAATTTAAGGATTTTAATGCTTATTTTCCTTTAAAAAAAATTCAGCATCAAACAACGAATACTGACGCAACCAAAATGGGCATGGTTTGTGTAGAATTTTTTGCTCTTTCTGCTCGTGTATTTGGTATGATTTTTAGGGCTTTGCATCAAAAGATATTAGGCCAAACCACAAAATGTGGACCTCTGTCATGAATGGGTTAAAAGTAAAAGGGGACAAAAAATTTGCACAGAAAAGGGAGCATGATCGCCAAGATGGAAGAAAGTATAATTTGAGGGGAAAGCTGAAGAGATGATAATGGAGACATCTTGCACTGGAAAGAGGGGAGAAGATTAAGAAAGAGAGAAAGCAATTCTCTAGAAAGGAAAAGAAAAGTTTGTTGAGGTCATGGACTTGGTCTTTAGGCAGCTTCACGAAAAGAAGCATAAAGAGCGCAAAATTTGTTGCCCGCATTGTTTGTGCTCCGGACGCATCTTTATTTGCACCGTCCTGTTTCGCTAACCCACCTAAATTTGCAGATTGTGTAGGATAAAACTGACACACTTTCTTAACCCACTGCATACCGATTTCTCTCTTTCCCATAAACTTGATAAAGGGGGCACCCGGTTCCAATAGCCAATGGATTAAGATCATGCCCGGGGGGTTCATTCACAGACTGAAAGTGGTACCCATGCTTGTCCAAAAAAGCGGTGTAAAAGGGTCGGTTTTCCGAGCCAAGGCGTTGATGCCGTTTTGCAAAAAAAGAGGTGTTTTTCAGTTTTACACTCTACGTTTCTGGGAAAAAGAGGTCTTTTTCTGTCTAACATTCGATGTTTTTGAGATTTAGGGGTTCTTTGACCTTTTGAGGGTACAATTTCCTACGCCATTTATGCCATTTAGGGGTAAATTTTACATAATCCTAAACCATTTAGGGGTAGAATTTTACACCAAGGATTATGCCATTTAGGGTCCATATTTGAGGTGCTTGGACGAGCATGGGTACCACTTCAGTCTGCCAGTGACCCCCCCCCCCCCCATGGAAAAGAGAAGAAGGTGGGCATGATATGTACCCGTGTATGTAGGAATTTGAGAAGTGAAGCATTTGTTGCACAATTCGTTCATACATGTCAGGAAACGGACTGCGAAGATAACTTTTATCGTCTTAACAAAGATGTTTTATTATTTACTTACATTGCATTATTACACATGTAACAAGTCCCACATAAATGTCAGTCTAGTAAACGTGTATTATAAATATTGGTCAATTAGTTTTCGAATAGATGGCACTTCTGTTAAATATCCATAGCTTTCCTCAAGACTGACAAATAAATCTCTCAACATGTATGGAGTACTAATGCCAAAGAAAAATAGCGTGTCAAATGGAACAATAAGTGTCTTATTTCTTAATACATGTATTTTTTCAAAAATCTAATGGATTAAGAGTTAACAAACTGTCACAGCAGTACTTGTAACTGACAATCAGGTTTTCCATTCATTTGGAATGTCTCATTTCAGTTCCTAACTGTTATCATAAAAATGCCAATATCAATTATTCCTGTGATTATATAAAATGAAAAAAAATGATAAAAATATTCAAAAAAGTTTCTGAAAAAGGATGGGACAAGTTGGCCACAAAAGAGATATCAATTGAAGTCCAAATGATCCCAAAAGAAGGATCTCTGCATGTAATGAGATAGCATGTTACAAATTTCAGTCTACAGTGAGACGTGTACACTGCCAGTTTCATGTCTCATAAACAATGCATGTTTCTTGCATTAAAAAAATGATAAAGCAGTGTTATGCACAGTCTTCCAAAATTTACTGAAAAAAAACCCAGTTGAGTACAATTTGACTTCAGTATGAAAAGCTGGTTTCTGCTGCAGGCACTAGCCCGGGTTATCTGACATACCTGCCAACCCTGACAGCCAAGAAATAGGAACAAATTATTAAGAAATTTTCAAAAATGGGAACATTCCTAAATTTCCTATTCAAAACTACAGACAAATTTGTACAGAAATAGGAACACACAGGTTAAAATGGCAATTTTCTTTTCCCCCAAATAGGAATATTCCTATATAATAGGAACAGTTGGCAGGTATGTTGTAGTGATCTTAGAATTATTCAACAGGTTGAAACATGAATCTACTTTCCTCAATGCTCAGGATCACAAGCTTTGTATTCTTTAGTGGTATCCGTTGGTAGTGTTTCTTCTTGTTACATTGGCTGCTCAGCCATGATGTTTTACAGTAATAAGTAGTATGATGATGAACAATGCTTCTTCTTCGACAGGGTACTTCTTTACTGGCATAGTTCCTGGAGTTTCTAATGTTCCATGCAGGCTGTAGCAATATTACGGAATAGTCCTCTGCCGCTGTTTCTTCTAAAGAAGCGAGCTAGTCACTTAACCCGCTGAGCATGATTTGATTCTGGTAAAACACACATTTTCCGTAGACCTTAGCCTGAGTTACCATGGGCATAATATTCGACCGGTACCGTTAAGTTTCATTATTTCTGCAGTCACACAGTCTTCAGTGATAATACATGTATCTGGTTGCCCTTGGTGGGTTACAGCAAGGCTACCAAGTGAACAGTGAAGTTTCCTCCTCACAATTTTCCATGATGTGGTCGTCACATGGTACTTCTGAGAAGGTAATAGTCTTTATTGTCATCATGATGTAGTTGTCCTAGGATGCCTCTTCTTGGAGAGGTTTCCTGCGGATCTGCGCAGCTTCTTCCTCTCCTTATGATGTTCTGCAGCCGCCTCTCTGTGCTTCCTGTTCTTATCATTCTGCAGAAAGTAAAAAGATATCCCAAGGACTAATTAAGTTGAAGAATCCTTCCAGTAACAAGTATGAATTAAAAGTAGATTTAAAATTCAAACATCCAGCAGATATCTTTTAACTTAAAGGCATGGGCTAACTTTGTGAGCAGCTGATTTAAAAAATTCTCAAACTAAGAAGAAACATGTGTATGAGTACTTGTATTTATACTCAAAAACCCTGAAACCAACCATAATTTGGAAGGAAAAGCTGTAAATTAGACGCAAACCGTGATTTTATTAGCTTTCGTCTCGAGAGACACTGAACTAAGAGGACCGTTTGGACGAATTAAAAAATACCGTTACTTGCCTTCCGCCGCGTGATACGTCAATACACACAGTGCGGTCCATTGAGTCATGTGCGCATGCGCACTCCTTACGTTGGGTCTATGCAACCGACCCTCGTATATTTTTCAAACATTGGTTCACATTTCTAATATTTAAAAATACTTCCCGTGGATATTATGCTCTGAAACTTTCACACTGGTATTTTTACACTATAACCCTGATGTTTATCCCATTTTTAAGTAACAAAATGAGATTTTTTTAAAATCATAACAATGTTAGCCAATGCCTTTAAATACCTAAAAAAGTGTACATTTGTGCTTATAAAATTAATGAATGAAAGTATTCACAAATTAACAGGTGAGATATGTTTTGTCCAATTTTTTATCAAACTTTTACTCACCTCCTTGACTTTGCTTTTTCAAATAGGGCTTATTTTCATCTTCATATTTATCATCATCATCATCATCACCATCAACATCATTATTATCACCATCATCAAGACCATCATCATCATTCACCATCATCATCATCACCATCATCATCATCACCACCATCATCATCACCTCATCCTTTATACCCTTCCTCCAAACCTTCCACTGTCGGCATTCACAAGGATTCAACTTCTCTTGCATGACTTTGTTATGTTAACTATAATCATTAGCAAGTTGAATATCAACCTTTACTTTCAAGGATTTGAAGCCGATTTGCTGATTACCGGGCATTCGCAGGGCTTTAACTTCCCTTGTATGACTTTGTCATGTTACATATTGTTTAATCAGTTATAAATAAAATATTAATCAGCCTTAATACCTTCATGGATTTGAAGCTGATTTGCTGGTAACCCAAAGATGATGAAGGTCTTCTATTTAAAGAAATTCAGCCTCTCCTTCCCCTCGTCATTACCATCATCATCATCATCATCATCATCATCATCATCACCACCATCATCACTACCATTATCATCATCCATGTTATATACCCTTCCTCCAAACCTTCCATCATTGGCATTCACAAGGATTCCACTTCTCTTGTATGACTTTGTTATGTTAACTATTGTTATAATCACTAGTAAGTTGAACATCAACCTCTACCTTCAAGGATTTGAAGCTGATTTGCTGATTTCCCAAAGATGATGAAGTTCCTCTCAGAAAGTCAGCCTCTCTCTCTACCCTCTCTGCAAGGCTGGCTCTGAACAAACAACAACAACAAAAACACAACATACATCTATATTAGTAAAGTACATATTTGTAAGACTGAATGGCCTGAATTCACAAAAGATACATGTATTTCTATTCAAACCATGGTATGAATTTAAACCTTGGTTTAAACCTCCAAAAGCATGCATGTCCTCTTTTCCAATGGGCAGGCAGAAGTGCACTTTTAAGCACTCACTTATGCTTTAATACCTACGCTTATTCACACTTGTTCTATTTATACCGGGTATCCCAGAAAAAGAGGAATGGCAGATTTTCAGTACTTTACCTTCAAATATTATGTAGTTTTTGTGCATCACTGAGCAAAGCAACCTCTACTGAAGTAGAGTAGAAGTAAAGTACCGAGTAGAATTGTGTCAGGATGGCCTTTCATAATACGATGTTTGAGGGGAGCCCACTGATGCATGTCAATAACAAAACATGCCCTATGAAAGACCATTCCTGACACAATTCTGCTCTCATATGTTGCAAGAAAACATGCAAAATTTGAAAATTACTGGATTTTAAGAAGTAGGCAAAGAATCATCAATGATCCTGGTATCATTCCCTTTGGTAGAAGATGCTTTCCCAAATGATGTAAAACAATTATCTGCTTTTTGAAGGTAATGTACTGAAAATCAGCTGTTCCGCCTTTTCTGAAACACCCGGTATAAACCATGAAGACCATAGTTCAAAATAAATCTCTATGCCAACCTCAAAAAAAAAAAAAAAAAAAAAAAAAAAAAAAAAACTCTCCATCAAATATGTTAATCAATGAATGCAAATAGCTTAAGTGAACTCCACACCCATGCATTCTCTATTTGGTCTAGAATTTGAAATGTACCAACCACTTAAAAAATATTTTGTGTAAAGCTAGAAAATACAAAACAAACCTCAAGACTCTTTACTTGGTATTCTATGGACTAATGGCCAAGTATGAATAAAAAAAAAATGGATAATGTCAAACTCACAGTAATGCTGTAGGTTCCATGGAGCCCCAGGTTTTATGTTCTTACATTTTATACTGACTTACATTTTATACTGACTATGTACAGTAGACTACTCAATTGCATTCATGTTTATTGGGAGTATATCTGAATTCACAATATCTTCTTACAGCAATAAACATTTGAAGGGGTGATGTTTGAAGGTTTGCATGGTGGTATGGATATTTTGTGACTGGTACCCCTAAGGCTGTTAAAGTTCAGGGCCCATATTCATGAAACATTCACAGGCCTAGCTGTCACCTAACTGCGTACTGTGACCTATGTACATGTAATTAGTTGACAACTAATTACATGTAAGGTTTCATGAATATGGGCCCAGAATGTGATGACATAATTTAAAAAGCAACCCTTTATTTCATACACTATTTCTAATTCTTCCAAAACAAAATCATTTTTCACCTTTACCTGAACTCTACCCTTTCTAAGATATTCAACAATGTTTTTTTTTTCCTTTTTTTTTCAAGTGATCATCATTCATTCATAGTATATAATAAATACAAAGAAGCCATTTCAACTCGATTTTTCACTTAGTGACCTGTACTCAGCTTCATCTTCAAGGATCGTCTTATAGACTGAATGGTTTCATGAGCTTTCGTGCCAGATTGCGTAATGAATTACATGATCTGACAATTAACGATTGTACATGTATTCAGCTGACTAATGGACAATCAGCGGACTGTCACAGGTGACTTTTGTCGTACGTGCCAGGTCTACACAGTGTAACAAGGCTTTAACAAGGCAACAAGAATATTGTCATGGTCCCAAATTTACTTGCATTATATGGCGACACAAACCTGTTACAGCAAGTTTGGCTATAACGAGATATCGGATATCGCATACATGCTCGAAACAAATGCAACACCAATATTCATGGGTGTGCGATGTTCTGAGATCTGCAGTACACTATTCTACTCAGTACTGACGTTCCACATCATGAGCTCACCAGTGTACTCGTCATCAGTAACTTCGGTGTCTGAAATTAGTACTTTCAACGCATTTTCCAGTATAATCTGTACATATATTAGCTAAATCAGAGGATGAAATTGTTATTAATGTGTTAGTAGTTGTAAAATGAGTTTATACAAGGCAGCAGCAGACCTCTCTACATTCATTACAGTACATGTAGTTCCATATGCACATTTTTTGTATGTTCTGATACAAGGTAACGGCTTAAACATCTTTCTGTCCCAATGGCCTCGTTATACTGAGTTCCCCATGCACTCCCAACAATGTGGCAGTCTATGGTTTCATACTCTGACAAATGCAGAGTTCAGGGAAAGGACACTATCAAACTTACTTCTTGAATCTCTTTGCTACTCCATCCGTTTTCTTCGCTGACATGTTGAAATCCTCTCCCGATTTGAGCTCGTAGAACTTTGGTCCAGCAGAGCTTTGATCATTTCTCTCACGCTCCGCTTCCTTCCTCATTTTCTTCTCCTGGCGCAGAGCAAAGTGCTGCCTCCTCAGCTCTTCCTGCCATGATCGGTCATCTTCATCAGAGCTACTGTCTCCTTCACTGCTTGCTCGTCCCTCCATCTCTTCATCCTGAATGAAGAGAACACACAAATGATTAGTGGAGGTGTGGTGGTATAGTGGTTCATTCACTTGACTCTCAATCAAAGAGACGGAGGTTCAAAATCCAAGCCTGGCACTAATGTTTTTTTTGGCATGTAAATCCATGTTTGCCATTCTCCACCCAGGTGTAATAACTGGGTACCCTGCAGGAAGAAAATTCCTGCTTTAGCACCTTATCATGGTAGCTCAGCTACAGCCAGGGTAAGAGTATGATACTTTGTAAAGCGCAGTAGAGGAGCTGTGATGTATATAAATGGACCATATCATAATTACCATCATGGCATCATTCACTTAAAGGCATTGGCTAACTTTGTGAGCAGCTGATTTAAAAAATTCTCAAACTAAGATGAAACATGTGTATGTGTACTTGTACTTGTACTCAAAAACCCTGAAATCAACCATAATTTGGAATGAAAAAGTGTAAGTTAGACGCAAACGGCAATTTTATTATCCTTCGTCTCACGAGACAATCACTAAGAGGACCGCTTTGCTTGAATTTGAAAATGCCGTTATGTGCCTCCCGCCGCGTGATACGCCAATGCACACAGTACGGTAAGGTGAGTCATACGCGCATGCGCACTCCTTATGTCTATTCTGTGCAACTGACTCTCGTATATTTTTCAAACATTGGTTCACATTTTTGATATTTAAACATACTTCCTGTGGATATTATACTTTGAAACTTTCAGACTGGTATTTTTACACTATAACCTTTATGGTTATCCCATTTTCAAGTAACAAAACGAGATTGTTTTAAAATCATAACAATGTTAACCAATGCCTTTAATTAAACTTTATGGGAATAACAAAGGGAGGGGGTGAAGCTAATGACAAAGACAGACAGATGACTGGAGGAAATAACAAGATAAGAGAGCAAGTAACGGCATAACTATGAAAAGGGAAGAAATAACTGAAGAATGGCAAAGAGGCTAAAAAAGAGAGAAAAAAAGGAGAAAGAGGAAGACAGAGAAAGAAATCAGAATGAAAGGAAGAAGACAAGTTCAGAATGGAGAAATACAGGGAAGATTTAAGAGGCATTACAGAAAATTTGAAAATGGTTTATTTTAAAGGATATACAGGAGTGTATTGCACAATGTTTGCTCTAGATATCAAAGGCAGATAAAGGAGGGAAGAGAAAAAAGAAATAGAGAGACAAAATAACAGAAAACCATGATGACAGAGGATTTGAGGTGGAAAAGGGTACACTGACATGCATCCACAAAAAAGAAGAAAGGAGGGAGGGGCGAACCTGTGGGTCTAATTCCTCAAACTGTTCCACAATTGCTGGCTTCTCCTTCTTCTTTGACTGCTTGTTGACCAGAGGCTGTACCAGCCTAAACTCTTCACTCTGCTCGTCAACTTGGAAGTCTGGGTTCTTGAACAGTGCTGAGAAACGGTCATCAGACAGGATGTTTGCTGCCCCCTGTAGGAAATAAAATGATGGAAAAGTGAAAAGAGTATAGATCTACATTATTCTAAACTCTTCATTCTGATAATCAACTTGAGAGTTCTGGGCTCCTGAATATCACTGAAAAAAACAATCAAACAGAATATAGTGCCCAAGGACAATAATAGTCATCATACTGTTAATGATAATCAGTATGAATCAATCTAAAGTATTGATTCTGAATAACAATTTTAAACTTTTAGAGCTTAAAGCAACAATCTCTGAATGATATGCTTCCACCTCCCTACATCATATCAAAAAGGAAGATGCATTATATTTCTATTGTAATGATAGAAATATAATCAATCTGCATCATTGCAAAGCATTTAGTGAAAGATTAACTAAATGTAGGAGTTTGCAGATCATGAGATGCACCATGTAAGGGGGGGGGGGGGGGTCCTTACAGTCCTGAAAAGGACTGTTGGTATCTTTCGTGTAAGAGTTCTGATAAGAACTGCTTAGGAAAGAAGAGCTAGAAAAGAAGAGCTAGCTGATAAGAACTGTTTAGGAAAGAAGAGCTAGACACGTCATACGGCATGCTCACTTCTTCGTCAGGAGCATCTGCACACTCCCACTCTAATCGTTCCATCATGCAAACCTTCAAACATCAGCATCTATTCAGTGAAAGTCAAACACATGACCGTACCTCTTTCTTGGCTTTCTTGGCTTTCTCCGAGAGTTGTTCCTCTTGGAGCTTCTCTGCCAGGGCTGCATTGACGGAAGGCAGTTTCTGTAAAGCAAAACATAAATATCGCCAGTCAATAAAGGCAATCTTTTCAGTGTTTGAAATGTGGATATAATGGAGCCAAATATGTGTTAACAATAACACAAGCCTTTAATCAAATGGCAATTAAAAAGATACATACATGTATTATGAATACGTTCAGGATAAATGTAATAGAGTAAAAAAAATTTTCAGGAACAATAGTTAATCTCATCGAGCATGATTCGATTCAATCAAACATGCATTTTCCACAGACCTCAGCCCGAGTTTTCACGGGCTCAGTGTTCAACAGGTTTACTGAAATAAGAAAGATGAAATACTGGATGATATGATATGATATTCTTTTAATCCTCTCTTCAAACCATTGCTCAATTTAAAAACAGCCATGAATTAAACATAAAGCTCATGCACGAAACTAAAATTAACAAAAACTTAGTCAACATACACAAATTATGTCATCAGAGTACTGGTACTGGTACATACATATACCAAAGTTTATCAACACTGCAACTGATTCAATCATTCTAATTTTGTTTTTATTACTTTGACTTTGACCCGGCTTGTTCGCTGCTCCTCAATCTTCTCCTTGATCTTGTTTTTCCTGTACTCCTGGTACGCGAAGGGATCGGTGATAGACTTGGCCTTGTGGTACAGTCTGATGTCCATGAAGTAGCCATGCATGTACGCCCGCAGCAGAGAGGTGCCAATCAGATGACTTAAGGCTAGGGATACAAAGAAAGAGGGTGGCTGTTGATGGAACTTTCCTGAATCACAAAGTAAGGTTTAACCTGTTGAGCATGATTCGACTTCAGTATAACACACATTTTCCATAGACCCTAGCCCAATTATCTCAGGATTAGTGTTCAACGGGTTAACAATTGAAAGACAAAATTCTTATAAATTGAGATATAAAAAGAAAAAGAGACTTAGAGAGAGAGAGGGAAAGATGGAGAGAGGGAAGGGTTAAAGGGGGTACCCAATGCTGAAACAATGTTAGTTCATTTAAAAGAGCATGATTTCATCAGCAGAAAATCATCTGCCTAAATTTTTTTTTAAAAGTTGTGTTGCCAAGGAAACCCCCAAATGTGGTAAGATTTCAGGATATTTTTGACCCCCCAGCTGTGACCCAGTTTCAACTTTGACGTTAATTTGACGTCAAAGTGGGTACCTTGTCGCGCAATTCTAGCAAAATGCATGCAAGGAATAATACAAGTTGTACAGTCTAGCGCGCAGCACAACTGCAATGCGCCAAGCTGGGTACCCACTTTTACGTCATACCTCGTACTCAAATCTTTTGGTCAACTCTTGACTTTTTATGAGAAAATTAGCCATAATGCAATGATTTCGATTGAAAATCATCAAATTTCTAATGTTATTCTTCTTAGAATTCTATTCTCGATCATGTATCAAAAAAATTTTTTACCATTGTGTAATCACTTTAAGGGGGTGGAGAAGTAAGAGACAGAATGGGAGATGGAGACAGATTTAAAACCCATGGAGCCAGAGAGAAAGAGAGGAGAGAGATTAACCCATTGCCTACTGGAACAGGGTGGTCCCTGTACTAAGTCTAGGGAAATACAGTGAAACCTGTATATAAAGACCGCCCAAGGGAGACAAGAAAAGCGGTCTTTATGAACAGGTGGTCTTTACGGACAGGTTCCTTTAATACATGTTTCAATGGAAAAAACTATTCAAGGGAAACAAAAATTGTGGTCTTTATAGACAGGTGGTCTTTCTATACAAGTGGTCGCTAAAGCAGGTTTGACTGTACAAGAATTTAGTACTCAATGTGTAAGATGACATGTCAAGACGGAAACAGAGGGGGCAGGAGAGTTTTAAGGGAGAAAGAGAGACATGCCAAAGAAACAGCAAGAGAGAGAGACAGAGAGAGAGACAGACAGACAGAGAGACAGACAGACAGACAGAGACTGAGGAGAAGTGAGAAAGAGGAAAGTAGAGAGAGAGAGAGAGAGAGAGAGAGACAATAGACACAGATCCAAAGAGAGAGAGGGAAAATGAAAGGGGAAGGAGTCAGAGAGAGAGAGAGAGAGAGATAGAGAGATACATACATACAGACAGACAGACAGACACCCAGACATACAGACATACAGACAGACTGACAGACATACCAGTACAGACTGACAAGAGAGGGAGAGCCAGAAAGAGGGGGGGGGGGGGGGGGGGAATGGAGAGAAGGGCGAATGTCGACCTACAAGCTCATAAATACTTCTTTCTTTGTTGGAATAAAGCCAAGTACATAGTTATACATACCTAAACTTTCGAGCTCTGTCTTTGTAACAAACTTGTAATCATCGTAGACTGTGGAGGTAGGATTCTCCTCCAGTTCTTCAGTCAAACTATCCAGGAAAGAACACCACTTAGGAGCCTGACCTAGACCCTAGAAACGAAAAATCAAACAACCAAACAAACACATGAACAGACAAACAATTTTTTTCCAATCGTAAGTGTTTAATATATCACATATACTGTCTAACAATTTCATATGATTATAAATTACGTGACAATTTTTTCTCTCTGCTTGATCCTTAATTAGTATTTATAAAAATTCAATCTACACTATATTATTCTCCTTTTTCTAAAAATCCTGATTCAATTTCCACTGATGATTTGGTCTTAAACAACTTCATACTCTGTTAATCTTTCATTCATTTTCTATTGTTATTCCTTTCTCTTGCTTTATTAAATATTGTATTATATGTGAAACTATTGGTTCCCCCGGGGGTACTGCAAGTCGGAATGGGAGACCCTCTGGGTTTCAGTGATTAAGTTTTATTGCCTACTTCCTGGCAACTTGACGGTACACTCCGGGGATCACATTATGTTATTTTCAACATTCTTATATCGTATTATTTTACTACCTTTGTAATGTTCTTTGATTTGCTGAATAAAATAATAATAATTCAACAACATACAGGAGGCATGACAGGATTCGTCATACAAGCATTTTCAGTGATACACCATAGTCTTTGTTTCCCTTCCCTCGATTTCTCCCTCCGTAGCAATGGCATGAATAAAAATATGTGCTCTCTAGAAGCTGGCCTTTGTACCCTGGCACACCCAGTAAAGCACTATTATTCATATAAATTGCTAGTAATGACTGTCGATGTTTATTCTTTATGAGTATTTATGATGAGTCCTAAGCAGAGGTTGATAGGAGAAGTGATAGACTTGATTATGTACTATGGATTATGAATGACTTTTAATGAAAACCATTTAGGCGTTTTATCTTTATGTCATTGTACGCAAGAACGTGTCCAGAACGCAAAATACAAAGATGCAAAAATTAAAATGTCTATTCTGACATACTGGAATAGGATTTTAGCAAAGATCATGCAACAAGAAGATAGTATATCAATTAACAAGGTGTACATGCTACCTGTAAAATTTTCAATCATTGTTTGAAAAATTTCATTTTCAATTTTTTTCCATTTTGCATTCCACACGCGTTCTTTCGCACAACCACATTAAGATAAGACGGACGAGACAAAGGGCATTTTCAATATCTCCTAGATAGAAAAATACAATTAAAAAAAAAAACTGACAAAAAAAAAAACAACAAACAAACAACTAAACATTATGGACTTAGAATAGAATTAACCCACTTTTTAAAAAAATCCAATATTATTACTAACAACAATAGACCTCCGGAAGGTGTTCTTACTGGAATAAAGTAGGAGAGAAGCTTGGGTGCTTCACAAGCCATCAGCATTAGACCCGAGTTGGGTACCAAGCAGACATCATTGAAGTCATTCTCTGCTTCCACCGTCACATATGGTTTCCCCTGTAATCAGAAGAAATACGAAGTCTTGATGAAACACTCAATAAACTTCTCCAGACATTAAACTGGTAGTGACCACTTTAACATGTGACCTCAAATGACCCTTGACCTTATCACGTGACCTCCAACAGCACCATTACATGCAGATCCCCTTATACATATACAACCCAAGTTTGGTTGAAAAGTGAGAGACCGTTGCAAAGTTATCTGTCATAAGAGAGTCTTGCAGGTAAACTTTAACGTTTGACCTCAAATGACCTTTGACTTTACCATGTGACCTCTGAAGGCACCATAACATGAATGTACCCAAAGTGCATCTATTTTTCAAGTTTGGTTGCAATTGCAGAAACAGTTGCCAAGTTATGCATCATAAGAGAGTCTTGCAGGTAAACTTTAACATTTGTGTTTTTTCCACCTCATATCCCATTCATTTATACACAAATAAAGCAGTAGGGGATTAACACGGGGTTTTCCGCTTCATATCTGGACAAGCCTTCAAACTCCCAGACTGGATTGGATTAGCTGACTTACATCTGCTTGACTCCATATCTTAACAGCTCTGCTATCTGCTGATACAACCATCTCTGTAGCAGGACTGAACTCCAAGTTTCTGATAGCAAGACCATTCCGGTGGTCCTTCACCAAGGTGGGTTTGCTGGAACGGATGTCATACATCAGTATCTGTGACACAGACAGGAGAATGAAGGAACTCAGACTGCATCAGTAGCAGTTAAATGTTTCTCAACAATTTGATATTGCATCAGTATGAGTATTCATCAAAAAATATCACCCCCCCCTTCTAACAACTACTCCAATCCCCCCCCCCCCCCACCTGACAAATAATTGTACCCATTTGACAACTATTCCAACAGAAATTACACAATATCACTCAGAAAACTACCTACAAGTTGGCATTTGTTTGTCTTACAGTTATACATGGTAAAAGGGTACATTGCAAGAAATTTTTGTCCTGCATTATTGTCTGGGAGCAGTCGTCCATGGTGGGGGAAGTTTCCAGGGTTAGTTCTTGTTATAGTACTGTAAAAGTCAAGCAGATAACAGACTGAGGATTTTCACAGGTTTTGAAAATTGAAATTGTAGGATAATTCCACATTCTTTACTATCATTTGTCTATATATCACCATGCACACAAGCTATCATTTCCCAGATTTAATCTTACCAAGCTCTGCATTTATCTTAACATAATGAACTGTAGCTTCAAGCAAACATAATAGAGTCTGATGACATATTTGGTTCAATGCATGAATGTCTTGTAAAGGCAAAAGATTGAACAGTCTGTACTTTCTCTTCAAAGTACTCTTTAGAATGCCAGCAGTTGGTTTTATTCACTGAGCCTGAAAAGAAACTACATCACCAAGACCCAATCATTGTGTTCTTCAAAACGCAGTGAACAAGCTGTGACAGAGCTGGAAATCAGGAAACAGGCAAATGCCTCAAAACTGGCATCCCTGCTTCAAATGAAAGTGACAAATGCTGGTAACAATTAACCCATTCGTGACAGAGGGTGCACATTTTGTGGTTTGGCCTAATATCTTTTGATGCAAAGCCCTAAAAATCAAACCAAATACATGAGCAGAAAGAGCAAAAAATTCTACATGTGCCCATTTTGGTTGCGTCAATATTTGTTGTTTGATGCTGAAAATTGTTTACAGGAAAATAAGCATTAAAATCCTTAAATGGGCAATGTGATAGAAAGTTTAAAATCACTGTTTTTCCCTGCAAATTGGCAACTTTTTGACTTCTCATCATAATTTCTGTCAATTTATATTCATTTCAGATAATGACGTGTGATAAGAAAAATTTAGAAATAAAATAAAAATGTTGGTGTCGCCAATTTGAAGAATAAAAGCTGATCAAATTAGGCTTTAAATAATTCCTGTCACGAATGGGTTAAATCCTTCCAGTATGACTGATGGGTATCATCATATGAATTATCACTATAGAGTGACATCAAATGTGCCGTTTCTCATGGTCTGGCTCAAACTCTAGTGGGGCTATAAATCCATCAATGGAATCAGACAAAATAAATCTTACATGGTCGGTAATGTGTGGAAAATATGTACCTTGGAAGTGCCTGGGAAATATCATCCAGTACCAGAAGAAAAAGAATTTTGAGTCTGAAAGAAAAGCACTAACCTGGCCTGTGGATGTTCCTACAGCCATTCTCATAGCACCATTGAAGGCTAGTGATGTGACGGCAGGGACGCCTTTCACCCTGTACAAATAATTTGTAACACAGATCAGAAATATCCAGTAAAAATGTCTTACAACGATATGTAATACTAGTATACTTTCCTAGCAGTCTGGGGTAGATGAACTAATAACTGGACATTGCAATTTCCTTCAAAGCAATAGAAATCCATTCCATCTGATATAGAGGCTCAAGTATCGTACTGCATTTCAATATCCCAATGGATGTTTTAATTCTTTTAAAGTCATCCTTTTCATTTTGTTCTTTATTTTTGTAAATACCAATAAAGATCCTGGATAGAGCTGTAACAATACAGAACTTAGGAATATGTATTTAGAAGAACAAGATTAATCACAGAAGTAGTAGATAGTAAAGTGGCACCAACTGCTGGTAAAAGAAAGAAGAAAGAGGAAAGAAGAAAAAAATCATCCAAAAAGAGTGGTTTGCAGTAAAGAGAGATAGGGAGAGGAAGGGTCCAGTAAGGAAGAGAGAGAGAGAGAAAGCATATAAGGGGAGAGAGGGTCAGAGCAGGGCAAGACAGAAGGAGAAATAAGAAAGAGTGAAAGGGAAACAGAGATCAGATAAGAGAGAGAGAGAGATGGATCGAGTTGAATACTGACTGCGTTTGCGGTGTAATGCTACTGAGGGCACAGTCCAGCACCCCTGCTTTCCTTCTTGTCCTGGGGTCCCAGCATTCCACTCTGCCTTCAATGGTTCCTACAGCCAGAAGCTGATGGACCGGGTTGACTGAACATGCATTGATGGCTCTGCAGATACAAACATGTCAAAGAGAGAGATACAGAGGAAAACTGTACATAAGGACCCCTCAAGACAGAGACCAGAAAGGTGGCCTTTACATAGAAGCAGGGTCCCACACTAACTTGTTTAGTAGGGGATCCACACTGATACCCTGGCCTCTGCCTATACTGAGATCGTTGTTGAAATTGTTCAAAGGGGGGGGGGGGGGTCTGGACCTAAACTGCAGGGGCTCATGTGTCCGGGCACCTGACAGTGTCATGCCCTGCATACCTATATTCACGGCTCTGCATACTGCCAAAGAAATAGTCACATCATCTACTGGACAGTTCAAAGGGATTGGGGATAGTTTTTTTCATTTCTTGCGCAAAAAGTTGCAAAGCCTATGGCTATGATATTTCATAGACATGATCAGTATGGGATATGGTTCGATGTTCGTAAGTTTCATGAGGTTTCCAAAATTTGCAAATGGATTCCCTACCTTTGAAGTATTAAAAGCTTGAAACAGACTTACTGGAATTCCCTATTTGCTTTCCTAAATGAACATGTATATTTTGATTACATTGTTAAATTTTTTCCTAAAGGTGATGTGTTTACCAAAACTTTTCTTTTCTTAATTTACTTACACTGAATCAGCCACAAAAGGACTCAGGAAACGACCCTGTTCCAAGTTGATTCGGTAGATTTCAGGACTGCAAAAGCAAAACAAAATCATGAAGTGATGTCATTTGATATAGTCTATTAAAGGTAGCTCTAGACATCCACAGTTCCAAGACTGATTAGTGATAGCAGTTCTGAAATTTAAAAAAAAAATCATAATTTTCTTACTATTTTTTTCTTCAATTTCATTTTAAACTCTCTTTTTCCTGCTTTCCCAAAACTTATGATAATAATAATATGAACAAAAATTTTTAAAAACCAACAACACTGGACTGCTTTAAAAAAAAAAAGCGGTAATGACAGCAATTCCAAAAAAATAATGCAAGTAATAAATGTTTCCCATGAAGGTTTATTTCGATCTCTCACCTGACACCGACGAGAAAGAGATCACATGATGGTTTGTGATAGGCAAGGTCCCTTCCAAATTTGGGTATCCGGAGTCTGTGATAGCGACCATATTTGGCATGGAACTCCACATAGCGATCACACTGCAGGAACACCAGCTGGGTGAATAAACAGTTTAAAAGATGCCAAGATAACAGAACCTTTCTTTTTTCCAATTATCAGTATATACATTTACACTTTATATGTACTGACCCCTTATGTGTCGTGGGTGGCAAATTCCTCTAAACAACATAAGTTGTTGATCAATTTTGTTTGGGCTAAGAATCACAATCTCCCTTAACATAAGGAGGTACCTTAAATTATGAAGTTTAATGGAAATTATTTTAGGCTCAAAGAAAAATAATTAATAAAGTCAAATGTGTACTCCGGAAAAACCCTTCAATGACCAAAAAATATTCATGACTGGAAACAAACCCTGATTCTTTTCTAACATCATAATCCAGAAAAAAAGAAAATTTGATAAGCACAACATTTAAAGTCCAACCTCTATGCTGATGTTAAAACACAATTTAATGAAGTAGCATTATGCCCTCCCTCCCCCTCCCTCTCATCAGTAGTACTGATCACGGGAGCTTTTCACACAGAGTTTTGTCAGTGATTTTCACCGACAACTGTTATAAGCTACCGAAAATCCTTGCATCTGATTGGCCGAGAGCAAATTAGTCAGTGAAAATCACCGACAAGACTCTTCATGAAACGCTCCCCTGAACATGAAGATTTGTCTCCGTGGAGTACTTACCTTTGAGTAGTCTTCTGAGAGAACATGAAATTTGACAACTGCATGTGAACAAGAAGGGGTAAAAAGACAGAAAGGTGTATGATTAATTTCAAATCTAATCAAAGAAATAATACATGTTTGTTCAGAAGTGGAGGAAAGTCATCCTTGACAAAACAAAACAAGAGAAGACACCACAGAAACAAAACAAAACAAAACAACGTAAAACAGGAGAGACATCAGCTCATACTCATTACAAGAGCAGATTCATCAAACTGTTTAGTCGGGGGGGGGGGGGGAGGGGGTGTGATATTAGCACGGAAACCATGGAAACAAGGATAATGCCTACAGCCAATAAAGATAGAGAGAGACATAGACAGAGACAGAGGGAGAGGGGGAGTGGAGTGATATACAGTACAATACATGTAATTCTATTCTTATAGCACTCTTCTGTCATTCACAGCACTTTACATCAAATTACAGAGAAAGAAAAGAATAAAACACAGATGAAAGAAAGATATTGTTGATTACTGATAAAAAATGAAGGTACTTTTCAGATGTTTCTTGAAAACCACCCAAGAAGAGGACAGATGAAATAATCTTGGGAGATGATTCTATAGACGAGGAGCACATGCCTGGAAAGCACTTTTACATTGGACCCTATGAGAATTTCAGGGGCTCTTTTTTAGTTTTCCTGGGCTCTTTTTGGCGTTTCGGGGGCGAATTTGCCCAGAGCCCGCGTGTATTTTTCTCCCTGATAGGGTACTGTCTGTACTAGATCAACATTCAGGACGCACAGATCGGTAAGGCAGAATGAGAGAGTACATGTATTCTGGAGCTCTGTTTTGGATTCTCGTTTAGACAAAAGTCAGAATCTTAAATGCAATGTGGTGCCAGGGTAAAAAATACTTTTTTCCCACAAGAGGTATAATCTGAAAAAATAGTTCCCATGACCAACTCTACAGGAGCTATTTTCAGGCCCAAGGGAGCTACATTGAATTTTAACTGCTGATATCCCAATTTTCTCCTTGAGAATATGAGTAACTGAATATCAATACGAAGTGTTAATGTGTGTGTTGTTTCAAGAAATGTTAATTCCGCTGCTCCTAGATCATGATTCACGAATTCATTGCTTATTTCTGATTTGAGACGAGGGCGACTCTGAAGAAAATGGTCACTCCAAGCAAATTTGGTTTTAAGGATTTTAGGGAGCTATTTGTGCTCCGCCAAGGGCGAAATTGCCTGTCGCCCCCCGGGTATATATTTCTGTGTGTTGCCTAAATGGAAGTCAGTGCAGTTCTCGTAGCATGATATATTTCTTACCTTCTGAATCCATACATCGTTCAAATTTCATGGAGAGATGGCTGACATCATAACATCTCACTCTAGGCTTATATGTACCTGTTATAGCAAGAAATGGGTGGAGAATAATAGGAAAATAGTAACACCCAGAGTCCCAGACATTAAATTTTTGGTCCCTACATTTTATCTTGCTCTAGGAACTGTTAAAAAGTAATTCCCTCCAATAGTAAAGTGTATAGCCCAATTTTTATCATGCTTGGCCACTGTCCAGAGAGAGATTATTAACAACTGCAAGTCAATAGGTATAAGAATGCTGAAATTAACCTTTGAACTTTATATTAGCTGCACATGGAAGATTCATATTATATTGACTGGCCTTGAGGGGAACATCAATAATGTTGTCCACAAAAGAATCATATTGTGCTGCGTCGAAGACGAGGGCCATATGGTCCTTTTAAGGGCAACATTTTTTATGTTCCCCGAAAGAAGAGCCAGTCAATATTATTATTATTACCTACAGCTGTATATTATGTATAATTCATGCCTATCATTTGTAGCAATGACAAACACATCTGTTTGCCTGTCAGTCCCTCTGATTTCAGCTTATAAATAAAGTCAGGCACGTATCTAATCCTGGCCAAGCAATTGTGACATAAATTGTTACTGTGCGTATCCATTGTTTAATAAACCACACAATACTGCGCGTCTACACTTTGTTAAAAGCGCACTACAAGAAAGGGTGGAATATGCAGAATGTTGCCTTCAAATTTAGTACAGTGGTCTACGAGGAAAACCCGGAAGAGGGCAATATGGCAAATGTTGCCCGCTTCGGTTTGGAATTCGAGGTAGTGTGCACAATGTGGCTTTTTATTTTGCAGCTAAAATGCCTTGTATAGGTAATGATAAATTCACAAAAAAACTATTCAACTCAAAGTTCATCATCATTTAATTTTCATATTTTTGTATGTTCTCAAACTAGAGACTACTAACTTCCAAACATAACACCTACACCTCCAATAGAATATGCTAAAATACAACATCGTGCAAAGAGTAATCAAAGATACACAATCCCTCTAAAAAACAAACAAACCTCTCTTTCCACAACTGGAGTAAGCATTAAGAATTGATTTGAGACTTATATTTTCACTCTGTGCCATCGGGCCACATATATCTGGGCAAGTCCAAACTGTTCTGTTCCATTCGTTACCAGGCATATTTCAGATGTGAGTACATTCGATAATTGTGTGGAATGCCCAAGCGCTGCGAAAGCTTAGATGATGTAAGTTACTATTAAAGTAACACGATGCTTTAATATCAATTTATTTTCAAAATATTGCAATCGGTAACACAAGGGACGTAAAATGACCAAATACAAACTCATCCTTCATCATAGATGACCAAATACTGACCTGTGGCCAGAATATACTGTCCATCTGGAGAAACTTGGACACATCCGCTGACCGTTGGCATCTCAAAGTCCTGGATGAGCTGTATGCGCTTTTGAACATCTGTAGATCAATTGAGTACAAACAAGGTTACATACATACATGGTGTATATCTCAAAATACTGCAAAAAGCAGCCTGAAATGTGTGTTTACTGTTATACCGAATCAAACTGTGCTAAACAGGTTAACTCTTATGGTGCCAAGGGGTTTTGCTTGTTCCCAAATTCAACCAAATAATGAACAATGCTTGCTTTTCAAATGCCTGTAAGTCTTCAACAGTAATTTCTATACAGATAAGTTATACACAAAAGTTGTAGAAAGTTTATTACCCTTTCAAAAGATACCAAATATTCCCATTAATTCATTGTCTTGCATGAAAATTATTTGAAAATAGAAATGAGCTCCCCTCTTGACCTTTACATTTTCATTTCTCATTTGTTTGCTATTGTTAAATACGAAAATTAGAATGGATCCTTTCCAAAATATGCAGTTTTCTCAGAAATATCCTATGGTAACATATAGTGACTGAGAGACATTTTGAATACTATATTCATCTTCTAAAGATTGACATATTTTCATGACCATGTCCATTATTCTAAGTGGAGTATTGGTCGATTAAAAATGTTAAGTCTCTTGGGCACCTATAAGTGCCATCGGCACTGTAAGAGTTAATCAGTTGCTGCCTCTCTTGCCATAATATGATATACCATACAAGAAAATAAAAAAGGACTATTTTCATGTGAGACAGCCTTACAACTAAATACAATGTTTATACTGGAGCAAAGCCAAGATTAATGAGCTGGATCATACCCACTCTCTTTTGCTCTCTCTCTCTATCTCTTTGCTGAATATTCAAAAGAAGTAACTCTTTGATTATTCTAGCATAATTATCTCCAAAACTCTTAAAGGCATTGGTTAACATTGTTATAATTAAAAAAAAAAAAAAAATTCTCATTGTGCTCCTTGAAAATGGGATAAACATAAGGGTTATAGTATAAAAATACCAGTCTGAAAGTTTCAAAGTGTAATATCCACAGGAAATATTTTTAGATATTAGAAATGTGAGCCAATGTTTGAAAAATATATAAGGGTCGGTGTACAGACTAGACCTAAGGAGTGCACATGCGCGCATGGCTCATCGGACCGTACTGTGTGCATTGGCGTATCATGCGGAGGGAGGCAGATAACGGGGGTCTTTTAATTCGAGCAAAACAGTCTTTATTTATTGTCTCCGAGACAAAAAAAAAAATTTAAAACTGCAGTTTGTGTCTTACTAAGTTTTTTGTTCTAGATTATGGCTGGTTTCAGGGTTTTTGAGCACAAATACAAGTACTCATACACATGTTTCATCTTAGTTTGAGAATTTTTTAAATCGGCTGCTCACAAAGTTAGCCAATGCCTTTAAGGGTCAACTGTTGCCAAAACTGACAGTCGCTAAAATATTCTAGAGATGTATTCCATTTAATACTGCTACTAAAAACTAGATGATTACTCTCTTTACTTCACCATACTTACCATGATCAGATTTCTGTAGGGCCCTTTTCTTCCGATCTGACAGCCACTGTAAGATGGAGAGAGATAGGAGAGAGACAGAGAAGCAGAAAGTGGGTGGAAAACAATTATTAACTTCTATTGGATTATAACACACTCCATTTTGTAGAAAAGAAAATATCGCATGAACTAGCCATGGGAGGCGTTACATGGTGTTATTCTGATATTCATGTAACATGTAACATGTTACATGAATATCAGAATAACATCATGTAACGCCTCCCATGGCTAGCATGAACGTGCCGAAGACTGAGTAAATCTGTGTTACAGTGTTGCAGGGAAAGGGAGAAGGCAGAAAGGTAAATATTCCAATTTAGAAGTCATGGAAGTGATGGTTACTTTAAAATCAAAGTCTGAATAATTGTCAGGCTGTAGATCTACAAGCAAAGAAGGTTGTTGTTGAATTGGGTTTTTAGTACAGATGTGCATCAATCAGATATTGATGATCGGTCCCAGACGTAAATGATCATTTACGTCTGGGACCAACCCCCCCCCCCCCCCCAAAAAAAAAAAAAAAAATGACTGACTCGATCCCGGGTACAATCAAAGCCAGTTTAATTGTAGGCAAAGACAAATAGCAAACCGTGGAATGAGATTATTAAATCCAACAAACATTAATTTGATGTATTCATCATTTCATGTAGGCCTACTGACATGACAGACTGATAATGATAGCTGAAACACAATTCTTTTTTGTTTGTAAAATTGTAATTTGTATATGGAACAGTAAAAACCACATTTCAGAAAAAAAAAAAGAAGAAACGAAGAAGAAGAAGAAGAAGAAGAAGAAGAAGAAGAAGAAGAAGAAGAAGAAGAAGAAGAAGAAGAAGAAGAAGAAGAAAGAAGAAGAAGAAGAAGAAGAAGAAGAAGAAGAAGAAGAAAATGGACATGATAGGGTAGGAAGAGGAGGAGGAAGGGAGCAAATCTATCGCTTCAAGCTTTCTGGACGAGTGCAATTTGCAAGTTCAGTGTACAGTAGGAAGAAAGAATACAAACAGAAAATAGAACAACTGGGACTACAGTTTATAATCACGCTGACATTATTTCGAATATCTCACCTCTGGCAGGCTTTTTCCGGTGCTAAGGTTATAAACCTTGACGTTATTGGCAGAAGTTACCTGCATTTCATCGAATTTCTCTCTCAAACTCCGCCAATAATAATTATTCTCCACATGTTTTTATAATATATTTTCACGTGTGTCCGATCGCTTGCGTCCGATCTGCGTAATGAATATTCATATAATTTAATGACGTACTCGGTACTGCTAAATATTCATGAACTATTAAAAAAAAAAAATGGGGGGGGGGGGGGGGGGGGAACCAAGTTCAATTCAATGCCCCGTATTCTGAAGTCCAGTTTAACTTAAAATCCAGTCTTTGATTAGGTCTCACATTATCCACATCCTCTCTCTTTCTTCTTGTCTCCCTCTCTTTTACTTTTTTTTTCGCACGAATCACGTCCATCACGTAGGCCATTTGTCACGTCTTTCGGATGGTGACGTTAAAGGTCTGTCCCAGACGTAAATAATCATATTTGATTGATACACATCAGTAAAAACCGAATTCAACAACAACAACAACAACAACAAGAATCTTAAGTCTGCATGGTCATCAATGATCAAGAAGCCTCTCACCAAGAAGTTCAAAACAATGCAAATGCCAGCAATAATCACAGCTAGTGTTAGTAGTAGCAGCAGCAGCAGCAGCAGCAGTAGTATAGGCCGGGAGTATAGGAGCTAGTATTATATCGGCAGTAGTAGAAGTATATCATTATCGTCATTGTTGTCGTCGTTATTGCCGTAATCTAGTAACAATTAGACATCAACAACAAAACTACATGTATATCATCTCTACTCTTCCATAGAAAAGCGAAGGTTCCAACAAGAGATTTCACAACAACGCCAAAATATCGCATGCTATTTTTTTTTCTATCAGTTTGAAAAATCATAAACAGAAGCCGGGTGCATGACGGGAGGCGGGGGGGGGGGGGGGGTCCCCCTTGGAGCCTGAACCTATCAAGGAGTGATTTCTTGGTATATCCATATCCATGGTATATTAATATATCATCATCAAAAATATACAGACACCTGGAAGACTTGATGTCTTGTCTTGATCGCGTCCTCGACCTTTGGACTCGTGCATTTAATCAATTAAGGGCTCAGGGGGGTGTTCCATAAAGCTGCTCTTAAAGTTACGAATGACATTACGAATGACTTGAATATGAAGTGCCAAATGGGATGCCCAAAGTTTTTCCTGAAGTTTTTACAAAGTGTGACCGCATTTCCCATAACCTCAATTAAATTGTGGCAAAAAATAGATTTCACACACAAAAAAAAATTGTAAACAAAAGTAATGTTAATCTATGTCTGCATATTTCACCTTTTACTGATGTGATTTGTAATGATTGAGAATTACATTTGGCTGTCATATTCAAGTTGTTTATAAAATTCGTAACGAATAGCTTTATGGAACAACCGCCTTTTACACTGAGCTAGAGTCCCTTTATGAACGCCATTGCGTTTCCACTGTTATCCAACATTTCTATTTAATTTTGATGAGCCTGGGTGTTCTAAACAGAAAGAATTCGAACGCCGTGTCGTCAGACGTCCATGTCCCAACTTTCTCTAATCAGGGACTCTATACACTGAGCTCGACAAGGGCGCCAGTACTTGAAGAAAAGGGAGGAGTCGCGGGCCTTTGGCCGGGGTGATCACTCATCACTGCTAATAAAAATACAAATTTATACATGATTACATAAATATTACATATCATAAATAAAAGATCATGTGCAAAAAGGTTATACACCAACCATGATAAAGAATACAAACAAGAATAATGAATGTGAATACAGTGGAACCTCGTTATCAGTGGTTATAAAGAACAAACACTCGTGATTTAGTATCCCGTAAAATATCTCGAAAGCATAATTCATTACAATGCTCTTTTCAGAAGAAAATGACAAACTCTCTTGTTTGTTAGCCCTGATAAGAAGGTTTCGATAAAAAGGTAATTTCGTTGGTCGGAGGAATTTGTTATAACAAGGTTCGCCTGTACTTTTCATTAAACTAAAGAGAATGCAGTCCTGAGACCGATCGGTTAGGCTGGAAATGGATGGCGACCTCAAAATATGTCTAAGCTGCCTTCAAGTTCCTGAATGTGAGACTAGCCAGTGGATCCATTCATGCACACACAATTGAAATACAACAAAATTGTATTGCCTTTGTTATATGTATCGAAGTCCAAAATCATTTTTTATTGCCAATAATGTTTCTGATAAATTGGGCCCATGTTTCAATTTCAACATATGGCAGTACTGCCATATAATATCAAGTAGTAGATACTGTGTATGCGCTGTTTGATAATATATGAGCCCCTCTTTTGCAAAAACTCGTGACCCGCCCACAGAAATAGAAGAATTTCTGTGGACCCGCCCCTACTTTCGTGTGTTCAATGCGTCAGTACAGTATGCTGGTATTGGTATGGCCTCGCGTTTTATGAATTGAAGTAGACCTACATGTATGCCGCCGCAAGTACAAGTTCATGTGCAGTACATAATATTCTGTCGGAGTGTTGCGCTGGATGTATACTACTGCAGAAAATCTCAGTACTCGCGATTTCAAACTTTGACCAAAGGGGAAAACCCACTGCTATTTGGACATTGGGGTTGCCTTGATACAGTCGGGCGACGCCAAAGGTCGTATCTCTTTTTATGTGCGTACAATAGTGTACTTATATGTGTTATGTTACTTTCGTGAAGATTTGCAATGAACACATGATGATCTTGTGATGTGCATGTATTTCACATAGGCATACGTAGGCTACATGCTCTTGATGTACCGTCATATTCACACAGGCGGGATTGCATGCGTAGTCTACATGATGTCAACTTGAAATTTCAGTCGTTAAGGAATATAATACCATACTCTACTTCCTGGTTTCCTATTTTTTGCCTGTGTCTGTGACTGTGTGAGTGACTTCGCAAGTCCGCATTTGTTTAGAAAGGTGAGTAGAAATATACTCTTGCTGGTGGTATATCCGGACCATGAGGTAAAACAGCTGCAGCTGCGAGCCGATCATGCGTCCTGAGATGATGAATAAATATTTTTCAATAAATAAATAAAAAAAAGAAATATCCGGATCGACGCTGACAGTTGAAATTATAGTAAACTACACTGCACTCGGTGCAATGTCGCTTTCACTTTCAAGTGATATTCCCTTGCGATGTGTTCCGAGTTCGTTGTATGCCTAACTGTAAGATGTTCTAGCCCATCTTAGCCCATCTGTAGGTCCATGGACGTACGACCCATGGCCCATCCCTTGTAGGACATACTCAAGATCCAGAGACGCGCGTATTCATAAAATCATAATTTTTATACGTATAGACTAATAGACTATAATGATTTTCCAAAAACCTCCTCCTCTCCTCCTCTTCCTCCTCTTCTTCTTATATTCTGCATTTATACAGTATAGCGCCTAATACATCTCCCTGAGATGTGTCAAAGCACCCCGGTGTCGGATTCCTGAAGGCTTGCTCGCACACAATGTATGCACTTTCTCCACTCCCGAGCGAGCATTCCAGCCAGGCGCCATTTTACAGGCGCTCACATTGCTAAGCTAATCACAATACTGTACCCACTTTTAACGCCTCATTGATGATGATGATGATGATGATAATCATGATGATGATGATGATGATTATCGTTATTATTATTGTAATGATTATTATTAATTATTATTATTATTATTATTATTATTATTATTATTAGTATCATTATTATTATTATTGTTATTATTATTATTATTATCATTATTATTATTATTATTAATTGTTTTTTGATTGCTTTGATGTGTCGCTCAAAAGTCTGTATGCTTTGATATATCATGAGTAAATAAATTTACTTCCGTTCAGTTCACAGGATGGTTAATCCTATGGATGTCTGTGTGTCGGGTGGAGGCTACACATGCAAAGCACCTCCTCCAAAATTTGACGTTCCCAAACCCGGTTTTTGTGGTAAGTACAGTCACCAGCCAAATTTGAATTCGTTAACGTGCTACACGTTAAAGATAATAAAGCTCGTGCCATGCTTACGTCCTTTCACAGCTACATTATACACTCGACCCCGGTGTAGTGTGTAGGCACCTGGCAAGATTTATTTCTTAAATCTTACATGTCTTACTTCTTAAAATGGTTGATACACTCTAAAAACAAATCTAGTAAAATTTGACAGACAGTTTTAGTCAAAAGTAACACATTTCTTGTCAAAATGACTAGATTCTAGTAAAATAATTTGACTAGTCTATACCAGATCATACAGGCACCAACACTAACTTGACTGATTCTAGTGAAACTGACTAGAATTTTGGTCAAAGTTTTGTTAATTTTTACTAGAATTCTGGTCATTTTCACTAAATCTAGTCACATTTGACTAAAAAAGACTAAGTGCCCGTGTGATCCGGTAATCTATTCAAATCTGACTAGTTTGTTTTTAGAGTGTACAATTTTTCGTAATGGTTTGAAGTCAACGTGGATTAGGACTTGAGGAGATTTTCTTTTAAGTATGTGTACAAAATGTTCAACACTTAAACCAGTCATTTCGAAGAAAAATTTTCTATTTAATTTTGGAGATAAATACTACTTATCGTTAGACCAAGAAGTTAAAAAAAAATTCTGCCTTGTTCTGGAAAGATGTTTTCATGTCTTGTGTATTACGAGCAGACAATAAAGCTGGCTATCTAAGCCTTTCTGGGGAAAAATATCTCTATTTAGAACGGTTACGGATCAGCATACTTTAAATCTCGGTAGGCATATTGGATAAGTTAACGACTTGATAGACAATTCTGGTAGTATGAAGTCATATCATAAATCAAAAACCGAAAATTACATGAACTAAGACCGGATGAATAATTACTTTCATGAATTCTGGTAGTACATTATCACTGGAATAATATGAAAGAAAGTTTGACCTGAGTTGAATTTTTAATCTTATTCGAAATTTGTCAGGTCCTATACCTATACATGACCTATCATGCCTATGGGCTATACAGGATTGTTTTAAAAGTCTCGAAGAAATAATGCCTGCACATGTTAAAATACTTGTGTGTATATGACCAAAAAGGCTATGGGTTAGTTTGGGTATGTTTACAAACCTTTCCTTGGAGAAGCTGACTGTACCCAAACTATATGTCTTAAATGGGCATGATGGGAAAGAGTGTTGGATTATATACCAGAATAGATAAAATGAAAAGACCGAACAGTGTTCTTGTTGACTTGTATTCTTATTGTAATCAAACAACAGCTATATTGGTATAAGTGAAATAATAAACTACCAAGGTTTGAAGTGATAAAACAAAAGATGATTCAGTGTTATGAGGAGTCTTCATTGAGGACGAAAAATATATATGCCTGCCTAAATTGTTTCCAGGGAACTTTACAAGTGTAATAGAAAATCGTTCAATCGTTATTTGTTTGAAGAAATGTAAAAAAGTAACGTTTTTACATGATGTTGTCAAAAGAGAATATTCATGATTAAGTTTTGATATACTTGATGATTTATGAGTATATAAAATAGCCTGTGGAGGGCTAAAAAGTAAAATTTATTGAAAAAAAAATCATTCATTGAATCAGGAGCACTAGCCGTTGTACTAAAGACGCGGGTTGAAATTGTGATGGCAGGGCTAGGGAGGACATTACAAAACTAGTAAGATTACCCTGGGTAAACGGGCATTATTGTCATTGGCGTAAATCCCCCATTCCCCCCCCCCCCACACACACACACACACTTTTTTAAGAGGGGGGATGGCGTTTACAATATATCCCCCCACTTTATAAGGAAGAAATGATATTTGAATTAATCTTTAAAGGAGAATCCAACTTCGGCATCAGCATGCTCATAGTGAATAAAGATGACCAGGAAGAGTAAACAGTGAAAGTTTGAGCAAAATCGAACAATCTGTTCAAGAGTTATGAATTTTTAAAGTTTAAGTAAATCTCTATTAAGGGGATCCTTGAGTTGGCAACTTTGCCAGCATCTGTGATGCGGTTATTTTTGGCTCGCTCGCTTCGCTCGCTCATCATATTTTCAAATTTTCATTTGAATATGTGATGGAAAACCAGAAAGGTTACTCGCTCGCTTGGCTCACTCATCATATTTTAGAATTTCTATTTGAAAATGCGATTGAAAACCAGAAAAGCGGTAATTTTTGGCTCGCTCGCTTCGCTCCCTCGCCCATCTGTGCAGGTGGGTGAGGGCGTGTGTTTGTACTTAAGTGTGAGTTCGACAGAAAAAAACAAAGCGGCTGAAAAGTCGATCATCCCCTCCCCCCCCCCCAACTCCTCAAAGTGGATTTACACCGGTGATTATTGTTATTGTTATTGTTAGCATTGTTATTATTATCATTGTTGTTACTACTACCATTATTATTATTATTGTTATTATTATTATTATTATTATTATTATTATTATTATTATTATTATTATTATTGTTATTATTATTATTATCATTATTATTATCATCATTATTTTTGTTGTTGGTGTTGTTATCATTATTATCATAGTGGTGGTGTTAATATCATCATCGTCGTCATCATCATCATCATGTTGTAACAATGAGAAAGAAATTATTTATGAACAACTAGGGATATACTAGTAGAAAGTGCATTAGAATGTGCATGAAAAATAGTGCCATGTGAGATGTGGAGACATCCGAATAATAACATGACTCAGTATTGCTGAAATGCGCATACACTGCACACATAATTATACGGGCCTATATACACTCGCTTGTGGCTTGCGAGTTTGATTCACACTTGTCAGCTATGTCACATTATTAACCCAAGTTTCAAGTACGAGGGCATTTAATGAGCAAACCTTGCATGCTGCATGCCGGGGACATACATGACTACCATGATATTCTTCCCTAATAATAATAATGATGATAAGGATAATAATGAAATAACAATAAGAATATAATAACAGATGATGATGGTGATGGTGATACTACTACTACTACTACTACTACTACTACTACTACTACTACTACTACTACTACTACTACTACTACTACTATTACTACTGCTAGTAATAATAGTAATGATGATATTATTATTATTGATAATAATAATAATGATAATAATAATGATAATAATAGTAATAACCATGAAGATAATGAAGGTGGTAATAAGGTACCAATAATGAAAATGATGATGATAATGCTGATGATAATATGTCATCATCTTTTGCACATGCAAGTTGCGCCCTGAAGGCCTGAACACTAATATCAAGCGGATTTCGCGCTCAAGAAATATAAACTCAAACGTGATATATATATATATATATATATATATATATATATATATATAGAGAGAGAGAGAGAGAGAGAGAGAGAGAGAGAGAGAGAGAGTGGTGGTTTTATTGTTTTTATCATTATCATTATTATCGTTGTTGTTGTTATGTGGATATTGTGGTACTGCTATTATTGAATATTATCATTATGAAATAGCACTAAGGGGGCTTTTTCAGCATGTTCAATTCAAACCTCAATATATATTTCCTTTCTGTGAATTTCAGGATTTAGCAATCATAATATTTTCAAAAATTATACAGTGTGTATGTTGTGACACTGTAAATTTTTGTAGTTAACAAAATGCTATCAGTATTAGAGTAAGACAGGTACAGACATGTAGAAAAGCATAAACAATCGATCAAATAACTTTCCACCTCTCCCTTCCCGAATAAACTGTTTCATCATCAAAATAATGAGGGAAAACATATTCTAAATATTCATTGTGATATTTCATAGAGTGTTAGTAACAACAAAATGGGACTTTATTTTTACTTTACATCCGAAATGCTGAATGGGTACATGCAAATGTTGCTAACAGTATCTTTTCATTGACAAATAACGTGTACTATCATCGTTTCTTCACCCAGACAATTTATACATGTAGATAAACTGTCCTAAAAATGCAGTCGATTAAATCATGTAAATCAAGCTTTTGCCTTTTCTTCTACATTTTCTTCTTTTTGGAGTATCATTCTTTTAATTGAGGAAGTCGTTTTCATAACATAAACAATACAACTGCAACCTAGACAACGCCCTTAGCTCGTGAGTCATAGGGGATTCCCCTTTGTTTTTCCCCTGCGATTTTTTTTTAAATCGTAGGATGACCGGTGGATACAAATGGCATCAGTCTGTAATGTACTCTAATTATAGAGCCTAGCACACGCATGAAAGTTTTTAGCTTGAAATTTGTGCAATCTGATTAGGTCATGAAATAGTCCATGAAGCGATCAACCTCAATAACATGCTTTAATATGGCAGTAGTCCAAGTCGCACTTTAATATAATACTATACACTACGTTGGCCTATATCGTTATACGTTTTTATTGATGGTAAAAAGTGGCACCCCCAAATTATTTCTAATTCTAATCCTCACCATAAACCAACACTAACCCTAATCTAAACCAAACCCTTATTCTAAACCTTAATTATCATTTTCAAATCCTTTCAAAATAAAGTTACTAATCGGCATTTTTTTTAAATTAGCGTGGATGATCATCGATAATCAGTTGGGATGTTACCTTGCCGTCCTACGGTTAAAAATTCGCTTCCCGGCCACATGAACACACTCTACCATGTATATATAGGACCCCAGGTGCCTGTTTTGTCATGGATTTCCAAAGAAAATGTATGCCTTTTCAGTCTTGAACATTCTCTACTTTTTAGCAAGGTTGATTTTACCCCCTCCTTTAAAAAAAAAGAAATAAAAAGGCGATTGATTTAGAACTAAATGAAATGAAATGAAATGAAATGAAAACTATTCAAATTTGGATCCTTGCCATGTAAGGAGATTTCCCACAGTCATGTGTCACGACACTTACTGCAGTATAGTGGAGTAAACGCCCTCAAAATTATCATAGTATATTATTAAGCACTGCATTTCCTTATCCCGACTGATAGCGTATGGGTGACGATCCGCAATAGGCTTCTCAGATACTCCAGTGTGAATTGCAGCCTGCAATGCTGGTGTGAACGCCAGGGGCGACACTAAATTTTTATTGTTATTTTTTTTTAATAATTTTTTTTTTTGCTGGACATTTTTTTTTTTTTTTTTGGGGGGGACACATAAAATAGGGGGAACATACACCAAAAAATCTGCTTTCATGCAAAACCAAACAAATGTTCCTCAGCTTGTTTTTTTTTTTTTTTTTTTTGGGGGGGGGGACACATAAAATAGGGGGAACATACACCAAAAAATCTGCTTTCATGCAAAACCAAACAAATGTTCCTCAGCTTGATATTTTTTTTTTTTTTGGGGGGGGGGGGACACTACATATTTTCGTGTCCCCACCCCCCCCCCCCCCCACTGAGTGACGCCCATGGTGAACGGCTAGTGTGAAATTGCGAGCTTTGATTATTACTTCGAATCACTAATGTACTTCTACACTGTTGTTTAAGAAATCATTAGGTTGCTTAACATTATAATAAATCTACCAACTGTTGTTTAAGAAAATATATACAGTATGGAAAATACACTAGTAGTAGTAGTTTAAGCTTCTACTAACTTGAAATTTTAGAGGCAGTTTTATGATTACCCCAACCGATCAAAGTTTTCTCTAGTATGGAAAGTCTATGTAGATTGGGGGGGGGGGGGTTGTTTTATTTGTTTTTTTTACACAGTTGCTACAGATTCATATTGTAACCTGATTATGTTAAAAACTATTGTTCTAACAGTGTATAAGCCTAATAATGGACACGCGGGATGTGCCGCTCTACTAATGGACCACCTTTTCGCAAGAAATCCCTAAACATGGGGTATAGTTTTCATAATAATCTCTGTCTGCGAATGTTCTCAATTATCCAGGTATAGTAGATCATGAACTATAAGCTAAACTAGTCGCAGCTCATAAACAAAGTAAGTCCAGTGGACTAGTTTTAGCTATATTATAGTTTATTATCATTTCTAATATTTTTTTTAAAATTCATATATTTGGCAGGTGGGCTTTCTATTTCAAACATGTTGATTTAAATATTCTTTTCTAGATGGATCACCAAAACTCATTGCAGATTACGAAATCCCTTTCCCAAAGATTTTAGAAATAATAAGCCTGTACTTTTAATAATGTTTAAAAGTATTTCTTCTTGAAAACTGAAGGACCTAAATTCCATTTCTTTCTTTCTTTCTTTTTCTCTCTAAAAAAATTGTGTTCTTTACAGTTTGCAACGTGGTAAGTATGGCTTAAATTTGTACACATCACAAATTGTTTGATTTATTCATTTCATTCATTTCATTTGATTTATTTCCATTTCTAACAAATGAAAACAAAAAGTTAATGTACATAAGGAAAAATGCTACCTAACAATAATAATTACGAATATCACTATAAAAATTACTTTATATGTCAAGAGAATTCACATCAAATAAATCCGGTTGGAAACGGGGAAAATATATAACTATATAAAAAAAAGTGTACATAACTTCTTTTATAACCATTATTACAATGTAATTCTTTATTGTTGACAGTACAGTGGTTTAAAGGCAGACTTTCACGTGTATGAAAAAAGGACGACAGATCTGGTGAACTCTGATTTTATAAGCTTCGCTACAAATATCATTTTGTCGTTTTACATTCATTAACTTCCATGAGAGTTGTGGGGTGGGGTGTGTTTGCGTGGAAATATAGATTTCGATGTGGGTAAATCACGCGGGATAGTTTATAGCTCCCAAGATACACACTAAGAAGAAATTGCACCCTAAATGCAACACTGGCTGCACCTTTTTGGGTGCAATCATGCACCCCGGACGAAAAAAGATGCAAAAATGCACTTTTTTGTTCTTGTTAGCACCCTGAAATGCCCGTTTACACCCTAAAAGGTGCAAAGTTGCACCTTTTAGGGTGCAGAGATTTTTGCGTACAAAAAAGGTGCAACTCTGCAGCCTTTAGGGTGCAAAATGCCGCTAATTGCACCTTTAAAGATGCAAAAAGTTTGTAAGAGGTGAAAATCTGCACCCGAAAAGGTGCTCTCACTGTTGGATTTGAAGGGTGTGTAGATGTTACATTGAATCTTATCCTTTCTTTAATTTTCTACATTCAGACCCTAATCATCGTCGGCTGTAGCATCGACATCTTCTGCCTTTTCGTTGTAATGCTCCTTTGCATTTTTAATAAGTAAGGATTATTCTAACGTCAGGAACGGTAATTCAGTATATACTTGTAGTATTAAGTAACAGTAGTAGTATAGGCCTAGTAGTAGTAGTAGTAGTAGTAGTAGTAGTAGTAGTAGTAGTAGTAGTAGTAGTAATAGTAGTAGTAGTAGTAGTAGTAGTAGTAGTAGTAGTAGTAGTAGTAGTAGTAGTAGTAGTAGTAGTAGCAGTGGCGGCACCAGGATTGTCAAAGTGGGGGGGGGGGCAAATGGAGGGCAAAAGAAAATGTGGGGGGGGGGGGGCAAGGGCAGTCAATTTTTTTTTGCGTGTATGGAAATAATCGAGTGTGAAGCGCGAGTTTTAGTCCCCGGCGTAAATCCACTTTGAGGAGTGGAGGGGGGATAATTGATTTTTTTACCCTTTTGAATATGATGCTTATGACAACATCTACTTATTTACAAATTACTGTATGATTTTTTTTTCAGTCATCAAATTTCGGGGGGGGGGGCAACTGGGGGGCAAAGCTTCTGAGTGGGGGGGGGGGGCAAATGCCCCCCATGCCCCCCCCCCCCCCCTTGGTGCCGCCACTGTATAGTAGTAGCAGTAGTAGTAGAAGCGGCAACAGTATACCACTGCAGCCGCTGGTAGCAGTAGTAGCAGCAGCAGTATTGTGTACAAATAGGTAGACCTACGGCCGTGAGAGCGCCTTGTTGGAAACTATAGTACCCGAAGTAAGGCGAATGAGACTATTTCCCCTAGGGGCGCAGCCCCGAAGGAAAATAGTCGCATTCTCGTTACTGAGGGCACCATAGTTTAACCAGACCCTCTCACATACGGCCGTATATGTTTGGTTTATATCCGTCATCTTTAGTAGGGCAGATTCTAGATAATATTGGCGCTGTTGCATGCATTGAGCGCGGATCTAAATTTAGCAAAATGATGACATCATCATCACGCTTTGGCGCCTAAAACAATAGACACGCGCAAATTAATGTCGTCACAATCAAGTACGCACTTTTTTGCGTGACGTCATACGCCGTTAAGTAGGTCCCGGGGAACGTTTCATCATCATTACTGTCTGACAAGTTGTCAGATCAGGGGGGTGTAACATAAAGAGATACAATCAATCTTACAATCAATTGTATCTCTTTAGTACATGGTTTGCCATAGACTTACGATTGATATCAGTCGTAAGATTGATTGTATGTTTTATGTTACACCCCCCTGACATCTTTCCTTGATTTCGATTGGCTGAGAAGCATCGTTACTATCGCAACTGTCGGATAAAACATCCGACAAGTCCTTTCATGAAACGCTCCCCCGATGAACGGCTTGTGACGTCAGATTTTACCGTCCATTGCAAATTTGCTATTTTCCATGATGCTGGTGGGAACTGTATCTTATCACACGATGCGCATTGGACCAATCAATTGCAGAGATTCTTATCATGACGGATATAATAAAGGTGCTTTCACATTATGATGCGACAGTGTGGTACCACACTGTGGCGCCACACTGTTTTGTCTTCACACATGATGGGACTTTGTGTCACCACATATGCTAATGACATGAATGAACGCACATTAACGCGCCAACTCTCAATAAGAGAGCATTAAGGTGCTTTTACACGTGATGCGACAGTGTGGTAGCACACTGTGGCGCCACACTGTTTGTCTTCACACATGGTGGGACTTTGTGTCCATATGCTAATGAACGAGCATTAACGCGTCAACTCTCAATAAGAGAGAATATTGTCAAGACTTGTGCACGCTTGCGCAAGCAATCTCATGGCAACAATTTTTGCGCTAACTTTTTAGAAATTTGATTGGTGCGCATTTGTTGTGTATCTAGGCAGCAAAAAAAAGTGTGTCCTACCTCGGCGACATTTTTTTTTTTTTGTCGCCCTATACCCCAGGCTTGTACACAAAAAAGTGTGGTGACACAGCGTTTTACCACACTGTCGCACCATGTGTGAAATCACCCTCAATGTAGTAGCAGTAGTAGAAATACGTCTATGAGTACAGTCAGTAGCATACAGTGCCGGTATTCTGAAAATCGTGTTATCTATTGTCTTATCTTCACTGTGTTAATTGTCATAAAACATTTAAAAGGCGTACTAATGGTTGGTATAAACTGTGCAAATGACCAGCACAAAGACAAAAGTGCGCGATGTGAGCCAATGGCGTACGCTATTTCTGATTGCAAAGATAACACGATTTTCAAAATACCAGCCCATTGGTATAGTTGTAGCAGTATAATACTAGTTGTACAGTTGTAAAAAAAATAAAGGTTAGAAATCCTAATTTAGAGAGTTGATATTTCTAGGATATTTACTTTGAAAATTCATGATATAAAGTATAAAAAGAAACTTCTTCCTCCTCCTCCTCTTTTTTTTTGTCTCACAGATATACCTAAATTAAGCACATGGCCATACGCAGGAATTTTTTGTAGAGGAGGGGAGAAAATTATATTATATTCAATATTCAAGGGAAGGCAATCAAGCATCGAGCTAGAGAGAGTGGATGAGCTTTTGAATTTTCAAAATTGAAATTGAACGATCTGGTGCACATTTTTACTGGAATCTTTTGAAAATTTCAGTAAAAAAGTTTTGAAAATAAATATTAATGATGAAATTATTTGAAAATCTAAAATCCGAGTTTAGAAAAGGGGAGAGGCGGTTCCTTTAATTTCTTGGGGGCAACTGCGCCCCCCCCCCCCCCCCCCCCCGCTGGGTACGGCCTTTTCCAATGTCACTACGAATTCTTTCTTTTGAGGAAAAGGATGAAAGACTAAAATCACTTTTACAGTTGGGCCATTAGATCAAGAGCTTTGTTGTTAAATTCAAACGGTTCGAGTAGCAATTTTTCAATGTTACGTTTGTACTCCATAAAATTTCAGGACCCGTTCGAAGAAATCCCAATGGATTTTTATCAACCTGTGCTTTGCTCATCTCGGCCTGTTTAGCTCCTTTATTGCCGAGGCAAAAACCGAATCGGATGACGCCGTCGCTAGCGGCTTCTTCGACTACTTTTTCTTCGTATCGATGGGTTCTGTCTTGGTGGAGGCCGTTGCCATACTCACCAAGGTACTGAACAAGACCATCCCGCATGCCGCGGTGATCTCGGGTGTGTGCTGCTGGGGTAAGTCTCTTACGACTAATGAGGCAGAGCTTTTTTTTTTGCTCTCCTTTTTGTTTCACTCTTCACTTTTTGTTTCACTTTTGAATTTAGCACGGTGAGCAAAACCACTGTCGGTTCATATCAGAAACATATTTTTTTCAGTGAGATATTCGTTATGAGATAATTTACAAGAGGTCATAAAACCTAAAGTCTTGAGTGAAAAGAGGGGCAATATTTAAAAAATGATTCCTCGAAATGCTGGCACAAGTGTTTTGTTACGAGGTTACCGGAAGAGTCTACTTTCCTTTCTGAAAATGAAGATTTTGCTTATCCATGCATAAAGAATTAAACTTTTCTCTTCTGACCTGATATTGCATATTGAATGGCAAAACATCAGTATTATTTTAATAGACCTTATGCATATGACGTCATAATCTCATAGCGCCCTCCTTCAGAAGCTATATGGGAATAGGGAATACGCGTAAACGGAGTTGTCGGAGATGCGCCAGCTGCAGATCACAAACGCGTGCAAGGCAATGGCCTCAGCCTGTAAGATGGCGGCGCGATGACGTCAATGCATAAAGTCCATAGACAGGTGTACACCTTAGCTTTATCGAATTGTTGTAAATGTTTTACAGTGTTCACTCATCTGTTCTTACTCAGTTCTTCCGGTTGTGATAGCAATTCCAGAAAATGCACCCGGTCCATACTCCTGTAAATGTAAATAGTAAGTGTAAAAACTGTTTATGATTAACGTTTTAGAGTCACATAACGTCAAAATAGGAAAGGAGTCGATATTTTTTCTTCAAATTTTATCCTTTTTATTCAGTGTTATTCTCCGTTTTGTAACCTTTACTCTGATAGATAGCTCATATCCAGAGGGTGAGTGTAAGTGCAGATAAAATCTTTAAAAATGTAGGGTTCTGGAAATGCATCTTTATGAGAAAAGCGCTTCCGGTTCAAAATTCAACTTCCTTTTTGAATTCACGCGGCGAATTTTTGTCTTGAACGTCAACTAGATTTTCATAAAGGCCCTAGCAACCGATTACTAATTTGAATAAAACTGGGGGGTTTGAAAATGCATTTTTTTAACGAGCACTGCTAATGAAAATATAAGATTGAAAACGTTTAAGTCAGATATTCTTATTCCTTAGAGGGTAATAAAGCAAATAGTTTTAGCGCATTCAAAAGACCTTCAGCTCTAGACTATACTTTCATACAATAATTTCATTCCTTTTTTCAGCGACTTTTGGGGACCTGCAGCAGTAAGTATCTTCGGAATCCTCTCTCTCGCCATCACCATCACGCTGCTGGTGACTTCCTTCTGGTTGTTGTGTCGAGCACCCGTAAACGGCGAAGACAAAAAGGCAGAACGGAAGGAGGCCTGGTGCAGGATCGCTCACATTGCAGCAATATTTGTGTGTTTCCTCCCGTGGAGCATCACACTAATCGTTCTCGGAATCTGCCACACGACTTCCGGCATCGTGTTCATCATATTCGGTTTGTTAAATGTTATCGCCATCCTTGCTGGGTTTTTTATTCGTCATGCCCAGAAGAAGGAGTTCCGCGACCAGTGGACTCTCGATTTGTTCTGCTGCGGTGGTAATCCGAGTAATGCGAGCAAGTCGGGCCAGCCGCCGCGATCGCCAAGTGTTCAGCCGCTAGAGTTGTCCAAGCGTGATTAGGTTGGTAATACAGAAAAATGAGATGGACGCCAACCAAACAATAGTTGCTAAACAATAATATTTCGGTGGCGGGGCAGGGGGGGGGGGGATTCGGGGGTAGCCCTCTGGTAAAAAATGTGGAGGAGCGGGAATACCGTTCCACCCCCAAAACTGGAACTGGAATTAACTTCCAGAAGATTCTTCAATATCCTACATGATTGTTCAGATGGTTCCTTAGGCCTAGTCGGCATAGAGGGTTAGTGGAACTTCTCTTTTCAGTCGTTATCTTCATGTCGAAGAAACTTTATTCATTTCATACATATTATACAAGAACGTACCACTAACGGAACCAATGTGAAGAAGGAGATGGAAAACAAAGTTACTCGATTCCTTCGATCTAATTCAGGCACAAAACACTGGTAAGTCGAAACGCCAGTCACAGTGTCTGAACTGTGAGACTAACAAAGCTACCATAGGCCTTTTTTTTATACAGTCGTTGTTGTTGTTTTGGTTTAACGGCGCTTGTCATTCAATATCGAATATTTACGCCAGTTTAGAAAATATCGTTTGAGGTTTAATTAATCAGATACTGGCAAAGTTAGGCTCTCTTCAAGGCTTTTGTGGAATTAGGTTCTGTGTCTGCAGACTACCTATAATCCAGGTGTATGAGAATGAGTTTCATGACAAATTACGACCTAGTCGCTCCAAATGATTGTCATTCGAAAATATGAGTAGTGATTGGTCTTTCTTTATTAGAGCACCAAGTCACATGACATATTATTCTTTCGCTTTCAGTGATCTGTTTCTCTGCATTATATTTCTCTGTATATAAGTAGAATGGCACATTGATTCATTCATAGACTTTTATCGAGGCCTAATAAGTATTTTTTTCAAAAACACACACAGGCACACGTTGGTATCAATATGCCCATAGCACTACAATTTATTTAATGTATGATGAAAGAGCAGTGGAGATAAAAAATGCCTTGCTTAAGGGCGTATTGCCGTGACGGGAATCGAACCTCCTATTCTCGCCCCTCCAGTCAAGGCTCAAGCGCCTTAAACCACTCGACTTTGACACCTCCCCAGTGATGATGTATTATACAGGAATCGATCGAGTCCCAGCTGTGATGAGACATTGCTGCAAACTCGACGCCCTAAATAGATCCACTTTTGGTAGGATTTGGATATTCCCTCGTGCACCATTCTCCCTTGTAGATTTTTTTTTTTTCACTTTTGCAACTAAAAATCAATAGTTTGCAGGAAAAAGATATGCCTAAAATACAAAATAAAATGCAATTGATCTGTAATATCATCATCTGAGGTTAGGAATGACCTAAAGATGGCGCTGTTCAAATTTAACAAGTTTACTGTACCTTCAGTCATGGTCCATGCTGCAATGTCAGTTTGCTTGTGAGGATTGTCATAAATGCCATTTTAATGCCAGACACAAAATGGACGGTGCATAAGCAGAAATATTCACCGGAGAATGGAGATTGTTAACAATTATTGGTGCGTGAGGGCTCAAAATCCAATGACCATGGATGACCTGCATTGGAAAGTGATCTAGATGCCGTTACATAAGACTTGCTTTTGTAATAACTTTGCTACATAGTTCATTTTCATGGAATACTGGATTTTTATTGGCTGTTGAGCAACGTTACCATGGTAGTTACCATTGATAGCAAAGTTACTATTGTAGTAAGTTTTATGCAACGGGCCCCTGAAGTATTCACGTTACTGTATTCTCTGTATTGCTATTCTTCTCATGGTCATTATGATTATAATCATGATAATCATTATTATTATTATTATTATAAGTTTAAACTGCGACTTATGCACACTAAAAAACAAAAGGTGCAAGATTGCACCCAAACAGGTGCAGCCAGTGTTGCATTTAGGGTGCAAAAATTAGTGTGTGGGCAATTTGTGTGCTTCAAAAGTGCGACTTAAGGGGAAGGGGAAGATTAAGTTAGAATAATAATATGTCGAAGCCTAACTTACACAAATATTGGGATTGAACCATTTCCATGGTACGGGTGTTAATCGATGCTATAATTTTATGTCGTTATCATTTGTCGTCTAAAAGTAAACATTAAGGGGAATCGGCAATATGTTATAAATGTTGAATACAGTAAATATAATATTTTTTCAGTTTGTCTTCTAAATTAATTTTTCAAGTCTTAGACCATTAGTTTATTGCCAAAATTAATGATATCGATTTCGATCTTCTGAATGACCACCACGTGACAATCATGAAATTGCCCTTAAGTCTCATTTTTAGACGACTTTGCCCTTAATTTCCAGATAGTGTTATTATTGTTATTGTTATTGTTATTGTTATTATTATTATTATCATTATTATTATTATTATTATTATTATTATTATTATTATTATCATTTTCACTATCATCATCGTCATCATCATCATCGTTTTCACCATCATCATCATCATAATTATCATCATATTTATTGTCGTGGTTATGATTGTTGTGGTTGGTATAATCATTGCCTCCATTTTTAGAGAAAGAAGTTGTAGTAGTACTACTAATAATGGTAGAAGTAATAATCATAGTATATGATCGTGATGCTGATGATAAGGCTTTTTTAAGCACTATCATATATTGCCTTTAACATGTGGGATCATAATTTGAATCTAAATAATATAGATGTAAACTAATATATCAAATTATGAGTGCTTTTGGGAATCGATTATTTTATTAATTCATGTAAAAATTTGTAAAATCGTAAAATTGTACAATAATTGTGAAGTTTGTGCTGCTGTTCCTGTATGAAAAGAAAAGCTTGCCACTTTTTGTTACGTTTCTTTTTTTACTTCCAACGTTGAAAACGCATTTCCAGTATTTCCTGAATCTATCACTCTTACTGTATGTAACAATTTATTTTTTTAAATGTATTTTTAACATATGTCTAGAACGACGGAACTGTCATTTAAGTGTCAGTATAAAAGAAAAAACAATCCGTATTGCAGACTAAAAACACAAAAAACATGTGACTGATAATTTGTCCAAAAAAAAAAAAGTTCTGAAAACGTTCTGATTTGATTGGAAGTCCGAATTTGGATGGTACTAGACCAATCTACATTTTATTTTCCTCTTCAAAATGGTGTAATTCTGAATCTGGTAAATCTAGGGGGTGTTTCACAAAGCTAAGGGTTAAGTTGGATTTTCCTTTTCTTTTTTTTTCTTTTTTTCTCCCAGCGGCACATAGCTATAATAATGTAAGAGTGTTGTTCGATTTTGCAGTGTTGGCAGCTATATCTTCTCATGTGGCTAAAAATAACTTCACCATGAAAGAAAATGGATATGGCGTGACGTCAATCTCGGTATATTAGTCAAATATACCATGCACTGAGAAGTTCTAGTTGAAATTATGGATTCTTGGGTATTTTCATGGGTGCGTTGTAAATATATGGAACAAATAATTTAAACATGAAACTATAGACATTGTAAACCTGTCCGAGTTTTCCAGTTTTCATTGTTTCTTGCTCACTTCATTCAACAGTTCAAGTTTTCATCGTTAATGTTGCATCGTTGGCTTAAAACAATGACCTTGTGTGCCTAGACAAAATGAGCAAATGTTGTAATTTGACTTTTTATTATTACTAGAGTCTAATTTATGTACATTTTGTCACTTGTGTTGTAGGATATAAATCAAATATGCCATGCACTTATTTCGAAGTACCAGCTGAAATTATGGACTCTTCGGTGAATGGCATAGCTACTATTTTCTTCGGGGCTGCGCCCCTCAGAAAATAGTGGTATGCCAGTCACCTCAGAATCCATAATTTCAACTAGAACTTCTCAGTGCATGGTATATTTGATTAATATATATAATGATCAGGGTTCTCACTAGAAAAATATCCACACACGGTTGCCACTCTGCGCAAAGCGCGGAAGTTTCGGAAGTTTGACGGAATAACACCTAAAGTTAGGTGTGGCGGCAGTATATGCTATAGTAAAAGGATGAAAAATGCTTCTTGGTAAGTAGGAGTTGTCTTCTAATGGCACAAAAGTAAAAATACATTGCTAAATAACAAAACAATCTGTGACATTTATCATTATTGCTAGGAATATATACTTTTTTTTACCCTTGTTGCCACGCATGGTGCAACAATTTCACACATGGTTCTTCCTTGTCTGAAACCCTTTACGCATGGTATTGGAACCATGGGTGTTATATACTGGCGAGAACCATGATAATGATCACTCCCGAAATGGTTGAAGTGCTGCATGAATGGCATCACTGTTGTCTCATTTTTAGGAAAACGACTTCTCCTTGTATATCACAGAAAGAAACACTGATGCAGACATACTTGAGTTCACAGGTCTCAAGGTCAAAGGTCATAGAGGTCATTATGTACATAGGAATGGGTTCGTCTTGTGATAACGCAGTAACCATTTGATGGATCAACTTCAAACTTGGCTCATGTATGCATATGGGAGGGACAATGATCTGATTAGATTTGGGGTTTCAAGGTCAAAGTTCAACGGTCAGAGGTCATTTTGTGCATAAAAATGGTTCGTTCTTGCGATAACTCGGTAACCATTTTGACGAATCAACTTCAAACTTGGCTCATGTATGCATATGCGAAGGACAATGATCAGATTAGATTTTAGAGTCTTAAGGTCAAAGGTCAAAGGTCAAAGATGTCATTGTATAAATGAAAATAAATCAATATGAAGTGTCATATATTTCTGATCTGGTAATGGCGGAGGCATAAAGTTCGACCACGCGTGGTCGAGGATTCATCTAGTTTTCAACTGATCATAACTGAAGAGTTTTCTTCCAAAAAGCTGCTTAATCCATTTCGGTGAGTTGAGAGAAAAATACCGCTTTGTCCCAATTTGTACACGTGTCAAAGGAAACTTAAAATTACAAAGCGCTATCTCTTCTATTTTCCTTGATAACTTTGCTTCAAAATTTTGTTCATAGCAAATTCATCCAGCTCAGTATTAAACATAATTTCGTTAATAACTCAGCTTTGATCAAACCTGGATATTTCACCTTTTGAAAGCAAGCTCTTCAATTTTTAAACTTTGATAAAAATGATTATCCCATCTGTTTTCCTTATTTTCTTTTGAACATGTGCACCTCGATTATACCCCACACTGTGATATCATAGAAATCACTACATGATTTTTTAAAAAAAACTCTGAATTGAATTAATATACTCATTGTAGATATACATGTAGTTTTGCTCTTTTTCGGATCGAGTTCACACATGGTGTACGCACGAAAATTTGTTAATGATGTTCAGACGAATGGCGTTCCAGAATACATTTATAATGAAACAGCTTTTCGAGAAGAACTGATTGCAGTGTACATAACTGTACTTAGCGTTTGAGATTACCCTGCCTCATGTATATTAAAAGTAGTAGACCACATTTGCACAACATTGTTTCAGAATTTGAAGAGAAATAAGCCAATTTCACTTTTAAACGACAGATGTGTATGCAGAACTATCATGTTATCAAATTTACAACATTAACGAACAATAAGTGAAAAATGAATGGTTTTACTCTTAAAGGGGGTACCCAATGCTGAAACAATGTAAGTTCATTTAAAAGAGCATGATTTTATTAGCAGAAAATCATCTGCCTAAAGTTTTTTAAAAAGTCGTGTTTCCAAGGAAACCCCCAAATTTGGTAAGATTTCAGGATACTTTTGACCCCTCAGCTGTAACCCAGTTGCAACTGGGTACCCACTTTGACGTCAAAATGACGTCAAAGTGGGTACCTTGTCGCGCAATTCCAGCAAAATGCGCGCAAGGTATAATACATATTGTACAGTCTAGCGCGCAGCACAACTGCAATGCGCGAAGCTGGGTACCCACTTTTACGTCATACCTCTGAAATTTATTGGTCAACTCTTGACTTTTCATGAGAAAATTAGCCAAAATGCATTGATTTCGATTGAAAATCATCAAATTTTTAATGTTATTCTTCTTAGAATTCTATTCTCGATCATATATCCAAAAAAAATTTACCATTGTGTAATCACTTTAAAGCGTCGGGAAGACGCCTCCACAAAACACAGAAAATAAACGAAAATTTGTGTTGAATATTTCCTGCTCAGTCCTAAACGGGAATGTACAGGGATCTAAAACTTTACGAGTGTTCTGGCTTAAAGCAATCTGAAATAAAAATTTTGTGCAGATTGCCACTTGCAAATGTGGGCTACTACTTTAATGTTGTCGACACTAATAGCTTGATGATGTATTCTCCTTTTCTTTTCTTTTTTTTATTTACTCGGGTTGACAGACACTATGTTTCTTATGCAGATATGCTTTTCAGATATTTCAGGCTTTATAACAAGATATAAGTTCCAGTTATTCTCTGATTATTTTTTTTCCTTTTGTCAATACTGCAACTGATCAAGACTATCTGTAATAAAAAAAATAATAAATGGTGCACTACATGCAGAACTTGTTGATGGGAAATTTGTTCACATTTCCGGCACGGTGATGTGGAAAACGAGATATTGAAGAAGAGTGAAGGAGACAGAAGGAGATTGAGAGAAAGAGAGAAGGAGGTCTAGCTAGAGAGGGAAAGGGTATATAGATTGATGAGAGAGAGAGAGAGAGAGAGAGAGAGAGAGAGAGAGAGAGAGAGAGAGAGAGAACAAGTAAGCCGGAGATGGTGCGGTGGGAGTGTACTAGTCCACTGGCCTGGACTGTTGTCTATGATCCGTGAGCTCACACATCAGCAACACCATATGTACGTACACAAATTAAGTGCACGTACGGAACACAGCCTGAGAAGCTAAGAAGGTGAATTCATGGGGAAAGTGAATTCGTGGGGATACCACACCAGCGCGCGCGCGCATGCTCGCGAATTAGTGACACGATCAGCAGCTGGTCTAGGAGTGTACAGACACAGAGCATTGCAGAGAGGGAATGACGATGATGGTGACGAGAACAGAGAAGGAGGGGGGGGGGAGAGAGAAAAAAAAAGGGAAACAGAGAGGGAGAGAGAAAGGGAAGGAGAGGGAGAGAGAGAAACTGAGGAGGAGGGCAGGATGACCACATGAAAATAAGAATGGATACATAGCGCTAAAGAGGAGAGAATAATCCCTCTCTATTCAAAAATAAGTGTAGAAGAAATATAATTGTCGAGCAAATCATTCAATTACGATCTTTGAAACTTTGACGCTTTACCAATCATAAAAATGGACTCATTATCTCATAAACCTATGAACTGTAACGGATCAAGGTTAACACTGGTTAAACCTAAAATCCTCATCTCTATCTGAAACAATAGTTTAATTCCTTGCAGTGGCGCACCGTGGGTCAACGCATTGGGGGCGGGCACCGAGCTTGGCCGTACGCAGAAATTTTTTCCGGGAGGGGGGAACAAAGCGCCTAAAATACGACAGCAAGGGAGCGAAGCGACCGAGCTGGTCATGAGGGCACTGTCGCATTTTTAAAATTGAAATTGAAGGATCTGGGGGGCATTTCATCAACATTAATTTTTGTCGTCTGACAAGCTGTCAGATCTGACATCTTTCCTTGATTTTAATTGGCTGAGAAGCATCGTTACTATGGCAACTGTCGGATAAAACAGACTGTCGGATAAAATTTTGCGAGCGAGCGAAGCGAGCTAGCCGAAAATTACTACTTTCTTTGCAATAAAAGACACATTATTTCACATATCAAAATACACTCTCGCACCTCTATAGTCCTATATAATTTCAGTTAAATATCTAGTCACCTCGCTGCCAGTGACTATTGAGCACGTCCCTGGTTTACTGTTTTCTGCCCGAAACAACCATGTATCTAACAATTATGATCGAGCGAATCGAGCGAGGCCTAGGCCTACTCTTTTTTTTTCATTGTAGAATTGTTAATACAGTAAAATCTATTCGATCCCCTGTATGCCGAATATGAATCCATTTAGGTACCTCATCGTCCGAAACCATTCTTTTACTACAAGCGAGCAAAGTTAGCGACACATTATAGCGTATATGTATGTATTCGTCAGCAAAATACAGTAGATGTTATTTTGTAATTTTATGAACCTCCTCACTTCCCAAATATTATGATACTTCGCTAACTCGCTTCTGAAATAAGCTGATTGCCGTGCCCGAAATGATCTTGTTTCTAGCTTTTAATAGCCTGCGAATGAAAAGACAGATTTTTTTTTTTTTTTTTTTTTTGGGGGGGGGGGGTTCTAGGCCATTATCTACTGAAAGGGCCCTTTTTAGGTAAAATTCTTGTAGTGAAATCCAGATGTAGATATACTACTAACATTTTATGAGTGAAACAATAGTAGACTATAAAATAAGATTGAGACATAAGATGCAAACTGATTCCTTTCGTAAGAATATAGCATCGGCATCGATTAAGTACTAAAATGCTAGCAAGCGAAGCGAGGGAGCGCTTCCCAATGTACCATTTCCCGTTTCCTTTTTCCCCATTTCTTTTCTCTTTCCTTCTTTTTTTTTCTCTTCCTTTTTTTTTTTGCCAGGCGATAGGGGGCACGTGCCCCCCCCCCATGCCCCCGTAGTTACGCCACTGATTCCTTGCTTATCTTGATAGTTCTCATAACACCCATCACTCACAACACCCCAGCCCCTTTCGCCTCTCCTTTAACAATCCTCCATCCTCCTCCGCTCAAGGAGTTGAAATGTTATGATAAAAGCCAACCCCAGCACCCCTCCCCACAAATCGTTATGTGTGCACATGAAATGACAATGTATGCCCGAATTTAATCCTAGCCCTATTTTCCATCTTGCTTGAAAGTCGTTTGGTCATGTACAATGACGCCAATCACTTAAAGAAAGAGCATCAGCTTCAATGAATCCCAGTGGGTTAAGATAAATAATGAACTGTAAATTTTTGTTGGTCAGTAGCTGGATGGTCAAAGTAGGGATGGGGAAGATTAAAGTTACAGTAGATATGGGGAAGACGGAGTCATTTTCGAGTATGGATTGTGAAGATGAAAAGAATCTTGGAGTGGGGATTGTGAAGGTGAAAAAAAAATAGTATGTATGGTGATTGATTTTGACTGATATTGCAGTGAAAACTGAGCAATTGAAAGAGAATTGAAGAGTCTTTGTGCAGCACATAAAATTGCGTGGCTAAGAAACAGTTTGACGTTGACGCCGGGGGCGGGGGTACTCAGATTTGGTAGGAGAGAGGTGTGCAGCTTATAAAACCTCCATACCCGTACCCGTACCCATTTTTAAGGGTCATTTGGTAGAAAAGGGTACCCATTGTTGGGGAAATTTATTCAAAAAGTGACCCATCTATAAAGATTTTGTCATATTACATGTTAAGGTATTTTCCAGCACAAAACCGTACCCCATGACGAGGGATTTTCTTGAAAAAAAAAACCCCGATCCATTAGAGCGGCACATCCCCGTATACCATAACAGGCGAATACCCCCCCCCCCCCCTCCCCCGATTTGACGAAATTTAGGAGAAGAATGAACAAACATTTGTTTATTTTGAAATGATATGTTGTTGGATATGGCTTAAACCTTTGGCTTAAACCTTTGGCTTAAACAATCTGTTAAGTCCATGCGAACTCGCGATCCAAGTATACGCGCATATTTTACCCTTCAGTTGAAGCAAAGTTTCCCAGTAGTATTATCATGATGATACACACTAAAGAACACAAAACAAAAAAATGCGGAGCCCAACCCTTTTTCATCCTTCCAACCTCAGAAACCTATTGACGGATTTTTTTTTTCTTCTTCTTCTTCTGGAAAATGTGATAGCCTTTTTGCTTACTTCTTCTTCTTTCTTTTTTCTTCTTCTTCTTCCTCCCCTCCTCCTCTTCTTCTTCTTCCCATACTTATCCTCTTCCTTCTTCTTTCATGTCAACCGTAATATATTCCCCATATAGAGAGGGGTCAGTATACTCCTCAGGTAGGACTGAAAGGATTTAGTCAATATTGGTACATTGACTATAATGATTGGATTAGCGCCTATTTGCTTAGGAACATTTACTGGAAAGGGGACGGCACCGATTACAAGGTGTGTCAACCGAACAGGTCCAAGGAACTGTTGATGTTCGCATATTTGATAATTATGTGGAAGAAAACTCCGTGACATCTTATCCCTTCAACATGCTCATTGCAGACGACGTTACAACTTTGTTATCGAAACGTATTGTACAACTGAGGAATGATTTAGGAATTCAATAACTGACCTTGACTTTGGGGAGAAATTATGACTTTACTGGCATTTGAAATTATTAGATATAATCTAATACCCACTGAGGGTTGGAGCAGGGGTAATAAAAAGAGAGAAACTGAATGGAAAGAATCCCTATATGTTTCACAGAAAACTGTGAGGCACCACCCCACCCCCTCATCTATTACGAGAGCAAGGCATGCCCAAGACAGATGTGCCCCCCCCCCAAAAAAAATTACTCCAAGATTTACGGGACCAGATGAATTTGATAAGAATTATTGAGGCGTGCGCGTTTTTGTTTTTTGTTTTTTTTTTGTTGAAAAAAGTGGGGCTTTGTTTTGAGTTACTGTATACTGCACCTTGCCGTGAAATGCAGAGCACACATGATGACGTAACAATCCAGTTTGGTCAGTCTTCTAAACCACTGCATGCTCCAACTTTCCCCTTTGTACGCGGTTTAATCGCCGTCATCAAATATTGATAATGCCATAATGAATTTCAAGTTGCATCACTCAAAGACCACACAATGACTAGGGGATATCAACTCACACTCTTGATAGGTCTTCACTGTGTTCATCTTACTATACAGCCTTCAGATCTTATTTCACAGCAGCGCAATATCTATAGAAACTTAGGAACGGTTGAATTAAACAAAACAAAACAAAACAAAAAACATGCGACATACCAAAGAGTAACTCCTTGGTCATACTAAGCATGGACCCATTGAATTCACTGAAATGAAGTGCACTCAGTTTTGTACAACGCGAGCTCCCCACTTGCAGATACAGGATTTTATTTGGATTAGAAAGGTTTTCAAGACTTTTGTAGTCTACATTATTTCATAGGGTCATCTTTTTCACGTAAATCTTAGAATTGGAAGAATAATCTTTCTTGCACAACATGTCGAGGAAACGCTTATTCGAACTAGCTTCTGGAATGCGACAGATACCTGTGTGAGGCCTGTTTCTCCAAACTGTAATAATCTTAACTTCTTGGACAACCGTAGACACGACACACATTTGTTTCAAAAGAATATCCAAGAACGTTGACATATGACGGCTTTGAGAAACAGACCCCATGGAGCCTCTCCCTGACTGATGAAGCTCACTTATTCCAAATGAATATCCTAGACGAAGTTATTTCCTTACAAGGACGGCTAGATTTCTCTTTTGAGATAAATGTGACGCATACCACAGGGTGAGGTTTCAGAGGAACTGATAATCATTTACTCCACTAGAGGTCTCTCAAGGTAAGATCATTTTCTTTTAAGAGCTATTGATTTCATATATTTCACAGCTAGATTCACATAGGAAGGAAGCAAATCTTGCTGCTATACAATCATTCTGTAATGTTCGGCTATTGAATGAAAAAAAAACCCCGAAAAATTGAAGAAAAAAATAGATGATAGGTACCTAGGCTAATAAACCTGAATCTGGCTCACAATCTAGACTATTCTTTCCATGTCATGGTTTTTCTACAGTATTAATAAAATTTAGGCTAATCTAAGAATAGAAGAAATTTGGTGAAGTATCACTGTATGAATTAAAATTATTTCCAGTGAGACCTGTTTACTATATTTGGTCTTGCCTCTTAAACATAATACGTAATGAAAAGTTGAAAGTGGCTCTCGTCGACTTGACGCTTGCTCAAGGCTTTTCTGATATAACAGCCCTACAAGGTGTGTGTCATGTATCATGCAAACACGTAGTATTTTCTTGGGGTTAACGATGATACTAAGTGTTCAAAATTACACTGTTTATTGTTGATAACTGCAGTGATGATGATGAAGTAAATATCAGCCTGAACTTTGCCCACATATAAGATCTCACATACTGGGAGTAGATTAAGTTCTGTGATATTTTGTCAAATATCTTTCATTAAATACTGCAATATATTCTGTATCAATGACAAATACAGACTACATATAAGTCATGTAAGTTGTCATTGCACATTGCAGCTGGAATTGTAACCAATAACAGACATGAATTATTAATGACACTGGATGACAAAAGGTCGTCGAAAATTAAATAATTACTGACACGCATAGAATTTGCAGACTTTATTTGTCTAGGAAAGGGAATATCACTGAATAATTAGTACTATATTATTGTAATACCAAATAAAAGTTTAAAAATCATGAAATTTACACAAAATAAATTTAAAATCTTCCAATTTCAACCTCAGCCTTATAAGAGTTTTAGCTTTCGAATTATTCAAATTATGTGGAAAATTTCTTCATACCAAGGTTAATTGAATGGTTTATTTTGATACAGGTGTTTGAATAAAACAATGAGTGTTGACATTTGTTAGGTTGTTCTCTCGTGCATTCCAGCGCATCTGGAGCTGGATTTGTGCATTTCTTTCTTCATTTCAGAGCAGTCAAATATGTCTGAATCAAGCGTGACAGATGAGGGGCATGGTAAAGCTTCTGAATCAAGCCAGTTGCAGGCTATCGAAGGGGACAGTGAAAGCCATGCGGAAAGGTCTGGTTTGGAAGAGGCCGTCGAGTCGATGGACAGCACGAAACACGCGCAGCTAGTGGAAACGTTGAAATGGTAAGTACTGGCCTGGGGCACTATTTCATGTATATCTGTGTTATAGGTTATTGATTTCAAACTTGAAATGCCAATTGTTCATGGAGATGGACCTAAAATCTTTCCATTTTCCATCAATCTTCTATATATTTTTCGATAGGGAAATGCACCAAACAAACCCTTGTAAACATAATAATGAATACACAGCATATGAATCTTTCATGAGCCTTTAAAATATTAGTACCAAAACACGCTTTTTTTTTTCTTTTTGAACTCTCAAACAAAACAGTTCAACAGAAAAGTAAGCGTACCGTCAAATATAAAGGGAAAGGGTATATAAATGTAGCATCCCTCGAATTTAGCATGTTTTCTGAGAGCGTTTATCGAAAAAAAAATGTCGAAAAGACAAAATCTAAATACCAACTTTATTAATGGGATTTCCTTCTTGGCATTATCGTGAAATAGGAAACCAACGTTCACTTTGTACAGCAGCGCTTTATTCAGTCACACGCATTGGTTTCCTTTTTTCCACCTCCATTCTCCTTGTACATAAGTGCGTGAGTCAAATGAACGAGTGGTTTCCTAAACCACGATATGGCCTCATTCTTTTTAGGAGGACCGGAAAGATATTTGGTATACTACATAATCGGAGAATAGCTTTTAAAACACCTCGAATGTGTTTTAGCTTTACGATATATTCATCACGAGTCTATGTCGAAAAGCTTTAGTAGGTGTGTTTTTATTAACCCACTTTCGAGTATGAGAGTCCGCATTGTGTGGTTTGACCCGGTACCACGCACACTAGTGCTCGGTTATAGTAACCTCGCACAACAGACGTGCTATGCAAATTGCTGACAATAGGGCAGTAGTGTTCTACCAATTAATTTTTGGGGACAGAGAAGCAAAAGCTGTGACACCAGAGATCAGAAAAATATTTTCAAAATTCATTTGATCAAGATAATTTACATCCATTTGGAGGAATGGAATGGAAATAGGATATTTTATTATCCTAGGTGTAAAAGTAAATATTTTATATGAATTTGTTTATTATTTGATGAAACTTGTAGTGCAAAATCTTCTGTTTCTTCTAGTCTATCGTGATCTTTTTTTTTTTAACCGCTTAGAGGCAATTTGCAATTCTGCGGTATACAAATTAATTATTATTACTATTATTATTATTTTAGTGATTTCAATCTTCGACTATAGAGGGCAGCATGTCACATACATTTGCACAGCTCAGCATACTAATGCAGCCCTGTGGGGGGGTTTGACCCGATAACTTTTGATGCAGAGCCCCCCAAAACATACCACATAGGCCTACGTGAGCAGACAGAGCAAAATATACTACACAGACTATGCCCATTTTGTTACGTCATTTGTCATTCAATGCTGAACGTTTTTAAATGGAAAATAAGCACTGCTATTATTAAATTGGCAGCGCGATGAAATGTTCAGAATCAGTGTTTATCCCAATGGTTTTTCCAAGCAAATTTGACAACTTTTTAACTTCTCAACAAGTTTTCCGTACATGCATTGCAGATTCATGGATTTTTTCGGAGAAAAGGTAGCAATGAAAGAAAAATATTACCAATTAGAGAAGGAAAGGGGATCAAATTAGACTTTAAAGGAGAATGAAACCCTTGGCAATATCCATTTGCATGAATAGAGAGGGTAGATAGAAGCAATTTAAAAAAGTTCCATCAGAATCGGTTACAAAATGAGAAAGTTATGAAAGTTTTAAAAATCTTAGTTTACCTTCCATGGCGATCCTCGAAATGGCATTGTTGCTTCAAAATGGTAGGTTTAGAAGGACAACTCTCAATATGTTTTTACACAAAATTTCATATAATCTCCATTATCTCTGCTGAGATAAGATGCTGCTTGTCTTTTTGTTAAGTCAACATATGTTACATATGATACATCTTGAGCTAAGAAGGAGGCAAGCTGCACCTTGAGAGATAATGGGGGAAATATGAAATTTTGTGTAAAAAACATATTGAGAGAGTTGTCCTTCTAAACCTGCCATTTTGAAGCAACATTGTCAATTTGAGGATCGCCATAGAAAGAATATTTAGACTTTTCAAACTTTCATAACTTTCTCTTTTCGTAACAGATTTTGATGGAACTTTTTAAAAATTGCTACTCTCTGTTCTCTCTGTTCATTAAAATTGATTTTCCGCAGGGTTTCATTCTCCTTTAGATAAATTCTGTCATAGGTTAACGCTGTTTTTGATGAGAGAAAAAAATATAAAGATTGGGAGATTAAATAGGGTACATTAATGACAAGTGACATACATAAGGTGAGCCTATGTCACTTGCTTTGGGGTTTTAAGGGGAGGGGGCCCCATTGAATTTATTTGGCTCCTTCTCTTACAGGTTGTCTGATAACTATGAGCGTTCTGATGGCGTCTGTGTTCCTCGTTGTGTCCTTTATACGCACTATCTCGATTTCTGTAAGAAACATGACTTCTCACCTTCGAGTGCGGCTACCTTTGGGAAGGTATTATCGCTCCATTCTGATTACAACACTTATTATCTTGTATTAAAAGGAGAATGAAACCCATTATCTCTCAAGGTGCAGCTTGTCCCCTTCTTAGCTCAAGATATATCATGGGAAAATGTATTTGACACAACACTGCGTTGAGTTCACAAAGTGACAAGTAGCTTGCGAAAATATGAAATTTTGTGCACAAAACATTTTGAGAGTTGACCTTCTAAACCTGCCATTTTGAAACAACATTGCCAATTTGAGGATTGTAATAGAAAGTAAAATGAGACTTTTCAAATTTACATAACTTTTTCATGTCGTAACTGATTTCGATGGAGCTTTTAAAAAAAATTGCTCCTCTCTATCCTCTCTGTTTTCTCTTTTCAATTAAATGGATATCTCCCTGGGATTTCATTCTCCTTTCAGAAGCGCCATTTTAATTCAGCGAAATGTTCAATATTATTTTATCATTTTATTCATATTTCAGAATACACCGGATAGACCGAATATTGACTATATCTTATCCTAGTTAACCTTGCAATAATTCACTATCAATACGTGATAGCCGGCTGTAAATTCATTTTACTTCAGTGGTTTACGTTTACTCAGAGGGTAGCTAAAGTGAAGATTTAGTTTAATCTTTACATATATTTTAAAATATTATGATTGGTCATATTCTTTATCTATATCACATTGAGAGCGTCTGCCACAAAATGAAGTAAAATAGAGCAATATTTCCATTACTTATATCCCATTTAACCTGAATATGACGAATGTATACTCCCAAAGCATTTACTCACCTTTTACATCATTTCAGCTATAGTAATTCTAACTGACACTTTGCTTTCATAATAATATGTACCCCTTCCCGGGACCCCTTCACGGGATTATGTGTATAGGTTATTCGGCAGAAGTTTCCACAGCTTACCACAAGACGACTTGGCACTCGAGGCCAGTCAAAGTAAGTGGGAGAATCATTTCATCTTTGTTATTCATTTGTTTAAATTGTTATTTGTCAGCCTGACAAAATTATATATGTATGTATGTTTTATTTATTTCAATACGGTGATTAAAAAAAAAGACCTCCTGTCAGCCGCAAGGCTGTTTTTCAGCAAGTCCATTTGATATTTCTAAGAGAGCGGTGCGTTTCCTTCACTGCAATTTTTGAGCTTAACACATTTGGGAGCAGATCATTTAACAAATTTAAACATCGAAATGACAAGGACTTTCTTTATTTTTACATTAGCAACCGAAAGTGATGAGACGAAAACAATTTGTCTCCATGTGGGTATTTTCAGCGATAGCTCATGGAGAAACTCACAGCCGATTACAGGACTCCTTATTTCTTTTCATAACCGATAAACAGATAAATGGATTGTGCAATCGTTTAAAACAAAAACTTCACTTGTATACTTGGCATACGTTATATTCCATGCAGACGTTTTTGTTGCGGTGTTTTTTCATTATTATTCCCTCCACATGGTTTTTAAAAAAATTGAAATTCGAAAAGATTAACAAACATCTTCAAGGTAAATTACATTTTACAATGTAAATAAATAATCACAATGACAATTCAAAGTACAAATATTTGTTGAATGCCGGGTTGACAGAAGACAAACGTATTTTCAATGATGTGTTCATGGAATCCATGGGAAAAAAGTCGGTTTTATTGCTTATATTATTAATATCAACAAGTGAATATGTATAAACGTTCATCCTCATCATCATCATCATCATCATCATCATCATCAACAACACCATTATCATCATTATCTTAATACCTTTGATCTCCCAGATATCATTACTATGGGATCAGCATTAAGAGAAGTTCCATCTACTACCATTCAGTGTACTCTGGTCCAGGACTTACCAGGTATGAATCATATACAGGTCGAAAACGACTGATGAATTAACCCATTCGTGACAGAGGTCCACATTTTGTGGTTTGGCCTAATATCTTTTGATGCAAAGCCCTAAAAATCATACCATATACATGAGCAGAAAGAGCAAAAAATTCTACTCAAACTGTGCCCATTTTGGTTGCGTCAATATTCGTTGTTTGACGCTGAAAATATAGGAAAATAAGAATTAAAATCCTTAAATTGGCAATGTGATAGAAAGTTTAAAATCACTGTTTTCTGCTGCAAATTGGCAACTTTTTGACTTCTCATCATAATTTCTGTCAATTTATATTCATTTCAGATACATGACGTTTTATAAGAAAAATGTAGCAATAAAATAAAAATGTTGGTGTTGCCAATTTGAAGAATAAAAGCTGATCACATTAGGCTTTAAATAATTCCTGTCACGAATGGGTAAAGGCAATTCCACGGTAACGGAATTAAAAAATGTAATTTCGTTTCTAACATTTCTAGAGTTTGTGTGCCTGTTTTGTACCTTGTCTTCCTTTTTACCATTTAATACTATGAAAATATGCCCATTCTTTTACCTGAACTCTTTCATTCCAACAATGTTTTACTTATATTCATGATGTTGTGGTATACAACCTTGGTAACGGAATGGTGCCATTTTCAAAGAACATAAATGTCTTGAAAAATCAAATATGCATTATACCAATAATGACTGTGATGGTGGAATTCCTTTTTGTTTAAGCTTTTTTTTAATTCAAGGATTTGGCTATCCAGGAGTATCAACGTGATTGTTTTTAATACAAATCTGAAGTGTGCTGATTGTTCTACCGATTATACCAAAAGTCTGACAATCAATGCGAAAGTTTAGAAGTTCATGATTCGGTGACATTTCATTATGATTCGGTGTCATTGCATGACATGAAGATCTAATGGAAAAGATCAGTAGACAGGTAGATGAAAACAAAGAAAACTGGACCAGGAAGTCATGTGAATGAATAAAAGCCAATCTTTGTTGTGTTTTTTCCTTTAATCTCTTCCAGATTTTCAGAGAAGAAACCAAAGATGGATGTAAGTATATATAAAAAAAAAAGTAGTCTAATTTCTCTCTTTCATCTATCTTAATGGCTAGCAAAAGCAGGAGCCGTTTTTGCAAAGGGGAGGGGGGGGGGGGGGGGCTGAGCATGCGAACAAGCATAATCATTGCCGCGTGTTATTGTATAGAGGAAATCGTGTTTACTCAAAAAGTGGGGGCTGTAGCCCCCCAGGCCCTTCCCCCCCCCCGGTTCCGCGGCCCCTGAAGAGAAAAGTGGCCCCGCATTTTGTGTGTCTTTTGTGAAGCAGGACATGTCCTCAAGTTCAGGGAGTGGAAATGGTTAACAAAGAAATGAAATATTGGAGGAAGCTGTCAACTTTACGTGCAGGCACACCACTTGCCCCACTAAAGGAAATGGCAATTTGTTTATAAATGAGTATGATGTAGTACAAGAAATCAAGATACGGTAATGATAATATTTCGTTCCTGTATTGCCTCATCACACGTACTATGATCAAGGGTCTCCTTGCGCTTCCAAAGGACTGTGGATATTATTACCCCAATACGCATGGTATGCAATCATGACCAAATTAGCAAAAGCGTTATATTATTTTGTAAGGGCAAGATTGTACTGCATGTTAATGTTTTTTCTTCATCATGTTCATGGGCAAAGAATATAGGCGGAAGGTTCACACTCTCGAACCACCTTTACACCTCCTCCTTGTCCCACTCTTTATCACGTTGACAAAATTCCTGCTTTCTCAAACTCTTACTCTCCTTGTCTAAAACTCACTGGCGTACTGAGGGGGGGGGGGGGAGGGCACCCCAAATAAATGAATAAATAAATAAATGAATAAATAAATAAATAAATAAATAAATAAATAAATAAATACATACATAAATAAATAAAAGAATTCAAACGTGGTTTATTTCTAATTCCATACCAGTGATTTACAACTGCTGCTGAAATGACATGATTTTTCCTCACTTTTTTTTATTAACTTATACTTTTCTGCCCCCCCCCCCAAAAAAAAATGTTTTTTTACTCATTACACCACTTACTGTCATAACTTATATAGGTTAATGCATGGCTATTCTCCATCTCTCCGTCGGTCATTGATATCGTGCTCTATCTCTCATTCTCTCTCTCTCTCTCTCTCTCTCTCTCTCTTCTTCTTCTTCTTCTCTAGGGGTCAAACAAGAAGTTCTCTCTGAGCTCCAAGACGGGTACCCTCCTGCCCGAGTATCCAGACGCGAAGAACCTAGTTCTACCTGCAGACGTTCCATGTGAAAAAGTAAAACAATCTTCAACCAATGTTTGTCTTGTTTGGGTGACACGACGTTTGCTCCTGCGACAGTTGCTCCTGTCGTAATATCTCCGAAGACATAGGGTTAGGGTTGGGGTTGGGATAGGGGTTTTGGGTTCAGAATAATGAGAGGATAAGGATTAAGTTTAGTGTTAGGTTTGGGGTTAGATACTATGTTTGGCTTCACGTGCAGACTTTCCAAGGGAGCAATCGTCGCAGGAGCAGATGTCATGGAACCCATGTTAGTACAGTTGTCTTCATACCCCTGCGCATAATGTATCCCCAACGTTCTAAGGCAGTAATAATGATAAGCTAAAAACAGTACTACATGCTACTGTACTTCTTTGGGTTCATCCTTTTGATGTTGGTTAATGTTGTTTTACCTATGGAAAAAAAACACGATGACAAGAAATAGTAAACATTCTTCTTGGCTAAATTTAAAACGTAATGCATATTGATTTGCAGAATGCGTAAATGTCTTTCTAATGTAAATCAAAGTTTTAAAAGAGGTCCATGCAGTTTTGTAATATCAATATATTTTAGATCATTCGCAATGATAAAAATAATTAGAGTAAATAGTGAAAAGTGAGTTTGTCATTGCAGTGCCTGTGTCAGTGCAGGGCTAAATTTTTGCATTTTAAGGCCATATGCATGCATGATTATAAGTGTAATGTAATTGACGGTGATCATGGTGATGCGAAATTTGCTCCTGCGACGATTGCTCCTGTCTTAATTTCCCAGAAGAGATAAAGTCAGGGTTAGGGTTGTGATAGTGGCTTTGGTTCAGAATGATGTGAGGATAAGCTTAGTGTTAGGTGTCGGGTAAGGTTTTATGTTTAACTTAACATGCAGATTTTCCATTGGAGCAACTGCCACCGAAGCAAATGTCATGGAACCATTGACATTATGTACCGTTTCTATCTCTATTCCCACATATCTATATTTTACATGAAAATTTATATCTCTGGTACGGGACCTTACGCAGATTTTTTCCGGGGGGGGGGGGGGAAGGGGCAAGACACGTAAAATTTTTCGAACAAACTCAAAAGCGAGGAAGTGAAGCGACCAAGCTGGTCATGAGGGCGCTTTTGCATTTTAAAAGTGAAATTGAAGGATTTTGTGCACACTTTTCGTGAATTTTGTGAAGATTTTCATTTTAAAAAAATGTAGGTTTTCAAAATCTGCCCCCGCCCCCCTGTCAATTTGTTACTTTAACTGCGTTTAACTCTCTGTTCCTCCATAGGTGGAGATATTCATTCTGATGTACAGAACTCATTCTCAACGGTTGCTAGATGTCATCGTATCGAACAACTTTGACGAGGTCGGTTTGAAGAGCAGCATTAGTTAAAAAAAAACCCAGAAAACAATGGGAAGACTTTTTAAAAATAATGTTAATGAAATTTGTACTTATTCATACAATCACGTAATTTGAATACAGGGGGAGGGAATGACCATCAACTGTTGAGATCCCCACCCCTGTCCCGACCGCTTTCTCTACCATGAAAAAATACTTTGGATTAAAAGGAATATTTTGCATTTAGTAAAAGGACGGGTGGGATTGCCGAAGGGGGAGGGGGGGGGGGTTAGAAACGTAAAAATGGAAAATAAGGTTGCAATTCAGGCTTGTTCATTTCCCTTATTAATTTTCAGCAATATTTTTAGTATTATGATAGCTAATCCATGTTTTTCAGAATTGAGAAAGTAAAGGGAGACTGCAAAGCGGCTTGTTATTGGGACATAATTTACATGTGGATTGATTATAATCTTTAATATTTTGATAATGTGTTTCATTTTACTATAGGTTCAGAATTTTCTCCTTCACTTTTGGCAAGGCCTGCCTCCACACCTATCTTGCCTGCTGAAGCATGACGTCATCCTTGACGTCATAGTTTTGTGTGATTCCATTCTTTACAAGGTAATTCCTACCAACTGCTTTTGAGTATGTTTCTTCTGTTGATGTGAGCTTATTCATCGGCTTTTCATGATGAATAAAACGTGTATTATGTATCTCCGATTGGGAATAAACCAAGGAAACTGAATGTATAACATATATAAAGTAACTCATGTAACATGTGTTACTTTGCTTCCAAGCCTCCCCCTTCCATCTTCTTCCCCTCATCCAAATTCTGTAAAATGAAACGCATCTGTACAGTCATCTAAGTCTCAAAACATGTATTCATTTTTCTTGAATTGTAACTGCATCAGTTGATTTGGGTTATGTTTTTTTTTATTAAAAATGCTTAATATTCCACGTCTAATTAAATTCATTACAACTGCAAGTTTTTTTTTCTAAAAGTACTCTATAAAGTAACGTTTACTTCCATTTTAAAGAATCTTCATGCAACAATGTTATCTTTTTTCTTCCACTTCCGCAGGTGCTCAATGATGTGTTGATCCCTGCAGCAATTCAGGATATTCCCGAAAGGTTCGAATTACATTTTTTTTTCACAAACTTTGAACATATTATTTCATCCGTGCTTTTAGTATTTCCCATCCGAAATTTCTGTGCATGTCTTTAAGGTGCAAGCCCTATGTATGAGTTGTTGCTCGGAATATTCTTCGTGAAATTGTGAAGACTTTTCTAATTTGGTGAACTTCCGTTTAACTTTTGCCTTTTATCCCATTCTTGACAGAATATCCACATTGTATGGTTTTACCCCGTAACTTTTGCTACAGGGACCTAAAAGCACAAACCAATAAAACCAACGAGCAAAAAGAGCAAAATATTCTACGCGTGCTGTTCCCATTATGGTTACGTCAATATTTGTCGTCTGAAGCTGAAAATTCGTTTGTAGGAAAATAAGCACTAATATCAATAAAAAAAAAAAAAAAAAATTGCAACTCTACCATGTCTACGGAAAGTCAAATCACTGCTTTCCATGAAAACTGACAACTTTTTAACTTCTAAACAAACTTTCTGTAAATTTATATACATTTTGAATACATGAATTTATAAGATAAATGTAGCAATAAAAGAAAACACTGGCGTTGCCAATTTGAAGAAGAAAAGCTGATAAAATAAGGTTCCAAATAATTCCTGCCATGAGCTTTCCCATAAACTTTAACTGTTAATGCTCATTATGATCTTTTTTTCATCCTTAGCCTCTCGAGTGAGATAAGAGTGTTTGCGAGGAAGCTTCCGATCTGGCTCGAGATGTCTTTAGATCAAATACCAGCGGATGTGAAACGAAAGAAATTGAAAGGTAGGACGATGACCATTACTTTTTAAATTCCTTTAAATGTCATTAGTTGAGTTGTGTTGTTGAGTTTAGCCGTGTTAATCACATGTTTCCAAATTTCACATTAATACAAAAAACAGATAGAGAGTATATAGTTCGGTAAAAGGAACTAACAAAATACCTTAATCTAATCGAGCATATAGTCTCATTAACACTGCTACAGATAATTTTAAATTAAACCATATTTACAAATTCAAATCTGTATTTACAAGTTTACAGAGAGGATGCAACAATTTGTATCAATAACTGATCTGGAGGATTTTTTTAAAACTGCCTAATCTTAACGCATCTATACCTTATTATGTACAATTCATGTGATTGTTACAGTTTATGCGATTGATATTCCTTTTTTGCTATTTACATGATTTTCTCTTCTCAGGATGAAATACGAACTTTTACAGATGAATATGTATATATATATATATATATATATATTCATCTATTCGCTGCCGATTGTTACTGAAATATGAAATGATTGTTGCCACAATATTGGAACTATTACAAATCAATGAGGGTGCAGCCCCCAGCCCCAACTTGCATGTAAACACTATTATGCTTTCTAGATTACAGACAATTGATTTCCGATGTACACTTTCGATATTAGTTTAATCGCTCTTGTTATGATGTTACGAAGAACGAAGCAATGCAGGTGAAAAGGGGATAACGAATTAGCCTTTTAGAGCACACAATACACAAGTCTACATGCACTTTATTTAATGGAAAAACAAAACAAACAAAAATGAAAAACAATATTTGAAATTCATCTTTATGCTTTCCATAAATTATGCCAGTGGTTCGAGCCTTCGTTCAGAGTCTGCGACGTCAGATGTCATTTATACATCTAGCTCAGGTAAGAAAATAACAGTTTTTCTTTTTTCAGAAATCATATTTTATTAAAAACAAAAAACAAACCAAATAGGTCTGCATTTTGAGAAACAAAATGGGTTCCAAGATTAGCTGATTAAAAATGGTTATTCGAACGAACGTTTCATCTCATACTGACATTTTGTCACTTCATCGAAATGCATAAATAATACGAACTTGAAATTTGATTTTGATTGTATTTCTAAAATACAACAATTCTTACCATCGTTCATCTATATCTTTTTACTTCATATCAGTAATATTTTCATCAGTTCATTCTTTAATTTACTATCATTTTCAATACTGACATCATCATCATCATCATCATCATCACCACAATTATCACTAAATCACTTCTTTTAATCGTTCATCTATTTCTCTTTACTTCGTATCAGCAACATTTTCATCATTTTATTCCATTTCATTTATTATCATCACCACCATCATCATTATCATTGATGTCGTCGTCATCATCATCATTTATCTAACCATTTAATGCTATTAGTATCTTTACCACCAACAAAACTTACAGACCGCTCGATCAGTCCTGCTCAGTCACGAATCGGTCACAGAGATGCTGAGAGATCTCAAGGAAGTCACCTCTCCTATATCCTTCCATCAAGCTGGACTGACGGAAGACTTGAAGACATCTTCGGTAGAAAGTAAGTCCTATCTAGAATAGCAGTATGGACCGACAGCCGTTTTCCACTATCGAAAACGGTAGCCTTTAATCGATATTGTTAATTGTGGGTTTTTGATGTTGGGAGGGAACAGAAAAGCGAGATATTCCTAGTGCAAAGGATTTTAGGAAGCCTAAAGCATACATTTTCTTTGGGCGTTGTTCTATGGACAACTAGGCGTTGTGGCGTGCACCTGTAATCCAGCTAACAAAGGAAACTATAAACTGATTCAGCGGACCCAGGTTCGAGTCTGAGTCACGACTTTTGGATGGTTACGTAAAAGGTCGGTCCCCGCAGACGTAAATAATCATATTTGATTGATACACGTCAATGTATAAATAAGAATGAAAATGATTTTCAAAAACTGATTTTCATAAAACTGTTTGGTTTATAACGTGTTTCAAAAAAAAAAAAGAATTATGCTTGAACTTTACTATTGCTCATTCTAAAGCAAGGATGAACTTAGACTGAAATTCGGTTGGGAAACCCTAGCGGGACCGGCCAATAGAGCATTTCACGAAGTGTCTTATGAGTAATTTTACTGACAACTGTAATAAGTTACAAAAATCCTTGCATCTGAGTGGCTGAGAGCAAATGTGTCAGTAAAAATCACCGACAGGATATTGCATGAAATGCTCCCCCGATTTAAGCACGATTCAAGTGGCAGATCGACCGGCTCTCAGGCTGAAATGTTGAGCAGCCAGTGGGGGAAAACTCTGTAAACTCCCCATGGCATTGGCGTAATTCCCGGGGGATGGGGGTATATATATCCCCCACCCCACTTTTTAGAGGAGGGGTGGCGTGTACACTTTGAAATGCTGTTTGAAACCAGATACAGGATTAGTCCCGAGAGTATGTGTATGCGTGTGTGAGGATGTGTGTACTCGTTTGTGAATTCGCGCTTGAAATTCCAGAGCGTGTGTTGAATGTGTGTTTCTTTAAATATATATATATATATATTTCGATCCTCCCCCTCCACTCCTCATAACGGATTAACCCCGGTGCCCCATGGCCACTATGGCCCTGTTTTAGTGATATTGGTTAATCTGTTATTTCATTTTCTCCCACAGGATATACGTATGTTTATATATAATATAAAGGTCTGTTGTATATTGCTGTTATATTTCAGTGTTGGGCGAATTTGAAGCCTTAATGAATAAGCAAGCACCCCTGGAATCGTTCATCGAATGGATTGACTGTGTTATCGACGATCGGCTTCTCAAGGTATACACCCTCTTCATATCCTTTGCTCGTTCATTTCTCATACTGATTTTCCCGAATGCTATGATTACGCGCTCGACTGAGGTTGGTCGTTCTTTGAGCGTATATAGTCATGGAGTTCGAATCCCGCTCTTGTCTTGTTCATTTTGGCTGTAATAATTGATAACAATGGCGTTTATTTCGTCAGAAATAGTTAAAGTATCACGGCTATTCTTGAATGCAGTCCCTTATACCAAAGCCTGATACTGCTTCCAGCCCTGATCTCGCCTGGGAAAAAATACGCGACCCGCAAGTGCCAAAAAAGGGAAAGTAAAGGGAGGGCATGAGAGAAAAAAGTGGATTAATGTAGACTAAGAAAGATAGGGGGGGGGGGGAGGAAATCAGAGAATTGTGAGAGAGCAAATTATGTACATTGAGAAAAGCAAAAGGTGCATGTTGGAATATCGTAGGCGGAATTTCGTTGCATATGCATTCTCAATCTTTTTTTTTTTTCTACCCAAAGAAAAGAGAAAGAGGAAAAGAGAAATGATCCGCGCAAAATAGCAAATGTAGGTGAACACAAATTTGAATTGCCTCAAGATCACGAATTATATTTTTCTAATACGTTTAAATGTATATATATATTTGATTGTTATCAGCCCTTTGATTCAGACATCGACCCTGCTCAGTTCAGCAGCCGAGCGTCGGAATTTCTTATGAACTGGTCTTTCATCACGGGCAAGCTCATGGCTGAATTCACTATGAGATCCTTGAAAAGTTTTGGTAAAGTGTTTCAGTATTGCAGATAGGAATGAATTATTGTGAAGTAGTATGCATGTAGCAGCACCAACAGTAGTACATGTATAGTATATGTAGTAGTAGTAGTAGTAGTAGTGGTAGTAGTAGTAGTCGTCGAAGTAGTAGTAGTCGTAGTAACAGCAGTAGAAGTAATAGTAGTATTGGTAGTATAGTTGTAGCAGTAATAGCAGAAGGAGCAGTGGTAATAGTAGTCGTAGTGGTAGTAGTGGTAGCAGCAGTAGTAGTAGTCGTAGCAGTAGTAGTAGTAGTAGTAGTAGTCGTAGCAGCAGTAGTAGTTGTAGCAGTAGTCGTCGTCGTCGTCGTCGTCGTCGTAGTAGTAGTAGTGGTGGTAGTAGTATAATAGAAGTAGTAGTAGTAGTAGTAGTAGTAGTAGTAGGAGTGGTAGTAGTATAGTAGTACTGATAGTAGTAGTAGTAGTAGTAGTAGTAGTAGTAGTAGTAGAAGTAGTAGTAGTCGTAGTAGTAGTAGTACTAGTAGTAGAAGTAGTAGAAGTAGTAGTAGTAGTAGTAGTACTAGTAGTAGAAGTAGTAGTAGTCGTAGAAGTAGTAGTAGTAGTACTAGTAGTAGAAGTAGTAGTAGTAGTCGTAGTAGTAGTAGTAGTAGTAATAGTAGTAATAGTAGTAGAAGTAGTAGTACATGTATTGGTAGTTGCTGCAGTAGTGGTATGTAGTCGTGGTGAAGTGGAAGTAAGTAATAAGTAATAATGATAATAATGTTAATGATAATAAAAAGAAGAAGAAGAAGAAGAAGAAGAAGAGGCAAGAGAGGAAGAGGTAGCAGGAGGAGGAGGAGAGGGAGAAGAAGAAGAAGAAGAAGGATGAGGGGAATGAAGATGCTATATCTTGATTTACCTTTGTAGCTTCCTCAGTTTGGTGTCTTTTTTTTTCTATAACCAAAAGTTAGATGAGTTGGAGAGAGGAAAAGGAAAGGGAAGAGTGAGGATTAGGAAAGTTCCAAGCAGGTCATCGAAGTTGGTAATGGTTCTTAAAAGAAATGTGTGCGTGTGGGGGTGTGTGTGTTTCTTTTAAATTGTTGAGAAGTTCTTACAGAGAGTTTAGAACTGCAGTAATCTTCCCATTAAAGGGACGATACCAGCTCGAAGTTTTTCGAACCGTGTGCACTGTTCATGTCTGGAGATCAATCTCCTCTCTGGCATTTTGAAGTGAGCTGAGGCGAAAACCACGCATAGGATGTTCGATATAAATCGTTGGCAAATTTTCTTCATATTCCTCTATCTCATCAAAGGCAAATTCCACCTCCTCAATTTGATGCTCCAAGAGTATGCGCTCCTGACCATTGAGACACAACATGACAAGGCTGTTCACATCGGATATCAGCGAAACGTCCAACAGTACATGAAGAAAACAGGTGACAGTCTGACCACTTTCCTTATTTGGGTAATTCTTTCAAATGCAGAGCAATATTATTTGTTCCCATCTCGCACATATCCCAAATAAAAAGTAAAAAAAAAAAATACACAATACGAAGGAGACGTCCCCCTAATCAAGTATAAACACCTGCGTATGGTATAGACAAATTCGGTTTCAGAACACTGTATAGGTCAGCCATAACTGGGGGGGGGGGGGGGGGGGGGCCTTCCAAAAAGGAAGAAGAAAAGATGATTCGATTGTTTATTGCAATGAGTCAAGTGTGTTGAGATGTTGGTGCTTTTGTTAGGCATGTTTGAAGCCCCCTTTTTAAATACTAGCATAAAAAACAGCACCCAAACTCTTAGCCGTTCTTATTACTATGATTGCCCTCGCCCTCAACTCGTGCAAATATGATACTCCTGCGATATACTCTCGTAATCATAGTCCTGAAAGTCAGTAAGCACTACGTGAAGAAATATATAATGAAATAACCTCTGTCTCTCTTTTGATATGGTGACGTAGCTGCAATCAACACTAAAGCGATGGTGAGGTCAACCAATCGGAAGACGGGATCTGGTCACACCCACAAGGCAAAGAAGAGAAGGCAAAGTACTGCTAATGAACAAGATGGTGAGCCACGCATATACATGTATATTAGAGATGTCATTATTTTCCGGCATATTTTATTTTTTCACTTGGAGCCACTGGAAGGGTAAAGTGTCTTCAAGGAAGTGTAAGAGGCCTCCTTGTTGAAATGTCGTAGCAAGTTAGGTCTGGTCACCTTTGACTGATAACAATAGCGAAATCGAGATTTGCCATTAAAAGATTAAAAGTGCACCCTAAAACTGCCCTGTTAATATACACATAGCACTGACACGTACGCATCATTATCATAGGGTACGTCATAAAATTGAAAATCTCGTTAAACTTATCAGTCACATTTCAATTTCACCCAAGACTTCCTTTCTTTCTTAATGCTAATATTTGAGATTTTGTGATATCAATTGCATGCAGGCAGTCCTGATAACTGAAAAATAAATGTATGATATCATTCATTGTTATCTTCCCATTTTTCCATCTCCCATAGCTTCAGATGCTCAACCTGGCCCGCCGAAAAGCCAACTCTTTCACGATACCCCGGATCATAGTGAATCAGCCAGAAGGGCATCAACCTCCTCCCAAGACGCCAGACACCCAGTTGGCGATCACCCCTCGCAGTCTTACCCATCCGCTTACCCATCCTCTATGGAGGGGATCACATCGAACAGCAACTATGTTCCTTTGTACCAGGGTATACCGGGACCACCTTACTACAGCGACCTCAACGGTGACTCTGAGACGCAGTACAATATCCCATACCCAAGACACCCAGGTGATCCAGCAACTCCGAGTGAATACTCAACACAAGGAGTCTCTTTCCCAGTCGGTTCATTCAATTACCCGCAGGCAACGTTCTCCAATGCCATCTTACCACCACACTTACCACTTTCTACCTCTTGGAGCAGCTCGCCAAATACGACTGGCTGTGGCTTATATACAGACTTTCCCAACTCTTCAAATTCAGCACACTCTGGAAACCTGCCACACTTCATATCACATGATCAGTCACGTGACTATCGTAATATCAACTACCCTGGTAGCCAGCCACCGCTAGATGATCGAGCAGGGAGATACGGACCGTCTTGTGTGGTTCCTAACAGAATTGATCCTACGAATGGACTGGCCAGGAGTCTACCTTTCCCTGGTGATTACATGCCTACCTATCATCACGGAATATAGAAAGATTAAGAATATTAGTTTGGTTACTCATGGAGATACTATGCATCACTGGAGGTGAAATGCTATTTTCAAAACACACTTGGAAACACAATGCAACGGATAAAATGTATTTCGTTTAAAATAATGAAGTGTGTATTATCATAAGGCCTTGAAACTGGATATAAATGTTCACTTCATGAGCTTAACGTTAGAGTTCGTTTAAAGAGAAATATATTTTCATCTCAGTGTAGTCCTACTTTATAGGTGCTCACCACAAACATAGAGGCATAGACAAGCTATTGTACCTTAACGTTAGAGTTCGTTTAAAGAGAAATATATTTTCATCTCAGTGTAGTCCTACTTTATAGGTGCTCACCACAAACATAGAGCCATAGACAAGCTATTGTACCTTGCCTTGAACACATTCTGCATTCAATTACACACCCACGCACACACTTCCACCCATGCGAGTCCTTACCCACATGCACTGGCTAGAAATGAAACTCTAATAGAGTCATGACGAAATTCTAATTTTCGACCATTTATTTATCATGTTGATGATTATCTTGAATACCAGAGCTAATAACTACCATTTACTTATACTCAGGCTTTTCAGTTCTGCACGTGTCAGTTTTCTGTAACTAAAAAACTGTATGGATACAGGACATTATATATAGAGGTCAAATTAATCTTGGTTAATGTCACTTCGGAATACATAAAATTCTGTTTGATAAATTTTGTGACAGTTCATCAGTACATTTTATAGCACTTATGATTTTATTTTGATAGGGAAGGTTAAAAATGTCTCTTTTTAACAGTGAACTTTTTTCAATTCTTGTAATATTAAGATTTTTCATCAAAGAACTTTTATAAATTAGCACAAATTAGGAGCAAACATCATGGATAGTTTTGTAAAAAGGGCCAAAGGCAAGGATTATAAAATCGGGATTACTGCTCCATGAATACAAAGTGTCTTAACGGTCGAGAAGTTCGAGAAAAAAACCCATAAGACCACGATTCCGTAAAACTATTGGCGCGCGTTGAGGGTATGTCGACTAGTCTACCCACTAGTTCCTTCACTTTTAAAAATGCGTTGTCAGGTTGACCCGGAAAAGAGTCCGTTGGGGTCACACTCCGTTCTGGGTCAAAAACAAATGACCTGGAATAGGGTCATGAAGACTTGCTTCTGGGTCACATCTGACCTTATTCCAGGTCATTTTGACCCGGAGTGTGGTCACAACAGACTCGTTCCCGGGTCAATCTGACCCTGCATTTTTAAGAGTGTTTTTTGTTTGTTTACTGAGAGTATTTTGAATTTGCATATGTTATCATATAAGTAAAATCTAAAGCTAATCATTTTTATTAGAGTTTAGTGACATGCAACCATTAACATACAAACCAGAATGTTTATTGGTGATTGGTATACTTTAAACACGATATTGCGTTCACCTTAAGTTGTGTTATCGATATTCTTCTGATACACATAAAGTATGAAATTGGTTTCTTCGCTTTGTGAGAATATGCAAAGTTATCAAATGCAAGGCATTTACTTTGAAGTAGTTATTGTAGAATCAACACAATCAATACCTGTGTTTCTTTATTCCATTAAGTAGAGTCGACGGATTCCATTTTATAAAGTTAAATATAACAGAGTCAACATAGAACGTATTTTGTCGGCAATTATTTTTTTTCAATTTGAATGTGAGGTAGAGAGTGTCGGTCTGAATTATTGTGAGGCAATGATGAATAAAAGAAAATAAGTATGTGTGTGAGGGTGTGTGTGAGTGTGTGTGTGTGTGTGTTTGTGTACCCCTCTCGGGGTATGAGAGTACAAAGAAAGAAACGTATTTACAATTGTTATACATACAAACATACACCCATCCCACCCATACACACATACATACATACATTATAAATGTGAATACACAGGTTTAGTAGATAAAATATCGTATATAAAAGAACATTTTACAAGACTAGCCGTTCTGGCCGTTTAACTATTCTACCACTACGAGTACATACAGTTCTATTTTTATTACTTTCTGTACAATGGCATTCTTTACTCTTTACATTTGGAGTAAATTGCATCATAATCAGGATAATAGTCCTGGCAAATTTTGCTATTTTCTTAAGCTGGCAAGTATTTGCAGAATTGAATAACTGAGATATTTGTAAGCTACATCTCTAATTCTATAAATTTTGGGTGATGAATACATGTGCCTTTCCTTCTGAAAAAAGGACATTCAAAGAGGTAGTGAAACTCATCTCCTGAATTTGAAGATACGTAGAGTGAACACTGCATTTCATCTATCAAACTTGCATCAAATCGACTCTTGTTTACAGGTAATGCATGCGACCTACAACGGAATTTGCTAAGAGTAATAATATCTCTTTGGCTTAGGACGAAAAAGTATCTTTCAATCTTCAGATCATTTTTAAACATTCTGTAATTTGTACAGAAACGATTAGACCACACTGATGATTTCCAATACTTTTTGAACATATATCAGAGAGTCTCAGTTTTGATTAATATAAATGTGTGTTTGTGTGTATTATGTATAATGCTATTACTATCATAACAATAACGACAGTAACCTCGAAAACAAGGGGTCTCTGGGGACGTGAAGCGTTTTAAAATTTTGGGTAAATGTCGCATCTTGCCAGAGTTTTAGCAACTTGTTTTAATTTTGCTAGCAAGCGAAGCGAGCGAGCCAAAAATAAGTAGTTTCTTGTTATGAGAGAAATGTTTTACAATCAAGATACACTATATAGGCCTATTATGATATCGTTTTTTTTTTTCAATCCTTTTATTTCAATAGCTATAATAAAAGGGGTAGCATGCAATCCCAGGATACACGTTTTTCAACATAGTACAGGGCATACAATCACATAACAAAAAAAAACCAAACAAACAATATTTAAGCATACGGAATAACGATAAACATATGGCATAGTCGAGGACCCAATATATGAAGATATATCATTATAATAACAGTCATTATCATTATTATCATACTTATTACAGATGTTATAATGATTATCATTATTAGTATTATTATCATTATTATTATTATTATTATTATTATTATTATTATTGTTATTATTATTATTATTATTATTATTATACAAATACAATTCTTCTTAGCAAAGAAGTGACCACTGCAACCATATTTCATCAAATTTTAACTCCTTCATTGTGGTCCTTCATCATGTTCACTGTGACACATACACTCTATAAACAAACTAATTAAAATAGCTTGATTGAGGGTCAGCTGGATGCAACTAATGTCTAGTCATATTTCTAACTATATTCTAGTCAGAAATGACTGTGTTCTAGTCAAAATACGACTAGAAAAAAAAGTTTCAAATGACTGGAGTAACAGTGCAACCAGCTGACCCTTTCGTCTAGTCATTTTTAACTATTTGCTTAAAGAGTGTACTTATTTAGTAGTACTTATTTTGGTGTTCACTAAATAAATAAATGGCAGTTTCATTCTCAATTCAATTTCAAGTTTGGGTGTTCACCAAATAAATAAGTGTCGGTTTCATTCTTAATTCAATTTCAAATTTGCTACACCCGTCCAAGACTCGCCGTAGATGGGGTATCGGCAGTCGGACGGTCCGACAGATTAGGGAGAGCATTCACATCCAGAAGCTGAGAGTCTGGCATTTTCAATGAATCGAGACGAGGGGCAATTTAAATTACATGTATCTCCCCTTTCTTTCGGACCGTCCTACTGCCGATACCCCATCTACGGCGAGTCAGTGCTAGTCTGAAGAAGCCTGCAGAAACAAATTAGGCGAAAGCTCACAAGGTAACAATAAACTTGATTTTGAAATTATGAAAATTCACCCTTAATGGCACTTAACCAATCTGATGAATCTATTGAGGGAGCACTCCTTTCACCTTGGAAGGAAAATAAATATTTAGAGGTACCTGCCAATATCACCAGGAAATTGGGTCACAGTGAAAAGCACTGTGATATAAAATTCTATTATTGTAAATAATATTGATGATTAATAATATTGGATTAATAATATTGATGATTAAATGCTATTACGGGATAACTTAATTGGTTGAGCTAGCCTGCCACCTTATAGAAAATTCATTCCTAATTTTTTCCAGCCACTCTAAGCCCTGGTCACATTTAACAAAAAATGATAACGAGAAATATATCTATTAATTGTTGCCTCATCGATCAAGTTTTTTTTTTGTGTGTGGAAAATGAGTAGGACATCGGTATGGTACGTCAGGCCTGACTGATACACGCTATCGATGAGTCTCCTTTACTGATTTCTTCTCGGTGGATTAGTTCGTGCCACCGATCAAATCTGCGAGCCGATCGGTTTTGCTCCTTCCACGTGACATCAATGCAGCAGTGTGCTTGACTTACAGACCGACAGAAGTTCACCGAATCGCCACGGCGTACAGGAAATGCTGATATATTCGAATAATGTGAATTGTTCTAATATTATTGTAATGAAAGTGACTCTAATACCGAATATCATTTCTTTGAATGCGAACTCGAGTATTGCAATTCAAAGTTCAATCCATATACTATTTTGTTGTATCATGCACAGCTCGTTCCCACTATTTCAAGACTATTAGAAATCTTACCACTCTTTGGAGCCTATAACTCAAAAGCGTAGCTTTCTCCTTACGCTCCGCCATATTTCACTTTTCTTCTTTTCTTGACATGGTCTTCTCAATTAATACTGCATGTAACCATATAAATATGGGGTACTCACATTCTTTTATTCTTCTCTGACAATAGATTTCATGTTCGTTTGTACCCTTTATATTGTTTGGTACCATATAGTGTGAAAACTTTGCAAATGAGAAATATGCACTCTTAAAAATTCCGGGTCAGTTTGACCCAGAAAAGAGTCCGTTGGAGCCACACTCCGTTCCGGGTCAAAAAATGAACCGGAATAGGGTCATGATGACTTGTTTTGGGGTCACATTTGACCTTATTCCGGGTCATTTGTACCTTATCCGGGACATTTTGACCCGGAACGGAGTGTGGCCTCAACAGACTTTTTTCCGGGTTAGATTGACCCGGAATTTTTAAGGGTGTGAAACATTAAAGTGAAAATGAAACTGAAATGAAACTTTATGGATATACATAGTTGTTATCATTGTCGGTTAATTTTGACCAGGCCCAATTCACGCCACCGTGCGCAATGACAAACAAATCTTTTGAAATATACACTGCCTTATCCATCTATTCTTGTATACTATACGATAGGATAAATTTGCAACAACAGCAACAACAAAAACCGATTAGCATATTAAATCAATGCAGTGCACGCAATCACTGATCAAAAAATCATATTTCAATCAACAAAAACGATCCAGTCGACTAAATGATTACGAGCTTTACCATCAGTTAGCATGGTTAGTCTAGTTGGAATCGGGGCTCGACGTGCACCATCAGGGTCATTTTAACCAATTCCTTTCCTGTATTGCCTGTCTAACTAACTTTTATGTTCCAATTGCCGATTCGTGCCCATGTGATTCAAAACTGATTGGCAATTTTGGCGGCCGTCTCCAATTTTTAGAATGAAATTTTATGATAAGCATATCTTCCGAGCTAGATATCATGCAAGAACAAAAGATATATAATCTCTCAGTAATAATGATATTAAAAGTAAATCGAGTTCGTTATTTCTTTTTGTGAATCAAGTTACCTGGAGTCCACAAAACGTAAAAGAGTGTAAAAAATGTGATATGCACTGTGCAAATTATCTTACATTGTATTACAGCATTTTTTTCCTTCAGAAGTTTCCATGCTTGATTCAGTCAGTGTGAAATTGACATAAAGTGAAACACTTGGCAGCGCATGCGAGGTCATTCCATTTCCACTCGTTTCTCCTCGACATATAGACACACTCACGCTTTCCCCTATTGTCTGGTTGCTTTTGACTCCAGTCTGTCAGAGATGAGGAAAGTGAGGAAATCATATTCATGCATAACAAAGTAGATAGTGTTCTGCTCGGAGTTGGTGATATCAAAAACTAAAAAACGAATGAAAAACTCCGTAAACCAAAGAAATTTCACGAATTTTCGCCCTTAGGGCTTTATCAAGTGTTTAATGTCAGTTTGAAAATGCGTCGTTTATCATGATAAGTAAACAGCGCGCACACTCTGCTGAAGTCCTAGGCGTATAGCGCACCAGACAGAGTGGCGCACATTACGTAACAAAGAAATACATGAGCTCAAAAAGTGAAAGAGACGGAAAAAAGGGGGAGAGAGAAAGACAGAAAAAGAAAAGAAAAGAGAAAAGGAGTAAAGGGAGAGAAAAGAGAAGAAAAGAAGTAGAGAGAGAGAGAAAGAAAGAAAGAAAGAAAACTGGAAAAATGAAAAGCAAGGACAATGACAACTAAACTAAGAGTTCATCGGAAAGGAGCGGAAAGCAGCGTTGATACCGTTAGGTTGGAGACATCCTAGGCAGTGGATGATGCTTTCTTCTCGGATCTTGCGTTCCTCATCATTCCAGTTTTCCAGTTTTCTTTCTTTCTTTCTTTCTCTCTCTCTCTCTCTACTTCTTTTCTCCTCTTTTCTCTCCCTTTACTCCTTACATCCTTTACTCCTTACATCCTTTACTCTTTACATCCTAGGCGGTGGATGATGCTTTCTTCTCGGATCTTGCGTTCCTCATCACTCCAGTTTTTCCAGTTTTCTTTCTTTCTTTCTTTCTTTCTCTCTCTCTCTACTTCTTTTCTCCTCTTTTCTCTCCCTTTACTCCTTTTCTCCAGGTTTGTTCACTTTTTCTCTCTCTCTCTCTCTTTTTCTTTTTTCTCTCCTTTTCCTCTTCTTTCTTTTTCTTTTTTCTTTTTTTCTCCTCTCTCTCTCTTTCTCTCTCTCTTTCTTCTTCTTCCGGTTTCTTTCTTTCTCGCAGGCTTCAGCTTTCCTACATCTTCTTTCTGCCTCCTTCTTTTCTTTCTTTCTCTCTCCCCCTTTTTTCCGTCTCTTTCACTTTTTTTTGAGCTCATGTATTTCTTTGTTACGTAATGTGCGCCACTCTGTCTGGTGCGCTATACGCCTAGGACTTCAGCAGAGTGTGCGCGCTGTTTACTTATCATGATAAACGACGCATTTTCAAATTGACATTAAACACTTGATAAAGCCCTAAGGGCGAAAATTCGTGAAATTTCTTTGGTTTACGGAGTTTTTCATTCGTTTTTTAGTTTTATATATATATATATATATATATAAAGAAAAGACAAAAGTATAAATGAAGACTCCGTTAACAAAATTTAATATCGATATAAAATTTTGTTATCGGAGACTGGAGACGCGAAAGTCGAAGGTTCGATCCCCGGCACGGCACTTATGCCCTTGAGCAAGGCATTTTATCTACATTGCTGTTTTATCGTTATCAAATAAATTGATGTGCTATATACATATTGATACCAACGTGTGCATGTGTTGTTTTAAAAAGATGTGTATATATATATATTTTGTCTTTTCTTTTGATATTTTGACCCGTCGCAGATCTTCTGAACTTCTTATATATAATATATATATATATATATATATATATATATATATATATATATATATATGTGTGTATGTGTGTGTGTGTGTGTGTGTGTGTGTTTGTGTGTGTGTGTGTATAAATATATATAGTGAAAGAAAATAAATAGAATGAAGCTGACGTAGCTCTCGATCATGTCCTTTTATTGTAATGGCAAGCTTTCGGCCAACATGGCCTTAATCAGGTCTAAACAAATAAGAAACGGACAGGAAAAATAATATACACACAGAAATGATATCAAAATAATGTCGAAATAGTACATGATTGGGATAATGATACATAACTGAAAAATTAAATATTAAAATAATATACCGAAATAATACGGAAATGATACTTAATCAACTTTAGGAATAATGATACATAACTGAACAATTAAATATCGAAATGATATATAAGTGAAGAAATTATATCGAAATAATACTTAAATGATATTTAATCAACTTAGGAATATGGTAATTTAGAAATGATACAATGAACATAATTACCTCGGGTTGAAATTAGGCCGAGCTCATCAGATTAGTATATATATATATATATATATATATATATATATATATATATATATTATACAAACATGACAAATGTAAGGTGTGCGCAACCCATTAACATGATTAGCCCTGTCTTGTATAGTGGCAATATAAATGAAAAGACTATATATATATATGCCCATACAGTGGTAAGGAAATAGGCACTCGCGTGAAAATAAATACAAACTGAAAGAAAATGAGAGAATAACAGTAGCGTAGCTTAAAGCTCTAAGGATCATTAACTGAATCTCTGATTCCGTAGCGCATTTTTTTCACTTTGCTTGCGTTTATGTTGTGTGATTTTCGGATTTCTGTTCATTCACGCATTATACCCTGATGGGCATGAAGGGTACATCTCGAAACGCTTTAGTTTTTAACGCGATTCTGCGGTACTAAACATGTTTTCACAAATAAATATATATGATGTCACTTGGACATGAATATGTGAATATTTCCAAAGTGAGGACATTTGAAAAGGAATCAACCTTTCATATTGCAAAATAAGCAGGGAATTAAAGAATGGATATGAAGCTGAACATATAAAAAAAAAAATACGCAGTTAATCCTACCTGGAATAGTTGCATTAAATGCTAAAGGAGGTAAACTAAAATCATATAGCGTAAAACGGAAAAAAAAAAGAAACGGATGAATAGTAACATATCAACAAGATTTTCTACAATCATATAAATTTACTCATGGATCAAGTGGATAGAATGAATAGACAATAATAACGTCTACGCTTAATCCACGTTTTACTCTCCTTTGCGTTATTAAGAGTATGTTTGAACTCGAAATATCTTTATTTAGCAACATGCAGAGCAAAATCATAACCCTAACCCTACCCCTATGGTCTTTAGGGCATTGTATCAACGAATAATGGAATACTCACCTCTGTATTCGGTGATGTTGCCATCTCGTGTTGTATTACATAAATACTCCTCTTCGGAGACAAGCTTACAATTGACACAATAACGATCTTCTTTCGTGGGCTCAAGATCTATAAGAGTTAAAACGCAGTTTCCGAGAAATAGAACCTCCTCGTTGCTCTCCGGGACCAGAAGAGAGGGGTACTTTTTGACCCCTCCTACCACTTCTTGTGGTAGGCTGTCACAGTAGTCATGGCTGTGATCCCATTTTTTAAAGGTTGCGTTTGAGATTCTGTAGCATTTCTTAGGACCAGTTACCCAACCATGTGGGCATGATGTTGCTGCAGTCAGAAAAAAAAGATTTATTTCAGAAATATCAATAATTTAGTTTTGGAAGATGAGTGGAATAGTGATACCTTTTCAAATCTCAACGTTTGAGATTCTATAGCATTTCTTAGGACCAGTTACCCAACCGTATGGGCATGATGCTGCTGCAGTGTCAGAAAAAAAAAAGATTTACTTCAGAAATATCAATAATTTAGTTTTGGAAGATGAGTGGAATAGCGAAACCTTTTCAAATGAAATAAGTCCTGTAATTGAATTTATAACAATCCTTAAACAGTCGTTTATGGCGAAACCCTCAGACGATATTTATATGAACCAGGAATCGGGATTTGCTCCCTTTTTTGTACTCTGGGGGTGGTTTGGTTTGGTTTCTCTTTTTTAAATCATGTAAAATCGAGAAATGATGTTGTGGTTTTGTTATACGCACCATTTTGTCCTCTCTGAAACTGCGAGCAAAAAAGGAACATACTCGAAGAAGATATTAGGTCTCTTTGGTCAAGCCCAGGGGTAGAGGCGGAATGGCTTGTGGCGGTAGATCCTGTTCCGGTAGTAATGCTTCTATTATCTGACGTAGCACTGTTTGGGGTAGAACGTGGCTCTGCTGGAGTGGTCATCGAAGATTCTTGCTCGGTCGCAGTGGCAATAGTGTTCGACGTGGAATTAATCGGGGTAGGTCCTGCCTCCTTTGTAGTAGGTCCTTGCTCGGGTGTATTGTTAACTGCGTTGGAAGAGCCATTGCTCTTTGGGGATCGGGTATCCGTGGTGTTAATCGTCCCAATAGCTGGGGCTTGGAATGTGGATATCATTGCCTTTTTCTGGCAACGCTTTCCAGAATGACCAGGTGGACAGTGACATAGAAATCCAATCATAGTCTCCTCACACCAGCCGTTAAAACAAGGATTCCTCAAGCAATCTGCCAATCGGTAAATTTAATTAAAAGAATTTTATGCTTGTCATTTGCTTTAATTGCTCATTGACTCTTACAGTGCCGATGTCACGTATATGTGACAAAGAGAATTTGCATTTTTAATCGACCATTACTTCACTTTAAAAAAAAGTATATGTGATGAAAATTTGTCAAAGTTTAGAGAATGAATATGTATATTTAAAATATCTATCAGCCACTGTATGCTACCATAGGATTTTTAAAAGAAAACTGCAGATTATGGAAAAGATCCATTGTCACTTTAGCATAAAACAATAGCAAACAAATGAGAAGCGAAAACGTAAAGGCCAAGAGGGAAGCTCAGTGCTTTTCACAATATTTTTCATGCATGAAATTGAGTTAATAGGAATACTTGGTTTCATTTGAAAGGGTAATAAATTTTCTACAACTTTTGTGTACAACATATTTGTATAGGAGTTACTGTTGAAGATTTGCAGGCGTTTGAAATGTAAGCATGGCTCATGATTTGGTAGAATCTTGGAACAAGCAAAATCCCTTGGCACCGTAAGAGTTAATAGATTTCCTCATCTAGTGCACCTCAGGCTTTCTAATCTAAATGGGTGTAGCAATATTAGGAGTATTAGTAAAAGTAAATATTGGTTCGTTGTCGTCATCATTTTCGTTGTCATAAAAGAAACAGAAGTAGCAGACAAAATAAAAGATAGAGTAGCAGCAGCAGCAGTATTATTTTTTAGAAGTAATGGTTATAGTTATAGTTATGAATCTATTGACGGAGCACTCCTTTCACCTCGAAAGGAAAAGAAATATTTAGAGGTACCTGCCAATATCACCAGGAAATTGGGTCACGCACACAAAAAAATATTTGGGTGATTTTACTCAAAAGCCTAAATAAATCGTTGCCACTATAGTGACACACATAGTTGAGTGCATTAACTCATCAGATTTAGTTTGTAAACGCACAGCTGTGAGTTTTATTCATTTGCCACTATAGTGACATACCAAATGAGTATTTTGTTGTTGGTGTGTTATTTAAGCTAATGTTATGAGTAAATTGCTCTGCCTAGTTTAGTGAGTAATGCTTCCGATACTCAAAGTGAGTAAATTTGATTATTTCAATTTTGAATAAGTAAGCTTCAATATTAATATAATAATATCCCTTTAGTTTTATTAAGATCTTTTCTAAAACTAAATTTAGGCCTATGATAGTCACAATATAGGACAGAACATTCGAAGCCGTGAGAATTGTCAACGACCAAAGTGGCTAAGGCTGCGAAGTCCTGCGAGCGCAAGGCCCAAGACCAAGGCCAGGTTTCGCTCCCGTCTTAACCTCGTAAGTTCCCCATAAACTTCTCGAGACTTTCGTCTGCGGGACTTCCCTGCCTTCATCACTTCGGTCGTTAACCATTTTCACGGCTGCAGTATTTTATCACTACAGTGCGGCTATCATAGGCCTAAACTGAATTTTAGAAAAGATCTTAATAAAACTAAAGGGATATTATTATAGTAATATTGAAACTTATTTATTCAAAATGAAAATAATCAAATTTACTTACACTTATGTCCATGCATGGTGTATGTGATGGATCCGCATGTTAAAGTCTACTGAAATGTGGTCAAACAATAGAGTACGCATGCACAGAGTAAGATTACTCCTAACGTTAGCACATTCACTTCGAAGAGACTGAGTTTGTCATTTTTACTCAGCCAACGAATAAAGTGTCTATGACATTAAGGGATGGAGGAAAAGCCACTTTACTTAGTTGTGAGTATATTTCCTCATTCAGTCACTAAGGTATGCACATACTCATCCAATATCTATTTTGTATGTACTTCAGTGAGTAAAAGAGACTCACCGAGCTAAATTTTTATGTGATACCCTTTTAAATACGCATAAGATGTGTCGATTTCTTCATAGCATAACTAATACACAGATGCACGTGTAAAATATATATCTTATCTGAATAAAATCACTCAACTTGATGAATATGACATGATTTTACTCGCACAAAGCAGTTCTCATTTTTTTGTGTGCGGTGAAAAGGACTGTGATATAAAAAATTCTATTATTGTAAATAATATTGATGATTAAATGCTATTACGGGATAACTTAATTGGTTGAGCTAGCCTGCCACCTTATAGAAAATTAATTCCTAATTTTTTCCAGCCACTCTAAGCCTGGGTCACATTTAACAAAAAATGATAACGAAAAATATATCTATAAATCGTTGCCTCATCGATCAAGTTTGTGTGTGTGTGTGTGTGTGTGTGTGGAAAATGAGTAGGAAATCGGTATGGTACGTCAGGCCTGACTGATACACGCTATCGATGAGTCTCCTTTACTGATTTCTTCTCGGTGGATTAGTTCGTGCCACCGAAGATGGCAGGCGTTGAAGATTTGCAGGCGTTTGAAATGTAAGCATGGCTCATGATTTGGTAGAATCTTGGAACAAGCAAAATCCCTTGGCACCGTAAGAGTTAATGGATTTTCCTAGTGCACCTCAGGCTTTCTAATCTAAATGGGTGTAGCAATAGTAGGAGTAATAGTAAGAGTAAATATTGGTTCGTTGTCGTCATCATTTTCGTTTTCGTAAAAGCAGCAGAAGTAGCAGTCAAAATAAAAGATAGGGTAGCAGCAGCAGCAGTATTATTTTAAGAAGTAATAGTTATAGTAGTAATACATGTGTTAGTTGTGATTAATAGTAGTAACAGTAGTTGTAGTAGCTTCAGTTGTAGTAATGGTAGCAGTTGTAGTAATGGTAGCAGTTGTAGAAGCAGCAACAGTAGGAGTGGTATTATTATTATCAGAATGAGTAGTCATAATAGTAATAGTAACAGTAATTCTCGTCGTCATCGTCGCCGTCTTATTAGTAATGAAGATAGTGATAGTAACATTAGTAGTAGCAGTAGTAGTAATAGTAGTAGTAGTATAGTAACAGTAGTAGCAGTAGTAGTAGTAGCAGTATTAGTAGTAGCAGTGGTGGTAGTAGTAGTAGTAGTAGTAGTAGTAGTAGTAGTAGTAGTAGTAGTAGTAGTCGCTTTAGACAAGTTTCATCTTTCATAAGTGCCAAATGATCACTATGATTCTTTTTTTAAGTTCTGACCTGGAAATCGACAGATTCTTCGTCCGGGTAGGATGCCAAGTTTGATGTTTTTCCGGCATCGTGTATCCTGGGTAGGCAAAACAGGTAATAGCTTTGGTATGGACTGGATCATTCTACCATCGGTGCTTAGCTTCTTTTTACACTGATGGAACATAGGGAGCGTGTAGTTGAGACCAAATCCATCACAGTCATAGGTCGTCTCTGAAGATGACTCTGTAGCTTCTGCTGAAGTTTCACAGCCTTTATAGCAGAATACAAAAGTGAAACCTTTTGAAACGGGGTAATTTAGATGCTTGAAGTGTCTAAGTATCCACAGAAGACGCTAAATTTTGAGAGTAGGTGCAATTTGGATACTACACTGTAAAAAAAGTGAATGTGTAATTTTAAAGGCATTGGCTAACTTTGTGAGTAGCTGATTTAAAAAATTCTCAAACTAAGATGAAACATGTGTATGAGTACTTGTATTTGTCTTCAAAAACCCTGAAACCAACCATAATTTGGAATGAAAAAGTGTAAGTTAGACGCAAACGGCGATTTTATTATCCTTCGTCTCACGAGACAGTCACTAAGAGGACCACTTTGCTTGAATTTGAAAATGCCGTTATGTGCCTCCCGCCGCGTGATTCGCCAGTACACAAAGTACGGTAAGGTGAGTCACATGCGCATGCGCACTCCTTATGTCTATTCTGTGCAACCAACCCTCGTATATTTTTCAAACATTGGTTCACATTTTTGATATTTAAAAATACTTCATGTGGATATTATACTTTGAAACATTCAGACTGGTATTTTTACACTATAACCCTTATGTTTATCCCATTTTCAAGTAACAAAACAAGATTTTTTAAAATCATAACAACGTTAACCAGTGTCTTTAAGACATTCACAGGTAAAAGGGGCTGCACCTTAGCAAAATAATTTCCTTGTGTTTATTCTTTCAGAAACGTAGACAATGTAAGGATATATAAAGTACTTACAGTTTAGAAGCAGGAACACCAACAGTGCGATCAGATTCCTGACTTTCATTTTCAAGCGTACCTCGATTTAAATGAAGGAGTAAATCTAAAAGTCAGAAGCAAAGGAGAAAGGAACAGTAAGAAATATTACGCTTTTGTTATTCGGACCAATATTTCAATGAAATGATTTAGGGGTAAATTGAGTGCATTTCGTTTTTACATGCAATACTTTACGCTACATTTCCAGAAACATAACACCGACAACATAAGAATAGCATAACAATCAACATTCAAAGATTTTAAGGGGAATGCGTTCGATATGCTTTATTTTCTCATCGTGTTTAAAGTTGTCCCGATGATATACCCCAGGGCAGTCAAATATTAATATAGTTTTCAGTTTATGTTTATAGTAAGAGTTAAGACGTATAAGTAGGAGTACCCAGGCTGATTAATAGCAAACAGAAAGTGAGAAACAGAGGGTGTACTTATGTGCATGAGATGGGGGAACTACAGAGAGAAGAGAGAGGAAATATGTAAAGAGGAAAACGGAGACAAAGAGAGATTAAACGAAAGGAAAAATAAAGATCTGAAATGAAAAAAAAAAAAAAAAAAACTTGTTTGGTATCAACAAGTACGACAATTCAACTTACCATCTTCTCTGTTTGTGCTATACCGCTCTGGAGAACGTTGCCTGGTGCTTGGATTATTTTAAGCGAAAAATGGAAGCTACTCATTCTTTTGAACAGTGACAACTTGTCACGTTCTAACATCATCCAAGACAGCTGAGCTTGCGCATGCGCTCTGTTCGATTACGGGTAATGCACTAACCGGCACTAACCTTCAGTTAGGTGCTTTAGAACGTGGGATGGCCGGAAAGCATGTACAATTAGCAATTAATCTGTTTTCTGCTTTCAGCGCTCCGGTGCGTCAGACGTTTGTATTATGGCTATATATAGGTTTTCCCGGCCGAATTCGTGAAAACAACATCCAATTTCATGATCAAGCATGCAAATTCAAGCAATTTATAGTCCATCAGTTTTCCAGTGTTTCAATTTAACACTTTTTGCATTCAATTCTATTTTTAAACACTGAAATTAGTAAAAATTACCATTCAGATTAAATGTAATTTGATTCAGTTTGGTAATGAATAACCGTCATTCAATTTCGCCAAGTTTGAGAGGAAGAAGAAATTCCTTGCTGAATTGCTGCTTCATTTTCATCTTTAGGCAATCACTTTCGCACTTACGCCATTCAATCAGAACAACTTACGTGGTCTCTATCTCTTTTTCATTTTCATTCATTCTCTTTGATTCTTTATTTTTTTCTGTCATTACATATTTTGCATTCACATTTCTATTCTTTTTCTGTTTAAATGTCATTATACTTTTATTCTTTTGTGGTCTTATTCTTTATCTTTGCGTACAATTCAGGATGAAATACCTGTCAAACATGGTCATGGATTATGTTGTGATCTTTATTTGCATATTTGTGTGGGGGTTTCTTTTCATATTTCTGTTTTTTTCCCCCATCTCTAAATGCTAATGAATCTCAATCTTGTTCTTTCTGCATTCATAATTTTCATACAAGCAGAAATACACACTGACTCATTACCATAAGATGAAAAACACTTCACAAATGTCAAAACTGTATGCCTATTCATGAAATTGTATGCCAAGATTCTTCCCACGTCATGTCCTGTGCGAAATGGAATGCTGTTTACACGAATTTGAATGTTTTTTACACAGATAATTGAATTGAATGATCTTTCTGCACTTTTGTATTCTAACAATAGTAAGCCGCATGCTAAAAAAATCAAATTGAACGATAATATTTGCCTTTTAGATGTTGATCCACATTGTCAATCGATTTCGCGTGAAATTGAACGAAAATGTCGTTGATTCCGATGATAAATATACGAAGATGGGCGGGAAAACCTATATTATTAAAAAAACTGCTATAACAGATAATTCCATGAAAATGCAGGCTTCAGTAGACACTGGAAGGGTTTTTGAAATTAATCATCATTCTTTATATAATTTTTGTGCGTGTGTGCATTAACAGCGAGAAGATGACTTCAAAAGACCTCTTGCATATCGATTGAGAACTTTGGGTTGCATCCCATCTCCCCCCCCCCCCCCCGAAAAAAAATCTCAGATCAAAATAGGAGGAAACAAAACAGTAAAGGAAAAGGGAAGAATAAAGCCCTTTCTTTCCACTGCACTAGCTCTTCTGTCCCTATTGCTCTCATTGTAATCTCGATGGTTAAATTGCGGTACGTTTTGTCAGGTGTGGAGTGCTTAGTTTAGCTATAAAATACTAATCAGTTACGAAGAGTATGGTGTCTTCCTTTGCAGGAAGATACAGCCCCCCTCACTTTGTTTTTTGTCATTACGCCACTGAATACAGGGGCGGACAGGGACTAAATTTGGTTAACGTTGGGATATTTTGATTTGACCGGCCTTCTTGGGGGGCATTTCATCAAGTGTCTTCTGAGTGATTTTTACCGACAACTGTTATAACCTCCTGAAGTTTTTGCATATGATTGGCTGAGAGCAAATTAGTCAGTAAAAATCACTGACAAGACACTTGATGAAACACGCCCTGATGTAGCCTACAACCGGCCCTCGGTGTTGAAAATTACTGCTGAACCAATCTAATGCCCTTCTTTATTTTTGTCAGAACCTTGTTTTATTATTCATTTGATTTGCACAAACTGCCCGATTTTCATGGTCACTTCCATTAGCTCTAATTATTTACATCATCACAAAGGTCGTGTTCGTACAAATTGAAAAAGTGTCAAGTTATTCTTTGTTTTTTTTTTCAATGTTCGGCTTATTAAGATTTAGAAGAGCATGATCGTAGTAATAGACAATCAAAAGAAATGTTCTTGAAATGACCTTTGTTATGAAAGTTGATTGAAAATTGTATTTGATTTCTCATTTGATATTGATATGAGATATTGCAGAAAGAGTATATAATATTTTTCATATTTCCTTGATGTTACATTTTATCTCTGGTTATATTTCATAAAAACTATTTGCCAACAGATTGTATATATTACATTGTATATATGTCTTCAGCATTGCTTGTGCAAGACCTTATACTGACATAGCGCCAGCTAGTGTTCCATCCAAAACAGATTTTTCCACTGCAACATTTAATGAGAAAACATGGCAGATTTGAGGTGAAGGATCATCCAAGTTCCAGAGAATCCTGGAAACTTTGTTATTTATTTCAAGCTTAAAGGAGGCAAAGAGGTTAGTTTATCATATGAAGTCTATATTTTGTGAAATGATATATGTTAAAAGTGAAAATTAGTTGAATTATTTTAGGTCTTAATCCAGCTACTGTGCATGTAGGTTACATAACAATGCAAATTCATATGTGTGTAATATAAGGTTGTGTAGGCCAGAAATAAAGTCAAGTCTATATTAATAAAATGAAAATATGATATTGTAATGGATAAGAGATTCATCTATATTACTGAAATTTGATATCATTATTTTATTGAAACAAGAAAATTCAGGTTTTGTTTTGGGAATTAATGACAAGCAAGGTCACACTATGTAGTAACTGCAATTGTTGCGTATAAAATCAACATGTTAATTTCATTTTAACATCAAAAACACTTTCACAAGAAATGTTGAGTTATTGCTTGAAGAAAGAGTGGATTATGATCAGATGATCATTTATGTATTAATGATAGGTTCACACGTTAGGCCTATATATGCAGTGTATTTATGATGCTCTTTACATATGTTTTGTTGATACAGTTTTCACGGAGCTTTTGGAGCTTTGGAGTTGGAGTTAAAATTGATGAACCGAAAATGATATCAAGAATAAAGTTTTGAAGCTCCCGTAGAAGCCTTTGTCTTTTTTGTATTTGCATGCCTCAAATGCTGTCACAGTGAAAACTCTTCACTCTGAAGAGTGAAAACTTTGGCCTTTCTGAAGAATGAAATCTCTCGTCTCTCTGGAGGTCGAATTATTCTCTCGCCATTGAAGAGTCAGACTGTCTTCACAATTATCGCTAACGGAAGTCAGCTGAAAATGTCTACACATCGTGAGGAAAGTTTATCTGAGCCTGGAGCAGTCGGAGGTGATAAGCGAATTCGTCAGCCTAGCAGCAAGGGAGAGCAATGGCAATTAGAAATGAAAGAAAAGAAATGGAAAAGCTGCATTACTTCATGGAGAAGATCATCAACGAAATTAAGGGCTCTTCTTACTGATGAGGATGCAGAAGTTAGTGCCATAAAATCCCGTAGAGATGCTCTGCAGGCAATTATGGATGATGCTATAACAGCTCAAGAAGATCTTTCCACAGCTGCACGGATGCTTTCTAAAGAGGAAAACAGCGAAGCAAAACTTGATGAGCTAGAGGAAGAACACTCTGTTCTAATGAAACAGACATACGACAGAGTGAGATCTGTACAAGGAAGTTTGAGATTGTCTACGTCAAGTTCTTCATCAAAACGTCGATGTCAACAATGGCTTGATCAACAGTTTCAACCCAACAATACGGATGACATTCAAGGTGATAAAGAACGTCAAGAAAACGGGGTTGAAGAGAAAGTCAATGTTGACAAACAAATTCCAAAGGAAGATCTCAGACCTAGACAACAGCAGACATTGGAGCATGTGAATCCCGTGCAAGAGCTTCATCAAGACCCAGAATTCCTTACATCTTGTCTGATTGAGCAGATGCGACTTAATCGACTCCCTGTACCAGAGCCACCAGTCTTTGATGGAAGTCCACTACAGTATCCGGCTTGGAAGAGAGCTTATGACATGCTCATTGAGAAGAAAGGAATTTTGCCGGAAGACAAGTTTTACTACTTGTTGAAGTATCTGAAGGGCCAGCCCTTTGAGTTAGTACAGGGATATTCACTCCTTGGTAATGATCATGCTTACACCATAGCTAGAGAGGAACTGGACAAACGTTATGGAGACACGTTTGTTTTGTCCAATGCATTTCGGGACAAGTTAGATGCATGGCCTAAGATAGGTGCAAAGGATTCTGATGGCCTCCGAAGATATGGTGATTTTCTCCGTCAATGTTTCGCTGCATCTCAAGTTGTACATCATTTGAGACACCTAGACGATGAGAGAGAGAACAGAAGGCTACTGTTGAAGCTTCCAGACTGGCTCACTCATAGATGGGGTCGGAAAGTTGTTCAATGGAGATTGGATTCAGGCTCATTCCCTCCATTCTCCGTCTTCGTGAACTTTATCGTAGAAGAAGCAGAGGTAGCATGTGTATCAGTAACGTCTGTTCAGGAAAGGAAACCATCATCAAAAGCTAGGACTCTATCCACTGGTGTACAGAAGAAAGATGATGGAAGTAAAAAGAAACTCACCTGCCTGTTTTGTAAAGGACAGCATCGTATGGCAGAGTGTACTTCATTTGCATCACAGCCTATGGAAGAGAAGAGAAAATTTGTCCATAAATGTAACCTGTGCTTCGGATGTCTTAAACCTGGTCATCGGTCGAAGGAATGTCGCTATAAGAGCACTTGTACTCGGTGTAAGAAAAGGCATCCTACTGTACTCCACGACGATAACTGGAGTAGTAAGCGATCATCAAAAGAAGATGACACTCAGCAAGAGACAGAGGAATCTCATTCGTCCCATGCATCAAGCAACAGAAGTAACTCCCATACTTCAAAAACCTCTACCATTGTTCCAGTGTGGCTATCCCATACCTCAACGCCAAAGGAGTGGTTGGTATACGCTATGCTTGATACACAATCTGACACAACATTTATCCTTTGAAAGACGAAGGAAGAAATGGGAGTTACAGGTACAGAGGTCAGCCTACTTCTCTCAACAATGTCCAAAACTGAGGAAAGAGTTGCAAGTGAGAAGATTAAGGGTCTCAAGGTGAGGGCCTTGAATGGTAATAAGGAAATTATGTTACCACCATCTTATACCCGTGATATTATGCCAGCAAATAGAACTCACATTCCTACACCTGAAGTTGCCGAGAATCTGACGTATCTGGAGTCCATTAAAGACCACTTATCACCATTGATGGATTGTGAAATAACCTTACTTATAGGCTATGATTGTCCAAGTGCACTTACTCCTCGAGCCGTCATTCCCCCACCGGTACACGGAGGGCCTTTTGCAATGCAGACTGACCTCGGATGGAGTGTCATAGGTACAGTTGATCATGAATGTAAAGATAATGACCCAATAGGTATAAGCCATCGTGCCATGGTGAAGGTTCTACCTGAGGAAGTACAGCTAGACAGTCATCCTACTGAAGTAGTGTTCTCATGCCAATCCAAAGTTAGAGAGGAGATAGCACCTCATCAAGTCATCAACCTTTTAGAAGCAGACTTCGCTCCTGAAAGGGCTCACCGGCCTTACTCTCAGAATGATGTCAAGTTTCTGAGACTAATGGAGGAGCAGATTCATGTCACAGACGATGGACGCTACGAAACACCCCTTCCTTTCAAGGAAACAGATCCTAAGCTGCCAAACAACAGAAATATGGCTTTGAAGAGGTTAAGCAGCTTGAAGAGGAAATTTGAGAAGGACTCTAAGTATCACAAGCTATATACTCAAAGGATTCAAGCATTGATAGAGAAGGATTATGCAGAATATGTTCCAAACTCATGTTTGGAAGCTGACGCAGTTTGGTACATCCCTCACCATGGAGTGCAGCAACCTAACAAGCTTCGTGTGGTTTTTGATTGTAGTGCACAGTGCCAAGGTGAGGCGCTAAATCATCATCTGTTGACCGGCCCAGATCTGACAAACAACCTATTAGGAGTATTATGTAGATTCCGAACTGATTATGTGGCCTTTAGCTGTGACATACAGGAGATGTTCTATCAGTTCCAAGTCAGAAGTGATCACCGTGACTATCTTCGATTCTTATGGTGGAAGGACGGAGACTACCGACAGCCCGTATGTGATCTGCGTATGAGAGTGCACCCGTTCGGGGCTTCATCATCGCCAGGCTGTTCAAATTTCTGCCTCAAACAGATAGCAACAGATCATGAGCAGCAATTCGGAAAAGACGTAAAAGACTTTGTGCATCATGACTTTTACGTCGATGATGGTTTGAAGTCGGTCCCTACAGCTGAGAAGGCCACCGACCTGATCGTGAGACCAAGGAAGTTGTGTGAGAAAGGTGGGCTACACCTACACAAATTTATCTCCAACTCTCGAAAGGTGATTGAAAATGTGCCTGAAGCAGAAAGGGCTAAGGATCCCACTACCAAAGAATTATTCCACAATGACTTACCAATCCAGAAGGCATTAGGAGTACAGTGGTGTGTGGAATCGGACACATTTCAGTTTCGGTTAACGTTTGACCAGAAGCCTTTGACTAGACGAGGAATCTTGGCAACTGTGATGTCGGTGTATGACCCTCTGGGTCTACTAGCTCCAGTCATTCTTCCCGGTAAATTAATTCTTCAAGAATTATGCAGAAGTGGTGCTGACTGGGATGACCCCCTGAGTGCCGACCTCCAAGCAAGATGGGAAAAATGGAAGAATGACATTGTAAAGGTGGAGAGTCTATCAATTGATCGATGTTTCAAGCCCAAGAACTTTGGTGAGATCCAGAGCGTAGAACTACATCATTTCTCAGATGCCAGCAGTGTGGGCTATGGTCAATGTACATACTTGAGACTGAAAAATCAGAATGGTGATGTACACTGTGCTCTAGTTCTTGGAAAGTCTAGAGTTGCTCCTGTAAAAACGATTACAATTCCAAGACTCGAGCTAACTGCAGCCTTGCTCTCAGTTAAAGTAAGCCTGTTTCTTCAGACAGAACTGGGTCTCACAGTCGACAAAGAAATCTTTTGGACTGACAGTAGAGTTGTGCTGGGTTATGTTAAGAATGAGACGAAGCGTTTCCACGTATTTGTTGCTAACAGGGTGAGGCAAATCAGAGACGCATCTTCGCCATCTCAGTGGAATTATGTGGAAACCAAAGATAACCCAGCCGACAGAGCGTCTAGAGGGATCAGAGTTGACCAGAAAGAGATGACGAAGTGGTTGATTGGCCCAGAGTTCTTGTGGACAGATGATGTCAAAGACGAGGAGAATGAAGATGAAGGTATGATTCTTCCGAACGATCCTGAAGTGAAACAAACTCATGCTACAATCAAGAGTGCAGAGGAGTTAGATCTTGGGAGACTCAGACGGTTCTCTACCTGGCAGCAGGTTAAGAAGGCAGTAGCCAACTGTCTTCGTCTCAAGCTTTATCTCCAGAGACGCTGCCAGGAAAAGCAGAAGGGTTCAAATAAGGATAAGATCATCATTCAACCTATGTCCACCGAAATGCTTGTCTGTGCAGAGAAAGAAATCATACGACATATTCAGAAAGATGCTTTCAAAGATGAGCTACAGATATTGGGTGGCATAGAAGGAGCTGCTACTTGGAAGGGCAGACGTCTCATCAAATCTAAGAGCCGTCTACATCAATTAGATCCCTTCATAGACACGGAAGGAATTCTACGAGTTGGAGGTAGACTGAAAAGAGTTGAGGGACCTTTCGAGCTTAAGCATCCTGCCATCCTTCCTCAGTCTCACCTTACAGAGCTCCTTGTTGCCCATTGCCATGTAGAAATAGCTCACCAGGGAAGAGGAATGACGATCAACCGCATCCGAGCTATGGGGTACTGGATCCTTGGTTGCAGTCACTTTGTCTCCAAGTTTATCTCCAGATGTGTGACCTGCCGTAAACTTCGCCAACCAGTCCAAAGTCAAAAGATGTCTGATCTACCCAAAGATCGTCTTACGCCTAGTCCTCCATTTACTTACTGTGGTGTAGATTGTTTTGGCCCGTGGACTATTAAAGAAGGCCGAAAAGAGATGAAAAGGTATGGCCTTATCTTCACTTGTATGGCATCAAGAGCGATTCACATAGAAACGTTAAACTCGATGACTACTGATGCCTTTATGAATGGATTACGACGTTTCGTCTCTATTCGAGGTCCGATTAGGCAGTTGAGATCAGACAGGGGGACAAACTTTGTCGGTGCAGCGACTGAACTCTCGAAAGCATGGAAAGAAATTGACCACAAGAAAATAGCATCCTGTCTGCTTACAGAGGACTGAGACTACTTTGATTTCAAGTTCAATCTCCCAGCCTCAAGTCATATGGGAGGGGCATGGGAGCGTCAGATTCGTTCAGTACGCTCCATACTCGATGCACTATTGTATCAAAATGGACAGCAACTTGATGACGACTCACTTCGTACCTTGCTCTGTGAAGCAGCTGCTATCGTCAATAGTCGTCCATTGGCTGTAGAATTCCTCAACGAACCCAACCACCCAGAACCACTCACTCCGAACCATCTACTGACCCAAAAGACAAAGGTTATTCTGCCGCCACCTGGGAGGTTTCTTCGCGAAGATGTGTATCTGAAGAAGCGCTGGAGGAGGGTTCAGCACCTGTCTAATGAATTTTGGGGCCGATGGAGAAAAGAATTCTTGAACCAACTGCAATCACGAAAGAAATGGACTCATACTCGTCGTGACATGAGAGTTGGTGATGTTGTAATCATCAAAGATGATCATTTGCCCCGAAACTTATGGCCTCTTGGAAGAATCGTCGAAGTGTATGAATCTGAAGATAATCGTGTTCGCAAAGTGAAGGTAGCAGTAGGTGATCGAAAACTATCGGCATCAGGAAAGCGAACTACTTCAGTGAATTACTTGGATCGCCCCATTCACAAACTAGTTCTGTTACTTTCATGTGAAGACCAAGTAGAATCCCAGCCAAGGAGCCTTGAACATGTGAATTAGGAAATCGCAGAATAGGGTCTGAACTATAGACTAATATCTGAAATATCTGAATGGACCAAACTAATTGCTGTATTATTTTATTTGTGTCTGAAACTCAGCCTATATATTTTGTTTATTCCTTTTACAGGGTCTGAATGTGAAGACCATTGGTAAACTTTGAAACTGCGAAGAGTCTGAATTTCAAAACTACATATATTTATGTTTATTTCACTTAAAGGTCTGAAATCAAGACTGGTATTTCCAAGGTGCGGGAATTCATGTACATGGTATATATTGCTGATTTCCTTCGTAACTTGCCCCCCCCCCCCCAAAACAAATTATAGCAAATATGGTCAATAAAATATATAGTTATGTTAAATATATATTAGAATTTGTTATTTAACAGGGTTAATCAATTTACAAGTTATGCTATTTTATGACCTGATACACTCAGTAGGTAACTTGGGTTTGCATGACATAATTTACGTGTTTGAAACAGAAACGGTTCATTTAAAATTTTATCAGACATGTATCTGATCCCCATGGTCAAGAAACGTGGTAATGAACTTGTGCAAGTGAAGCAGAGTAGTTGAACCAAAAATTGTTTAATTTAAACTCAGAAATCTTATTGAATTTGATAAATTTGACAAATCGTAGGTCTGATTGGATACTTTTCTGATATGTGAAGAAAAGATAAAACAAATGTCATTTTTTTTTGAAGTTTGATTTATTTGTATAAATATCTATGGCTATATTTAAGTAAACACAGTTATGAATAGCTATTTGTTTAATCAACAGTAAAATTGATAACAAGTGAAGGTTACTTGGTTACTGCAGTTAATTATTTTCTCTTTATGTATTCATCGAATATATATCATATAGAAACATTATGGTTCTTTTGCAGATCGATGCCACAGAAATGTTACATGTATTTAATATGGTAATCTGAAGGTAGCGTGAATCTAATTCATTTTTCATGCCTAATCGTTTGGTAAATTTATGAAATTTAAAGGAGCCATGTTATGAAAGTTGATTGAAAAATGTATTTGATTTCTCATTTGATATTGATATGAGATATTGCAGAAAGAGTATATAATATTTTTCATATTTCCTTGATGTTACATTTTATCGCTGGTTATATTTCATAAAAACTATTTGCCAACAGATTGTATATATGACATTGTATATATGTCTTCAGCATTGCTTGTGCAAGGCCTTATACTGACATAGCGCCAGCTAGTGTTCTATCCAAAACAGATTTTTCCACTGCAACATTTAATGAGAAAACATGGCAGATTTGAGGTGAAGGATCATCCAAGTTTCAGAGAATCCTGGAAACTTTGTTATTTATTTTAAGCTTAAAGGAGGCAAAGAGGTTAGTTTATCATATGAAGTCTATATTTTGTGAAATGATATATGTTAAAAGTGAAAATTAGTTGAATTATTTTAGGTCTTAATCCAGCTACTGTGCATGTAGGTTACATAACAATGCAAATTCATATGTGTGTAATATAAGGTTGTGTAGGCCAGAAATAAAGTCAAGTCTATATTAATAAAATGAAAATATGGATAAGAGATTCATCTATATTACTGAAATTTGATATCATTATTTTATTGAAACAAGAAAATTCAGGTTTTGTTTTGGGAATTAATGACAAGCAAGGTCACACTATGTAGTAACTGCAATTGTTGCGTATAAAATCAACATGTTAATTTCATTTTAACATCAAAAACACTTTCACAAGAAATGTTGAGTTATTGCTTGAAGAAAGAGTGGATTATGATCAGATGATCATTTATGTATTAATGATAGGTTCACACGTTAGGCCTATATATGCAGTGTATTTATGATGCTCTTTACATATGTTTTGTTGATACAGTTTTCACGGAGCTTTTGGAGCTTTGGAGTTGGAGTTAAAATTGATGAACCGAAAATGATATCAAGAATAAAGTTTTGAAGCTCCCGTAGAAGCCTTTGTCTTTTTTGTATTTGCATGCCTCAAATGCTGTCACACCTTAAATTCAAGATATGAGAGGAAATAACCTGTCGACCACATATTATGCAACATGTTTGTACAGTCCCACGTATCCATATGCGCGCTTGTGTGTGCGGGTGTGAGGGTGCGTGTGTGTGTGTGTGTGTGTGTGTGTGAAGGTTTTCATTTTGCCATTATGCCTAACCTCCGCTCTTGAGGGCAAAAATGCCCCTGCTCAGCTCGTCATTTCATTAACATTATTTTATTATTATTATTATTATTATTATTATTGGGGGGGGGGGGGGCTCATTGCGCCACTTAATATGAGTTATGAAAGAAAATGAGGGGAAAATTATACTGGCGCAAAGTCAGGTAATATTGTTTAACTTGCGTCTTCACATAGGCATCGTAGACAACAACAGATGATGACTTGTCACATATCACATGCAATATTATCAGATTACTACTGTTGGATACCCCATCACACTGCTGTATAATCATTACGAATGTTAAATGTTATTTTCTGTTATGTGTTTTCCCATCCAGCAATTCTTAGCCACTTAAGTGACCAAAAAACAGAATATACTTTAGAAAGCTGCATTGACCTTCAATCTCAAAAATAATAAATGATTACTGGGAATTAGTGCCGTACTCAACACTGTTTTTTTACCGACAACTGTTATAAGCTACTGAAATCTTTGCATCTGACCGGCTGAAAGCAAATCACTGACAACGCCATTAAAGTTCCGTATCACCGCACATACACAATTGGCACGTAGTTCAGTTTGAACGTTCTGTGTGAGTTGTCTTTGAACTGTAAAACCTATACTCATACAGATTTATGCAAATTATGCAAATTGCTCATGGTTGCTGTTTGGGCAACCAAGCTGAAAATGTTCATAAACTACATAGGAACCTAAATCAATGAAAAAACTTCAACGGAAAGAACTTTTCTGGGTTATACTGTTAGCCGATTAACCGACTATGACTCTTGTTGGCAAGGACGAATTAATGAGATAGACTCATATACTCTCTTACCTCCAGTTTAAAAGGGGTTTCAATGAATGCACGCTTTACAAAATAAAGATATAGTTTTGCAAACCAATTTAGTTATTCCCTAATTTGCAACTCAAACGTGAATAAATTATTTTCAATTCCGCCTCCCTACCCTATAGCATAACCTGCAAAAGAACATTAAAATATATATTATAAAACATACCTGTATCCTGGGGAGCACCAAGCTTCGACGGCAAGACAGAACGGACTGAGAAGAGCTGGTTACTTACTAATTACCCACTCTGCCTAACTGTAAACGATGCCGCTCTGCGATGTTCTCATGTACATCTATTCCTTCCAGGAGTAATCCACTGTCCATTCTCTTGGGCTTGCAGTCAGTTCTGACAAAAACTGATCATCACGATCTAATTTCCGATTAGATCCGTTCTGCTGCGTGTCGAACGAGGTCAGTGATTTCTGAATGGTCTGGGAATCCCGCATAACTCCACACAGCCACCTGTTAAACATTCTTATGCTAATCGGTTAGCTCTGCTAACAATTAAAAATATATTTATTCCCTAATTCGCAACTCAAACGTGAATAGATTATTTTCAATTCCGCCTCCCTACCCTATAGCATAACGTGCAAAAGAACATTAAAATATATATTATAAAACATACCTGTATCCTGGGGAGCACCAAGCTTCGACGGTAAGACAAAGCTATAGCATAGCTCCCCCATATCAGTCTATTAAAGAACGGGCAATCAAGAAAAAAAATCAGAAAAGACTATAATTCTTGTAATTAATGAAACTTTAATCCAAGAAGTTTCATTCCAAAACATTATTACAAGATATCTCACATGTCTTACAATTCAAAGTAATCTCTGTACACTGCATGTTAACTTTTCAAAAGGATTTTGTCATCCTTAAATTATGAATAATTATTTGTTCAGTACTTCAAAGGCCCAAATTCATGGAATTGGAAAGACGATCCTTCATACTGTCTTTAATGTATCCATCCTTGGTAGTTTCTGACCTCCACCTGCCATGCTTCTTAAACAGTCTATCTGGACGCCAAAATTCGCAGCGGCTGTAGCTCCGCCACTTCAGAGACTATGCATACCAAAACTTTTGGGATTCAGACCTACTGATGCTAGGGCATCTCGCAACAATTCTAAACATCTAGTGTATGATAACTGTCCATCTCTTAACTTATATAAATCAGTCGACTTACAGTAATTGACTGGCCTAAAACGAAATTGCTCATCAGAACCATTATTCAGCCCTGCAGCAACTAAATATTTCTTCAAAGCCAAGACTGGACAGGTAGGTGAATTAGTCGCACCTATGAGGACCCAGGCTCCTTGCCTGTAGATATCAGTTTTACTTTTCATAATGAAAATGTTCAGATGAGACACATACATATCCAAGTCACACCTGCGAATGTTAATCAATTCATCAAAGCGAAGAAAACCGGCATATGAAATTAAGATCATGGGACATAAGCTAACATCTAATAAACTAGTAGATGAACCATACTTATTTACAACTGCTTTCAAAATTTCTGGAGTAAGTACTTCCTTCTTACAATGGGCTTATGAAGTAGCTTCTTTAAACCTTGCAGTACAATGTGTAAAAACTTGCGATCACATGGGTTAACATTTACCTTAGGATTACAGTCATAATGCCACTTAATAGCATGAAAGGCTGACTCTATCCTGGAGTAAGGAGCTCTAGTTTGGTATAAATTAATAAGATATCTACTGATGTCTTCCGGTATGGCTAGAACTGAATTTACCTTATTCTGTATACACCAATCTTCCCAGGCTAACAAAGCTCTCTTGTATTTGTAAATCGTGTTATCAGCTCTCGAAGCTGTCAAGATCTTGTTCAATGTTATATCATACTCGCCCTGTGCCGAACTTCTGAATGAAAATATATCAAAATAAAGAAGCATATATATCAGTTAAAATGAATGCCCAACACGCCATATACACCAAAAACATAATCGATGCTAAAAGCACTAATTCTTTACCGGCATAAGGTGACCAATCTTCAAGTTAAATTGACATTCGCCACATTCATAATGCTCTGCAGCATAGAATCACAGGAATATATGAGGTAGCTATGCAGCAATCCTCAAGCCATGCGGCTGCTCTATAAATTTCTTCATTATTATATTGCTCTAATGCGTAGATGAATATCAACTTCATCATCATATCCATAAAAGTTACCTTCCTCCAGCCATACATGTTGCTCATTAACCATGCAATATAACACGCAAATTCCATCTCAAACACCACTTAGTCGTAGGCATAATACTGGGCTTTTGAATTTCGTTGTCCCAAATATAGATTTCTTATTTCTGCCTTGAACAAAAACCCCTTTGGGATTATCAATTTTCACCAAGTCCGAAATTAAGAAACGAAATTCACTATGCTTTGAAAACAATATGGGCCAAAAGGGGGCTGAAGGCCAATATGGAACAACCAGAGTTCCCATAGCAGAGCACACTTTATTTTAAGACCTGTCCGATACATTCAGTGGGTGGAACAAGCCAATTATTTTCACCAGCCCAATCACCCGAGAACGCATCAACTCGGGCAGGAAAAGGACACCAATATTTGGAATTAAACTTCTGAATTTTGAAATTAAAATCATCTGCAAACCTATCCACAGTATGAGGGCCCCACAACTTATCCATGAACTTAAAAAAATCATCTGAAACTCCCCAATCATCAAAATCAATAATACGGCTAAGTGCATCTGCACAACGGTTCTCCTCTCTGTGAACCCACTGAACCTGTAAACTTACGTGGTTTTCTTTACACAAATTAAAAATGTTCAAACTCAACTCGTGCAATTCTGCAATCATGCTTCCTTTGTCTACAATCGAAACTACACCTTTATTGTCAGAGAATACCTTCACATTTTTACTTTGTAAGTAAGGTGCAAATGCTTGAAGTGCCAAACTTACTGACTTCAGTTCTCTCCAAGTGGAGCTTTTTGACATTTCTACTTCAGACCAATTTCTTACCATTTTCATGCCAGCGCACTCATCAATCCAGGCTCCGCAGCCTGACTGACTAGCGTCAGAGTATATAATGGTCTGTGGAACAGAATAAGGGGAAATAATGTGTTCATTCAGGGTGCATAGATTTTCCTTCCAGAAAAATAACTCATAAATCATGGTTATATCACTACTGATAATGCTGATAATATAAGTTTTATCCCAATGATCCCTGCGAATAATTTCATGGTACATAAATCTAGTCTTTAACTGAGTCACAGTACCAAACAATGGATAAAGAGAATTTATCTTACCAGCAAGAACTGCAATTTTTCGTGCTGAAACTACAGGTAGACCTGTCTGAAAAGAGTCTATACATGACTCAAGATCCTTCATCCTTCTTTGAGTAATCTTAATACTAGCGATACTGCTGTCCCATGTTAAACCCAGCCAATCCAAACATTGGACAGGAGTCCATTGAGATTTTTCAACATTAGGTACCAAACCTGCTTTCAGTATATCATTTTTCACTGCCTTGGCCATAGCATCACATGATTCAAAAGAAGCCGCACGACCCCATCCATCATCTAAATACAAAACAATGAAAATCCCTCTACTACGCCAGTGATTAACGATCGGTTTGAGGCATTTGGTAAACACATAGGGAGCTGTAGCCAAACCAAAGGGCAAAACTTGAAAAGAAAAATATCTAGTACCGATACCAAAATCCCAACTAAAACCTAAAAATTGAGTATGTTCGTGAAATATCTCATAATGATGGTAACCTGACTTAAGGTCAAATGAAAACATAAAATCTCCCTTCTTGAAATAGGAAATTTTTTTTTCTATTTATCCTCCATTGAGGTACTTTATTATTCATAAAATATCAAAAGATACAAGTTTTTACATTAACAAAATTCACATATCACACGACAATATTTTACAAGAAATACAAAAAATACAATAAAATATGTTACTTACACTACCAGTCACAATTCCTCGGCCCGCTGTCACCCGTCGAGAACCAGAGAACAATAGATTCAGTGGACTGAATCCATTGTTCTCCGGCTCCAACAGGCCAGCCAACAGCGGACCATAAAAACCGCGACTGGTAGTGTATTCACTCAAAGTAAAAACGTATCTTCCGCAACTCAGTTTCATTAAATCTTTTCTGATTGTACTTTAAACTTAGGTGAAATCTTATTTCTGCTTTCAAATCTTTCAATAGATAGTTTCCATGTAACACATGTTTCTTTTTATCATTACATTCTTTGACATAATTCTTATATACAGTATATTGGGCATAATTAAGGATGAAATTGACAAGTTTTGTTTTTCGGTTGCCTATATCATATCCTATAATAATAATTTTTTCATTAATGTCAATATCAAGGCCAAAAATATTCCGAATAAGACACGAAACTATTTTCCAAAATAACCTCACTTTTTTGCATGTCAATAAAAAATGACATATAGTTTCTTTGCAATTGCAAGTACGACATAAATTATCATTCAAAATTCCCCATTTGCATAAATTGTCTTTGCTGGGCAATATTTTGTGAAAAAGTTTAAAATTAAATTGTTTTATTTTATTGTCATTAATTTGCTGAAATTTGAATTTAAATACTTCACTCCAATCAAATTCGTTTGACAAGTCTAAACGATCTTGCCAAAAATGTAAACAAACGGGTTCTTCTTTATATTTATCCACTAACAAACTATAATAGTGTTTAGCTGACATTTTCTCGACATTTATTGAGTCACCTGTTGCTAACTCAATCACATTGGGTTCTTCTTTTTGTAGCCGTTGTGGGGTTCTTGTATTACGTAATTTCTCTAACCAGAAGTGTGGAAATGCCTTTTTGAGTTTTGACATTTCGAAAGAAGTAAGCAATTGTCTGCGATTAAAATAGTTGCTAATACATGAAAAATCTTTCCAATTCCCATCTTCTATAATCTGTCCCACTGTATAAATCCCCTCTTTGATCCAGTTTTGAAAAAATAACGTTTCTTTCTCATGTTTTATATTACTATTATACCAGATAATTTCTTGGTTTACATTGCAAACATTAAACATGTGAATATACTTTATTTCAGACCACGATCTAAAAAGGTCAATGTAAAACACTGGTAATTGTTTTCTTTTGCATATTCTTATCATATCATTTTTTGGCAATTAAATCTCAAACACATAGGAATGTCAGAAATTTTACTGATCCAATAATTGAATAAAATTTTCCATGATGTTTTTTCACCTGAGATATATTTTTGAATCCATGATAAACGAAGAGAAGAACATTTGTAAATTAAATTGACCATTCTAAGGCCTCCTTCTATTTCAGAATTACAGCATACATTTCGCTTGACCTTTTCAACTTTGGAATTCCATAAAAAAGAGTATATTAATCTATTTACCAATTTAATTATTTTCAATGGTACTGGGACTGCTGTTGCTGTATATACTAATTGAGAAGTGACTAAATGCTTTATGACAGTCACCTTCCCATACAAAGTTAGTTTTCGCATTTTCCATAAATCTAAAGTACTTTTTATTTTCTTCACTTTACCTTCCCAATTTAAGTTTTCAACTTCTCTACGAAATTTTCCAACATAAACCCCGAGACATTTTATAGCATTTTCTGTAAATTCCAAATCCTCAGTGTTTTGGACATTGATATTTAATCTCATGAATTTAGATTTTGACCAATTAATTTTGGGACCGACATTTTTACCAAAATTTTCTACTTCTCTCATTATTTCTTTAACAGAGTTGACAGAATCTGCAAAAATTGTAGTATCATCTGCAAACTGAACTATGCGAATATCTATGAAATCTGAAAAATCTGATTCAGGGTTAGGTACTTGAATACCTCTAATTTCTGAATTCTGTTTAACTTTTGCTGCTAAAACTTCTGCCAAAATAATAAACAAAAGGGCAGACAATGGACATCCTTGTCTTACACCCCTGTTAATCGAAAACCTTTTAGATATCCAACCATAATTCATTATTTTACCACTGGCGTTATTATACAAATTGAAATAGGAAATTGCTACATTCCAATCTTCAAACTGAATTTTATTCTTCCACAAATACTTATTCACAAAACGTAAATCAAGAATCAACCTCTTTTTGCCAGAACTTTGGATAGACACTGATAAAGGGTTAACAAGATGAGGTGCAAAAGGAGTCTCAACAATTAATCCCTTCTGAAGAAGATCATTAACAGCTTCAGTGACGAACCCTGGGTAGGACAGAGCTGACTTATTATTTCTCAATTCTACTTTAGGAGGGGTCTGCAACAACGGTAATTTGTAACCGTGCTCAATGATATCTAACACAAACTGGGATGCACCAATGAGTTTCCAAAATTGTAAGGAAGCCTTCAATCTGCCTTTGACTATCGGCTCAAAAGTGCCTTGCTCATACTCAAAATAATTTCTCATATAATAATCTTCTTCATACCCTGCATTTTCTGCGGAAACCGTATGATAGGCTTCGCCACAGTAACGTAACGTTCTATCTCTGCATTGCCCGTGCTTGTCGAAGGACCGGAAGTCGTAAACGATCCACTATCTATGGATGAACAAGTTGGACTTGCATCCTGCTCCTGTTGAGATTCATTCCTAATAACTGTAAATGAAACCAAAAAACAACCTCATCTTATAAAACATGATTTACGAATTCAAAGCACTTTTCAGAGACACAAAAATACAAGTTTATTGGTCAGTTTATACAATATTCTTCGATATGCATCCCGCACTTTGCCACAATTCCAATTCCTTCTCTACCAGAAACACGATTCATTCATATCCCAATTCACTCATCCTGTATGTTTCCAACTGAGACCAAAGGCCTATAAGTTCAACAAGAAGAAACCAGTTTGACCTTGTCCACTCTGCCTTGGGACAAAAGAACCCCTAACACTGTTGGTTAGTGTTATCCCGGATGGAAGCACCTTGGTTTCTGGCACCTGGACACCCTCTTCTCCAATGGCCCTGCTTTCCGCATGCGAAGCAGTAGTCTGTAGGTCTTGGCCCACTGCCGGCTCCCCGCCAACCATCATGACCATGAGGGGAGGAGTTGACGCCACCCCCATAATTGAATCTATTTCTCGCGCTAAACCCACGAAAAAAAAATTGTCAGAAGAAGAGCTTGGAGTGCTTTGCGTAAATCCATCACTCTTGAGAGATTTGCCCTTGGCAGCTGATGAGGACCGAGATGCCTTGCGTTTCCTTGACGCACGTGCCTGAGCCTGCCTGATACGCTTCTCATCTTCAGAATCGCTTGCGAGATCATCGCTCAGATATTCATCTACTGCCGAATGGTCTTGGAATCCCGCATAACTCCACACAGCCACCTGTTAAACATTCTTATGCTAATCGGTTAGCTCTGCTAACAATTAAAAATATATTTATTGATGATTAGTACGCACTTCGAGCTTTATCTCCATAAAAGTAATATCCTTTCTAAATGAAGCATGCCGTTTGTATCTGGTCTCAATACTGGTTGCTCTGCCAATTACACTAAAAGGTTTCTATACATGGACAAGCAAGCAAAGAGAATAATGCATATTTTATAACAGCAAAACTGTAGAGAGGAATATATGCATTTAGACGAAATAATGAAAATACAAGATATATATACCCATGGGAGTTTCTCTGTTTAATGACCGAAAGAGAGAGAGGGGGTGTTAATTATTTACATGAATAACAGGAAGATTAGTTGCTGGCCAGAGGAGCTTTAGACTTGAGCTGAGGTTCAGAGAAACTCTAATATAAATCCTAAATCCTAAATTTAAGACCGTGGCACACACGAACGGCATCTTCCATGAAGCAGGATTGCAACAGCGACTGGCGCAGCATTTGACGCTCCTTATGACAGTATTAGCACATAAACTGTGAATGCAAAGTGGACATCGCAGACAATGGGTTAATTCCATAGCATAAAACTACATGCCAGCCAATCAGACTTTCAAAAAGATTGCTTAAGTCTGTGAGGTGGTTGTCTAAGATCTAGGGTGAAATACTTAGCCAAAAGATTCACCTGAATACCGAAGGTTGTTAGGCATTTAACTTTAGCGGAAAACTTACTAAAATACTTAAAATTATATGCCTACTGAATTGGACTGTTATCAATACCTTCCCAGAAGTTCAACGCAATAAAATTGTTATTGCGCCGAGAATTTTGTATTCTGGCGAAGTCCACTCTCATGGCAAAGATGATGCCAGTCACATACCGCAAATCCACCATTCCCCACCTAGCTAGAATCTTAAAGTAACACCCCCTCGCTTTTCGCATCCAAATCAATTTTACTATGGTTGCCTGCATCCATGCCTTGATTCCTATAATGTATGATGTATGATGTATGATGTGTGATGAAAATGGCTCCCTCTGTAGATCAGCAGTCAGACCGCAACGCCGCACGTAATGAGCTTTATGCACTGAATTTATCGTACGTCTCGGACCTGGCAACGGTAGCGTTTTCGTTCGAGATTTTGCGAGTAACTTCAGCGAGAAAATACATTGGTTTACATTATGGAATCTTGTGAAGTTAGAAACTAAAATATGTGGCCAATTTAAATCTCATCATATTCAGCATGAATTTCCCTATCGTTTGATATGTAACTTTTGCAATTTTGCAAAATCATTATTTAAATAATCAATGTGATATTTTTATGATTTTTACAATTATTATTAAAGTAAAATTTGCATCAACTTTTGTTTTTCGATCACTTGACCCGTGCATAGACTGAAACTTCATCAAATTGACAAATTTGTAGAAGAAAAATATCAGTTGTTGCAACGACGCTGATTTTATTTTGCTCCCGCACTTGAAATCATGAAAAAATGAAAAATCTCGTCATCTTTTTTCACCGGAAGTCGACGGATTGATTCCTTTCATTTGGCGCGGAATATCGTAAAGTGGAAGGTAAGTTGGCGTGTGTTTGCATTTAGCAGAAATTGTACTTCAGTCCCACATATCCGCATGCACGCTGCATAGGTCTATAGTATACTCCCACTTTGTCTTTGAAGTTGATGCTCGGTTTTCGGCCACTAAAAACAAAATCCTTTTTTTTTTACTTCACATTTCTTTCAAATCGTGAAGCCAATAGGCAATGATTTGCCAATGTGCAAGTCTGTGATAAGACTCTTCTTATATATTTTTTCAAGTACTCTCTAACTTAAGAGTAAGACAAGAGTCTAACTTACAATTTCATCATGATCATGTTCATGATCATGTTTATTTTTTCTTACCCAATTCCAAACTAGCTTTAACAGTTAAGGAAGCTATAAGTGATTTTATTCGGATATTATACAAATAGATTTAATTTGCTTCCATCAGTCAGTTGTTAGTCATGTTAGTGCGACCTCCGACATCGTGCGCGAGTTCACCCTCACCCACTGTTCCAGTTGTAAATGCAGGCTTACAACGTTGGGGACATAATGTCTTTTTAATGAAAGATTGTACCCATGTAAGATTGTACCCAAGAATAATGGTTGGATTTCATTTTTTTTGGGGGGGGGGGTTCAAAGAAATTCACTGCAAATCTATATTAATTTCTCTATTATAAAATAGTTTCCGGTTTTATTCTGAGTAAAGTTTTCAGTTACTTACCTCTACAATATAGTCCAGCTTGTCAAAGGAATCTGATTATCAGATTTGTGAAAGGGACATGCAAACTTAAATGTTTTAATGCTGATATCAATTACGAGCCATGAATAATTTCATGAAATATTAGCATTTTATAGAAATTGTTTACGTGAAATGTTTGTAAAAATTATACAATTCTTTTTTGAAGGATATGTTTCCTCTCGTTGAACTTGATTACAATTTGATTCAATTCAATTCAATTCCATTTAGCCCATCATTAAAACAGACAATTACAGAAATTTTGATGCATTTAGGTCTTGTTTCAAGGATAAAATTCATGCAAATGAGGAAAGAGATTGAGCGCTTAACTAAGTACCTGCATCTTGTTCTTCTTTCCAGCTTGTTCTTGAATAAGGGATTTGTCATGACATCTTCACCATCTTCAGAACAGCAAGGTCTGTGGCCCAGACTGTATACATGTAAAGATAGTGAGAATACAGAACCTGCTGCTCCTGCTGCTTCTAGTGACAGTACCTCGGCCCACTGTGTAGTGACTAGTGAAGTCAAATTTTCTGACAGCAGGAATGACAGTGATACTGAAGAACGTTTTGTGGGGCATGAGTGAATCAGATGTTGAAGGTATTTAGTTAGGACTTGTAGAAGAGCTACTTGTCAAGCTCACTAGTCATAAAACCTAAAGGCTCGCTGTCCAGAAACAGAAGGGGGGGGGGGGGTCACTGATTACGAAGTCATTATTCAAGTTCCGCTGTTCATAATGACAGATGAGGGGTTCACTTTTCATAATTCACATCAAGGGTCATGCTTTCTAGGCTTATATAATATTTAAACGGTTGGCCTAAATTTGGTAAGGTGACTCAAAATAGAAAAATAATATTAAGCTTTGAAAGTTGAGGGGGGGGGGGGGAGGAGACAATCTCCGGGGATCGCCGCCTAGATTGATATTCATGCTTAAGATGAAGACTTCGTGGTTTGGAATTTGGGACCAAGTTATTTTGATTCATCTGTGCTGGAATCCAAAATTTGCCATCTTTCTGTCTTCATTGTATTATCCCCAGGGGGGGGGGGCACTCAGTATATAATGCGTGGTGGGTATGTGCTGCGGAGAAGACCCCCATTTTTACACTCAAATTTCCGTTCCAAAGCATAGCATTTTCATCTTATTGAGAAAAAGAACAAAGAAAGTCGTTCTAAAGCATGGCATTTTCTTCTTATCGAGAAAAAAGAAGACAGAAATCTGTTCCAAAGCTTCACATATTTTCATTGCGCCGTTCCGGCCGCATTGAGCCGCTATGATGAGCTGCATTTTTGGTGAAAAGCGGCCCGCAGAGCGCTGTCCGACCATCGCCTCTGCGCGAGCGCACCCGGCGCCCGTGCCGCCGGGCTAGCTGCATGCACGTATGCCCGTTCCATAGGGGTACATACGCACTCACACACAGGCGAACCGTTCCAAAGACCCCTGTTTTCACAAACATTTGTAGTTCCAAAGCCCGTTCCGAAGACCCTCCTTTTCACAATAAGCCCGTTCCAAAGCCCCCGTTTTTGTCTCACCCGCGGCACATACCTACCACTTTGGGAGTCGAGTACCCCCCCCCCCCCGGGGGTATTATCTTCAGATCATTAACAGATCATATTTTTATTTCTTTTTGAAAGAAAACAAAATGTGCCTGAAGTTTTGTTACTTGTTTCATAGCACATGTGCATGGCCGTACACAGTGGCGGGGGGCTGCCCCTAACCCCCCCCCCCAATTGAAAACTTACATTTTTATTGAAAATTTTCACATAATTCACCAAAAGTGTGCACCAAATCCTTCAATTACACTTTAAAAATTGCATAAGCACCCTCATGACCAGCTCGGTCGCTTTGCTCCCTTGCTTTTGAGTTTGAGTTGTCCCCTCAGGAAAAAATTTCCATGTACGGTCCTGGACATGTGCACTCTACCATAAAAGCAATATGCCAGAAATCAACTATTAATATTAATTATTCAGTCTCTGTAGAGAGAATAGCAGAAACCATGTTTTATAGAAGGATTTCATCTGTGTCCTGTGCTATAAGCAGTACATCTTTGTCAGCTTTTAGGTTTCATGTTGTAGACTGAATGTACAAAATGTATTGTTTTATATGGTGTCCTTTTGTTTTCGTTGTATCTCAGGAACTCTTACATATCTTACTAAAGCTACTTTTTAATCTAATTATACATTAATTGCATTTCGTTTAAATTTCATGAAGTTTCATTTTACTGTGTAATGCAAATGAATATTTGTAATGATACTGATTTATTTGAACATAAATAAATCCCCCCAAAAAACCTAAATAAGAAATTCCCTTTCATATGTCAGACTGCAGAGTGAGTTTTAAAGAAGTATTGAAGTTTTGGACATGTGCAAGAGTGAAAAAGTGACTGAATACATTTTTTTTTTAATTTAATGATCTGTTGGTGTTGCACATTTTGTAGACTGTGTGTATGAAATGGTAATATTCTATTAAACTTCTGAGCTCCATGAGAGAATAGTGATTTTATAGTCTGTAAATCAAAATTTTAACTTCTGAGCTTTGTGAGAGAATAGTAATGTTATGGTTTGCAGATCGGAATTTGAATTTATGAGCTCTATGAGAGAATAGTGATTTGATATCTTATAAGTTTGCAGATCAGAATGGATAATCAAGCCCCCCCCCCCCCCCCCCCGCCCCGAAATGGCAGTTCAAAAGAACCACCGGAGACCATGGAATGTACGTGTGTTAATTAATTAGGTTTGAATTGATAGTTTTTAGGGTAACAATTATGGTTATGTGTAACAGTTAAGGGGGTTTCACATCAGGCCTGCGTTGAGTTACAATTGTTGCATACCAAGTATGCAGAAATAGGCTCTGTAGTGTGTACTCTGGAAAAAAAAATATACATGTTGCTGCGTGCAGGATGGACATTGAAAAACCTTTTGCAAGAGTGAGGAGACGTATGGATTTTTTGTTGGAATGGTGTAGGGTAGCGTACACTTGCATAGGCAATCTGTATAATACAGCGTTGCGTAGACTGGCGTAGGAATGGTGGGCAGTTGCGTAGACTTGTGTAGAAATTGTGTTCCAGTTCAAGTTAAAATACATGTCATGTATCTCTGCGTATTGTTACATGGGGTGGTGTATGCACAGTGTAGGGTCATGTAAGCTCTGAGTAGTCACTACGCAACTTTAGGCAAGGCCTGGTGTGAAAGGGGATTTCACACCGGGCCTTGCTGGGTAAGGGCTACGACAATCTTAGTACATGGCCCTACACAGTGCCTACACCATTGTGCATAACGGCACACTGCGGGATACATAGGGGTGTGCAAGATGGACCCCATGAATTCATTTTTTTTGGGGGGGGGGGGCGTACTCCCAGTGCAGAGTAATGGAACACTGTTTCTACGTAAGTGTACACAGCGCATTTTAGCGTAATTTACGCAGACCTAATGACTTGTGAAACCCCTTTAGGATTTTTGGTTCGGTTCAGGGGTTAGGATTAGGGCTTCAGCGGGTTAGGGTAGTGTTTTGGGTTAGAAGGGCCGATAAGTTGCACAGATGTTCGCATTGTTATAAGCTTCGCACCGGCTTCACACGTCGGTTATGTGGAGGTGCATTAGCTAGACAGCATACACAAAGCTGATAACGTGGGACTGAAATATTAAATCCCGAGCTAAATTTTAAAAAAATGCACGCTCAGTTTTGCTTCATAAGACAGCTTTACCACTTGATTGAAATACTAATGAAGTTCTAATTCTAGTTTTTTTCCTAAAGTTGCCTAAAATGCCTGTTTTCATGGAATAATTTCGACGGAGGAAATGCCTTTTCTCCGCGAAAGTCCGTCGACCTCTTCACTCTCGGAGGGGAGCCAATCAGGTGCACGCGTTCGCGGCGAACATAGAATATTGTCATATTCGTCAAAAATTAACTCTGCAAGGCAATGATTTATTCGTTCACCTGACCCGTGCATAGAATATATCGAAATGACTTTATTTGTATCTGAAAGAGGAAAATTTTCTCTTTTACCTCATGCCTCTTTCATCTTGCTCTCGGATTATAACACTGGTCTATTTTGCCCTCGTATTAAAGTGAAAAATATGCATATTTTATGTTGTCTTTATTCTTTATTAACCATACTTTGCATATCGTATACTTCAAATCGATCATCGTATTTCGAAAGAGCAACTCTTCAGCTTTCAGACGATATATAACATAACGTAATTTACTCTTTCCATCACGCTTTACGGGGACGTTCAAAATTAGGTTTCATGGCTCATTACGTATTCATGTCAGCGAGGGCCATGCATACGCGTACGATAAATAAGACGACTTTTCTGTGCGTTGCGTTCTGACTGTCAGTCATTTGTTGCTTTCTTATACCTCTTATACCTCTTCTCCATTTCTCTCTTTCTTTCTCTTTCTCTCTCTCTCCCTCCTCTCTCTCACTCTCTCTCTCTCTCTCTCTCTCTCTCTCTCTCTCTCTGTTACTCTGTTTTTCCTTCTCTCTTTATACTTTTTGTTGCTTTTATGTTGCTGGTCAATATCTTATTCTCTACCAATAAATAAATAATAAATAAATTTGAATGACGCCTCATGTTTAACAGACATAATCGGGCACATTGTACTTTGAATATATCGTTAAACACAAAATTCACTGTGGACAACGTTCATTTCAATGGTGTTGGACTGCAATAACGGCTAACATTCACTGATGCAGGCCTGCGCCATTTAAATGACGCCTCATGTTTAACAGACAATCGGGTACATTGTACTTAGAATACATCGTTAAGCACAAAGTCCACTGTGGACAACCTTCATTTCAGTGGGGCTGGACTGCAACGGCCAACAGTCACCGACGCAGGTCTACGCCATTTAAATCAGATACATGTACATGTACATGTATTGCACCTGTTGACATTGTTAAGCGCAAATCAATTACAGTAATTAAAAAATTTAATTTCATGCTTATGGGAGGCATTTTAATCTAATTGATAATTAGAAGCCTCGTTTGGCGATGCGTAGCCTTATCATGCGATTTTCGTTGCCACGTAAACATATTGAAGTGTATATACAGAGGGTATTGGTTACTCACGATTGTACAATCGCCCAAAGTAGTTATATTCCTCCAACGTCTTCACGTCGACTGTTCTCATCGCGAAATTCGTTTTCTGAAGTTTCATGCAAGCGAATCCCATGAGTAAGTTTGGATGCACTTTAATGGTCATTTTTGGTTTCTCCTTTTTTTTCTGCCTCTTTAAAAGTTAATTTGCTGTTCTTCTTGTGTACAATGATACCAGCCTGGTTTTGTTTCATAATTTGTTTTGTACTCCGATACATACTTTACTACACATAATACCACTTGTTTCCAATTACTTGAAAATGATTCATGTTTATGCGAAGATAGAGGGGTAACAATATAACGTTTTAGGCTTGTTCCATATTTTGGTAATATTCATAATAAGCTTCATTCGATGATCACGTTTCTAGGTTTTCAATAAAGGTGATCGATCAACTTAGTATGCCTTCTTTATAACGTGGACAGTAATCGATGTTAAAAGCAAAGATATTCAAGAAGATGTCTGGTTTGAAATACTGTAAGGACATTAGGACAAAACCTATGTTATGTCGCCAACATCTACTAATAACACAAGTAACATTCCCTTTGGAAAGAGAGTACCATTCGTGAAGATTTTAAGAGTACATTTCAGTTTAGATGTAAATGCAAAGGAGTCTATGAACTACAAAGAGATTCTGAATAAGATAAGAAAATCTTTAACATGGTGAAAACAAGGAGATCTGATGTTCATGGGAAAAATCCAGTTGTTGAAAGTTTTTATATATTCAAGATTGGTGTACGTGGCATCACTTATCCCTGTTCCAGAATGGGTATTTCAGACTTTAGATAAACTGTGCTTTGAATTTTTATGGAACGGGAAAGACAATATTAAAAGGATTACTTTATTCTTAATTAAATTATAACTCAGGAGGGCTTAAAATGTTGGATTTTCGATTGTTGATTAAAGTGCAAAGAATAATGTGGGCCAGGAGACTTTTAGTAGGGGATCAACGAATGAAACGGAAACAATATTTTGAATACACTATGCATCCTTATGGAGGGAAATTTATATTTCAATGTAATCATTCGTGGGAATGTAAAGAGTAAAGCTGCCTCCATTTTATTTAGAATTATTGAACACGTGGTTGGAAGTAGGACATTTAAGACAGAAATATGATACTTATAAAGGAAAGGAAGTTCTCTTTAATCACTTGATATTGAGATCCGAAAATCCCTCTACATGTATACAAGAAAAGTTAAAAGATTCGTTTAATGTGTAGGAAGAGCATTTATTAGCCCGAGATATGCACTAAATGCACTAAATGCTCTTTCAACAGTAAGCTCCTATAAATTCAATACAAAATGTTACAAACCATCATTTATATCGTTTTGGAGTAGTGCAAAATAATTACTGTTCATTTTGTCAGAGAGAAGAAGAAACATACAGGCATGTTTTTTCCGAGTGTTTTCATATTAAAATGATGTGGGAAAAGGTTAGGAAGGAATTCAAATATCCTATTTCAAAAGATTTAAATTGGGAGAGAATTTATTTAGGAGTTGAGATGAATAATGTGGGGAAACAAAATTTACTACATTTAATTCTATCAGTTAAATATATGACGTATCAATTTAGAAATAGAGAGACACCGCCGACTGGTAAAGAAATTAAAGCAATGATGTCAAAGAATCAGTTAGAGGATAAAAAATTTGGCTTTTGAGAGAGATACACTCTCATTACACCTTAGAAAGTGGGAAAATTTTGACTTCCGAGGGGGTGGACCTGGGGAGCTAAGTGCGCATAATAAATGAAATATCATAATTTCCGATAAGTCTCAATTTTTATGTGGCGTCACGGAGTGAAACAATATCTGCCCTTTTCCTTTTTTTTGGGGGGGGGGGGGGTGATGGGTGGTAGGGAAGTTTCTGTTCTCTCTCTAGCTCTCTCTTTCTCTTTCTTTCTCTATCTATTTCGTTCCTATTTCATTCATTCATTCATTCATTCATTCAGATATTTATTTAAAAAATATTCAAAGTGGCAGCTAAAAGCTGAATTACATTGAATTTACAAATAAAAAGTAACAAAAAAGTAACATGAGAAATCATCAGATAAAAATACAACAAAGTGAAAAAACAGCAAGAATAAAACATTAAAAATTCACATCAAATAGCAATTAGAAGAGTATTGCACATCAACATTTACATAGACAACATAGTACAAGGTAACATAATTATTTGCAAAGGAATTCAAACATTCACGCAAAACGTTATAATGTATAATAATATATCATCATCATTATTATCATCATCATTATTATTATTATTATTATTATCATTGTAATTATTGTAATTATTATCATTATCAATATACTGTAATTATTGTTATTGTCGTTATTGATATCATTATAATCATTATAATCATTATTATTGATATAAATATTACTGTCATTATTATCTTATTACTGTTATAACTATTACAATTACTATTATTATTATTACTGTTAATAATATTATCATTATTATTATTAGTAGTAGTAGTAGTAGTAGTAGTAGTAGTATATCATTACTTTGATTATTATTGCTATAATTATCACTATTATCATTATTATTATCATTATTGTTGTTGTTATTATTATTATGAAAATTGAAATGTAACAAGTATATATATGAAAGATCAAAGTTATTGATAACGATATCTACATGCACATGTACAGAAGTAATACGATAAGACTTAAAAATCCAGGCTAGGATTGCAATGAAACCGACAATCAGGAAAAAACATACAGAGCAGATGCATCATAAACATGAGTGATGATATTAAATTTAAATAGTAATCATGGTAATTATCATAATCGATTTCAAAATACAATTACTAATATCAGAATTAAGTTGGTAGGGAACTGAAATTATTCGGATATGAATTTAATTCAATAAGTTATAATGACAATAGTAAGAATTAAAATTATTCATGGGAGTCAAATATTATGCTGGAGGCATTATAGAAAATATTCTGAATTAAATTCAGAGTAGTTAAAATAATCAGCTAAATTTTGAGATACTGTATTGCCCATATCAACAATATACAATACAGCAACAATACAAAATTTGTGATTGGTTCCGGAATTAGTTTATAGCTCAATTAGAGTTTAGTATTCTGACAGCAGAAGGTATTGTGGATGAATGAGAACGGGTCGTACGACAGAGAGGGGTGGTGAGGAGATGTGAAGAGCGGATGCGACAAGAGGACATACTGCTGCGGAAAGGGGGAGAAGATCACGATGACGGGAGGAGGTCAATAAACTGCGAGCGTAGGACTCGAGTAGCTGATCATGACGCTCAGACATGCAGCAGAGTGAAAGTTGCTCCAAAGCATGGTTATATGAAAAGTACTGTCCCTAGCAATGGTACCTTCTCAATGCCGTTGGACTGACATTTCGTTAAGCTAGGGGACCAAAGGGGGGGGGTGCATACTCTAAGAGGGGACGTATGTAAGACGAGTATAGACGTTGACCAAATCAGACCTTGGGACAGATGCTTTTCGAAGACGACTTAGCATTAATACTCTTTTTCCAGCTCGAGATACCATATCTGAAACTTTCTTTGTTTTTTAAATTTTGGGTTTTTTTTTCGATTTTTTCTTTTTTCTTTCTCCTTTTTAAAAGCATTTTATATAAACTTCCATTCAATTATACTATGCATATGATCATGCATGTAAAATGTTATGTTCGACTTATTTGTTAATAGTTTATTTCAATGTATTAAAATGTAATGTTTTTCTATATATAATGTTCTGGCATGTGAATATACTTATATATGTTTTGTTACCTTGATTATTTGTGAAGATACTGTTTTGAAAATGGAAGAAATAAAGGAAATCCTTTGAAAAAAAGAAATGCTTTCTTTATAACGTGGACAGTAATCAATATTAAAAACAAAGAATTTAAACGTAAACTAAAAACAAACACACACACACACATACATTAAAAAAAAAACAACGCTCATGCACTTCTAAAACAGTCGATGGACACCATTCATCATCGACTTTCTTCTTTTCAAATTTTCAGAAAATAGATGAAAATGATAATCACCCGTCTCATGTTACTGTTCCTTTACCTGTTTCTAAATGGTAAGTGTAAATGACACCTTTCTGAGTGCTATTGTAATAAACTTTTATTGTTATTGTACCACTTGGATTATCCTCGTTACATTTCCTATAGACTTGCATAAAAGCAGAAGTTATGGTTTACTAGGATAGTCATTTTCAATCCTTGAGTAGTTTCTGTGACTAATCTCCATTATTAGAACAAAAAAATGTTGACGTATGAATGGAATATAACCGCGCTAGAAACCAGATCAAATACTGCGTCATGGTGAAATAGAGATATATGTCTTGTTAAAAAGAAGAGATTTAATTAATGATCAATGCAGAAGCTTTATCTAATGTTGTACCTTAAAATATATTCCTATAATCGTTATCATTATACATTCTACTGTAGTGGTTTATGTAATTGAAATTTGAAATTTATTGTCATGATTATGCTTTAAAGTTGCATTGCTTCAGTGCGCCGATTCGAGTTTTTGAACAACAGTTAATAATAGATTCATTATTTGTTACTTCTTCCTCCTTTTCTTCTGTTTCTTCTCCTCTCTTCTCCATTTGATCCTCATCTTTTTTATTCGTCTTCTCCTTTTATATTTTGTTCATCTTTATCATTATTTTTTCCCTCTTCTTCTGCTTCGTTTTCTTCCCTTATCCTACCTTTTTTGTCATCGTCATCTTCCTCTCATTCTTCTCCCTCTTTTTTTTTTTTTTTTTTCTTCTTCTTCTTCCCGTTCTCCTCCCTTTCTTCTTTTGCATCCTCTTCGGCTCCTTATTTCGTCCGCTCCTTCTCCCTCTTCGCCTCTTTTTTTTCTTCCTCTCCTTCTTTTTCTCCTTCTTCTCCTCCTCCTATTCTTTCCTCTGTTTTCTCCTTTAAAAAAATATATTCTCTGTTGCGCAAAATGGATCTAAAGCTCCTGCAAAGGCAGTCAGGTCATCTTCACAAAAGACCTGCTGTAGTGATGGATTCGGTCTCAACTACACACTTCCTATGTTCGATGAGTGTAAGGAGAGAGAATACAAGAATGGTAGTAGGATCCAGACCATTCCAAAGCTCATACCAGCTTCCCCTGCCAAAGAGGCCCAATGCAGGAGAAAGAGCAAAATTTGGATCCCACCAGGACGCAGAGTTTGCAGATTCCCCGGTTAGTAAAATTCAACTGGAATAAAGTACGTTGAAAGTTTTGTTTTGATTTCTACAGTAATCCAATTTATTTTTGTGTCATTTCCGTAAACTGTTAAACCAAAACCAGAACGTTAAAATTTGTAACTTTAACCAACTATTGAAATCGGTTCACTTCTAAATGGTAATTTAAAACTTAAGCTATCTATTCAATTTGTGAAAAACATACATCATTGTCCAGTTTACAAACTATTTCATTCACATATATTGTCAATCATTCCTCAATAAATAGAAGGAAAAAAAAAAGAATATGAGCAACCTAACCGTTCAGTGGTTTGCAGTTGGGCCGTCATAAATTCACGCAAACATGGCACAATGAAACCTGAAGTCATTGTGTTTTCATTATTTCTAAGGATGCTTTTTATTCCATTTCTGATATTCACAGACTGCTTGAGTAATCCTTGTGTAAGCAGCTGGTGCGAGGAGACTATGACTGATTATCAATGCCACTGCCCATTGGGGTATTCTGGAAAGCGATGCAAGAAACGGGCAAAGACATCTATTTCTGAAACGATGAAACATCTTCCACCTGAAACATGCATACCCCCAGCTTCTAGCGCCATCAACGCCGCGGATACTCTATCTTTAACGAGCTCGGGTGGTCCTTCTGAGGCCGCGAACAAAACAATCGGGAAAGGGCCTGCTCAAGAGAAGCCAGGATTTACACCCATTAATGCTTCCTCTAACACTAACACTGCTGACATTGCGATCAACACCACCACTGATGCCGTGAATACTAACAGACAACAAGGATATAACGACACTGCTAGCTTCAACATCGGGAAAGCTAATGTTTCCAACCTTACTCCGTGTGACAGAGTCGGTGAGCACCTGGTCTCATATGGTTGAGGAGTGTTTAGTGAGGATTTCTGTAAAGTATTATGTAATTCTGTCACGTCTGTTAGCCATATTTCAGTCCTGCAAGACACATTTACATACAGGTATCTAACACTATAAGCTTTAATTCATTCCTAGTCAGTTTCAACCTAGATATTTTCATTATTATTTATACTGTTAGTATTTTTTCCTCTTTTCTCTGTTATTATTGTTATTTCTATAGCTATTATTAATATTAGTACTGTAATTGTTATCGTTATTATCACTGTTATTAACATCATCATATTATCATTATTATTGTTATTGTTATCATTATTTTTTATCATCATCACCATCATCGTTCTCATTATCATTATTATCATCATTATCATTACGGTTCAGATCGTCATCGTCATCATCTTCATTATCTTCATCATTATCCCTGTTTGTTGCAGATCCTTGCCCTCAATCCTGGCAACAGTTCGAAGACTACTGCTACCGCTACTACAACGAATGCCTCAGTTTTCAAGACGCAAGGAACGGGTGCCGAACGATCGACCTTGACTGCGGACAAGCGTACTTGGCTTCGATTCACAGTGAAGAAGAGAACAGCTTCATCTGGAATCTCAGACCCAAGCCATTGGTTGGTATTGCTCTGCTAAAGGTCGTCATTAACTTTCAACCGGTCATTTTTTTTGTGCTCACAGATGAGATTCCCTTTTTCCGCAGATACAGTAACTGTTTCACATCTTACATAAAGTGAAATAGTATAAAATGTATAATTCAAAGACATGGAAGTAGGCCTACCGAAAAATATAGCGTAGTATCCCATTAAGTTCAATGCTATAGGCCGATAGACCTGAGTCATATTATAATTAATGTCACCCTCGTTTTGGGTTGAATAATGTTCACATCATCATGATCATGATCATTATACCTCTCTCCGTTGAATAATGAATTGAATGAGTAACTATAAGAACCACAAATCCTTTTTGAGGGGCACTTTGGAACATTAAAAAGATAAATAAAAAAGAAAAATGAAAATGACCAGAAAAATATTTTCAGTTTCAAACCGAAGTTACATTAAGTATTCAAGACGACAGATAAACGGAATCCTTCTGACGTTGGTTAGAAAACGCAAACATTTGAAGTATTCGGTGGGGGAAGAAAAGAAGTGCAAAGGAAATTGGGCTCGTATTCCTCATAGAGGTTAACAATATATGGTCCAACAATGTTTAATTATGCTTTGTTTTTTTTCAGAGATTCCTCAGGTTGTTTTCAGTTCTGGATTTTCAGAGTTCAAGCTTATATTTAACGCACAAGCGACGTATGATATAATGTCTGGTGAACATATGCGTCATTGTCTTGAAGAGGCCTGAAAGAACTTCTGTAAATAATTCCCACAAGGGGGAATTGAAATAGAATCAAGATAAACATTACTCAACAATAATGATGTATTTTGTTGCGTTGCCTTCAAAACTTCCTGACGTTGATGTTAAATGTTGGGAATATGTCATTCTATTCACAGTCATGGAAACCTTGCTGGTATAGATCTCCATGGATTGGCCTCTACCAGCAAGATAGTAGCGCCTCTGACCATGCTAACCCGTTCATCTGGTCCGACGGTACTCATGTTAACTTTACGCTGTGGCGACAAAACCAACCGGATGACTATGCAGGAAAAGAGGACTGTGCCACTTTCTGGGACAGGGACTCCTGGAACGATGTCCCGTGTGAATCGCACAGACCATATGTTTGCAAGACAACAGTCCCATGAAAAAGAAATGAGTGCAAAGCTTGTGTGTTTCAAACTTTCCGAGTCGATTATAATCTAGGTTTTATAGACGACATTCATATACGCTAATAAATTGTAATCAAGTATGTTGGGGGCAAGGCACGAGTTTTATTTTGATATATATATATATTAATATATATATCTATATATATATATATATATATATATATATATATATATATCATGCTTGTTTACAGCTGCGAACAATAACTGGCTTTTATTGCAGTCACGTGGGTAAAATTTGTATTGTTTGAAAGGTGACGACATATATTTGAGAATGAATTCATGACGAACACTCTCAATGATTTGACCATTTCACAACCGACACGTTGAATATCTAAAAAAAAAATGGTGTCCATCTAATTTTTCCTTATCGTGAGCTTTCTTTCTTTCATTGTAAGGTAATCTAATTTTAATATATTTTCAAAGGCAATTTCATCATTCGATGAAAAAAAAATCTATATATTTAAGGATAAGGTAATCAGTCAATTTCTACAGGGTACTGTTATATTTTACTCAGATCAAAAAGATACCTATAAACTACTTGATACATGTAATTCATTCGCATATTATTTTGACGACTGAAAATGAAATATACATGTACTTGTACAAAGTATCCTGATAAATTATGTATTGTCAAATCGGTTACAGTTCGTTATTCCGAAGGTTCGTTTATTCCGAAGGTTCGTTTTTCCGAAGGTTCGTTTTTCCGAAGGTTCGTTATTCCGAAGGTTACGGTTAGTCCGAAAATGAAATAAGGTACGTTATTTTCTTCTTTTATATTCGGACTAACGAACCTTATTTCATTTTCGGATTAACGAACCTTCGGAATAACGAACCTTATTTCATTTTCGGATTAATGAACCTTCGGAATAACGAATCTTAGGGATAAAGCCACAAATGTTCAGATTAGCGAACCCTTTTTCATTATCGGACTAACGAACGCAGTTTGCGTATTTCGGAATAACGAACCTTCGGAGTAGTGAACATCACCGTCAAATTGATAGGAAAACTGCGATCCAAATAAAATGAGTGCAATAAGCCGAGATTTCATATTCCTATCAAACAGACTTGATAGAGTAAAAGTTGGCATGAAGATCATTCCTCTCTTTAAAAAAGAGTAAACGCATTCACTCTGTTAGGGGTGAATTTAAGAAAAGAGTGCATTTAGAGTGAATAAAGAGTAAAAATTGTGATATTTTCACTATTTTAGGGGTGACCTCAGTGATCACTCAAGGATTTTGAGTGATCACTGAGGTCACCCCTTAAAGAATGATTAAAGAGTGAATTATTCATAATTCATTTTTTGTAGAGAGTACTATGATCAGAAAAAAGAAACAAATCACATTTCAAATTTAAAGAGTAATGTTCGGTTTAGAATATAAAAGAAGAATTACTATTTAATGCACTTTATCAGAATCCATTCTTTTCTATATACCCAAGATAAAAACTACTTTCAAAAAATCAACTTAAGTGCGATTTCGAAAGCCTATTGTATTGCCCATACAAATCATGCTCGGATTACGTATTAATTCTTTGTAAAGCCCGCACATGTCTACAGGTAATAGACAGGGCTATTGAAGTTGCCATAAGTTAATTTTTCCGAAGTATAGATTTACTGTGTTTATATTTTAAATCACAATGTTTGTTGGTGATAATTGATTCATTTCGGTATTGTCATGCATTTTAGCGAAAAAATTTTTTTTACTGTAAATTGAAGTCTCTATGTGTGCAACAAATTAGGTTAAAGGCATTGGCTAACTTTGTGAGTAGCTGATTTAAAAAATTCTCAAACTAAGATGAAACATGTGTATGAGTACTTGTATTTGTACTCAAAAACCCTGAAACCAACCATAATTTGGAATGAAAAAGTGTAAGTTAGACGCAAACGGCAATTTTATTATCCTTCGTCTCACGAGACAATCACTAAGAGGGCTACTTTGCTTGAATTTGAAAATGCCGTTATGTGCCTCCCGCCGCGTGATACGCCAATACACATAGTACGGTAAGGCGAGTCATACGCGCATGCGCACTCCTTGTGTCTATTCTGTGCAACCGACCATCGTATATTTTTCAAACATTGGTTCACATTTTTTATATTTAGAAATACTTCCTGTGAATATTATACTTTGAAACTTTCAGACTGGTATTTTTACACTATAACCCTTATGTTTATTCCATTTTCAAGTAACAAAACAATTTTTTTTTTAAATCATAACAATGTTAGCCAATGCCTTTAAATGTTATTTTCCGTTATGTGTTTTCCCATCCAGCAGTTCTTAGCCACTTAAGTGACCAAAAAACAGAATATACTTTAGAAAGCTGCATTGACCTTCAGTTTCAAAAATAATAAATGATTACTGGGAATTAGTGCCGTACTCAACATTTGTTTTTTTACCGACGACTGTTAAGCTACTGAAATCTTTGCATCTGACCGGCTGAAAGCAAATTTGTCAGTAAAAATCACTGACAAGATACTTCATGAAGAGCCTCTTTACTAGCTGAATGGGATGCCCCGCTAGCAGCGCCTGCATACCCTTCACACTAGTCAATCATACAATAATTGTCCGCAACAGCGCCAGCTATGAGTAAGGTGAGGAGAATGTGGAACAAGAGCCATTGCAGTGAAAATATTAATACCCCTGCAGTTACGTTTTGTTTGTGCTTATACTACGTTGCAAAGCGCGTCATGTTTGCTGTTCCACACATTAAGTGCACAATCTTCACTCTCTTCGAAGCTTTTCAGCCAGGCTCTTTTTTACTAGCGTACTCCTGCCAATTGAACCACATTAACGTTTGCATCATACCGGTTTAAGACCCATGTAACGCCTAGGAGGAAAGAAACAAACATGCATTAATGTTTTGCCAAAAGACGTGAGTTCTCAAGCCTGGGATTTGAATCATCAACCCTTGATTTAGAGTCATTCGAATGACCCACTACTAAAGAAATAATGATAATATGAAAATGGAGACAGGGAGGAGAGATGTAGAGAAAGAGAGAGATGATGAGAGACACGGGGGGGGGGGGGTTGCACGGGGAGGTTGATGTGAGGGTGTGTGTACGTGGGGTTGTATGGCTTTGCAAGCGATGACAGTGAACAAAGAAAATTCCTGAGAACAATGGTCCTCGGATGTCAAACAATAGTCCTCGCACGGCAAAAGATTTGAACCTTATTCCGTCAGCCTTGCAAGGACAGGAGACAATTGTCCTCGGGAGTAGAGTGATGAAGAGCTGTGAGTGTGTGTGTGTGTGTATTAGTGTCTATGAGAGAGAGAATAAAGTGTAGGGACAGTGTCGCATAAAAAAGAAATTAGCTCAAACTAAAAAATTAACTTTTATGGATGCTAGTCTGTCACCAACATTAATAACAAATGCACCTGTTGCGTGCATGAGTATGATAGGCTTAATAAGCACAGGGAAAAATGGCCCATCGTGTATGGGGGATAAAGAATCGATCTTTTGCTATATCGCTTTGTGACGGGATTCGAGAGCGCTAGTACGTGGATAGACCAGCTGCTGGTCCTTTTAAACTGTTATTAATTCCCGAGCATGCGTGCGCGCGCGCTGATGTGGTATCCCCACGAATTCACTTTGCCCACGAATTCACCTTCCCCGAAAAAGGCTGTGTTTCCGTACGTGCACTTTATTTGTGTACATACATCGTCGTGCTGATGTGTGCGCTCACGGATCATAGAGAACAGTCCAGGCAGTGGACTAGTACGTGGAGGATATCAGTTGTGACGGTACCCACAATCGGTATGGTGGCCCTGAAATAGGCTCGACAACAGGTCATGTGCCACGTGAATTTCGCGGCCAATTTTGAGTCCCAGTCACGAATATGCGCGTCCCGGGTCATGAATTTCGCATCGCGGGTCATGAATTTCGCAGCCTGGGTCATGAACTTTGCGTCACGGGTCGCGAATTTCACGACTGGGACGCAAAGTGGGCCGCATAATTCACGTCACACATGACCTGCTGTCGAGCGTATTTCAGGGCCACCATAAAATCAGACAGAACCTCTGCGGTGTGTGTGTGACGTCAGGTCTTATATTCTTTTCAAGGCAAGGTCATCATGGCTGATTGACTGGCTGGCTTGCTCAGCTGCGTCCTATACACGAAGAACGGGGGCTGAGAACCGTTCTCTTTTTTGACAGGACGTGGATTTATTCGGATTTGAGCATGCGTATTGCCCAATTTGCACACGAGACGCGTTGTCCCGTTGTGGTTGCGAAAGTTTCCCGTTATAGTCGGTTTGACAATTTACAAACCTAAAAAAGTTTTTTTTTCCGTTGAAGTATTTTTCATTGATTTAGGTACCTATGTAGTTTATGAACATTTTCAGCATGGTTGCCCAAACAGCAACCTTGAGCAATTTGCATAATTTGCATAAATCTGTATGGATACAGGATATGCCACCCAAGATAACTTACACAGAATATGTAAATACGTATTAATTGCGTTTGTGTGCAGTGATACGGAACTTTAATAGCGTTGTAAATCTTGTGAATTCAACCTTTGATGAAACGAAACGGGGTACACTGATGTGTGATACTTCCATAAAATAGGGGTTTTGTAGGGATATAGAATAGATTTTAAACATATTTTTGCAATTACAGGTCAGGGTTTAGTACAGAAAATTAAGGAAATGTCAACTTCGTTATCTAAATGATTGAAAACTTGGTCTTACATTCATTAAGAATGGTACTAACAAGGCGGTATATATTCTTCGTTTAGGCCCATCTTTAAAAAAATAATTACTGCAGCCATATTCTAGTCGGAATTAAGTATATATCGTTCACGCACAGAATCACATATCAGTGGTTGAAAATATTTGGGCTCTAGCATTTCAACAAAATACAAAGTCTTACGATTCAATAGATACATACGTACATCATTATGCACCGTATGTCTGTAACAATCGTATCATATTTTTTAAAAAGAAAGGAAAAACATCTTTTTGAAATGTACATTTGAATTGGAAACATACTTGTGGTGTTAGGGTGTTCAAATAACGTTGATTTAATCCATACAGCTAACTGGCATTACACAAAGTGGTAGCCCAAAAGGAACAAAAACAATACAGGAAGGCTGCCAACCTGCTAGCGGACCGGTTCTTTAGGAGCAGGCCTACTCTCATTCTAGGTGCAAAAAAGTACACCCATAGTTGTTTACAGATATTAAGTTGATATCAACATGATTCTCAGTACAAAACGTGATTTCTAATTGTAAAAATAACACCGAAATAATTTTGTCCCACAAACCCCTAACTGGATGTGCAACCATATCTGACTGTGTGCATTAAGGTCGTTTCGTTTCATCAAAGGTTGAATTCACAAGATTGACAACGCTATTAAAGTTCCGTATCACCGCACATACACAACTGGCACGTAGTTCAGTTTGAACTTTCTGTGTGAGTTGTCTTTGCACTGTAAAACCTATACGCATACAGATTTATGCAAATTATGCAAATTGCTCAAGGTTGCTGTTTGGGCAACCATGCTGAAAATGTTCATAAACTACATAGGAACCTAAATCAATGAAAAAACTTCAACGGAAAGAACTTTTCTAGGTTATACTGTTAGCTAAATAGGACTGTCCAACCGACCATGACTCTTGTTGGCAAGGACGAATTAATGAGATAGATTCATATACTCATTAATTCGTCCTTGCCAACAAGAGTCTATCTCATTAATTCTTCCTTGCCAACAAGAGTTAATGAGATAGACTCATATACTCTCTTACCTCCAGTTTAAAAGGGGTTTCAATGAACGCACGCTTTACAAAATAAAGGCATAGATTTGCAAACCAATTAAGTTATTGATGATTCGTACGCACTTCTAGCTTTATCTCCATAAAAGTAATATCCTTTCTAAATGAAGCATGCCGTTTGTATCTGGTCTCCATGCTGGTTGCTCCGCCAATTACACTAAAAGGTTTCTATACATGGGCAAGCAAGCAAAGAGAATAATACATATTTTGTAATAGCAAAACTGTAGAGAGGAATATATGCATTTAGACGAAATAATGAAAGTACAAGATATATATACATATATACCCATGGGAGTTCATCTGTTTAATGACCGAACGAGAGAGAGAGGGGGGTGTGAATTATTAACATGAATAACAGGAAGATTAGTTGCTGGCCAGGGGAGCTTTAGACTTGAGCTGAGGTTCAGAGAAACTCTAATATGTATATATATAAATAAATATATATATATATATATATATATATATATATATATATATATACCCTGAATCCTAAATTTAAGACCGTGGCACACACGAGCGGCATCTTCCATGAAGCAGGATTGCATCAGCGACTGGCACAGCATTTGACGCGTCCTTATGACAGTATTAGCGCATAAACTGTAGATGCAAAATGGAAATCGCAGACAATGGGTTAATTCCATAGCATACAACTACATGCCAGCTAATCAGACTTTCAAAAAGATTGCTTAAGTCTGCGAGGTGGTTGTCTAAGATCTAGGGTGAAATACATATCCAAAAGATTCACCTGAATACCGAAGGTTGTTAGGCATTTAAGTTTAGCGGAAAACTGAGTAAAATACTTAAAATTATATGCCTACTGAATTGAACTGTCATGAATGCCTTCCCAGAAGTTCAACGCAATAAAATTCTTATTGCGCCGAGAATTCTGTATTCTGGCGAAGTCCACTCTCATGGCAAAGATGATACCAGTCACTGACGCTGCAGTCCTGCGCCATTCAAATGAAGCCTCCATTGCAGCAGACATAATAGGGTACATTGTACTTTGAATACATCGTTAAGCACAAAGTCCACTGTGGACAATTTTCATTTCAGTGGGGCTGGACTGCAACGGCCAACTTTCACCGACGCAGGCCTACGCCATTTAAATAAGGTACATGTAATGCCTGCAGTACCGTCTCTCTTCTCTTATATTCTTTACTCTTTTATCTCTGTGCTCTTTTCCTTCTTCCTTCTTCTGCTTCTCAAGCAATTGTTCATTTATCTTTTTTACTATCACTTCTGTTAGATTTGAGTATAGTTTCTATGTTTGTAATAATTTATTCTGGTATTTTCTATGGCTGTTTTATACTATGCAGTTGTTAGAATTTTAATTGTACATATTTGTATTGTTTTTTATCCAGGGCCCCATGGAAGATCAACTCTTGTTGAATGGGCCACCCTGGTGAAATATGAATAAATAAATAAATAAATAAATGTACATGTATTGCACCTGTTGACATTGTTAAGCGCAAATCAATTACAGTAATGCACATATTTAATTTCATGCTCATGGGAGGCATTTTAATATAAATGACAATTAGAAGCCTCGTTTGGCGACGCGCAGCCTTATCATGCGATTTTCGTTGCCCCGTAAACATATTAAAGTGTATATACAGAGGGTGTTGGTTACTCACGATTGTACAGTCGCCCAAAGTAGTTATTTTCCTCCAACGCCTTCACGTCGACTGTTCTCATCGCGAAATTCGTTTTCTGAAGTTTCATGCAAGCGAATCCCATGAGTAAGTTTGGATGCACTTGTCATTTTTAGTTTCTCTTTTTTTTTCAGCCTCTTTAAAAGTTCATTTGCTGTTCTTCTTGTGTACAATAATACCAGCCTGGTTTTGTTTCATAATTTGTTTTGTACTCCGTTACATACTTTACTACACTTAATACCACTTGTTTCCAATTACTTGAAAATGATTCATGTTTATGCGAAGATAGAGGGGTAACAATATAACGTTCTAGGCCTGTTCCATATTTTAGTAATATTCATATTCAGCTTCATTCGATGATCAAGTTTTTAGTTTTTCAATAAAGGTGATCGATCAACTTAGTATGCCTTCTTTATAAGGTAATCGATGTTAAAAGCAAAGATATTCAAGAAGATGTCTTGTTTGAAATACTGTAAGGACATTAGGACAGAACCTATGTTATGTCGCCAACATCTACTAATAACACAAGTAACATTCCCTTTGGAAAGAGAGTGCCATTCGTGAAGATTTTAGGAGTACATTTCAGTTTAGATGTAAATGCAAAGGAGTCTATGAACTACAAAGTGATTCTGAATAAGATAAGAAAATCTTTAAAATGGTGGAAACAAGGAGATCTGATGTTAATGGGAAAAATCCAATTGTTTAAAGTTTTTATATATTCAAAAACTTGGGAAGATCTGATGTTATTTGGGAAAATCCAATTGTTGAAAGTTTGTATATATTAAAGATTGGTGTATGTAGCATCACTTATCCCTGTTCCGGAATGGGTATTTCAGACTTTAGATAAACAGTGCTTTGAATTTTTATGGAACGGAAAAGACAATATTAAAAGGATTACTTTATTCTTAATTAGATTATAATTAAGGAGGGCTTAGAATGATGGATTTTTGATTTTTGATTAAAGTGTAAAGAATAATGTAGGTCAAGAGACTTTTAGTAGGGGATCAACGAATGAAATGGAAACAATATTTTGAATACACTATGCATCCTTTTTTTAGATGAAATTTATATTTCAATGTAATCATTCGTGGGAATGTAAAGAGTAAAGCTGCCTCCATTTTATTTCGAATTATTGAACACGTGGTTGGAAGTAGGGCATTTAAGACAGAAATGTGATACTTATAGAGGAAAAGAAGTTCTCTTTAATGATAAATTTTTAACTTTTCATGGTTCTAGTATATGTGATCATAGCTTTTTATTAAAAGATATATTTCGACTGGAGCACATTATAGATGAACATGGAAAATTAAGATCGGATCGTTAATTTGTCAGAAAGAGCTTGGTTGCATGGAATATATAAAAAATAAAATATAGCTTTGAAATGATCCCAGATAGTTGGAAGAAGCAAATGGTGAGAAAAGAGGAAGAGAAAGGGGGCTTAGAAAATGGAAAAAAAATCATATTTTTATTTGGTGATAAAGTGATACCTTTAATTGAAATCGTATCAAAAAATTGTATATACAATCACTTGATATTGAGATCCGAAAATCCCTGTACATGTATACAAGAAAAGTTAAAAGATTCGTTTAATGTACCACTTAAATACGTAGGAAGAGCATTTATTAGCCCGAGATATGCACTAAATGCACTAAATGCTCTCTCTCAACAGTAAGCTCCGATAATTTCAATACAAAATGTTACAAACCATCATTTGTATCGTTTTGGAGTAGTGCAAAATAATTACTGTTCATTTTGTCAGAGAGAAGAAGAAACATACAGGCATGTTTTTTTCCGAGTGTTTTCATATTTAAAAAGATGTGGGAAAAGGTTAGGAAGGAATTCAAATATCCTATTTCAAAAGATTTAACTTGGGATAGAATTTATTTTGGAGTTGAGATGAATAATGTGGGGAAAGAAAATTTGCTACATTTAACTCTATCAGTTAAACATATGACGTATCAGTTTAGGAATAGAGAGACACCTCCGACTGTTAAAGAAATTAAAGCAATGATGTCAAAGAATCAGTTAGAGAATAAAAAAAAATTGGCTTTTGAGAGAGATACACTCTCATTACACCTTAGAGAGTCGGAAAATTTTGACTTCCGAGGGGGTGGACCTGGGGAGCTAAGTGCGCATAATAAATGAAATATCATAATTTCCGATAATTCTGAATTTTTATGTGGCGTCACGGAGTGAAACAGTATCGGCCCTTTTCCTTTTTTTTGGAGGGGGGAGGGTGGGTGGGTGGGTGGGTGGTAGGGAAGTTTCTGTTCTCTCCCTCTCTCTTTCTCTCTCTTTTTCTATCTATTTCGTTCCTATTTCATTCATTCATTTCATTTTTCATTCATTTCATTCACATCAATTAGCAATTAGAAGAGTATTGCAGACCAACATTTACATTAATAGACAACATAGTACATTGTAACATAATTATTTGCAAAGGAATTAAAACATTCATGCAAAACGTTATAATGGAACATATCATCTTCATCATTACTATTGTTATCATTATTATTATCATTGTTATCATTGTTATCATTGTAATTATTGTAATTATTATCATTATCAATATACTGTAATTGTTGATAATGTCGTTATTGTTATCATTATAATCATTACAGTCATTATTATTGATATAAATATTACTGTCATTATTATCCTATTACTATTATAACTATTACAATTACTATTATTATTACTGTTGATACTATTATTATTATTATTATTATCATTATTATTATTATTATTATTATTATTATTATTATTATTATTATCATCATCATCATCATTATTATTATTGTTATTATTATATCATTACTCTGATTATTATTGCTATAATTATCACTATTATCATTATTATTATCATTATTGTTGTTGTTATTATTATAATGAAAATTGAAATGTAACAAGTACATATATGAAAGATCGAAGTTATTGATAACAGTATCTACATGCACATGTACAGAAGTAATACGATAAGACTTAAAAATCCAGCCTAGGATTACAATGAAACCGACAATCAGGAAAAAACATACAGAGCAGATGCATCATAAACATGAGTGATGATATTAAATTAAAATAGTAATCATGGTAATTATCATAACTGATTTCAAAATACAGTTACTAATATCAGAATTAAGTTAGTAGGGAATTGAAATTATTCGGATATAAATTTAATTAAATGAGTTATAATGACAATAGTAAGAAAAAATTATTCATGGGAGTCAAATATTATGCTGGAGGCATTAAAAAAAATATTCTGAATTAAATTCAGAGTAATTAAAATAATCAGCTAAATTTTCAGATACTGTAGTGCACATATTAACAATATACCTCAACAGCATCAGTAAAAAATTTGTGATTGGTTCCGGAATTAGTTTATAGTTCAATTAGAGTTTAGTATTCTGACAGCAGAAGGTATTGTGGATGAATGACAACGGGTCGTACGGCAGAGAGGGGTGGTGAGGAGATGTGAAGAGCGGAGGCGACGAGAGGACACATCGCTGCGGGAAGGGGGAGAAGATCACAATGACGGGAGGAGGTCAATAAACTGCGAGCGTAGGACTCGAGTAGCTGATCATGACGCTCAGACATGCAGTTGCTCCGAAGCATGGTCATATGAAAAGTACTGGTCCCTAAGAATGGTACCTTCTCAATGTCGTTGGGCTGACATTTCGTTAAGCTAGGGGACCAAAGGGGGATGCATACTCTAAGAGGGGACGTATGTAAGACGAGTATAGACGTTGACCAAATCAGACCTTGGGACGGATGCTTTTCGAAGACGACTTAGCATAAATACTCTCTTTCCAGCTCGAGATACCATATCTGAAACTTTCTTTGTTTTTTAAATTTTTGTTTTTATTCTTTCTTCGTTGTTTTTTTCTTTTCTCTTTCTCCTTTTTAAAAAACATTTTATATAAACTTCCATTCAATTATACTATACATATGATCCTGTGTGTAAAATGTTATGTTCCACTTATTTGTTAATAGTTTACTTCAATGTATTAAAATGCAATGTTTTTCTATAATGATTCTGGCATGTGAATAAACTTATATATGTTTTGTTACCTTGATTTTTTGTGAAGATACTGTTTTGAAAAATGGAAGAAATAAAGGAAATCTTTTGAAAAAAATGCTTTCTTTATAACGTGGACAGTAATCGATATTAAAAACAAAGAATTTAAACGTAAACTAAAAACAAACACACACACACACACACACAAACATTAAAAAAAACTCTCGTGCACTTCTAAAACAGTCGATGGACACCATTCATCATCGACTTTCTTCTTTTCAAATTTTCAGAAAATAGATGAAAATGATAATCACCCGTCTCATGTTACTGTTCCTTTACCTGTTTCTAAATGGTAAGTGTAAATGACACCTTTCTGAGTGCTATTGTAATAAACTTTTATTGTTATTGTACCACTGGATTATCCTCGTTACATTTCCTATAGACTTGCATAAAAGCAGAAGTAATGATTTACTAGGATAGTCATTTTCAATCCTTGAGTAGTTTCTGTGACTAATCTCCATTATTAAAACAAAAAATGTTGACGTATGAATGGAATATAACCGCACTAGAAACCAGATCAAATACTGCGTCATGGTGAAATAGAGATATATGTCTTGTTAAAAAGAAGAGATTTAATTAATGATCAATGCAGAAGCTTTATCTAATGTTGTACCTTAAAATATATTCGTATAATCGTTATCATTATACATTCTACTGTAGTGGTTTATGTAATTGAAATTTGAAATTCATTACCATGATTATGCGTTAAAGTTGTATTGCTTCAGTGCGCAGATTCGAGTTTTTGACCAACAGTTAATAATAGATTCATTATTTGTTACACTTCTTCTTCCTTTTTTTCTGTTTCTTCTCCTCTCTTCTCCATTTGATCATCAACTTTTTTCATTCGTCTTCTCCCTTTTTCTATTTTGTTTCATCTTTATCATCATTTTCTTCCCCTTCTTCTGCTTGTTTTCTTCCCTTATCCTACCTTTTTTGTCATCATCATCTTCCCCTCATTCTTCTCCCTCCTCTTCTTCTTCTTCTTCTTCTTCTTCTTCTTCTTCTTCTTCTTCTTCCTGTTCTCCTTTCTTCTTTTCATCTTCTTCGCCTCATTTTCTTCCTCTTTTCCTCCTCCTATTCTTTCCCCTGTTTTCTCCTTTAAAAAAAATATTCTCTGTTGCGCCAAATGGATCTAAAGCTCCTGTAGAGGCAACCAGGTCCTCTTCACAAAAGACCTGCTGTAGTGATGGATTCGGTCTCAACTACACACTTCCTATGTTCGATGAGTGTAAGGAGAGAGAATACAAGAATGGTAGTAGGATACAGACCATTCCAAAGCTGATACCAGCTTCCCCAGCCGAAGAGGCCCAATGCAGGAGAAAGAGCAAAATTGGGATCCCACCAGGACGCAGAGTTTGCAGATTCCCTGGTTAGTAAAATTCAGCTTGAATAAAGTACGTAAATCATTGAAAGTTTGTTTTGATTTCTTCAGCAATTAAACGTTTTTTGTGTCATTTCTTTAAATAAAAAACCAGAACGTCCAGCTGTAGAAATTGGTTAATTTCTAAAAGGTATTTAAAACCAATATGTGCAAACATGAATCATTTTACAGTTTACAGATATTTTCATTCAAATATATTGTCAATCATTCCTCAAAAAAAATAAAGAAAAAAATATGAGAGACCTAACGGTTCAGTTGTTTGCAGCTGCCCAAGTCATGAATCCACGCAAAAATGGCAAAAGGACAATGAAACCTGGGGGGTGTAACATAAAACATACAATCACGTATGGCAAACCATGTATTAAAGAGATACAACTTATTGTAAGATTGATTGTATCTCTTTATTTTACACCTTCCTGAAGTCATTGTGTTTTCATTATTTCTATCAAAGAATGTTTTTTATTCCATTTCTGATATTCACAGACTGCTTGAGTAATCCTTGTGTAAGCGGCTGGTGCGAGGAGACTATGACTGATTTTCAATGCCACTGCCCACCTGGGTATTCTGGAAAGCGATGCAAGAAACGGGCAAAGACATCTATTTCTGAAACGATGAAACTAGTTCCACCTGAAACATGCATACCCCCAGCTTCTAGAGCGATCAACGCCTCGGATACCCTTTCTTCAGCGAACATTGGTCGTCCTATTAACCATGCTAACGCCGTGAACAAAACAACCGGGATAGGGTCTGCTACAGAGGAGCCAGGATTTCCATCCATTAATGCTTCGCCTGGCATTGCTGACACTGCGATCAACACCACTATCGATGCCGTGAATGCTGACATACAACCAGGATACAACGGCACTACTAACTTCAACATCGGGAAAGCTAATGTTTCCAACCTTACTCAGTGTGACAGAGTCGGTAAGCACCTGGTCTCATATGGTTGAGGAGTGTTTAGTGAGGATTTCTGTAAAGTATAGGTTTTCCCGGTCAATTTCATACTTTTTGTCTTTTTCCATTCCAGTTCATGAACGTGCTTTAAATTTCACACAACGCACGCCCGCAAAAATATTTGGGCTCTCAAATTCAGAATCCGATCAATCAATCATTTATGGGCGCTCTTATTTCCTTTCCGTAAAATCAAAATCACGCACGTGCGTTCAATTTCCAAATGCGAGCATTGTACTTCCTACTTGTGCATTTAAATTCATGCAGAATTCATGATGAGCTTGTTTGGGTCGTTCAATTCATTTTCAGGTGATCAATGTCATACTTTGTGCACTCAATTTAGTGGAGAAGATAAGATAGATATTTCAAGAAGGGGGTTATGAGGGGGAGAGGGGGACGAGTGTTGGTTGTTCCGATGAAAATAGCTCATAATTATACACAACCACCCGCACCCAAGCACACATGAAACAATTCTATTTTGATAGGCTTCTACGTAGTATGTTTACACTTTTCAAAGTTTCTATATTGCTCTGAATTTCCATTCCTTAAAATGATATCATTTTTCTTATATATAATTTCATGTTCATGTGTCCTTCAATACCTTTTTATTTAGAAAAAATTATATGATAAGGCTCAGTTGGCAGTGCATGCATCCAAACAACATAACGATATTTCTAACTTACAGTAGATTCATAAAAAAGACAACACTCAAACACTCCCATTCTTGCCAAACAATGCATCAATTCAAAGACCAAATAACAAACAAACAAGAAGATCTCACATTCTCATATGAAAGCTAAAAGACAAGGCCGTACGCAGGAATTTTTTCCGGGGGGGGGGGAAGAATATATTCAATATTTGATATTTGAGGGAACACACATACAAGCGAGGGAACGAAGCGACCGAGCAGGAGCTTTTGGGGAAATCTCAATAAAAAGGTAGGGGAAAATAGAAAAAATGAGGTTTTGAAAATTTCTAGGGGAGCAACTGCCACTTGCCCTCCCCCCCCCCCCCCCCCACCATGTGCGTACGGCTATGCAATAAGATATGAATTCACAACTAATAAGATGTTTATTGTCCATGTTTCAACGGAAACATATCTGGCGTAATCATTTCAGATATCGGACTTAAGCATGATAAAATTAAAGGCTTAATGTCTTGATAGTGAAGCTCAATTTATTCAAAATAAAATGAAAAAAGACCCACATAGAATTGAACTGAATGCTCTCATTTGGAACATGGCTGCCTTTTCACGAATATGAATGACCCAACATGACTAACAAGATTCCCTTGCCTGTAGCGGCGGATTTGGTTCTTGGTGACAAAAACTGCCGGCAGATATCGTTCCCAAGATTCTGTGTATTGATCATTCAATAAGAAATTTAATAAAATCTAAGGAAATTTCCGTTTTTCGATGTTCGCCAACTCCAAAGACGTCCTCTTGCGTGACGTCACACCATCCAGATACGATACTGGCCTAGCCAAACAGTAAAATACCCGCCAGTTGGCTCGGTACAAAATGTGCCGGCAGATGTTGTTACAGAACACAATCCGCTGGCAGATTTTGTCATCAAGAACGAAATCCGCCAAGAACCAAATCCGCCGCTACACCGGCTTGAAATGAATTTGAATGTTCATTGCTCAAAAGGCACGCTCCTATTTCAATTTTGAATGACGCAAATGAACAATTGATTGCTCGGATAGTGAATTCGAATGATGGGATTTAGAATTTGAATGCCGATTCAATGGTGCCAGTGTGAAATGCGGGAAATTGGAATTGCATGTTCGGAATATGAACTTGAATGATAAAATTATGAAATTGACCGGGAAAACCTATATCATGCATTTCTGCCATGTCTGTTAGCCATATTTCAGCCTTGCAAAACACATTTACATACAATTCTCTAAAACAATAATTAAAACAATAATCCTTAATTAGTTTTTAACCTAGATATTTTCGTTATTAATTATACTGTTAGTATAGGTTTTCCCGGTCAGTTTCATGATTTTGTCATTCAAGTTCATATTCCGAGCATTCAATTTCCCGCATTTCACGCTTGCAGCTCTGAAGCGGCTCTCAAATTCAAATTCGGTCATTCAGATTCACTATCCGGCAACCAATTGTTCATTTGCGTCATTCAAACTCAAAGCAGGAGCAATACTTTTTGATAAATGTGCAATCAAATTCATTTTAAGCCGGCGACAAAATATCCTTGGTCATTCATAATCGTGCAAAGGCAACCAAGTTCCAAATAAGTGCATTCAATTTAAAAGAATCATTGCATTTTATTTAGCTTGGGGTCAATGTGGATGTTTTTTCACATAGTTTTGAATAAATTGGGCTTCTTGTCAAGACATTTGCCATAATGTTATCATGCTTAAGTCATATATTCTTGGTTTATGCCATAAATGCTTCCGTTGAAACTGGTAGCATGGAAATTTTAAACATTTCAAATTTGCTGTTTATTTAGGCTTCCACATGAGAGATTTTGAGATCATGTTGTTTGTCAGTTGTTTTTTTTTTTCGATTGACGCATTGTGTGGTTAGTGTTGTGGTGTTGTCTTTTTACGGGTCTAAGTTAGAAATGTCGTTATGTTGTTAAAGTATTGAAGTATACATGAACATATAAGGACATGATATCATTGTAAATATACAAAGATAGGAAGAAAACTAAAATGAGAGTCATAGTGTTGAGTTTTAAATTTTCGACCTTTAATTAGATCATCTTCAGGAACTGAGGTAAAACTGAACATTTGATGCCTTTTGTCCAATTATACATGTATATAAACAGTTCTTGTTCATTTTTACCTCATTTCCTGAAGATGATCTAAATAAAGGTCGAAAATTTGAAACTCAGCACTAGGACTCTTATCGGAATTTTCTTCCTATCTTTGTATATTCACATCATCTATGGTAATTATGGATATCATTGTAAGGGGACACAAATTCAGAACAATACAGAATCTTCAAAAAAGAATAAGCATACTATATATAGAAGCCTACGAAATGGGTTTTTTTTTCGTGTGTGTGTGTAAGGGGTGAGGGTCGTGCGGGTAGATTGTGTATGTTCTAAAAAGGGATTGGTCAAAATAACCAATGTGTTGATGAAGATGTGTCTGACCAAAAATTGGTCAAAATCAACCAAAATTTTGATAGGCCCTACAATAATCTTTAGCAAATAATTTGGTAATTATGACCATCATATTGGTCAATCTTCACCAAAATTTTAGTCGGACAATATGCACCGACACAATAGTTATTTTGACTAATCCTTTTTCAGAGTGTGCGAGTTTATCAGAAACAACCAACGCTCGTCCCCCTCCCACCCCCCTCCCCCTCATGACACCCTTTTTTATCTTCTCCACTAAACTGAGTGTAATGAAGTAGGAAATTGATCGCCTGAAAATGAAGTTGAACGCCCCAAACACGGTCATCGTGACTACTGCGTGAATTTGAATGCACAAGTAGTAAATACAATGCTCGCATTTGGAAAATGAACGCACATCCTTGATTTTGAATTTACGGAAAGGAAGTAAGAGCGCCCATAAATGAAATTGATCGATCGGATTCTGAATTTGAAAGTCCGAATATCTTCGCGGGCGTGCGTTGCGTGAAATTGAATGCACGTTCATGAATTGGAATGGAAAAAGTATGAAATTGAGCGGGAAAACCTATATTTATTCCTCTTTTATTCTGTTATCACTGTTGTTGTTTCTATAGCTATTATTAATAGTACTGTAATCATTATCGTTATTACATGTATTATCATTGTTGATAACATCATCATTAGTAGTACGATGGGGGACCATAGTGGACATTTTAGATTTCTCAAAAACGAAAATTTCAATCCAAGTTTCTCAAATTTTGTCAAAGATTATTCTGATTTAATTGACATCAAAGACAAAGCAAAGGTTTAGACTACAAACAGGCGCAAGAAGAAGATTTACGATTTACTAATTTACGAAGAATTCCCGAGATATCGCGATCGCAAAATTTTATGTCTTATCGCAACGCACTGGACCTGGAAAAGTTTGACAGAAATAACGAGACCTAACTTCGCGCACGCCAGTTTACAAATGATTAATACAAAATAGAGATCAAAAAAAGGTAAGATAATTGCATCATTAGCAAGACAAAATGCCATAGAATCATTTGATATCACATTTTACGTACAGTTTTGATGAAGTCGTCTCTGGAAAAGAGGAATTCTGGACCCCAGTCGGCAGGTTCAGTTTTTTTTTTTTATCGGAACGCACGCAAAACGCTGCAAAATTTGCCGATTTTTCATTAATAATTTCATAATTCCTTCTCGAATTTCACAGAAAGTTACATACTAGGGAAATTTTAGGTTGCGCTTTCTGTTGGTGCTATCAGATTTTCACAATCGTGTTTAGTTTTTGAGATATGACCCTGTGCGCGACTTTTGAACCTGCGCGAAGTTAGGTCACAGTACCATACTAATCATATTATCATTATTGTTGTCGTTATTATTATCATTATTATTTTCTATCATCATCAGCATCATCGTTCTCATCATTATCATCATCATTATCATTATCATTCTTGTTTGTTGCAGATCCTTGCCCTCAGTCCTGGCAACAGTTAGGAGACTACTGCTACCGCTACTACGATGAATGCCTCAGTTTTCATGACGCATTGAACAGGTGCCGAACGATCGAGCTTGACTGCGGACAAGCAGACTTGGCTTCTATTCACAGTGAAGAAGAGAATAGATTCATCAGGGATCTCAGACCCCAACCACCGGTTGGTATTGCTCTGCTAAAGGCCGTTCGACCGGTCATTTTTCATCAGGCGCGTAGCCATGGGGCGATGGGGGCGGTCGCCCCTGAAAAAAAAAACAGAAAAAAAGAAAGAAAGAAAAAGGAAGGAAAAATCGTGAGCGAGAAAAGAAAAAGGTAAGAGAACTTAAGAAGAGCGGGAGCAGACAAGAACAATGACAAAGAAACGTCGGAGCTTTCGCACTTCGCACGGGAGGGGGGAAACTCCCCCCTACATGCACCTTCCCCCCTAGTGATTCGCACGCACTACCGCCACCTGAAATGAAATCCTAGCTACGCCACTGTTTTTCATCTCCTCAGAGATGACAGGAATAGTATCATTTTTTTTTCCACAGATCCAGTTTACTGTTTCACATCTGACACAAAATGAAATAGTATATTAAATGTATAATTCAAGGACATGGAAGCACCGGGAAATAGCGGGTAGTATCCCATTAAGCTGAATGCCTGAGGCAAATAGACCTGCGTCGTACAATTCATGTCACACTCGTTTTGGGTTAAATTTTGAAGTTAGGATATCATTATTTGCCTGAAATGATTTGTAATCGATGTGTCTCTATAAGCTTTAATATCTTAAAAACGTGACCCATGAGGAAATATAACTCTGTGAAGTCCATATCACTCAGTGGTTTCTCCACGATCTGTCAATTGATCGAAAATGTTCACATCATCATGGTCACGATCATACCCCTCCCCGTTGAATAATGAATTAAATGGGTAACTATATAGCTATAAGAACCACAACTCCTTTTTAATGGAACTTTAAACGGATAAATAAAAAATAAAAATGAAACTGACCAGAAAAAAAAATATTTTCAGTTTCAAACCGTAGTTACATTAAGCATTCAAGACGACTGGTAAACGGAATCCTTTTGACGTTGGATAGAAAACGCAAAAAATTAAAGTTTTCGGTGGGGGAAAAAAAAAAGAAGTATTAAAAATTTGGGCTTGTTTTCCTCATAGAGGTTAACACAATACGGCCCAAGAATGTTTGATTATAGCGTTTATACTTTGTTCTTTTCAAAGATTCCTTAATAGGTTGTTTGCATTTTGATGGTCAAAATCTCCATCAATTCTGTTTCAAACGAATCTCATTCTCTCTCTTTGATTTAATGCGGGCTTTTCAGAGCTCAAGCTTAAATTTTTAATGCACAAAAGACGTATATTATCACGTTTCAGTCTGGTTTTGAAGAGGCCTAAAAATAAAACAACCTCTGTAGATGACACTTACAAAGGGTATTGGAAATAGAATTGAGAAAAACAGTGCTGTAAATACTCAACAATAGTGATGTATTTAGTGGCATTGCCTCCTAAACTTCCTGACGTTGATGTTTAATGTTGAGAATGTTTTATTCTATTCATCAGTTACGTTCCTGTACTACATCTCAATGGATTGGCCTCTACCAGCAAGACCATGCTGACTCGTTCATATGGTCCGACGGTACTGATGTTGACTTTAACATCTGGCACCCAACCCAACCGGATAACGGTGGAGGAACAGAGGACTGTGCCACTTTCTGGGTCTCCACCATTATGTGGAACGATGTTTCGTGTGAATGGCGCAGACCATATGTTTGCAAGATAACCATGATAACAGTCCCATGAAAAAGAATAATTGCAAATCTTGTGTGTTTTAAACTTTCCAAGTCGATTATAATCTAGGTTTTATAGACGACATTCATATACGCTAATAAATTGTCCAATCAATCAAGTATGTTTGGGGCAAGGCGCGATTTTTATTTTGATATAAATATATTATCATGCTTGTTTACAGCTGGGAACAATAACTGGCTTTTATTGCAGTCACGTGGGTAAAATTTGTATTGTAGTATTTGAAAGGTGACGACATATATTTGAGAATGAATTCATGACGAATGATTTGACTATTTCATAACCGACACGTTGAATGTCTAAAGAAAATGGTGTCCATCTAATTTTTCCTTATCGAAAGCTTTCTTTCTCTCATTGTAAGGTAATCTAATTTTAATATATTTTCAAAGGCCATTTCATCATTCGATGAAAAAAATCTATATATTTAAGGATAAGGTAATCAGCCAATTTCTACAGGGTACTGTTATATTTTACTCAGATCAAAAAGATACCTTTAAACTACTTAATACATGTAATTCATTCGCATATTATTTTGACGACTGAAAATGAAATATACATGTACTTGTACAAAGTATCCTGATAAATTATGTACTGTCAAATCGGTTACAGTTCGTTATTCCGAAGGTTCGTTTATTCCGAAGGTTACGGTTAGTCCGAAAATGAAATAAGGTACGTTATTTTGTTATGTTATATTCGGACTAACGAACCTTATTTCATTTTCGGATTAACGAACCTTCGGAATAACGAATTTGGGGGATAACGCCACAAATGCTCGGATTAACGAACTCTTTTCATTTTCGGACTAACAAACGCAGTTTGCTTATTTCGGAATAACGAACCTTCGGAATAATGAATCTTCGGAATAATGAACATCACCGTCAAATCGATAGGAAAACTGCGATCAAAAGAAAATGAGTGCAATAAGCCGAGACTTCATATTCCTATGACTTGATGGAGTAAAAGTTGGCATAAAGATCAGTCCTCTCTTTAAAAAAGATTGCACGCATTCACTCTGTTAGGGGTGAATTTAAGAAAAGACTGCATTTAGAGTGAATTAAGAGTAAAAATTGTGATATTTTCACTATTTTAAGGGTGACCTCAGTGATCACTCAAGGATTTTGAGTGATCACTGAGGTCACCCCTTAAAGAATGATTAAAGAGTGAATTAGTCATAATTCATTTTTTTAAAGATAGTACTATGATCAGAAAAAAAGAGACAAATCACATTTCAAATTTAAAGAGTAATGTTCGGTTTAGAATATAAAAGAAGAATTACTATTTAGTGCACTTTATCGGAATTCATTCTTTTCTATATAACCAAGATAAAAACTACTTTCAAAAAATCAACTTAAGTGCGATTTCGAAAGCCTATTGCACTGCCCATACAAATCATGCTCGGATTACGTAATAAGTCTTTGTAAAGTCCGCACATGTCTAAAGGTAATAGACAGGGCTATTGAAATTGCTTAAGTTAATTTTTCCGAAGATTTATTGTGTTTATATTTTAAATCACAATGTGTGTTGTTGATAACTGATAATTTTTTTTTACTGTAAATTGAAGTCTCTATATGTACAACAAATTAGGTTAAGGGATTTCCTGCATATTTCAGGTATTAAGCGAGGGAAGAAAGCAACTGAGCAGGTAGTTACTGAACGTTGTATTATAGAAAATTTCAGAATCTTCTTAATTCCATTCTTACCGATTTTTAGGGTTACGATGCCCCCGTCTCACCAGGTTCGCCGCCCCTGGTGAGAGTATGCAGTTGTCTTTCTTTTTTTCTAAAAGCAATCTAGTTTGGATTGAGATTATGTGTCAGGACATGCCATCTTGCAATCTTGACAAACTTCAACATGCTCAGAATGCAGATGCCAGGGTTCTATCAACAACTGATCAGGGACATCTAAATATGAACATATTTCCCTTGTTCTCGAGAAGCTGCACTGGTTGCCGATCCCCAAGCGCACAGAATTCAGTCTTTTAATGATACCGGTACTTGACACAAGGACACTCATCTGAACTCTCAATATATCTTCTATATATATTTTGTTGTGCGCCTCGAAATAGACTATTTCTAGACAGACGGCGCCATACAAATGCCTGTCATTATAGTCATTATCATTACTCCCTGAATGTATTAGGTTTTGTGATGAAAGGCGTTTTGATTGATAGCCTTAACAAGAGAACGCTTGCTTTTTAATTTGCCAGGATTACAAATATATATATATATATATATATATATATATATATATATATATATGTGTGTGTGTGTGTGTGTGTGTGTGTGTGATCTGAAAAGGGGAGTTTACAATTATATATATATATATATATATATATATATGTGTGTGTGTGTGTGTTTTGTTTTGTTTTGTTTTGTTTTGTTTTGTTTTTTACTTCCAGGTGCAATTAGGCCGTGCAATTGGGGTTCATGGGGTGGCATTATGCCAATGAACGATAACAATTTGCTGCGATATAGTTGATCACTTAGTGTAATGAAAATCTATTAATCATCGTACTAAAAGAAAATGATGATTTTATTCTTCATAATTATAGTGAGTCACAGTATTGGGTGATTAGTATTAGCACAATATTGTATGCTTCCTTGATAAGCATTTAGCGTGCAGTGATATTTTCCTTTAACTTTTAAGGTGGCATGGTCTGAATACCAATTATGACATTATTTAACTTTTCTTGAGTATCCAGTGTTGTTGTTATTGAAATATATAAGTAAGAGATTGTCAGAGATATGGGAGGCTAGTTTAAGTCAGCCATCCCTTTTCGCCAATAATTTTTTTCTTAATGACCATAGTTCGTAACTAAACGTCTTTTGAATAGTCGATACCAGATATTAAACAATAAAAGAAAATCATATAAATACAGGTCTGTAGAAGCCTAATTCACTCACTAATAAGTATTTATGTGTATGAATGGGAATGAAGTTTTGCATGGAACACGCCACAAATTTTCTCTTGCTTTCTCTCTCTCCCTGACCACTGATATTTGACACATTAGATTAAAGGCATTGGCTAACTTTGTGAGCAGCCGATTAAAAAAAAATTCTCAAACTAATAAAACTAAAAAACTGGCATCAACCAACATGAGTCAGCACATTATGTGAAAATACCAGGTATTAGTTTTTTCCGGCATTAAACAGTAAGTTTTCAGTATTTATTGCTTCATCTTTCGCAATTTTGTCACTCAACCATGGCACAACCTCGAAAAACATCAACAACACTTAAAATACCGCAAGAAAAATCTTGTTTCACAAATCCCCCCAAAATAACTCTTGTGACTTTTGAAAAGTGACATTTTTGCCTTTAATGTCTACTCCCTCATGCATGACTTGACAGGTCAATCTCATTTTCAAACAGAAGTTAGTCAATAGGTGTAGGAACACTCCCGCCATTTTTTTTTCCTAAAAGCGTCTTCGTTAAAAAGTTATGCAATTTTGAATTAGGTGGGGGGGGGGGGAGTTACTTTTTTGTTGTGTTTATATTTTTCAAACATTGGTTCACATTTCTAAAATTTAAAAATACTTCCTGTTGTTATTATTCTTTGAAACTTTCAGACTGGTATTTTTACACTATAACCCTTATGTTTATCCCATTTCCAAGTAGCAAAATGTGTGTAATTTTTTTTTTTTATAAATTATAACAATGTTAACCAATGCCTTTAAAACCGCTAAATTTACTTAGACCACCTGTCTTATTGTTTAAAAAAAAAGAGGAAATGGTGACAGCGTTATCGAAGTCGTTATGTTCATCCCCCAGATCCCCATAACAAACCTTAAAAGTCGATTCGTTTTTACCCCATCAACCATATGCGCACCAAACTTTGTTAGAAGATAAAGGCTGAGTGGACATTCCACCGATGAGTTTACATTAAGTTCAGTTCAGTTTACATTTAAGGTAATTTTAATTACACTCATTACCTTGATTTGCAATTTGATGCCACTTGCGATAAGGAAATATTTTTTTCAGAAAAAAAAATGTTTTTCTTTCTCGAGGGAGGTGAAAAATATCGTGAGGATCTTGAAAACATACACCTATTGACCACTTACTCCTCGAAAAAAAAAATAGCATGCAAAGTACTGGTTTGAATTAACCAGTGGGTGTATATTAAAGAGCGTATACAAGGTATCGGTTGAAATTAAATAATGGATGGTCAATATCAACGTGGCACTCACAAATCACACACCAAGAAGGCTTTTCTTTAATTTCTATTCCAAAAAGTGAATTCATCATTAGGCGGATATACAGGTATTCGTGTTCAAATGATTCTGAAAATTTTTTTGGCGTATGTATGAGGGTGTGTTTGTGGGTGGGGGTGGTTGTGGGTTTGTGTAGGGGGGGGAGGGAAGAGATAGGATTGTGACATTTAGGGAGAGGCGTACGTGACGGTATGTATATGTGAAGTATGGTTAATACTTCCATCACATCAAGCACTGTACTATCGCTTAGTATAACAGGGGGGGGGGGGGGGTGTACAAGCTTTGAATGACCAATACAAATATACAATCCAAAAACCAAAAAAACAAAAAACAAAAAAAAACATGATATCCCATTAATATAGTTGCCCTGCACGGTCAGTGAATATGGCTTATGATGATGCAATGATTTTAAAAATGAAAATGAAACTTGCTATAATGCTCTTTTTTTTAATCTGCCAATGAATTAGCTCCCTCCATACGAATGCGCCACGGTTTTCACCTTCATCGTCATTAGGCCTAATGAGTGAGGTGAGAGAGGAATTATTAATAATCATCATGATAATAAACGTTATGATTTTGTTTATCAAAAGCGTGATCCGCTCTTCTCTTTAAGGTAGTAGCCCACATTTGCACGACATTGTTTCAGAACTTGAAGAGAAATAAGCCAATTTCAATCTTAAATGACAGATGTTTATGTAAAACTATCATTTTATCAAATTTACAGTATCCCGAAGAATAAGTGAAAAGGAAATGGTTTTACTCTTAAAGCGTCAGGAAGACGCCTTTACAAAACAAAGAAAATAAAAGAAATTTATGTTGAATATTTACTTCTCATTCCTAAACGGGAATGTACTGTGGCTTAAAGCAATCTAAAGAAATTTTTGTGCAGACTGAATGCCACTTGCAAATGTGGGCTACTACCCCAGCAATTGCAGGTTGGCATTCATCCCTGTTCGAGTGTGAGTATATATTACATATATATATATATATATATATATATATATATATATGTACATATATATATATATATTTTGTCCAAGGATGTTAGCACTCAGCGACGATAGAACCCAGGTCATCTCGTATAAAAAGTCAAGAGTCTTCATCACTATAATACCACAGTTCTCCTGGTAAACACATATTACTTTAGTATTCCTTATGAAAAATTACCACGGTATCATGTTGATTTGATGATATACTGTCAAATTACCATGAATTTACTATGATATACCATCAACTTACCGTGCATTTTATTACAAGTGATACACCTTACACACACCAGAAGTCATTTTGTTTCATAGAGTTGGAAGACATTTCTTTTATTTTCAATGTGAACTTCAAACACAAATCAAATGATTCAAGAAAAAATCCAAGGATATATACAACAAAACACATCAAACCAAACCAAGCCAAAATATTACATTAAAAAAAATATATCTCCGTATGAAAAATGCATGATTATTGAGAGGTTTTTTTTGTACCTATGTCAATTAATGCAGCGAATTTTCTTAAACTAAAATGAAAAATCGGCATCATATTAGTGATCGAAATGAAGACCTGAATGTATTTAAAAGATTAAAATAATAATAATTGCTGCCTAAAATGGGGCATGATAAATCATTCTGAAATCCATTTTTGTACTAAAGTCACCCCCCCCCCCTTCTTACAAGTGTCATGATAATATTCCTAAGGACAAAGTGTCGGAGGTAAATACCCCGGTCAGACCCAACTTCGGAAAACCGACCACAGGCATATACTCCGAAAATGGCGTATGGGCGTATGAATATAGAGCCCTCATCGTTCAATGTGAGGAAATGTATTTTTAAAAAACTGTTTGAGGTAAACCTGTTGTTGGACATTGGTAAAACTGGCTGAAGTAAAATCGTGAAAACGTTCTGAGGTTAAAAGAAAAAAAATGAAGTGAAACTGAGGTAAAAAAAAAACACACAAAAAAAAAACGTTTGAGGTAAACATGTCTGTGGTAACGTTCTGAGGTTTAAAAAAAACGTTTGAGGTAAACCTGTCAGTGGTAAAACTGGCTGAGGTTAAAACGTTAAAACGCTCTGATGTAGAAATATAAAACAATAAAAAAATCTAGCTTGACAATGAGGTAAAACCGTTTGAGATAAACCTGTCAGTGGTAAAACTGTCACACGAAACGCAACGTAACTTACATCAACTTTCAAACTTCAACATAGCATTTCATATTAGTTAAACTTGGGTATAAACATCTATGAGAATCACTCATCTAGTGTTATAATGAATGTATAACCTCGTAATCCTAGACTAATATATCATGTAAATAGGTCCAGATAATAGGTGATTCTCCTAAAAATTCGTATCGAAGATGACGTAATAGTTGAATGTATAATCATATACATGTATAATCATTGCGACATATCAAATCAGTGTTATTATATGTGGAGGAGACAAATCATTGGCGCTTCCTTTTGGACAGTTGGACTTGGTCGTAGTCAAATTTTATACCTATACCTATATTCATTGGTACAAGAGCTGAGGCGAAGAGCGATAAATGGTCCAGTTTCTTGCTAGTTTCATTTCAGGCCATTACTTTCATACTAACATTACTAAAGACAAGTGTTTGATCTTGTGAAAATATCAGCAGGAGATGGCCCATTCTTAACATTGATTTTTCGTTATTTTTTTTACTTTCATTTTTAACACATGACCCTATGGGGAATTTTACGGTCATAGTGAAAATATACAAGTGATGCCCCTAACTGCTCTACTATTGCATACAACAATGAACAAATGCGGATTCTTCCCTCCACAAAGAGAGGGCAGTATTCACCCTCACAATTAACTCACTTCCAGAATAATGTGAATGAAAATATACACATAATTTGATGCTCTTATTCCCAAATTCCTGAATTCACTGTTCGGCTGCTCAGCACAGTGACTTACCCCGGCCACTTGCTGGTATCTAAATTTTTATTTTCATATTTGCAGACTTGTGTTTTTGCTGTATTGCCACAGACTGCCCACAGATTATTGTGCAACACCGGTATGCGTGTATTTAACAGTTACTCGTCCTAAATGACCTCCGGATTAAAAATGGGCTTGGCTCAGCAATTAAGTTTACTACCCTATCCTGAATTTATCATCTTTTCATGTCGAAAATTCTGAAACAGCATGGAAGATGAATTTATTCAAAAACAATGAAGCAAGCTCTGCGATATCAACATCACAGTACATTATTACTGTGTTTTATTGCGGAAATGATATTATTCCTGGGCCCCGTTTCATAAAACTTGTTATCAGTAACAACTTCCACATTTCTATGACAAATTTGCTCTCAGTCAATCAGATGCAAGGATTCCAACAGCATATAACAGTTTTTGCAACTTGTTATTGATAACAAGTTTTATTGAACGGGGCCCAGAAGTTATATGAGCTTCACCAATAACAGAATGTAACCAAGAATAATATTTATAATACCTTTAAATGTATCTCTTTTGTTTTATGCACCCTTTGATGTAAATTTTCTCTTGGTAGCTTAAAAACTTGCCAGAGGCTAGTCCGACCAAGCAAAAACATATACAAAGGGAAGTCCATCTTTAAAGTGTGATTATGCACAACAATTGAATTGGATGATTCATATAACCAGTGGTTCTGGAGATCCGCATAAATCAGAATACGGCAATAAACAGGCCTATTTCAAGCTATACATCTCGAGGACGTAGACATAGGGCTTCCAATCACTTCGTATCTAGATGTGTCCTTCCGCTGAATATCCCGGATTGACCCTCATGACGTAGATGGGCTGAGCCTGATGATTGGGCTAGATCCCGGCACCTACCCGATTACCATGACACCTTTTTAAAGAGGAAACAAAAGAGACATATTAAATTTCAAATTTTAACCAGAGAGGATTTATTTGTTTCATGTATTAGCGAATGATTGACTTTCATAGCGTACAGGGGTTAATTGGGCTAGACTTCTGCCCCACCTGATCACTATGATTACCATGACCCCTGAATGGCGAAACAAGAGACGTACTTATTACAAATTTTTATCAATATAGTTTGAAGATCAATAAAGGTTCATGACCCCTTTTGGCAGAGGAAACAAAGGAGATTTATTCATTTCAAATTTCAAGGAAAGATTAGGAAAATAAAAAAGGATCGTATTCATTACATTATCCCTTTCCCAATAAAAAAAACATCTATAAATCTGACAGCTTTGAACTTGAACCTAGAAATTACGAAAATCAATGAGGGCCTCATTCATTCCATGATCGATCTTGAAAGAGGAAACAAAGGAGATTTATCTGTTTCAAATTCCCACGGAAAGCTTATGAAAATCAATAAAAGCTCATATTCATAAAGGTGGACAAAGTTAACCTGTTTGAATAGCCCACAAGTAAGGCAGAGAATTGGGTATAAGCACACCAAAAAAACAAACAAACAAAAACAGATAAGTTTAGCAGGACATGAGCTACAATCTTTCAAAAAGTTACGTATATGCCTGAAGTTTTTCCGATGATCCGCAATGTCATGTTCCCCTTAGCGGACAGTATTCACACACTCAGGTTCCTTTGGAACTGTTACTGGGTAACGCACAAGTAATTATTTCTTCTACTCGTGTTATTTTTTACACTCTAAAAGCTACGTAAACCTAATTAAAGAGATGATAATACCTGTTGGTTAAGTATTGTTTTGCGATGAAGCCCGAGACGAGGACAGAACAGGTCACGACAGCCCCCATGGAAATCAAAGCTGACGGTCATAAACAGGAACAAGAAAAATACAAATGGCAAAGAAGGAAAAAATAACGTTATTCTGCTTTCTCAGCTCTTGTAGATGCGAAATTCATGACCTCGGATGCGAAATTCACGACCCGCGATGCGAAATTCAGGACCCGTGGCGCAAACTTTGCATCCCAGTCGTGAAATTCATGACCCGTGGCGCGAACTTTGCATCCCAGTCGTGAAATTCACGACCCGTGGCGCGAAATTCATGACCTAGAATGCAAAGTTCAGGACCCGGCATGCGAAATTCAGAACCTTGGGTGCAAAATTCATGACCTGGGATGCGAATTTTACGTCGCACATGACCTGTTGTCGAGCATACTTCAGGGCCACCATAGGGGAAATGCCTTGATATCAAAATAGTTACATAGCTAAGTCAACATTTATTGATGCGAATGATTAGGTAGGGTTTTAGATTGCCAACAAAGAGAATAAAAACATTTTTTACCCGGATGTATGATTTCCGGAACGTCGCCGATCACCCAGGCACGTAATTTAATCTGTAATTTTTCTTCTCGTCCCTTTTTAATGGGTTTTCCTTTTCTTCCTTATAAACTGGATGGGTCGCGACCATTCGCCCTTTATACGCCTTTGACAATTAAAAAGTCACAGTAGTTGCACGGTACAAAACTTCGAAAGATGCAAATAAAAACTGAACTACGGAACATGTCAACTACCCTAGACGAAGTGTGAAAGTAAAAGCAATTAATTGATAACAAACTTCGAAAGATGCAACTAAAATTTAGAACAACATAGATGTTAAAGTTGCTTTTCAGTATATATTTATTATATTTGCTGATACTAAATAAACCATGATAGAGATAGGTATACATCTCTCTCTCTCTCCCTCTCTCTCTCTCTCTCCCTCTCTCCCTCTCTCTCTCTCTCTCTCTGTCTAATTATTTTCTTTGCTGGCCTTCCACTTTCCACTATTCATTGCTCTCTCATTTTGGCCGAGCATTGTTTTATGTGATCTTTTCATTTTTGATGAGGACGTCAGGACGTCAGCTCAAGCGTTGTTTATGACGACCCCATGTGTGATTTTATGTGACCACACATGTTGAAATTTGTAAATGTATGATGCATGAGGAAATGATAAAATGGACATCAAATCAAATCAAATGAATATAGTAGAGACCATTGAATTTATATTATTACTGATTTCCATGCATATTTACCAATTTCATATGGGGCCAGATAATTCGCGGTATCAGGTGCTGTGGTGGGTACCGACTCTGACAAAGGCTGTGTTGTTGCTGTTATATTACTTGTTGCTGCTGCTGATGTTTTTGTTGCTGCTGCTGTTGTTTTTGATGCCGTTGTTGTTGTTGCTGCTGCTGTTTTTGTTGCTGTTGTTTTCCTTGATGCGGCTGTTTTGGCTCCTGTGGTTGTTGTCGATGCTGTTGTCGCTGTTGTTTCTGTTGTTGATGATGCTGTTGTTGCTGTTGTTGCTGTTGTTCTTGATGATGATGATGTTGTTGCTGCTGCTGCTTTTGTTCTTGCTGCTTCTGCATTTGGTGCTGCTGTTGCTGTCAATGCTGTTGTTGCTGTTGTTTCTGTTGTTGAAGATGTTGTTGCTACTGATGTTCCTCTTTTTGCTGTTGCTGCTGCTGCTTTTGTTCTGGCTTCTTCTGTTGTTGGTGTTGCTGTTGCTCCTGTTGCTGTTGTTGTTGCTGCTGCTGTTGTTGTTGTTGTTGCAGATGATGAAATACCTACATTCATTAAGAAATTCAATTCACTGCTAAATCAAGATCTTTAATACATTGATACATGCAAGTCATATTTCTTACAAATAATGGAAGCTGAACTATTTTATTCGGATGAGTCAATCATAGGACAATTAATAAAAAGTTGAATCCTTTTAATGATGATAACAATAATAACAATTATAATAATTAATAATAATAATAATAATGATAATAATAATAATAATAATAATAATAATAATAGTAATAATGATAATAGTAATAATTATAATAATATTAAATGTAGCTTTAATATGTAGCGCCAAATCCACGCTGTGGAGTGCTCAAGGCGCATATAGAAAAAATTCTTTTCTTCTAACCTGTCTGAGGTTTTCACTGCTTTGATTGCAGAGCAGGTATCATACAAGACAACCTTCCAAAAATGTTTTCAGTTGTATATAATGTTCTGATCTGTTCATGTTATGATTATTAACATGTTAATGTTTTTGTTTTGTTTTTGTTTTTTTTTTGTTAATTTTCATGATTTAAGAGATGAAATGTCCACAGTGGAAACGTTTACAAGGAATGCAAAAACGAAGAGGAAAACAAATATGATTTGGGAAATGACAAGGGATTACAGTTTTAACCTCGTTTGATGTTAATAGTGTACAATATGTGTGTCGTTCTTGTGATTTGACTGGGTTATAAGGTTGTTGTTATTGTTGTTGTTGTTGCTGGTGGTGGTTTAATGGGTTATAAGGGTTTTTGTTTTCTCACCTGTTTCACAGAACTGCCCCGTCCATCCCTCGACGCATGCGCACTCGAACTCCTCATCTTCAATGTCGAGGATGCAGTCACCGCCATTTTGGCAGGCCTCGCTTCCACACGCTGTTATTTCTTCAGAAATAAAGAGAGTTGCGAAAAAGAGAGAGGTGTCATAACGAGGTTAAGGAGGATGCGTAGACGAAGAGGCAGAGGAAGGAGGTAAGGCAAGGTAAGAAAAGGTGACGAAATATTTTCCGAAACCCTTTAAAGACCATTACTGTTATCATTATTGGTGACAACCCACTTCACCGAAGGCCCGCGAGGCCGAGAATAGCTAATTGTAATCTATGATATCACACCGCTCTGACCAATTCCTGTGCCAGAAGGAAGTTTAATAAGTATTAAAGGGCAGCGAATGTTTTTCATTGAAGGTGTCGAACATCCGGAAACGAGGACTAAACATGCTAATTATTTCATATGCCGATAGCGCATTATTTTGTGAGGAATGCAAGTACATAACGAGAAAAGTCGGCCTCGCGGGCCTTCGGTCAAGTGGGCAGACCCCATCATTATTATTGTTATTATTATTGTGATTGGATATAGCAATACTACTATTTTTTGTTGTTATTGTTATCACCATCATCATTATCATTATTATCATCATCAATATTACTATTATTACTATTTTGATTATTGTTATCATTATAATGATAATTGTCGCTGTTATTCTCATTATTATTATCATCATCATTACCATAATCATAAACTACAACCCCCCAAACCTGGCATTTCCGGGAAAGGAAACTTACCAGGTATTTGGCAGAGTAAATTTCGTTTTATATTTGTTAATTGTGAGAGGGACATAAATATATTTCGAATTTGAATCTGTATGTGTATCTGAACGCACCGAATTCACAAGACTGTCCGGTCCATCCTTCTTGGCAAGTACATGCTGGAGTACCATCGGTTCCTGATCCACATTCCTCGTCGTCAAGACATGGCGCACAGTCGTCGGTTTCTATCAAATATAGGGAAGTAATAGATATTATGATTATGATTATGATGGTGATAATAATCATTATCATAATAATAATGATAATGATGATGATAATAATAATAATAATAATAATAATAATAATAATAATAATAGCCTTCTTGTATATAACACATCTGCACCCACCCTTTGAAAAAAAAAAAAAAAAACACTGTGGTAATTGTTGCCATGATTACACATGCTGAAGCTACGGCAACTGTTATCAGCTCAGAATTCAATTTTATTTCCAAAGTAATACGAAACATGAAATATCTTTTTCTGATACTACTTCATTGATTGTACATTATTTTCTCATTTTTGACTTTGACACCAGTACAAAACAAAAAAAAAAAAATTCTGCTGACCATGTTGACACAATATATTTAGAATGGAAAAGAGAAATCCACAAGAAAGTAAATTCACAAGAAAGCAAATCAGCGAGCATCTCAATGGTAAGTTTTACCAGCTACCCGCTCACTGCGAACCTTGTGGTCAAAACTCTGCTTAGCTTTTAATGCCCTTACTATACCTAATCTAAGATTTTAAATCAACCAAAAATGAAATATTTGGGGCGATTCTGTGCAAAGTGCTCCCTACGAATTATAGCTTTTATCCATTTATCTTGTCCGAAAATGAAATATCTTTTGATATGGCCATGTTGCATGAATCCCTTTGGCATCGATCACTACCATTAGTCAGTAGCAACATTAAAAAGATTCAGATTAAATAAATGGAGGAGGAGAGGGGCATATGTCATCTGGGACACATCGCAAAGATTCGCCCTATGGATCATGTTAAGCCCGGCGCACACTGTACGATCAGACTACGATCCGATTTTGGAAGAAATGGCATTTTCCCTTAAATATGACAATGTATTTCTTTAGTGAGATTCTTGATATCAAAAGGAATTCTGAAATCGAAATTTTGGTTTACTTCAAGCCTTTTAGTCGGAGTAGAGGTCAAATTAGCTCTTAATCGTAGGCAATCGCAAGATTGCTGTGACGTCACTACGATTCGGCATTATTTTCACTTTTCCTGCTACGAGGAGACTTCCAATAGCCTTAAATTTCGATTTTTTGTTTATACGACTATTCAACACTTTGATTATTAAGATTTTACATGTTCGAATGTTCATATCAAATGTTGTAACACAGTTTTCCGAAATCGGATCTCAGACGGATCGTTCAGTGTGCGGCGGGTTTAAGTAGTTATTTTTTTTTTTCATTTCATTTCATTTCATTTATTTCCACATATAAAAGTATACAAATGATAAAATAAATGATTAAGACCAATCTAACCTATTGTGCAGATAAGTCCAGACCAGTTGCTAGGGCACATGCACGTGAATCCACTCTCCTCGTTTAGGCATTCCCCGCCATTTTGACATGGGTTGCTTTCGCAGTAAGCCATATCTGCATGAAGGGAAAGGGGAAGAATTGCGAGACTGAATCATCTGTGCTATAACTGTTTGATTGCATACAGTCTCTGCAATCATGGGCAAGTTCAAACTATTTTGTTCCATACTTACTGACAACATCGAAGACAACTAGCATTTCTGATGTCTGTGTCAACAGAATAGCCCTATATACATGTTATACCACAGCTACGTTCTCCATGAAGTATGAAATAAAATGATAAGCTTGATGTCAGCATATGCTCGTAACTCGGTAATGCTTGATAACCGATGGGTCATCAAAATGACGCAATACATTTTCCACATACAAACCGATTCAAACAGTTTTATACATAGCATGCAAATAGTTAATAGTGAGTAGTTAAGGTAGTAGAAATCTTATGGAAATTAGTTAAAAGGAAAGTCTACCCCAGAAGTTTCTTTGTTTCAATAAAAGGAGTTAAATTTGATCAGCATTTTAAAAAAGAAATGAGCAAAATCGGTCAAAGAATAAGTCATTTATATTTTCTAATAAATTACTCTCGGCTCTGCAAATTGGCAGCACTGATGACATCATATGCGAGCAGCTCTCCATCCACTCTGTACATGAAATTTCACATTTTCTCAATTTTCTTGGAAGTTACATACTTTCTCACCCCATAGTCAAAGTATGTTATGTAAAAAACAATTCATCTGAACATACATTGACTATGGGGATTAGAAAATGTGTAACTTCCAAGAAAATTGAGAAAATGTGAAATTTCATGTACAAAGTGAATGGAGAGCTGCTCGCATATGATGTCATCAGTGTTGCCAATTTGCAGAGTCGAGAGTAATTTACTAGAAAATATAAATGAGTGTTATTTTCTTATTCTTTGACCAATTTTGTTCATTTCTATTTTAAAATGCTGACCAAATTCATCTCCTTTTATTGAAACAGTGAAAATTCTGGGGTGGACTTTCCCTTTAAATTGTTTTCGTATAGCTTTATGTGAGTGTATGATTTGATCATAATTTCGTATTTACTAAAATATAGAGGTTATATTTTATTAGGCCTAAAATAATGTTAGTTTCAAAGATGACTCAATACTTTGCCCACTATCATTTCAGGAAGCAGTTCCGTTGATACCAGTTTAATGTGTTTATTATTAAAGCCATTCTTAAAAATTTGAGCTGCATGGCCATACATGCTATCGAGTACGTAATACTGTGTAAAACACGAATCCCTGAAAATGCACTTCAAAGGCAAAAAGTGAACATATGCAATCTCACGGTGTTTCAAGCCAATATTTTCATTTTATTGAGTCGATTGATAGCCGATTCGAATTTAAATTCATTAAATGAAGTGAATTAAATTCACTTCATTTATACCAAATTCAATGTGCCATTCATAAAATGGCATATTTGTATCAAAGAAATTATTTCTTATATAATTATGCCTTATATAATTATTCTATGAATAATTTTCTTCCTTTTTTGGCATGTATTATCCATGATTATTGTTGCGATTTTATAACTTTTTAAATAATCGTATCACCTGTATTATCATGTTAAAGATTGTGATGCTCGATAGCTATCTTTTTTTTTTTGGGGGGGGGTGGTTTCGTTTTTCTGTAAAGCAGACATTACCGGTCTCACGGCTGATTGTTTTGTTGTTTCAAATAAACCTGATCAAATCTAAAAATCGTACTCCATTCACACCAATAGGCATAGGCATAGAAAGATGGGAAAGATATTATCGAACAGAAATCGATACTTTCACAATAGAATTCGGTCTCCGTCATTATGGCAATAAGGCATAACTAGGGCAATGATTGCTCAAAGTTATATGTTTTCCTGTCGTCATGGATGAGAAGTAGGATATTATCAAGCAAAAATCCATAATTTTACACTTGAATTAAAAAATTCGAACCCTTTGTCATCATGAAAGAAGGATTAAATAACTAACTGGTCAATATTCCTATCTTAATTCCTCATTCACCTGTTGACCATGTTGGCATGGAAGATTTAAAAATATATATATTACAAAACAGAAGTCCATGGTAGGGTCCATGAGAATGACCTTCTTCTACAATCGAATTTGGCTCATCCGTGTGAAAAGCTACCTTTGCGATGATATCTCTTCTTTACCATGTTTACAGTTCATCCTGGCAGGAGGTGTTCATCTTGATAGGAGGTGCGATAACTCAGTTGGTAAAGCACTGGCCTCGTAATCCGGTGACGCGGGTTCGAAATCGAAAGCAGTTAAGGCATTCATTCTTATTGCCAGGTCCCTCGGAGAGGACTTAAAGCAGTCGGTCCTCTGGGTGCTTACTTACAAGCATGTGTACTTTCTTGGTAGTCAGGTAAAACAAACCATCCGTCATTTTGAACATGAGGTCATCAGAGCCTTCACTCATGAAAAAAAGTCGTTTAAGGGGGGACAGGTAGTTTACCTAAAAATTATGGTTTTTGTGCATTTTCCTCTATTTGGTGTATTTCAGCTTGTTGAAATTGATTTATATTTGTTATGTGTACAATGGGAAATGTATTAGTGTGCATGAAATTCGACATCCCACATTCCTCATTTGCATAGAAAGAAATACATAAGAAATACTTTAGTAAAGCCTCTTTCATTAACTACTCATCCAATCTTGTTGAAATTTTGTGTCAGGATAGGTGATGTATATTAGACATGATTGAACGTTTCAGTTTTTGTGTTTTTTATTTCTTTTATTTTTTATGATTTTTCTTTTAACCAATCACACTCCAGCTCACCTAATTATGTATTCATAAGTTAATTAAGAAAAAAATAGAAATACAGGAGATAAAATTTTTCATTCAAACAACAGCTCACACATCAATTTTTCATTCAAACAACAGCTCACACATCAACAAATCAACACTCAAAATTTGGGCTTCATTCATGCATTTATTCTTACAAAATCTTTCATTGATATACATCACCTCACATGAAATCACACTTTTGTTAAAACAAAGGATATAGGCCTAATAAGCAATTATTATTATCTGGCCTAAAATTTTAGATTTTAATTCCTGAAATATATATCTATCAACAGGAATTAAAAAATGAAAATTTTGCCAATTTTTAGGGCCCTTCCCCCCTTAAACTCAAGACAAAAAAAAATCGCACGCAATTTTCGAATGATTGAGGGGGGGGGGGTAATTGCCCCCCTGCCCCCCCCCCCCCCGCTTCCGGCGCCTATGCTGCTGCTGCTACTACTACTACTACTACTACTACTACTACTACTACTACTACTACCTACTACTACTACTACTACTACTACTACTAAAAAAAATAAAAAAAAATTGAGAATAATCCAATTTGTCTGGATTACAAATCAATAAAAGTTGAATTGAATTGAATTGAACTACTACTACTACTACTACTACTACTACTACTACTTTTAATGCTAATCCTAATAATAATGACAATAATAATAATGACAATAATCATGATAGTAATAATGATAATAAAATAATAGTAAAAATAATAATGATTATGAAAATGATAACGATAATTATAATGATGATGTTAATAATACCAGTACCGATAATGTTAACAATTATAGTAAAAATAATGATCGTATTATTAGGAATGATAATAATGAAAATATCAGTTATAATCAACATCATCATCATCATCAAGAATAATAATTTGAAATAATTTTTATTTAGAAGAAACTGAATGGAATAATTATCATTTTAGGCCGAAACAGTGGTTCAATTTAGGTGGAATTAACCTTGCTGTTACTTAGCAAAATCTACCGCCCGGTGCACATTGATTTGTTTTTTCGATACCGTCACTACCTGCGCTAAACAAACAAGTATTTTGGACTTACGTTTAATTTCTATGAGTTGCATTTAAACACGAGTTGCATTTAAACACGAGTTTCTTCATTTTGCAAGGGGGTCCTCTTTCAGTTTATTGCTTATTGTGCTACGCAAAAGCTTTAAGTACTCTCTTTAAAAAATATATATCACTCTGTTCAGGGTGAATTTTAGAAAAGAGTGAATTTAGAGTGAATTTAGAGTGAAATAAGAGTAAAAAAAGGATATTCAATCTTTATTTACTCTTTAAAGCGGGGGGGGGGGGGGGGGGGCTTCAGTGATTAATCAGAACTTTTGAGTGATCACTGAGGTCACCCCTAAAATAGTGAATATCACTTTTTTTTTTTACTTTTAATTCACTCTAAATGCACTCTTTTCTTAAATTCACTTCTAACAGAGTGAGTTGCGTTCACTCTTTTTTTTTTTTCAAAAGAGAGTAATTGTAAATACTTACCCTGGCTGTTGCATCGTGGTATAATGATAGTCAATATTATGGTCAATGTTACCAGCAAGATGAAACCCCGATCAGAAGCCGTCATCATCTTGAATGCTGAACGAACCTCCTTAACACAACCCTTCTCCTTTAAACGACAGTTCCCGTAATGGATCTCGATGACGTTTTGTCTATGCACATCTTATATTTATTTTTCATACATGGTTGATTTTTCTACGAGATAGTATCAGTTGATAGTGATTTGTTACTGACAAATAAGTTGTGTTCGGAAACCCCGAGGGAGGGAGGGGGGGGGGGGGTACTGCCATTACAAGGTGGACACCATGCTCGTGCACAGAAATGCGTAAAATGGCGTGTTTTTCACGGACGGGCGATGTACGCGCGTACAGTGAAAAGGGTATTATGTTTAGGGTATTCTGATATCGAAGGATAATTGCTTGTTTCGGGTCCATTTTGAAAGTCCATGTACGAGCATGGTGTACACCTTGTAATGAAAGTGCCCCCCCCCCCGGTCGGTAACTGAAACAGAAAATTATCACAATCATTATTCTTCGTTTTTTGGATTTGATTTTCTGTCATTATAGAGATATAAATCTGTGACCAACCTTGTTGCTTTTAGATGTCAGTAAATATATCGCTTTGATATATATTATCCTTTGAGTGTTTTATCCTGTGTTTCATTAGCCTACCACACAGTCCAGCAGGTCACATAGAACGTGTTGAGTGAAAAGACTTGGACTGCTTGTATTTTGTAATCTTCGTTTGTTCAAGTATGATAGTCTTGAAGGGACATCGCAAATCATGAACATCAGTGCCAATATTCGCGGCTAAGTCTGCGATATCGCACATTTGATCGGGAATATTGACGCCAGTATTCACGACATTGCTTAATTACAAATATTGGCGAAGATATTAACGACGAAATTTGCGCCTTTGCAGACTCAGTCGCGAATATTTTTGCAATTAAATATTTGCAAAGTCGTGAATATTGGCGCCGATATTCACAATTTGAGATTCACGACTTTACATATATTTCATTTCTGAAAGTCTGCGATGAAAATCTGTGGCTTTGCAAATATTTAATTGGAGACTTTCTTCTTGAATTTCTTTTCTACGACCTATGTGGTAGACACTTCAAAAGGCCAACCCAAATGAAAATGGCGACGTCTCATCAATATTCATGAATTACGTTCTGAACACCTCATACTCATGGGTGTTTTTAATCAAGGCTCATCATCCAGCAGGTTGCTTCTACTCTTCTCTCCCTCCCTATCAACACCCCCCCCCCCCCCCATCACGCTCTCTCCCTCCTCCCTCTCCCTCTCTTCCTCTCGTTCACAACACACACATATACATTTCTATGCAAGTGTTTACTTATTTATTTCTATTTATATAAATGCACGTAGATATAAGCAAGAAGCTAAATAGAACTGCTGAAGTAGACCTGTGCAGTATGCAAATAAAATGAATGAAATACTCCCAGGACTACTGGGAGGTAGTAATCAGTGGCGTAACTACGGGGGGAGCACGGCCCCCCCCCCCCAAAAAAAAAAAAAAAAAAAAAAAAAACCAAACAAACAAACAAAAAATAGGAAAGAAAGGAGAAGGAAAGAGAAAAGGAAGGGGAAACAAGGAAAAGGAAAATGGTACATCGCGGAAGCGCTCGCTAGCATTTAAGTAACTTAACCACTGCCGATGCTATTATGAAAGGAATCAGTTTGAATCTTTTGTCTCAATCTATAGGCTGCTATTGTTCCACTCACAGAATGATAGTAATATAACCACATCTAGGGCCCGTTGCATAAAACTTACTATAATAGTAACTTTGCTGTTATAGTAACTCTTCATGGAATATTGGCTTTTGATTGGCTGTTGAGTATGGCATGTTGCTCAACAGCCAATCAATCAAAAGCCAGTATGCCATGAAGAGTAACTATAATAGCAAAGTTACTATTCTAGTAAGTTTTATGCAACGGGCCCCTGGATTTCACTCCAAGAAGTTTACCTAAAAGGGACCTTTCAGTAGATGGCCTAGACAAAAAACTAAAATTCTAATCTGATCGTTCGCTAGTAGGCCTATAAAAGCTAGAAACAAGATGATTTCGGGCATAGCAATCATTTTCAGAAGCGATTTAGCAAAGTTTCATAATATTTTGGCAACGAGGAGGTTCACAAAATTACAAAAACATCTGGTGTAATTTGCTGATGAATCCATATTGTACGGTATTTGTGGGGGGCGGGTGGGTGTCGCTGAGTTTGCTCGCTTGTAAGAACAGAATGGTTTCGGACGGAGAGCGAGGTAACTAAAGGGATTCATATTCAGCACACAGGGGATTGAGTGGATTATTTAGATATATTTTGATGACGAAATAACATTTCTACATTGAAAAAATGAGTATATTTCTCCTCGCTCGCTGCGCTCACTCGTTAAGTGATTGTTTTAGTGTTGTTGTTTTTTTAAGCAAACGAATCGGGCGAGTGAGGTGACCAAATAAATAATTTATATGTTTCATAATATGCTCACAATGTAATTTACTGAAGGGGTTAATGTGTGCTTCCTCGCTCGTAATGGTTAGAGACCAGGGAGGTGCTAAAATAGTCAATGGCAGCGAGGTGAATAGATATTTAATCAAAATATCATATAGGCCTATAGTGGTCAGTGTATTTTACAGTGTATAGTTTACAGTGTATTTTAATAATACAATAATAAGTATTTTATTGCAAATAAAGTTGTAATTTTCGCTCGCTCGCAAAATTTAAAAACAGGGTATGTAGCAAGATGCATCATTTTTCCAAATTTTAAAACACTTCACGTCCCTAAAGACACCTTGGTTCAAAATTACTGTAGTTATTGTCAACATGATAGAAATAACCACACACACACACACAAACTTTTCCACTCGGTGCTGTACGCAGCAGGGGGGCAGGGTGGAGGTTGCCCCCCCCCCCCCCCCCCCCAGAAATTTTGATGCTTCCCTTTTTTTTGACTGAAAATTGTCCAAAAAAATCCACCAAAAGTGTGTATCAGATCCTTCAATTTCAATTTTAAAAAATGCAAAGCACCCTTATGACCAGCTCGGTCGCTTCGCTCCCTCGCCTTCGTATTTCTTAAAAAATTTTATGCGTCTTGCCCCCCCCCCCCCCAATGCGTTGACCCACGGTATGCCACTGGTAGTTATCCTCCACATGTTATACTTGGAGCCAAAAACAGGATAGTATTCGTAGTGGGTTGTATATACAACGAATCCAAAAATATGAACAAAATAGTAATTTCAGTTATATTTTCTTCCATTTTTGTTCCATTTTAAATCATTTCATTTCGCTGCTGACACTGTCGTATAGTAGCAAATTACGTCTTATACAGTTGTACGCATTTATGGATCGATGCGCTTCTGCCAAGTTAGCTCATCTAACACTCTTTAACAAATCGTTCAAAATTGTAATGAAACAGAAACACCTTCCATCATTGTAAAAGGCATAGACAAACCATTTATTTAAAAGATATTACAAATTGCAAAGTTACTGACAGTTATTCTTTCTGAATGTTACGATTGCTTTTTTCTCAATCATGTCAATGTTTAAGCTGTAATGTAATGAGTTTATAAGCAGATAGTGAAATGTATTTGCAATCTCAAGTGAATCTCAAGTGAAACACGTACTGGAGTCAGAGTCGGCAATGTGTGACCAAATTCAGGGGTTGTTATGTGATATGGATTGTGATAATATTTATTCCTTCTGAATTGGTTTCCTCATTCATATATCATGGCTATGTCTGAAACATGTACCACATACATGACATACCACTCCCTGACTGTCCCTATCTGTAATGTGAAAAAAATGTATTCTAAACGTTTCGAGTACAAAATATATCAGTAATAAGATTTCACTAACCTATCTATTACCTTCCCTAAAACCATGAGAATTCCAACTCATACATGATATCCATTATTATTATCTATACAAGACATCTGAGCAGGTCAGTTTTTGAATAATATCGACTCAATTTAGAGAAAAGTCCATTTCAATCAGAGAGCCAGGGCCCGTATTCAATAAACTTCTAAGACATTTTGCTTAAGACTAGGTAATTTGTCTTAGCCATTTGCTTGTCTAAGAAATCTGTCCTAACGATATTCTATAAACATTGGGGCATTGCTCTCGAGTAAGACAATAAATAAGACGAAATCTTAGACTAGGTGACGTCATTAAGACTTGCCAAGTATAATCGAGTTGAGCGACACAACTGCAGCCACAATTTGCCTATGCATTTTGTGTGTAAAAAGAAAAATCGCACCGTACGAAAAATTATCACCCTCGGCGTTAAACGATATGATCTAATTTTGGCAACATATGTCATATCTCTATCAAGGCCAGTCCATATTATTTAATCATCATCTTTATCATTACTATTATTATCATTCTAATCATTATCATTACTTTATACAAAGTAAACCAATCAAACAGAGTAAAAACACAGCAGTACACAGTAAAAACGCTTTATACAACCTGGTTTACTATATGAACTGATCAGGTATTGTTTAAAAGTTTAAACAATTGTTCAAAGTTTTAAACAGCAGTGTTTAATTTTTAATATTATTGTTAAAAAAATGAACATTGTTGTTTAACATTTTAAACGCTTGTTTAAAATTTTGAACAATACCTGATCAGTTCATATAATAATAATAATGATAAGAATATTCCGTTCTTGTCATAGCGCATATCACGTTATTATATAGTAAACCAGGTTGTATAATATTTATACAAGTTGTTTAATTTTATTTTCACTGTGTAGAATATGCACAAAGAGTCACATGTACGCCAGGAAAGACAGTTTTGAAATACATAGCTGTCGTCTTTTTTAATTCATACGATTTTACATAAATTCAATTACAATCATGAGAAAAAGAGATACAACATATAACAAACTAAAAAAAAATATTTCTATACACTCAAGATAACTTTTAAGCTACAGTGGAAGTTACAAATGTGACTGTTCACTAACTCTAATTCATTATAAGACTTTATGAAACATATAAGGATTCATTATAAGACACATAGGACGAATATTTACATGTATAAGACATATTAGATGTGAACGATTCCTAGACTTTTAGGATACAGCTATATGATACAGTGTGTATTTTCTTTACAATTTTAACCGTTCAAGTTTCCAGCCGCTATTAGACAGTGGATACCGTGTGAATAATTCACTTTAACATATGATAGTTTTTATATATTTATTTCGAAAATATACAACCATGATATACAAAGATTGTTTTTGAAAAATTACTTCAAAATTTCACTTTTCAAAATTCAAAGTTGATGCATATAAGTTTTTGTATTCAACAGAGCTAAGCTTTTATTTGTGAAAATAAAAATCGATTCTAATCTAAATACAGTTCCTAATTATGTGTAATCCTCGTTGCTGATGACTGCTTAGAATTTTTCAATTCTACGTGTCTGTGCATACTGAGATGATTGTTTTTAACATCTTTGTCAAACAATATTTACACCATCATCATTAATTAAGTAATAGTATTTTCTTTTTTCATATATATACCGGTACTTTGTATTTCGCTTGACATTATTTTGTGCTCGACTTTCCCTTCGTTAACTAATTGAGCATGCTCATCATATCTTCTCCTCAGCACCGATCCGATTACGACGGTCCCTTTTGAAAATGGAAAAGGAAGATATTGATGCTTTACAGTGTCACGGAAAGATAACTGAAAAATGATCAGATTAAGTATTGCAAGTAATGAAGAACTTTTTGTGTAATACCTTGTACATTACAATGTGCTATAAAGGCGTGAAAAAAACTAGAACACTGGGAATCCTTTCACAGTACTATTTTATAATCAGTTGACTATATTTTTCGTAACATGCTGGGATTCTTTGGATTCATTGAATTGACTCCTTTACCGTCAGCAAAGTTTGAAAAAAATACTGTAGTAATTGTGATGAAAATCACGATAAATATGAATGAATTACGTAAAATTCTTAAATTCCCCCAACAAAGATAGGAAATAAGAAGGTGGGTACGTCCCTCTGCCCAGAAGTAAATCTGCAAGTGAATGTTTTTTCTACTCCCAGTTTTAATCCTCCTAAACGTAGTATACGCGCATGTCTTCCGTCCAATGGGCAAAGATGGACCGACATTATTTAATGCGCTTTTATACGCTTATTTAAGGTTAATCTAGCCCACAACCGAGGTTTAAATCATGTTTCAAATAAACCTCATTCGAGAACTCGGGCCTACGAGTTTATGGACGTGTCTAAACATACCTGGTTTTGAGGTGTTGCTTCATCATACACGCAGAGATGAGGAGTGACAAGACTAGTAGACATGCCACCCCCACGGTGATCAAACCTAAAAGCGCAAACAAAAACAAGAATCTGAGAACTCCGGTGTGATATTTATTCATATCAGATTTTTTTTTCTTTCCTATCTCAAGATAGTAATATTAATTAATGATCAACACAAAAAAATAACATCCAATGGAGATTAAAGATATCATTAAACAACTAAAGTATGTACAAGAACCCTACTTAATTTATCAAAGAAGGAATTGCATTTATCAGTGTTTATTAGTCAAATTGAAAAAAAAATGATTGCACTGACAAAGTGTTTCAAGAAAACTATATTTTTAAGGATGATAATTTTGATACAATCTCAAATGATTAGATAATTATGAACCTAAAAAATTTCATGAAACATTTATCACAGTGTTGCATTACTAGTAACCAATATGTTTCAAGGTCCTTAAAGAAACATGATTTCGATAACACACGGATAGTTTGCATGTGTTTAGTACTACATATTATATAATCATACCTCTTTTTTGCCATTTCTGTTATCCCACTAGTTCTTGTTTCTATTGGGTTTTTTTTTTCATACAATAAGGTGCTTATCCACTTCATGGTGATTTGTACCATCTTATCTATCTGAAATACGTGGTATTTCTCTGAACCGCAGATGGTATTTCAAGTAATAAGATAACTTTTCGCCTATTCTGAACGAATAATTATGTTGGTTTATAACTAAAGTTTTTGGTTTATAAAACTAAAGATATATATATATATATATATATATATATATATATATATACATATAAGAATCAGAGTTGGTAGTAGAATGCCAATAAAAAATAAAATCATAGATTTTAAAAGAAAACGGAGCATAGCCCTCAAAAATGAAAGGCGAAGTCACACTCTTCGTCAGTGCCCACGGTGTGACAAAAAGATGTAAATCAAAATCCGTTTCTGAAACAGACGAAAAAACACGTCTGACGAAGAGTGTGACTTCGCCCTTCATTTTTGAGAGCTATGCTCCGTTTTCTTTTAAAATCTATGATTTTATTTTTTATTGGCATTCTACTACCAACTCTGATTCTTGTACTATTTAGATGCCAAGCAGACTAATTTTCAAATATATATATATATATATATGAAAAAAAAACATACGATTCCACGTGAATTTACCAATAAGATATGATGGCATAGAATCCTCGATCATGTCAACAGGATCTGTGGTGGATGCCAAAGCTGATTGAGACTGCGTGGTAGTCGTAATTCCTGAAATTCAAGAAGAAACTGTCATGATTTGGGGTAAGGAAGTTTACTTCATTCTTTTTTTTCACCAAAGTCTTGTAATCCGGATTGCAGTCCAAGGAGCGTTTCATGAATTTTCTTGTCAATGTTTTTTTTAATTTTTATTTTTACTGACAACTGTTATAAGCTACTGAAATCCTTGCATATGATTGGCTGAGAGCAAATTTGTCAGTAAAAATCACTGACAAGGCACTTCATGAAAAGCTCCCCAGGAAAATAATGGAGAAGAACACAGTGTGACCTTGTGGAAGAAAGAAAACTAATAATAAACCTTGTGAAATAAACCATTAAATACACGATACGTGGCGGAGTACAAGATGTTTTATTGTTGTTGTGCATCCATCTGTCCAGTGAATCATTCTTATCTGCCTATTCGAGAATGACTGTAGCTTTGTTACTAGATAGCTGACGTCACTGCAATATGACAGCAAAAATATACAAACAAAACGCATATTTATTTACCTGTATCACAGTGCTTCCCTGCCCATCCTGTTTCACAGTGACATGAATATCCGCTGATTTTATTTTCACATTCCCCATCATTCATGCATGGAGAATGGATGCACTCGTCAATATCTGTTTACGTGACATGTGAAATGAGGTTTGTAGTCTTATGGGGTGTTGCAAGAAAGTTGCAATCGATTGCAAGTTGCAACTAATTGTCACTGGCCAATCAAAATCATTGTTGCATGCATGTATTCTTAAAAGGGCAGACCCTGAGCCAATCAGAATGGTTGTTTCAAAATTAGCAATTATTTGCAATTGATTGCAACTTTCTTGCAACACCCCATTAGAATATCACAGAGTAATCATGTGACCTACATCATGTACATCATCTGACTTTCTATTCTTTACTGTAGCCCTAAACTTATGTGTACCGAAAATGCGGCAAAGCTGACAATTTTCTCTTGCGACTTTCGCAACTTTCATGTCTAATATCATTAACTTAATTTCTCCTTATCTTCAGCCCGCACTGAGATTCCGTTGAATTCATTCATTTAAATTGAGACACTAATATTGAAAAATTGGTAATCATTGATTCCTCTTTAATAATTATATTTTTTCTTATATTTACATGAAAATATTAAACATTTTCTCAATTCAGTCTTGTCTAGCCATTTAATTTCCGTATCCTCCTCATGCATAGAGCATTGATGTATTCTTGGACATATCTAGGTAAGATGGGATGTTCTAATCAACTTTAATGTACTGTTTTTCATGCGATACCAAATAGCTAGATGATTCTTATTATTCCTATTATGCTGAAATATTGCTTATAATAACGTAGTAAAGATTAGATTTACCATTTTCACAGTTGTCCCCTGTCCATCCAGAGACACAGTCACAAATATATCCCGCCCTTTCGCTTACACATTCTCCACCGTTTAGACACGGAGAGCTCATGCATCCATCTTCCTCTGTAAGTAATATGAGAATGAATGTATTTCGTCAGAAAGAAAGAAAGAAAGAAAACATAATTTTCTCTTCTCTTTTATCTCTCTCACTTGTGGTGAATCGCCAATGAGTTCTGGACTGAGTTTTGGAAATAAAAGCGCATTTTCACCTTTAAAAGAAGCTACTTATGATGAGCATTACCCCTGGTTAGGGGCACATTATGTTTCTCGTTTTCTCCCATACATCGTTCATACATGGAAAACTGGTGCATGTTTCTAGCTCTTGGTGCAATATACAAATAAATTACCAGCTTTGCTTACTTTCCACAAATAACAAGTGCTGTAGAACGGACTAATCATTTTCAAATCCTAAATCACGATTTTGATATGTATCAGTTATAGGATTTTGGGAGGAAAGATCCCGTAGTCACCATGGTTGCAGCTTCTCCTTTCCCCTCCCAAGCAAGGGTGATGCCAAAATACAAATAATATCTATGATAGTGTATATTGATAACTTGGTTAGATATGTTTTCTTCTCAGCTGGAAAATATTCATTCAGAGTATTATTTGATAATGTCAGTTCCATGCATTAGATTTGGGGAAAAGATCAACAACCTATCAAAGTTAAAAACAAGCAAAAACAAAAACAAAACTTACCACTCTCACAGTGTTCTCCTGTGTATCCGGAGCTGCACACACAGGTATATCCACGCTCTGCATTTACACACTCTCCACTGTTCATACATGGAGAACTCATGCATTCATTTGTATCCGTGCTGGCTGTAAGTTATAAAGATATTTACAACCCATCAAGTTATACATGTCTAAATAATTGATGATCATTTGTATATATTATGACTGTGATTGATTTCAATGAAAAAAAAATACCCCCCAAAAGTTATAAAGATGCTTACTTTAGTTAATTGTCATGTATGTGTAATCCCTTGTGAAACCGCAGTTGCTTCAGAAATAGAGATATTGGAGATGTACATTTCAATCAATTTGCTGATATTGATTGAAATGTACATAGATCAATTTGCTGATATCGACTGAATGTACATTGTATAAAAATATTAGAGATGTAAATTTCAATCAATTTTCTGATTATTGATTCATATAATAAATTTTATGGAGCTAACCTCGATTAGCATATGCTATTTGTTAGCTCCCTTCACCAAGATGAATATATCACTGCGAATTATCAAAATGTAAGTATTACTGTGATTTTGGTAATAAATCCAATTCATTCAAATCGGTACAGTCAACATAATCATTGGTAAATGCTAACAGTGTTAAAATTCAATAAGGTATGGATTCGCTTTCTGTAATTAGATTTCTTTTTTACAAAACAGGTATACTGCAGAATCAAAAATTCAATCATTTAATCAAAGTTTTGGGTTAGTGTTTTTTATTCTTTACGTCATGGTTAATTTTCCCTATCTCCGGCAGGGAAATATTTGCCACAGCTCCGTGTAATATTTACTGTAAGTCCAGGTCTAGAATTTGGAGAAGCCGACTACTTGATTATGAAAACTTATACGGTAACCTGTAGTTTCGCAGTGGTCTCCTGTGTTTTCGGATCCGTCTCCAACGTCGTCACATTCTCCACCGTTTGTACATGGAGAACTTGTGCAAGAATCAGTCTCTGCCATGAAAATCAATTGTTAGTTTATATGTGTCTTTATTAAAAAGTAAATTAATGACAGAGTGACCAGGTGCTCCAGGCTTTAATATTTCAGTTTCAAATTCAATAAATTGATAACTATAGGTATGTAAATTCTTTGCTTGGTTACGAAATTGTCTGCCCTATTGAGCTGAAAAATATTTCATCACAACAGTGTAATAATGAATAACAAAATTGCTTCTTTATTTTGAGGAAATTTTATTAAAAAAAACATATCAAAACTTAAAAGTTTACTACCGATTTCACAGTGTTCCCCTGTATATCCGGAGGTACAGTTGCAGACATATTCACCCTCTACATCCAGACAGTCACCACCATTCATACAAGGATAACTGGAGCATGTATCTGGTTCTGCATGAAATAGTGAATTAATTTGGTTAGTTTCTCTACACAAAAATCGGGTGATGTAGAATGGAGAATTATCAGTTTTTAATTCGATTGTGCTGTGTTTCATTTATTGGCTTTTGGAAGGACAGACCTGAGAGATACAGTTATTTAGTTTTCCCCTCGCAAGCACTGGTGACGCCAAACACTGAAAAGTAGTATCAATCACTGCGGTGACTCCAAACATTATTATTATCAATAACCAATCAAAAAATAGAACTCCGGCAGTCGCCGGTAACTAGAAAAAACATGCAGACTGATGGGTGTTTGAGTTGTGAAATTATTTCAATTGGTAGGAACAAGGGGTAATGATATGCACTAATTACCCATAAGTTTGGACATGAGGATGCAGACTACTTACCAAGTTCACAGTGTTCCCCGGTATAACCGGAGGTACAGTTGCAGATATATCCACCCTTTATATCCACACAGTTGCCACCATTCATGCAAGGAGAACAGGAGCATGCATCCGGCTCTGCATGAAATATTGAATGAATTTTGATTAATTCAAATAAATATTATCAATTGTATATAGACTACTTTTTGAGGGATATGCAAAGCTTCGCTTTTAAGCATTCCTCTCCATTTTCAACATTTATTTATATACTTACTTTAAAAAATTCGATTGTTTGAAAATTATTCTTATTTTGTGCATTATGTTAATAATGATTATTTTCTGATGTAATTGTGTTATTTACAGTTTAAAAAAAGGAAAAATAAATGAAATGAAATGAAGTGAAATGAAATAAAATTTCTTTTACTGTTATACAAAGTTAGGTAACGTAGAATAGACAATCATATTTTTTCATTCAGAATCACGATTGTGATGTGTAGCATTTATGGATTTAGTGAAGGAGAGATCAGATCAGATGGTTACAGTGAATCATTTTTTTTTTCCTTCTCTCAACCATTGGTGATATATGATAATACCTTTTACGTTTGGAAATATGGCGGCAGACTACTACTTACCAATTTCACAGTGTTCCCCGGTATATCCGGAGATACAGTTGCAGACATATTCACCCTCTACATCCAGACAGTCACCACCATTCATACAAGAAGAACTGGAGCACGGATCTGGGGGGTCATCCGACGAGCTAGTCACCCACGAGTCATCCGGCCCTTGAGCTAGACATTGAAAAAATAAGATCGAAGAATCATACATCCACGAGTCATACAGCCCACGAGCAAGACAATAAGTAAAAAAGGCCCAATTAGAGCTAAACACTAGGTAAATTAGGCCCACAAGTTAGACAATTAGGGTTGTTTTTTGTTGTTTTTCCTCCCAAGCACTGGTAACGCCCAACACTGAAAAGTAGTATCAAGCAATGCACTGGTGACGCCACATTCTGAAAGTAGTATCAATAATTAATGAAGATTAAAAATTACACTTGCAGATAATCCACCCTCTATATCCAGTTAGGTAACGTAGAATAGACAATCACATTTTTTCATTCAGAATCGCGATTGTGATGTGTAGCATTTATGGATTTAGTGAAGGAGAGATCAGATCAGATGGTTACAGTGATTCATTTTTTTCCTTCTCCCAACCATTGGTGATATATGATAATACCTTTTACGTTTGGAAATATGGCGGCAGACTACTACTTACCAATTTCACAGTGTTCCCCGGTATATCCGGAGGTACAGTTGCAGACATATTCACCCTCTACATCCAGACAGTCACCACCATTCATACAAGAAGAACTGGAGCACGGATCTGGGGGGTCATCCGACGAGCTAGTCACCCACGAGTCATCCGGCCCTTGAGCTAGACATTGAAAAAATAAGATCGAAGAATCATACATCCACGAGTCAAAAAGCCCACGAGCAAGACAATAAGTAAAACAGGCCCAATTAGAGCTAAACACTAGGTAAATTAGGCCCACAAGTTAGACAATTAGGGTTGTTTTTTGTTGTTTTTCCTCCCAAGCACTGGTAACGCCCAACACTGAAAAGTAGTATCAAGCAATGCACTGGTGACGCCACATTCTGAAAGTAGTATCAGTAATTAATGAAGATTAAAAATTACACTTGCAGATAATCCACCCTCTATATCCAGACAGTCGCCACCATTCACACAGGGAGAACACATGCCATGTGGTAATGTGGTAAGAACAGGTGGTAAAGGTATGTGATTATGTATAGGAATGTGGCTGTAGACTACTTACCATTTTCACAGTGTTCCCCTGTATATCCAGAGGTACAGTTGCAGACATATCCATCCTCTATATCCAGACAGTCACCACCATTCATGCAAGGATAACTGGTGCATGCATCCGGCTCTGCATGAAATGTATCAATTTTGGTTACTCTCTTTGAAAAAAAAAACACGAAAGTTTGATTGAATAGATAATCATTATTGTGAATTCCACCCGGGAATTCCATATCATGACTGTGTTTCATATCAGTTATAGATTTGGAGAAGGAGAGACAGTTGGGTTACAGTGATTCAGTTTTCCTTCCCTCCCAAACAATGGTGAAGCGAAACACCGGAAAGTAGTATCAGACACTGGTATACCAAACACTGAAACATAGTATCAGTAAGTTACTCCCCCCCCCCCCCAAAAAAAAGGGAAAAAGCTTACCGATTTCACAACGTTCCCCTGTATATCTGGAGATACAGTTGCAAAAATATCCACCATCTCCATTCAGACAGTCGCCACCATTCATGCAAGGATAACTGTTGCATGCATCCAGCTCTAAATGAAATAATGAATTAATTTTGGTTAATTTCTTTTCACACACTACAAGAACATGTGACGTAGTATTGATAATTATATTTTTTTCAGTTCAGAATCACGACTGTGATATGTAGCAGTTATGCAAAGCAGTTCAGGGAAAGAGAGGTCAGATCAGATGGTTACAGTGATTCAGTTTTTCCTCCTCCCAACCACTGGTGATAATTATGTGATAATTATATTATAATGCCTTTTATGTTTGGGAACATGGCGGCAGACTACTACTTACCAATTTCACAGTGTTCCCCTGTATATCCGGAAGTACATTCACAGATATATCTAATATTCTCTCCATCTAAACATTCTCCACCGTTGAGACACGGAGAACAATCGCATTCGTCTATATCTGGAAATGATATGTGTATTAACGGTTTATGTACACGTGGAATTCATATAAAAAGAGGAACAGATGCTTGATTCATTTAATCTAGTTTAGTTTTGTTTTGTCTAGTTTAGTTTCGTTTAGTTTAGTTTCTCATTTCTCATAACAAAATACAAATGAAAAACCCATATTCCTACAACAGAAGTACATAACGATATACATACACAGTGGATAATTAATATCTCAAATTAACAAATGGAATTTGATAGTGGATAAAACAAAACTGAAGGAGAAATGAGAGGAAATTAGCCAAAAATGCATAGCTTGTAAGAGGTGGCTGATTCCCTGTATTATTAAACAATTGTCAAAAAAAAAGGAGACAAGCTACTGAGAATCAGTTGTGGGAATCCAGTTTAAAAAGACTATAATTAAACATGAGAAAAAAACAACAAAAAAAGAGAATTCTGGCAGTCTCTGCGAAAAAAACTCTTGGACGCTTCAAAGAAAATGGGTCAAGTTTATCGACTTTTTGTAGAAATAATCCAACTACCTGCGTTTTATCCCGCATGGAAGGCAAAGACGCGTAACGTAATTGCAGCGTCCCAATATGCCACATCACTTCAAATTTGATTGTATTTTTTCTCCCTCTAAGTACAAAGGGGGAAAATGAAAAAAAGATATATGTTGTGGATGTTGTTTCAGGGATGGGGCGTTAGCGTACGGGGCCCTATTTTGTAAGGTGGTTGACGGCTCTCATCAATTTTCTAGATTCTCAACTCTGTGGAGAGAAGTGAGCCAGCAAATATTTTGTTATATTTAGGTTATTTTCCATCCATTACACTTTACGAATTGATGTAAATAAGGACACAAGTAGATAATATGGCTATTCGAATAATAAGATAGGAGCTACCTGATTATTATCAGGTTTTCAGGGCTCCCCCCCCCCCCACCACCACCACCACCACCCCCTTCCCCCAGCCTGCACCATCCAGCGTCATGATGATAGACCTGTTTACTAATGTATTCAAATTTATACCCAGTTTCTCTCCAGAATCCTTGGTTACCAACTATTCAGTTCGCTTGCTATGCATACTGGCATCTGAATAGATGGAATCCATACATAAGTTGTTGCTATGTCGGGCAAGCCTCTGACAAGCTTATTGGTTGTCAAAGGAAACTTTTGTTCAACAAATATGCATTAAATTAGTAAACAGGTTAGTCATGCTATTGGAAGGTGATCGATTAAGCCCATATGAAGTATGTTTCGGTATCTTACTTTTCTTGCACCTTCTCCCAGTCCATCCTGCATGGCACTGGCAAATCGATGTCCCATCCTCCAGATCGATACAGGTCGCATCGTTTTGACATGGATCATGACTACACTCAAACTCAACTTGAAATGATAAATAAGGAAAGAAATGCCAATAACAGAGTTAAAGTAGGTATCAGTCACAGGTATCTCCAAAGAGTGGATCACATATTGTCAGAACGATAACTATGACGTTTCTCATTAAAAAATAATTAATAACAATAATAGTTGATTCTTTTAGAGTGCTCATGTGTGGCAGACTTGACTCTCCTGGGGCTCTTCTCAGCCATGAAGTGTGCAAACAATTGAATATATAGGCTTACCTATGAGTATGTTAATTTTCGTGTTTTCTTCTCATTATGAATTTTATCGTTGGCAAGAGCAGACATTTAAACATTTAAAAAAGACAAAGCCAGAAAGAAAGATTAGTCATTGTTGTTACCGCTGCTAAAAGTGATATTAAATCCTCCCTCAGAATTCTCCGAATTGGTGTGCCAGTGCAACCAGACGTTATCCGACTCGAAAGTGAACGTCTTGTTCCTTCTCATCACGCCGGTGTAATCTCCACTCAGCTTCGGGTAGTCGTCCGGAGATAGACTATCGTCCGGATAAACCGCATACCCTTCTTCGTACGACAGATAGTCCTGATCCTCTTCCGACATGAAGTAGTGGATGACGAAAGTAATGGACCCGGCCATGTTGATTCGGATGAGGTAACTGCAGTCGTTGTCGTTGCCATAGTACATGGGGTAGTTCGGGCTGGTAATGACTCCCGTTCGATTGTGAAAATTTTGGCCGCACAACGGGATGGACGCAGCTACATAAGGCAGAATGATATATACTGTTCATGTTATTCGCAAAGAATTAAACTTGAAAGATAATTAGAAGTTTAAGAGCATATTTTCCCCCAAATACAGTGGTATTAAACCCCGGCAGGATGATGCCGTGACCAATTTTTGTTTGTTTGTTTATTTTTTGTTTGGTTGGTTCGTCTTGCTATGTTTGGTTTTTGCTTTGTTTGGCTTTTGGGGGGATTTTTGGGGTTTACTTTCGTTGTTGTTCTCTTCTTGTTTAAAGAGAGTGTATCTTATTGTGTTAATGGTCATGTTTTTGTTTCTCTATGTTTGTGTTTGTTTGTTTTGCTTTAGTGTTGTTGTTCTTCTTCTTTGTATTGGGAGTACTGTCGATAAGGTTGATTGCACTTTCAATCGTCTCTCGTCTGGATCTAGGTCTATAAAATACGTACCAGTTTGCTCCAAATCACAGTTCTTTCCTTCGTACCCCAGTGGACAATGGCACATGTACCCGTCCTCGCTGTCACCACGAATATTATCGCACGTAGCGTCTCCAAAGCACGGATTGCTGGCGCATGCCTCTGTGTCGAATAAGATATGATACCTTATATTTTTATGGCAAAATGAATGGCGCAACGATATGTGAAATAACGATGTTAAATATCAAATAAGAGAATAACCATGTCGTTGTATGAACATTTCTGACAGGGAGATGTTCGATTCTTCATCCTAAGATTTTATTTATTTAGTGCTTCGACGTTTCTGAAAGGAGGAAATGGGCGGGGAATGCAATATTTGAACAAGGGAACATCCCATTCTGTTTTATTTTACTACTTTATGACATCAGGGCCCCGTAACAAAAAGCTTAGCAATTAATCGTACGATCGATCTTTACGATTGATTTCATTGACCACTATGTGCAATCAATCGCAAAAAATTATTGTTCGATCAATCGCTAGGCTTTGTGTAACGGGACCCTGGTTGGAAGAACCAACAATCAATTTGAATCAAACTAAGAAAAATGTTAACACTATCTGACCTATGATAATGATCACAGGGCAAAAAAAATCGTAAATCATTTGTTTTGAAAAATGAATCTGGAAACGGCTAGTAGAAAAAAAATAAAAAACCTAAAATAAATACCTGGGCAAGTCTCTGTCTCTTTATTTGTCACCCAGGCACCATAGTAGCCGCATGTTAACACTTGATCTGTTCTCATAAGGTCGTATTTACAGTCATAGAACACCTCGCCTCCGACTTCGTAGCTGTCATTCAGCGTTTGCCCGGCACTGAAGCTTGCGTGGGCAGGAGCGGTTGGCGTGGCGCACCTGACCGTACAGTTTGGTGGGGAGTCTGTCCAGTTCCCATTCGAAGTACACCTGATCGAAGCGGGACCTTGCTTGATGCTCGGTGGCACACAAACCGAGGTGAAGTTAATGACGTCATCAGCGACGTAAGAAGAACTGTGAGCTTGCGATTGGTCACCGTTGATCACGTAACCGGGGTGGAAGCAATCTGCTTCAAAGGCTGGGTCTTCCAATGAAGGGAATGGCATTGTTATGGTATTACATTGTGTTTACACGTTATGATAATGATGAAGAAAAATCTTGCTTGAAAGAAAAGAACAGTAAGAAATGTCCCAAAGCAAAATGCATTAATCCATGATGTTACGTTCAATTGTTCTAATGGGCTTTTTTTTGTTGTTTTGCGGCTGTCGTTTAAGCGTTTAAGGGCCGACTTAGAAAGAAAAGGGAAAAGTCAATAAAGGCAACTCACCATTAATCATGTATACGCTAGATTGAAAGTCATTTCCACAATTTTGGCTGCTATTTCCGTTACACGCCATCGTGCATGCCATTCTATTTCCCGTCACAGGACCCAATTTATCGAAGGGCGAAAACCCTCCACCACACAGGCACCGCGACCCAGCCTGGAGTCCGAAGTACCTCATGTTCTGATCGGCGCAGATGTCTCTGCAGAGTTCGACGGTCATATGTTCAGATTGGCAATAGTTTTCTGAATGTGGTCCACATGTATTTTGACACGACTGGTACGGATCTATGGTGTTATTGCAGAAGATGAGATCTGGAAGCGTTTCTCGACGGTTGTCATCGAAGAAGCAGCCCAGATAGGTGAAATCTGAAGGGAAGGGTAGTAAATATTTAACAAGACGTCAGCTTTAGAGTAATCGTCTTTCAGATCAGAGATGTCGTCTCAGCAACCAAAATTCTACATTTTGAAATCTGTCTACAGTCTGAAAATGATTTGTTGCTGTTTGTTTGCGTTTTGAAATGTATCTGCTTCCTTGTAGGCATATTTGGTCTCTCACCACCCACCCTTCAGAAAATGAACTATGAACGCCCTTGAATTGCTTCTGTGCTAGCTCCTAACTTTGTGGATTGATAATATGTTGATATATCTCAGCATTAACTACATTTTTTAAGTTCCCTGACGCCCATAGTACAAGAGGCGTACTTTTCTTTGTATTTCGTTTCCTTGGCTAAATAATCCTGTAATGGCCATACGCAAAAAAGTTCCAGTAGGGCCTAATGCCGTCAGGGACAAGAGCAGGCTTTGGTGCACCATGTTATCGGGTGACGTGACATCGTACTTAAAGCAAATGCAAAAATAGATAGTACAAATATCAGGTCGAATTTCCGGCTTAGAGCAAGTAATTGAAAATTGAAATGGCGCCTCGTAGATAGCCGAAAGCGTCCCAAAGTAACATGCTGATTTCCTCACTACTTGCATGATGTCTAGGTGAGGTGTTTAGTTTGCTAATTTTAACATCTTAACGACATTCAAATCGTTAAAAAATCGTTGGAAAGGGTCTACGTCATTGGCGTAAATCCCGGGGGGATGGGGATATATCCCCCCCCCTTTTGGAGAGGGGGGGATGGCGTGTACAAATATCCCCCACTTTTTAAGGAAGAAAATATATTTCGATTAATCAGTTTGTAACATTTTTAATAATCTGTCATAAACAACCATCATATTTTAGAATTTCTGTTTGAAAATGCAATTGAAAACCAGAAAAGTGAATATTTTTGGCTCGCTTGCTTGGCTCGCTCGCATAATAAATATTAAAATGTGTGTAAGGGGGTCTGTGTGGGTGGGTGAGGGTGTGTGTTTATACTTAAGTGTGTGTTCGACAGAAAAAAAATCGTTAAAAATGTCGATCATTCCCCCCCCCCCCCTCCTCCCCAAAGTGGATTTACGCCGGTGGTCTACGTAAATTCTCTCGAAAGGGTTTCCGTTTCTCTTCTGTTTCAAAATATGGAGTCACCTTTGCTTGTCAGTATGAAATAAGGAAAATTAGACAATATAAATATACTTTTGGGGTTGATGTATGATTTGAAAAATATATCCCCCAAAAAAGTTACAGTTTAGTTATAAACACATACGGGTACTTATAAAGTGAATCATCTTACATTACAGTGAAGCTTATTGAATCTCACTGAATATGAAAAAAATAATTTACACTTACCTTGAGAGTAGGATTTTGGAATTACAGAGATAACCATGGTGACTAAAGTGACGAGCAGGATTGAAACTCGACGTGAAGTCGCCATTTTGATCACTAAACTATCCCCAACACCCAACACTTCAGCTACCTGAACTTCTTACATGATCACCATGATCACGAACACTCATGCCCGAGTCACACCGTCGAGCCCGATATCAAACCGATAACGGACCGAACAAAGATTTATATTACTCCCATTGGCCACTTAGAATCGGTCGGTTTAGAGTCCAGTGAAGTCACTTTGACGTTGTGACATGGTTATCAGACGACTGTTTTTATTGATATCTCAACTTTGAATTTTCTGATTTCACACGGTTGATTTTCCCACGTAAAATTGCGTCAGTAACTATCGATTGGTTGATAACTTTTCAAAAAAAGGTTTACCCTCGCAATAATTGATCGGAGAAAAAAAGTAGTTATTGCAACCATGGTTCATTATCATAACTTTGATTTTGCAGCTATTATTGGAGATATCATCTCCGCTCATCCAAGCTCAGTATAGATTATGCTACTTCTATCGATTCACTACCGTTATATTCATGAAGGTTTTACTGCCTTGTTTCATGTGAACACCAAACAATCTAGGCATTCAGATCTATGTTAATATAAAGAATGACATTTCTATAGCGATCACAGTGGAGTAGGTTGAACAAAAGGGTTTTTAAGGACTCATATTTTGACATAAGGCTATGTTTGAACCTGTTGCGTAGCAAAAGAGGATACGTCCACACCCCCTTCAAAATAAGCTGGCTTAAAAAGGAGGGGAAAGAAAGGAAGCTAGAGAGAAAGAAAGAGTGGAGAGGGCAGAAGTTGAATGAAATGAAGACGGTTCTCAGCTCTCCTTTTAAATTATCATACATGTGTATAAGTCACAAGCCCAAACTGACTCAAAACCGATTCTAAACCGACCTATTATTTTATTAATTATGTTTACCGTTATATCTCGATAGGCCTGTCGGTAGGCTGCTGTTGGCGTCGTTTTGTGACTTTGGAATAACCTCATTCGTCACCCTTGTTCCTTCTCATTTCAAGTATCCCCTAAACCGGTGTTCCACCCTACGCCACTAGATCAGACTGTCTTTTAAAGTTTGTGTCCCCCGCTATTTATCTTTCTTTTTTAATAAGGCCGCAGAGCGTATTTGAAAGTGGGGGTGGGGACTGAGCTAGAGCAAATCGAGGAAAACAATTCGCTCGGGATTATACATCTGATCGAAGATTTGAGGAAGAAGGCGCATCGTGTCTAGAATTTGTCTCATGTGGGTTAGGATTATAGTACACAGGGTTAACTTAGAATTAACAGATGTACAAAATGGAAAAAGTAAGACGAGGTTAGCGAGGAGGGAAGGAGTTTGAGTGCCATGCGGTAACGGGTGGAGGCTGAACCCCGGCTCCCCTCCCGTCTAGTCCCAAAACTCTGATAAATCAATAATCATGCGACAATATCTCATATTCGGGCTACGAGAGTACCTTCATGAAATCTTTAAACTCTGTCCTTTGTGTAATGATGAAAAGTTTACATTATCCCTTCGAGTTGTGTATTTCCTATTTTTCGCTTTGATCGCTTGAAGAGGCGCTGTGGCTCAGTGGTAGAGCAGTGGTCTCGTAACCGGGGGTACCCGGGTTCGAAATCAAGTGGATGCGCTGATGCCTATTAATTGGTAAGGTATTAGTCCTTAATACCAAGTCCTTCGGAGGGGACTTTAAGCCGTCGGCCCCTGGTTGCTTACTAACAAGCACACACATGCTTTCTTAGCAGTCAGGTAAAATAACGTAGAAACTAGCGAGTTGACATTGAGGCAAGTGACGACACGCACTGTTTTTTTGCTGGGATGTGACGTCCGTGTCTATTTTGAAGGCCAATGATATGCAAATGAAGTTCAATGTTAATGGGACAGAAAGTCATTGAGTACCAAAAACTACGAAAATGAATCATAACCGACACCAATTTGTCTTTTATTTTATCTAAGGGAAGAGAATTTTCTATAAGAAATACGGTCTCGTGATATCTCCAGCAAAATATAAGTACTTGAATTTTTTTCTTTCTACATTCAGTCAATTTGAAACGAACTGAAAATCAGACAAGTAGAATACAGATAATTAAATGAATCGTTGTCTTGCGAGGGGCTTACATTTCACCGATCATTGGATTTGGCCTATGAGATTGCTGACTGTTGTCACAGGTGGGAGGGGGGCGTGGGGGATCAATAGAAAAATGATGATATCAAAATAATTTGGTAACATGGTCTGATCAGTAAGGGGTTTGATTAATGTTTTCAGGCTGAATCTTTGTGATAGACGGCTCTTTTTTGTCGATCGAGGCAATTCGACATTTTTATATAAGATCCAGTCAGGGTCACAAAACTTAGTACCTTTGCCTTCAATGGTAACTACCATGGTAACTTAAGCTCAACAGCCGATCAAAATTCAATGTTTCCATGAAGTTACCATTGATGGCAAAGTAGCCATTAATGGTAAGTTTTGTGCAACTGGGCCCAGATGCGTTCCTGATTCTCCCACCCCCGTCCCCCGGCCCCGGGTTCCCCCCCCCCCCCTCTTTCTCTCTCTCTCTCTCTCTCTCTCTCTCTCTCTCTCCTTTTACTAAATAAGCTCACATTTCATGTAATTTTGCCAGTCTTCGGGGGGGGGGGGTGTTCACCCCCATTTAGCAGACAAGACATGACGAGACATGTCTACACGAGGCAAATTCATTCTACTTAAGCTTTATCTTTTTTTTTTTACGGTGTCAACCAAAACCTGTCGTGTAGCATCCGCATTAAATCAAATCTCTTTTTTTTTTCAATAATTATGTACTCTAATTTTCTTAAAATTGATTTTAACAATGAAATTTCTCCTTTTTTCTTATTGAATTTCAATAGTATAATGACAACTGATACATCTAGAAGTGCCAAATTCCAAGCAGACTTATGGGATTATTTTCATGATAGTCACTTTGCTATAAAATAAATAATTTTGTGATTAAATTCAAGATATATTTCATTCAGACGAGAGATTATCGAGTAGATGGTTATAATACACACAGATGCAAATACAAATGCCTACACGTACTTGAAGGTCAAGTAGATTTTAAAGATAAAAGAATGTCGAGGCATGGTACGTTTATGTTATAATAAATAGGCTCGCTACAATGATGCTATCACTACAACTTACATACATAATTATTTACAATCGAGCGTGATGATCTCGCTTTATTCTTCACTTAGAGCAAGAGTATAATCTGCTATTCAATAAACCACTACAAATCAAGTTTATAACTTTTATGCTGTTTTTGTTTCGCATCTCCTAATATTTGATAAATTATCCCCCCCCCCTAAAATAATTCTTATTATACCCCATTGGGGGCAACCAACCAAATGAATAGACGGAAATATCAACAAATTAAATCTAAGGAGATTCTTATTCTCTTATCTAAGGCGCAGGCGAGGTCCAGTGAAAGTAACTATTTACATGAAGTATAAGTGAAGTAATGCAATATAACTGAGTTTGCTTTCCTTTTCCCAGGCAGCCAACTGCTGCACTCGAGAATGTTTTTGTAAATGGATGGTTTTTCAGTCACGCTGATTACATTGTTATATTTTTGTAAAAATATCAAATAATCATAATGATAATAAACAGAAAAATTAAAAAACGATAATTGCTGAAACCATCCTACATTTCACTTACACTAGGGTATGTTGATTTGATTGGATTGGACCGGATTCATTGGATTGGATTGGATTAGATTGGATTGGATTGGATTTGATTGGACTGGATTGGATTGGATTGGACTGGATTGGACTGGATTGGACTGGATTGGACTTGATTGGATTGGATTGGATTTGACTTGGTTTGATTTGATTTGAATAGGGTTTTCTTTAACATGTAAAAAAACATTGAAGATGCAGCCGAAGGACCGAAAGTGTTCAATTTACATGATAAAATTAAAGAATAAATACCATTACAGACCAAAAGTGAAAAAAAAAATCGAGAGGTATCGATGGTCCAAATAAAATAAAAAACACAAATCGTCCGAGATTAAACTGTAACAATCCTCGAATATTAGGACCCTACATTTAGTATGTGCACGCAAAAAGTGGTTGGTTTTAAACAGTACATCTGGAATTCTTATCACACGTAAAATTCAATAAACAATATATAGGTATTTGATACAGAAAAATCAGAGGCAGATTTGGAAAATTAACATAAACAGAAAGTGAGCTCAGAGTATAGCCTTTATAAAGTTCTACACCATAATCAGGATAATAGAATAATTATGTGTTTGTTAGATCTCTGTACTTTCCTTCCCATATTGGGCAAGTGATAAACACTCCGCGCCGGCTTCATTAGTTTATGTTTTCATATTCATACAGCCACATTGTTTCAACTATCAAAATACATGTTAATGAGGTGCAAATTTTTCACATTTTTGTCGGGGAAATGTGTAGGCCTATACACCCCTAGAAGATACACCGTATGCGGCGTAAAATTCAATTCTGATGCCAGACATGAGGACTTTTAGGGGTCTATATAAGCAATGTGCATTCGATATGGATAATCAAGCTGATCCAATTCATGAATGACGTAGGATAGGTTAACGTTATCATAGTTTGTCATGATACAAAGATGTCCCGGGTGCTTGCCATTCAACCAATAGACTTTACCATTGAAGTAGTTGATGTCTTTCGTCCTTTTCATGCATGGGTCTAGAGCTGAGAAGTTAGCAAGCGCACCTGCGCTGTCCACATGGATAGGTGAGTCTACGTCCATGTATAATGTCCCATCTATGCCCTCATGCTTGTAAGTGAAAAAGATGCGCCGTACATTTCCTGCAACAAAATAGACAGGTTCATAATGACAATTATTTCCATCCATCATCTTTCTCTCTTCCGGTAGGGATAAGTCCCTTTTATTTCATCCTTCTCCCTTTTTTCAAAGAATTATTTGGATTGTAATGTCCCTCTTTGTAGAAGGCGTCTGCCCACAGAAGAGGGTCTTTCGATCGTGGTATTCTTTGTCCTGGGGAGGGCCTAGATCCGTAAAGCCCGGCGCACACTATACGATCCGTTTGCGATCCGATTTTGTCAAATCTTAATGATCAAAGTTCCGAATAGTCGTATGAATACCAATATCAAAATTCAGGGCTGATGCGAGTCTCCCTGTAGGAATAAAAGCGAACTAATGCTAAATCGCATTGACATCATAGCAATCTTGCGACCGGCTTCGATTTGAAGCCTATTTGGCCTCTACTCCGACCACAAGGCTTGCAGTTAACCACAATTTCGATTTTAGTATTGCTATCATTATTCCGAACTTCAAATAAGTTAATTTTACTTGTTTGAACTTTCATATTTAACGCAAAATGCGATTTGTTCGAAAATCGGGTCTCAGTCGGATCGTATAGTGTGCGCCAGGCTTAGTGTCCTCCACTGCTTTCTGTATATTGATTTCATTTATCGTGAGGGAATGATGGACGAGTCTGTTAAGCTGCTTATAAAGTGAATATACGAAACACAGTTACGCGGCGCGTTTTAGCACGCCTAAAGGCCCCCTCACACCTAACCGAATTGCCTGAAATATGCCTTGCGATGGCTGGCGAAAGGCATTTTTTTTTTAATCGTTTTCAATGGTAACTGATAGTAAATCATATTTACCCTTCGTGTTTGGGTTCGTACACCTTCTGAACTAACAGCTGCGATTATTCGAATTCGCGCGGAAATTTTGAACATGTTTAAAATTTCCCGACGAATTGAAAAATCTTTGGTCATCTGTTTGAATTCGCATCTCTTATTTAGTCTGCGGTAATCGTTCGTTTATCGTTCGTGTTTTATTGTCGCGCATAGTCCCTCATCGCGCTTTTGCCAAAGTGGACCGATCTCAAAAGAACCCTTAACGAAGCAACACGATGACAAACGCCCGATCTATTCCCTCGTCTTCGTTTCTAATCGCACGCCATTTCAAACCATTGCTCACTGTTCGTTAGTCTTATTGGGTTATATCAACCCTTTGCTCCCCTTCGGCTGCAATTTACTCAAAGAGGTGAACCGAAAAATCGATATCCTTCGCATGTCATATTTATCCTTAGCTTACCGTTCGTTGATAAAATTTGACAATAGTTACTGATCGCATGATTTGACGGAAATTTTATTTGAATTCGTTGAATTCGCGTGCATTTCGTGCATTTTTCCCATTCGTCACCCTTCGTCCGCCTACATTCGGTCAGGTGTGAGGGGGCCATAAAGCCCACCGTACACTATGCAATCCGTCTGCCACCCGATTTTCGAACAAATGGCATTTTGCATTAAATATGAAATTTTCAAACAGTGAAATTATCTTATTTGAAGTTCGGAATAATGATAGGAATACTAAAATCAAATTTTTGGTTATCTGCAAGCCTTGTGGTCGGAGTAAAGGCCGAATCGACTTGAAAGCGTAGCCGATAGCAAAATTGCTGTGACGTCACTACGATTCGGAATTGAATTCGCTTTTATTCCTACAGGGAGGCTGCAATAGTCCGGAATTTCGATTTTAGTATTTATACGACTATTCAGAACTTTCATCATTAAGATTTTACATGTTTGAATGTTCATATCAAATGCTATAACCAAGTTTTCCAAAATCGGTTCGCAGATGGATCGTATAGTGTGCGGCGGGCTTAAAGGTGCATTCAGATTATGATGCAACTTTGTGCCGCCACACTGTGCCGCTACATTTTTTGTGTACGGGTCTATGGCGTATGGGGCGGCAAAAACATGTCGCCGATGCAGGGCACATTTTGGTTGGCTGCCTGGCTGGAAAAAAAAAAGCGCACCAGTCAAATTCCTAAAAAGTTAGCGCAAAAATTGTTATCATGAGATTGTTTGCGTAAGTTTTGACAAATATCTCTCTTATTTGAGAGTTGACGCGTTAAAGGTAATAACCAGTAGTGGGAAAGGTGGCGCTTTGAATATTTAACTACTTTGTTAGATGGAATGACAATTACTACATGAACTGATGTAGAATGACTAATTTCGAACATACTTGACGTTTTTTTTTTTGAAAAATATTTGTTTAGAAATGGCTAAAATATCAACGTCGAGTTCTCAGCGCGGGCCCACGTCGAAAATTCACACACGTGTAAACAGTGTGTGCGAACCGCGGCTATGCGCCGTTGAGCCGAGAGCGTCGGGGTAGGTGGTCCGTAGCGAGGGTATAAGGTAACGGTTGATATACGATCATTTGAAGTGTTTAACTGAAAATCACCGGAAATCGTGAATAGAATACTAGATTTTCTCACTCATGCATCTTTTCATACAAGCCGAACAATATGAGACTATATTTGTACAGTTTCATGCCAACTTTCATTTTGCTACCACTACTGTTTATTACCTTTAATGCGTTCATTAGCATAAGTGGCAGCACAAAGTCGCAACATAGCTGAACGAACCTCAGGACAGCAAGAAGTACGTGCGCGCAAACACACCCACGTCCCACATCATCCACGACGTCGATAACCGACTTATCATGGATAGTATTAGAATACAGAACTATAGTAAAAGAAACGGAATCACAGACTAGAAGTAAGCCAAAAAGACTTCTGACAACTTTTATGATGACTGGTTTGTCTTGTATTATCGCGGGCACGTTTCAACTTTATTTCTAGGCACCTAGCCATACTTATCTCATAACGTCATAGAGTGATGCACTTAGCGGCATGTTGCACTTTAGCCAATGATCTCCATGACTTAAGCAGCTTAACATGCGTCTCCTCACGTTTTGGCAGAGACAGTATATAGAGTTGTCCTTGCCAAGTGGTTTAAAACTTTTGACCGGAGATAATGATATTGCTGTAAAGTGCTCAGGGATAGCGGGATTATAGTATTAGGCGCCTTGAAAAAAAGAAGAAGAATATTATTACTTATGAACTTCACGGTTTAATCTATGCCCTCGCACATATACATGATATAGGGCCCAACTGATTTTCTCAATAAGCTACATACATGTATACGAAATCACGTAAGACGATCACGAAAAAGCAACTTATCCTCAAAGGTATTAGGCTGCCACAGAATAAGTACTTTATCAAACTTACTGGAAAGGTCAATACTCAGTCCATTAATGTTGAACATGCCTTTGGCTTGACATAACACCTCAATGCTTCCAGTCCCATTTAAGAATGAACGCACAACGGCTTGATTCATTGTGATATACAAGTATCTGCAACATGAATAAACATATCTGGAAATATGAACTCAAGATCAAGATGAAGAAATAAAATCAAATAAATGAAATTCAAACAATTTATTAATTTATGTTATTTCGAAGTAATTGAACGCGGCAAAATATCTTATTTATAGAGGCTCGACCCATTTTTTTTCGAGAAGAGTCTAGGAAATCAAAGATTGATAGAATACTTTTCACGTATTTGTGTTTTTTTTTTTTAATTGCTGCTAAAAATAAGCCAAGAAGCAAACAAACAGTGTTGCCCCACCCCCTTTCCCTCATCTTCTCTCTCTCTCCCTCTCTCTCTCCCTCTCTCTCTCTCTCTCTCTTTCTTCCCATCGATGCCTCACAATCAGGTGGCCTGCATTTACAAAATGTAACAACCTACATGACCTATGATAGGTTTATTGGCATGAAACATTATAATACAATTGACTAGTCTAATGTTATCAGGCACTTTAATACAAAGAAATTAAAATTCGGACACCTTTGCTCTTCATCAGCTTCTAATGCTCTTGGGTGAGGAACATCATGTAAAAAGGGTGTTTCGTCCAGCGGGGAAGTCATTTTCTGTTCGATAAACACTGAATTTATTTTGCTTTGGCCAGTATACGCGATGTAGAGGGTTCTCGTTGTCTTTGCAATAGCGATCCCGGCAGGTCCTAGTATTGAAAAAGAGGCATGGAAACAACAGGCTGTAATAGTAATTAAATAGCTTTATTCACGAAACTCGTCTCATTCTCTTTTTTAATCTTGGAATAGGCAATTCAAAGCTGAACGATGTTGAGATTGTTAAGAAAACATCTTTTTCTTCTACTTTAAAGTGGAGGTGTTGTCAAAAGTCATAAATCAAAGGGATGTGGGTTCCATTCCCACAGATTCCTGGCTCATTACGTCCTTCAACAAGACCTTTTCTGCACTCTACCCAGGTGTTTAAATGCATGAAATAGGTACCTGGCACTGCTTAGGTAAGAATAATTATGCATTATAAGCGCTTTATATCATGTTGCCCAGAATAAGTTTCTAAGTAGTTATCGTTATCATTATTGAGAGTAGCCCTTAGCTGAATATTTGTATTTTACGGTTCGCTTATACTTTCACTATTTTTTTTCCTTCCTCCTGTAGTTCTTACTGTTTTTATTAGGATGGTTAACAGGCTCCTTGTTGGAACCATTTACATCAGCACGATAAACTCGACTATCTATCCAATCTGACCAATAGATCTTCTTGGTTATAGGGTCGTAGTTGATATCAAGTGGTTCGGGTGACCCGATGATTGGGTTAAACACCAAATCATCTTGGAGATCGGCGGCATAGATCATCCCAGAGCTCTTTTCAGTAACGAAGATTTTCGCTGCGGATTCTGTATTGAAAGTTCGAGAATGGGATTCACATGTTAGTTTCTCGAGAAGATTTTTTAAAAATCTTTTAGAGCTAAAAAAAAAACACATCATGGCGTAAGACAAATCCGTCTCCAGTTCATCAAAAACACAACCCACATAGATCTACAATCTACCACACTGATTCTGTTTTCGCTGTTATTATCGTTCGCCCGACAGAACTCAAGTGCAAGGGCTTACCCAATGGAAGGCGACAAACTCAACTATCAACATGATCAAAGAAGAATGTAGCTCTAACAAAGAAGATATACTTGCTCAAGTCATTTTGGTGCCTCATGTCAAGACACAAACATGCATGCAACAAGTATACATTGTGTTCAGAGATGTTGAGATTAAAACAATAACAATATTATTTCAGAGCTACATGTTAAAACCAAGAGTTTCGTACCTGTGGTAGTAGTATAAGTGAGGTCTTTTGTTGATTTCAGATATTCTTCTGAACCCGTAAAAGCCCACCCCTTCGAAGGCATAGTTGACATATTATTTGGCGTGCTCGATTCTTTAGAATAAAGAAAGGTTTTAAAAACAGAAGTATATTATCTTCTAGTAACATTCGGAAACTTGGTATAGCTTCAATATGAAGAAAGCAAACCCTGAGATGGGTAGGTAATGGCTCTCTGTTGATTCATATCAGAATAGGTATATGGAGAAGAGAGAGGAGTTGGTTGTTGGGTGAGTAAAACAAACAAAAAAATGGACATGTCGGTTCAGTGAACCCCAGGAAAAGCTACTAAATTGAAAGGCCTAAGGGAATGACATGCCGGTCTCTTGAGCTTATGCTAGAATGGAAGGCCTACGGGACTGATATGTCGGTCTATCTAGATTGGAAGGTCTACGGAACTGACATGTCAATCTCTTGAGCCTAAGCTAGATTTGAAGGCCTACGTACGGGACTGACATGTCATTCTCTTTTGCTAAAGACGACTTATGTAAAAACCTACTTTTTCTTACCTGATGTGGTGGTTTGATACGTTTCTGCTGCTGATTCATCTGACATCATGGACGTTGGGGTTGACGTGGTCATTGATTCAGTAAAAATGCTCAGTTCTACATGGAAAGCGTGGATGGCGGAAAAACCTATCAGTGTTTGAAGAACTGCAATTAACAAACTACAAAATCATCAATGGAGAATTTTAGAATATGCCAATTTAAAACCATCTCCTCTTCAAATAATGTTCGACGTCTACGTCATCAACGAGAGTAGGAAAGAGGGGTTGGGTGCCGAAAGGGGAGAAGGAAGGATGGAAAGATTGTTATTAAGGTCATTTGAAGAACTGCATCGAAATTACGCTTGTGGTAATATTACCTGTAATAAGAGTTGGTTGATATGTCTCATCTTTAGAAACGTTTGACTTGGTGGCTGTTGGTTTCATAGTCGTCGTCGTGTTCGTCGTGGACATTAGATTCTTCCTAGATGCCATAGTTGACTTATAATGTTGTTCATCATCCACTGTAGGCAGTTGTATTTATAAAAGATAATGGACTAAACACCAAGTTATGATAGGATAGAAGAATGAGTGACCAAACCTTTATACAAGTAAAATTTAGATTAGGACAGAAAATTTCAGACACAAATACGTGAAATCTGAAGTAAATAGAAAGGAAATAAAATTTATGTTGGAACTTCAAACTGGGATTAAATTTATCTCTGTGATGTAGAGTAAGTCAGACTCTCCTGAGGTTTGATTAAGATCCTTTTGTTCGTTTTTGTTTGTTTGTTCGTTCGTTTGTTTAGATGACATGGAACAGGATGCTACTCATAACATGTATTCTTTGACATGTTTGAAGGCAGCCAGGTAGGAAAAATTGTTACTTTCTCGTCATTTGATTTTTAAAATACGTTTTATACATTTTCTTCACAAACCAGTTTCTCTGACTTTTCTGTATTTACACCTTACTTTTGACTAAATCTATTAGTGAATAAATTGGTTAGTATGTTTAAAGAACATTCAATATGATGCTAGCACGGACAACATTACAGCTATGTTGATTGTTAAATTATTTAGCGGCAATAAATATCCTATAAATAGGAACAGTGAAATAAAGTATCATAATGATGCACTTAATTCATTTGAATTATGAAACTGAATAATTTTCTGATTTTCTCAATATAGCAAAAGATATGAATTCTTACGTTCATTGCAAAGTGTCCCTTGATATCCTCTTCTGCAGTGACATTTGTAACTTTCCATAGTCTCTTCACACCAGCCGTTCACACAAAGCTTTGCTCCACAATCTAGGGAAGAATGGACAAAACGACTTTCTATAGAAATCAAACGAAATTCTATGCGAATTAATCTCTCTTTCCAAAAAAAAAACCCTTTACACAAAGTATATTTCATAATACGTGAATAAAGTTTTATATATAATTCAGTCGAGAAATAACTAGCATCTTTTTCAGGGCAAGCAGAATTAACATCTTCATTTTTAAAAAATCAATCAATATCTTCTTTAAAAAAAAAAAACTTTACAAAAGTTCATTTAACAATAATGTAAAAATATATATATTGACAGAAATTTGACAAATGCAAACAACTTTAGCAACTCCCTTGTAAATAATAAACACTGAAAGAAATGAAAATGGGAGAATAATAATTGCGTAGCTCCCTCAATGTTCCCCAGAGCTGTCATCCATTTTGAATCAAGGGTTGTAAAAATGCCTCCGCCGGGAATCGAACCCGGGTCACTGGCTTAGAACGTCAATGCCTTACCACTAGACCACAGAGGCGGGCCAGCAGTTAGGCGTGACCGAATCCAACTGACCGACAGACAAATTTCCAACCCTTTTTGATCCTTTATTTTGGTGCAGATGAGTTAATGAACAATGAGAAGCTGCATGCCGCAGTTGGATCTCAGCCAGAAGCCTGGATACATGCATAAGTCAGAATAAGGGGACAATACATTGAAAGAAATTTGACAAATGCAAGCAACTTTGGCAACTCCCTTGTAAATAATAAACACTAAAAAGAAATGAAAATGGGAGAATAATAATTACGTAGCTCCCTCATTTTATATATATATATATATATATATATATATATATATATATATATATCAGTAAGCAGAACTGATATCTTGTTGAAATAGCGAGGGTTGGTGTGAGAATTGATGCAAGTGATGAAAAATACCACGTTTTGTGTTTGCTGCTTATTTAAAAACGAGAAAAATCACTTGATACCTGACTTCATTTTTTGTGCGTGTTTCCGTTTTCGTATTACTATTCAAATTGCATTAATATTCAAAATAAACAAAAAAAACAGAACAACAACAATAACAGGCATATGAAAACCCTGCGCTTTCATTACCATCGCATCATGTGTTGACATGAAAAATATGAACACTGTATATTTATTATATAGTAATCAGAAAAGTAGCTGCTTCTTTGAAATATATGGAAATATGATTTGAAATAATTTATGATTGGAAAGAGGCCATTATCAGCAATGGGTAATTTTTGAAAGGGTTTAATGCTTAGGAAGCCCCTCAAACAGTTAACGGTGGTCCATGGCATTCGCGTTTCAGCCGACGACCTCCACCACAAGTATATTCCCACAAGTAAGATACAGTGCACATTTACACAGAAAATAGTAAGGTAATCAATTCAATTAAATTCGTTAATTCATTGTCATGCTCGAAGCATAAAAATTGATTTATAGTCTGATTTTCAAAATAAATAAAAGCACTGCACATAGTAGGTAAGAAATAATTACAGAAAATAATATTAAAGCACATCACAAAACATAAATATTGGCACATTGAGATTAAAAAGCCATTGTACATCATCAAAGACATCGTAATTATCGCCCTCAGGTCAGTATGACCACAATAATGACATCATCCTCCACTCTGGCCACCATCATCGTCATCATAATCACCGTCATGATCAACATCATTATTAATCATCATCATCACTATTCCACAACCACCACCGTCGCCATCATCATTGTTATCGCTGTCACAATCATTATCGTCATCATCGTGATCAACACACCTTCAACATCATCATTATCATCATCAAGAACATCATCATCAACATCATCATTACCATTTTTTCATTAGCATCATCATTAGAATCAACATCATCATCATCACCACCATCACTAACATCAACACCATTATCATAGTACCATCATCATCATCATCATCATCATCATCATCAAGAACAACAACATCATCATCACTATCATCATAGTATCTTCAACACCATTATCATCACAATATCATCATCATCGTCGTCATCATCATCATCATCACCACCACCATACTAATAAATGAAGATCATGACTTACCAGGCAATCTACACACTCTGTGGCCTGGTCGAATTTTTCGTTTACTTCTCTTGACTGAACAGCTATCAGCTGCAGATGAAGCTGTGATGAGCTTTGGAATGGTCTGTACCATGTCACCCTTTGAGTCTTGTTTCTTCTCACATTTCAGGAACATTGGTAATGTGTAATTCAAATCGAATTCATCTCTACAAACATCCTCAGTTCTTGGGCTTACATCTGATCCCACTATTGACGTGTGAGCAGGCCGAGTATGATTCAAATAAAAAGAAATGTGATCTGTCTTGTACTGTACATCTAAAATGGACCCACCTTTTCCTTTATCTCTTTTTTCTTCTCCTTCTTCTTCTTCTTATCCCCTTTCTTCTCCTTCTATTTCTCCCTCTTCTTCTTCTTTTTCTTCTTCTTCTTCTTCTTCTTCTTCTCCTTCTTCTCCTTCTTCTTTTCGATTTATACTTTTTGTCGTCCTCCTGCTCATCATCATCATCATCATCATCATCATCATCATCATCACCATCGTGATCATGTTTCATTTTCATCAGCACTAACATGACTAAGGAGACATGAGCATAGTATTGCGGGAGTTTATAATAACAAGCGTGAGACTTTTTTTCTACAAAATAACTAAATACGAAGATTCCTAGGAAATGATGCTTTTCACAATAAGAAAATTTTACATGTTTTGAGTAAGCTTTAAGGCCCCCTCACACCTAACCGAATTGCCTGAAATATGCCTTGCGGTGGCTGGCGAAAGGCATTTTTTTAAAAATCGTTTTCAATGGTAACTGATAGTAAATCATATTTACCCTTCGTGTTTGGGTTCGTACACCTTCTGAACTAACAGCTGCGATTATTCAAATTCGCGCGGAAATTTTGAACATGTTTAAAATTTCCCGACGAATTGAAAAATCATTGGTCATCTGTTTGAATTCGCATCTCTTATTTAGTCTGCGGTAATCGTTCGTTTATCGTTCGTGTGTTATTGTCGCGCATAGTCCCTCATCGGGCTTTAGCCAAAGTGGACCGATCTCGAAAGAACCCTTAACGAAGCAACACGATGACAAACGCCCGATCTATTCCCTCGTCTTCGTTTCTAATCGCACGCCATATCAAACCATTGCTCACTGTTCGTTTGTCTTACTGGGTTATATCAACCCTTCGCTCGCCTTCGGCTGCAATTTACTCAAAGAGGTGAACCGAAAAATCGATATCCTTCGCGTGTCATATTTATCCTTCGCTTACCGTTCGTTGATAAAATTTGACAATAGTTACTGGTCGCATGATTTGACGGAAATTTTATTTGAATTCGTTGAATTCGCGTGCATTTCGTGCATTTTTCCCATTCGTCACCCTTCGTCCGCCTACATTCGGTCAGGTGTGAGGGGGCCTTAATGGCCCCCTCACACCTAACCGAATTGCCTGAAATATGCCTTGCGATGGCTGGCGAAAGGCCTTTTTTAAAAAATCGTTTTCATTGGTAACTGGTAGTAAATCATATTTACCCTTCGTGTTTGGGTTCGTACACCTTCTGAACTAACTGCTGCGATTATTCAAATTCGCGCGGAAATTTTGAACATGTTTAAAATTTCCCGACGAATTGAAAAATCGTTGGTCATCCGTTTGAATTCGCATCTCTTATTTAGTCTGCGGTAATCGTTCGTTTATCGATCGTGTGTTATTGTCGCGCATAGTCCCTCATCGCGCTTTTGCCAAAGTGGACCGATCTCGAAAGAACCCTAAACGAAGCAACACGAAGACAAACGCCCGATCTATTCCCTCGTCTTCGTTTCTAATCGCACGCCATATCAAACCATTGCTCACTGTTCGTTCGTCTTATTGGGTTATATCAACCCTTCGCTCGCCTTCGGCTGCAATTTACTCAAAGAGGTGAACCGAAAAATCGATATCCTTCGCATGTCATATTTATCCTTCGCTTACCGTTCGTTGATAAAATTTGAAAATTGTTACTGATCGCATGATTTGTCGGAAATTTTATTTGAATTCGTTGAATTCGCGTGCATTTCGTGCATTTTTCCCATTCGTCACCCTTCGCCCGCCTACATTCGGTCAGGTGTGAGGGGGCCTTTAAGCTTGCTCGGCAAGCTTCTTCAGACCCCCGTCGTAGCTGGCGTTATTGCCTTAATTAGTTGCTGTGGGAAAAAGCTTACGAAAGCTTACGAAAGCTTTCCCCCAAATACAGATAAAATTTACTTATTGCGTAAATAAAACCTTTCACAAGCTAAATTTCACCAATGAAATGAAACCCTTTAACGGAGATGCTGTACAGTGGATTTAGGAGAAAAAGACTTTAATGGACAGGATAGAAACTATTTTCTCATGCCTTATAACAGTTATAGCTTTCATAATGATCGAATTCATATGTTCAGTGTCGCTGGGTGAACGTGATGATATTGGGGGTACATGCCTCTGTAAGTCGTTAATAACACAACGGCTCGATCTAGATTGAAACAAAACCACTGAAACCGGAAATTTTTTGTTGTTTTTTGGGTCATATTTTCTGCCCTAAATAAATTCCATTTCTGGAGTCAGGAAGCCATATTATCTAGATTGGACTATCACGTTTATACCAGGAGCCTCAAAATTCGTGTGTTTTTGTTGTTTGTTTGTTTGTTTGTTTGTTTGTTTGTTTGTTTTTTGTATGTTTGTTTTAAGTTTAAACATTGGTAAGTCTCACTGCACCATGAACTCCTGCCAATGTTTTAAATGCTTTCTATTTTAAAGAAGCAGATAATGGAAACTATCTGCATGATGAAACTCCAAAACAGTTCTAGAAATAGATACAACATAACAACAAATCAAAACACAACAAAACATTTCTGTCGATAACATAAAAGTAGGATTTTGAATACACATAATCATTTCAAAAATCGAATAAAACTCTGATGGCACGAAATCTGGCTAGAAATCAATTTTTTTATAAGCCACGTGAAACCCCTTCTCCTTCTCCCCCCCCCCCCCCTCCTCCCACCTCCAGTCGCTGTTATTTCCATAACAGTGCATGAGCAGTAGAATCCTAAAGCCAGAGGAGGCGTGATAACTGCACAACCATCAGAAGTGTCAAGCGTGACAAACAAGAGTGCTATACAATAACCCACAATAGCACTATCATCATGATTATTCATGAAATCAACTTCCATTTTTCATTAGGAGGAATTGCAAGGCACGTGGCCTGAAAGCTCCTTGCGAATCTGATACCCAACGAGATCTACATTAACGTCGCCCCTATTTTCGTTTTCAAAATCGTCGCATTGTCTCGTCTTACTCAGATTATCACGTTCATCCTGTGTTCCTTGTGACAGAAGAATGAATTTTTCATCATCATTACATAATTTACGGCTACCGGTATCTGGGTATATAGAAGCAAAATCGCGTGCCAAAGGCTAAATCAGTATCATACACACCTCTACTTCAATTTTCCCTACTAGTTGCGAAGAATATTTTGTTTCCCCAAAAGTTAAACTATTCATTTTTAAACGAGACTTTCCTTATTTTCATGGATTCTTGTTGGTATAATGATCCCGTAGCCATGGTAACCCTGTTACACCGATATACGGTAGATTGTAGAAAGTCGTGATCTATCATGTCTAATGATTCCGAAAATCAGTAAACAGAACATTAGAAATAATCTCAACGTGACCTCAAAATGACATTTAAACTAGAAGGGACAATATATTTTTTTCTTTTCTTTAAACATTTGGAAATACAGTTTATAATGTATGACATTGATAAGCTGCATTTCCATCAAAATACAATTTCAAGTATGCCAAACGAAGATTTTTTTTTTTTTTACACTTATTTTTCATGAACAGTTCCATGAACAGTTTTAAGATTTTCTGCATGAAAGCGGCACGCAATGAGTAAATGAATGCAGAAAATCAGTGAATGTTAGGCGAATAATACGAATTTCAACTCTCCCGGACACAAATTATTGAAGAAATACTGACTTGTAAATTTCTCAAAATGTTAATTGTGAAAATGCCTAAAGGCACTATCCATCAGATATCACAACGACATCTGTTTGAAAAAAAAAATCGAACCCTATATAAACTGGTCATCATAATACCCTGTTGATTATTGATTGATAGCGATTTTACTTCATTTCCTAGTTGTCATAATCAAGAACACAATTTACAAAGCAAGAACAAACTATGAAATGAAATATGATGCTACTTTTTGTAGGTTCCCTAGAATAAATAAAGTATATCTTGAAGGGGACTCAGGGGCGGCGCCAGGATATTATGATAGGGGGCAAGGTGACCCATAGGTGAGTTTATTAACATTTTAAATGAACAAAATAGGGGTCGGTATTATACGGTTGTAAGCCCTAGGCCTCTCTTTCCCCACCCTCTTCTTCCTACTTCCTCCTCTTTTTTTCTTCTATTTCTCCTCTTCCCCCTTTTTTATCGCTTGAGAAATCATGGGGGCGGGCATTCGCCCCCTCCCCGTAGTGCCGCCTCTGAGGTGACTATATAATCAAAATACACGAAAGAACAAATGAAAAGACAGGATCCAAAGGACAGGAAACTAACAAAATAAGATGAGACAGGACAGGACAGGACAAGATATGACCGCATGTATTTGTAAAAAAAAACCAACATGTACATATCTATATTTTTTTAGGGGAACAGATGAGGATTATTTGATAGTAGTTATATACATACCAAATATCAAGCAGGTTATGATGCCTTGCACGAGATTTAAAATCATCTTTCTCTCCTTTCCCTGTGTATTTTAGATAAAAGAAGAAATTATTTCCAAAAGGCGCTAAATTCACTTTGAGTGATTTCGTGTATATCAAGGATTTTTATTTGATCCATTTTCCTTCTTCGAAATATTAAAACTTTTTCACAGTTGGAAGTAGCAGCATTAAACATCTAAGGAAATGAATGAAAAAATCATGCCTGAGTAGTAATTTTTTGTAGAATTCTTTATGATTTTTTATAATTTTTTTATACATGACTTCCAATGTTGCGAGAAAAAATATTTTCAAAATATTTTTCCTTGTTTGATTATTAAAGGCACTTAATCGTTACATTTTGAAAATATAGAAAAATTCTGGAAAAAAAATGCTACTCAAGTAGGATTTCTTTCATTCTCATTTGTTAGATGACTAATGTTGGTACTTGCAAATGGGCACACGTTTTGATGCTTCGAAGAACTTAGAAAATATCCTTGATTCACTCGAAATCACTCACAGTGGATTTAGCGCAGTTTGGAAATAAGCTCTTCAAATATGCAGATTTGATATGAATTGCACCTTCACGTCTAATAATAGATGACGATACAAATCTATATGGATATACATGTATTTAAACAAACGTTCATCCAAAAACAAACGTCAGTTGAACGTTGGAGACAACATGTGCATCAGTCAAAAAAAATCTTATACTCAAAACCTCATACTGTCAATGCAAAATAAATTGATCATATCATTATCATTTGGAGAGATGCGGTGGCTTTTTTTTAGCTTCAGCATTTCATTTTGATACCTGATTACTTGAGTAGAATAAATTCATTTAAAACTTCTAATCGATATTTCTTATTGGATTCAATAGTTGAGTCTTACCACTTTTGTCACCTTTAAAGGTTGATGTTCTTCTGACTTCTTCGAAATGACGGCTTTGACAAGAGAAAAGTTAATGCTTCCAATGTTGTTCAAGATGCAAGACACGTCAATATCAAGAGGTGGAAGGAAACACAAGCTTTTTATCGACTGGATGAAACAGATTGTGGGTAATCTCAAAGCCGAATTTTCTATAAAGCTGATATAGAGAGTAACACTGATTTTTTTCTTCTTCTTCCTTTTCCTAAAACTGATTGGTTAATACCTCCACGCCCGGTTAGAATCTTTGAGCAAGTTGTCGTGGAGACCGACGCAACTGTTCGTGAGATTCCACGATACTTTTCTGAGATTCAGTTTAATACATGTAAAAGGTTGCAGATAATAAGGTCGCCGCCGTGGGTAAAGATGTGCCATGAGGGTAATTATGTGTCTAACCAACGTTGGGCATTTCTTTGGGAATTTCTTGTTATCAAATTTGACGGAAATTTTGCCCATTCTCAAGTAATCACTGCTTATTTTTACCCTAACTGGACAATATGCTTCCCGCATTGGGTAAAAATATTTTCTAAAGTGTATACACCAATCATCATGTATGACATGCATAAACCCACTTTCTGCTAATAGGCCTATATCCTTCTTTGCTTGACATTTACTTGAAAATTGAAGAAAAAGAATGAAAGAAAGAGAGAGGGGGAGGGAATTACTATTAAAGCTGAGTTTCAGCTTAATTTGATATACTTCATAATATAGTTCGATTATGACGCGTGTGTGGTGCATAATAGTCCTGTCATAGTTATCTGTTTTCAATTTAGAATCGAGTCACAAATTGAAAGTCCGGTCTCGTTTAATTATTATGAGTCCTAAAGGTAGATTTTAGATGTCTGTCATAATAATGACACAAATAGTGAAATTTGTATTCAGAAAGATGTTTAAGCCAATCCTTGATAGTTTCTTCCTGTAATATTTTTTTTGATCACCCGAACACCTTTATATCAAACTGTTGCTTAATATAACTATTCTGACTTTCACTTGACTTTTAGTATCTAAACCAGGAGGGAGTTTCATAAAGCTGTTCGTAAGTTACGCGCAACTGGTGATATGTTCTTGTGCTACATGTAAATGATTGAGAATCTGATTAGCACCATAGAACCTGTTCCAGTCGTAAAATCGTGCGTAACTTACGAACAGCTTTATGAAACATCCCCTGATCTCACACTGCAAAAAAGTGGCATTAAAATGTTAAATGATTCTATACCCCACAAAACATCCAAAATGCCCAAGTAGATCCATCCGCCCGTCTTAGAACAGGACCATTACACAAGATGAATATCACTGCTGAAGTTGGGTATTATACATATACTGCGATATACTTCATACCCTATATCTGTAAAATTTTGCTGTAATAGCCAGTGAGGTAATGAGCTAAATAATTTTTGAGGTGGGGGGGGGGGGCTGCTCTATCCAAAAATAAAATTAGGAGGGGGTCCAACAGCTGCTGACAATCAAAGGGAGTCAAATCGGCTAGATATTCCAGAAAATTCGATACAATGTAAATGTTGAAGAGATACTAACAATAACTGAACCATTACAAAAATACCTGGTCGCAACCCCCCCCCCCCCTCCCCGCCGCCGCCGCCAGTACGCCAGTGGTGACTGTACATTCTGTAGAGAACTAGTTGTACTCGCCAAAGTTTAGCCTTATTGATCCGTGTATTTTGTACTATGTCCCAAGCTCAAGCCTGTCAGGAATCTTCATAAAGTTAGATCAGTGGAGTGATCCTTTGCAAAGAGAACTTTTGTGTATAGGGAAACTGAATTTATTAATCTTATTATGTCTTTATTTATCTGTCTTCATGAAAGAACTCTGGTGTTCAACAACATCAACAACAAAAAAGAAAACAAGTAAGACTGAGTCAACCGATTCAACTAATTGGTTATAGACTTACACTGAATCTATTTTCTTGCAATGAAAAACAGTTTCAAGGAAATAAGAACTCTCTTATTTTATGTTTTACTTCTGGAAAAAGTAATATCTAAAATGCTTTCTACCGTGTCAACGCGCGATGTGTTCAGCAACAAATGGGAGACACCCGAGAGCATAGATATATGCTGCAAATATTAATAGGACGGAGACTTTGATTTTAACATAAAATTTATAGATACATTGTTAACCGAGTGATGAAAATAGATAATAATTATGCATGTATTGATTTAATTTTGAGACTGACAAGCAGTCTTCATTTTATGATATTCCGCAGAAAGAACTGACACTGAAATGTTGTCGATTAATGGGGTTGATGAATGAACTTGTGTTCCTACAACAATATCAATGTCTTTTGTTCTGTTTTGGAAAGAACTCTAACTTATAATGTATTATCAACATCGCTTTCCGCATACTCATATCATTCAGTCCGAATTCGCTCAGCAGTGTACTGAGGCTGTTTATTACCGGTTTCATATCAGTAAGATATTAAGTATACCACGATTAAGTGAATTTTATGTGAGAAGATACATGAAAAAAAAACGACACAATTAAAAAAATTATATTAAATTAACTTCTTTATTGAAGACTACCACCAATCACATGCTTCAGTAGGCCAGCACAAATATTACTGGATGAAAAGAGGAGAAGTTCACCAGGTCATGCCAGTGTTCCCATTTCAATGAATATATTTCATTACCCAGAGTTGAGGCAACGAAAGATCTGCAGTAGCTAGTGCCATAGTGCCTGCATTGTAAATATGAAACATAGTGCAGTGCGTTTTCTATGGCTTTGGATAAACACTTCGTATTGAATACTAACGATAGAAAGAGGAAGTAGCTTTACATCAAAAATATTTTCCAATAGATAACACATTTTGTAGCAGTAACTATTCACTAATATAATGTTTGCTATGAGTTGCATACATTATTTAGAATAGAGCATATGTACTTCCATAGCTTTGGATAAATACTTCATACATGCTGAAGAGTAACGATCTACAAAGGAAGTACTTTTACATTCAAAAATATCTTGCTGATAGATAACACATTTCACAGTAACGTAGTCCAAGTTCACGTACATATTTCCCGCTTTGAGCTAAAATCAGGGAATTGTAATTTCAATAATACATAATGTACAAGTACATAGTTACTCATAGAGTATAGCGAAATCACAATACTGAGTATATGGAATCAATATGATGCTTACTAGTGTAATGCTTTTACAAATTTTTAAAATCGGTTTTAGGCTTTCAACATACATTTGATATCATATGGTTCATTTCAATGGCTTTAAACCACTGTTGTATTCTTCATCGCTAAAAACGTATATGCTTTTCTTGGATCGATAGTTCCGATAAATAGATTGCAGGTACTTCGAATAGAATGCATAATGTATCAAGAAAGCTTAATGAACAAATTAGGTGAGTTAGATACAGAGGATTCACCAAAACGGAATTATTTATAATATAAAGCACTAACATTCACTGTATATCTCAACAACAACAAAAAATGTCAATACCTCATTAGCTCTGAGTACATTTACTTTTAAAACGTCCTGAAACAGTCATGCAGTTCTGATTATTCATTTTGCTCCAAACTATGCACCCCTTATATCCGACGAAAAATAAGAATCTTTTCCAAATGCACAAGACATAATTGTGTAAGTCCATTTCATGTATATTGTAGAGCGAATAAACAAAATCGATAGACGTTTAAGTGTCGAGCTGAGATTCGAACACTCTTTGGATTTCATTTATTTTCATCTGCATCCATATATCTATAACATTTTTCGGTAACATACTTGAAATGAAATACAAAAGTATTTTTTTAGAAATGAATCATAAATAAGCAAGTATACATGTATGTAACAATCATTTCATTTCATGAATTGTCAAATTATTTTAATTCATCAAACTTAAAATCATTTGCGGAAGAAGGACTGTCATTGTAAGCAATTTGCTTGAAAATATGGCATCCAACTTGTAGGTTAAGGGAACGAACCGACACACCGCGACACTTCAGCTTTTCGTCAACTTAACAGCTTTTTAGAGTGTTTCAGTCACCTGAAGAAAAAAAATCGTCGGTACAGCGGGACGTATGAAGTAACCCCAGAAAATTGCACCTGGTAGTCTAGGTGTTAACGGCCAAGGAGTTTGAAGATATTAAAGGATAGCATAAGGCCACAACACGTAACGCATTTAATTCGTGAGTAATCGTGCGTCGACCAGTCTACTGACTCGGGCCTGCTCTCTTTATTAATAGTTTATTAACTCGCAATATCTTTTTCTTATTGAAGCTTTATCTAACGTTCATATTTTTAATAGAATATACGATGTAGTATACACGGAACTCCTGATATACAGAGCAAAATGTCTTTAAATGAATTGGTACAATTTTGATTTTCATCTGAATGCAGTGCCTCCTGAATGGTTAGACTCGTGCAACGCAGCTGACTGATATTTTGTACCGCCCATACGCCGAGCACATTATTTGTACATTTCAATCAGCCTGTTCGTAGATGCAATCTCATCATAAGCTGATAAAGGTCACCTATGAAAAATGCTGAAAGCCAACTGACCTGAATACTGATATTGATTCATGGATATCATTTAATCATTATTCAAGTATGCACAAAATTGTGCATGCCGTGATACTTAGGTGGAAGTATTCTTCGCAGAGGGGGAAACAAAAGCAAGTTATGAGGCACCTATCAGTGTGGGGGTAATAAGGTCTATTCTGAAGCGCACAAAAAGGATCTCTCCATGTGTGGATATTTGTGTTAAGTACAAACTGATCTACTGCTTTCAGAAAAAAGTTTTAATTACTTTCGTCCGTCAGAAGTTACATAGAGTTCATTCTCAATCATTTCTGTTTCTTGCTCGTCTTTCACCTCTGTGTCGTCCTTTTCGATGGCATATTCGATAGGTTCCATAGCGCCTTGGGCATCCCCACGGCAGATATACAAGGCATTATCCAATCCTTTGGTTGATTTCTTGGATTTGTCTGGCATGGTGTATAGGCCAGCGATGTCTTCAGGGTTGAGAGCAGACGGAGGAACTACTGCTTGTCCGATGGGTTCATTGCGGGCTTTCTGTGAAACCGCGTACTCGGGGAAAGAATCGGGTTGTCTAATCTTCAGCTGATTCTCGTCGGGGTCACTGTACAGTTCAGATGCATCGGGATGGCTTTCCTTGACTGATTTCCGTGGCGCAGGCTGTGGAGGTCTACGGCTGCCTGGAGTGCTGTCTAGTCGTGGAACATCCTCATAGGCACAACTGTTTCGGGCATTGTTCCTCGGATTGATGTCAGTCTCTGCTATCATAGAGTAGTCGCTATCTTCCACACCTGCTGGACCTTCAGCAGCCATATTGGTATGACCGTTTCCCAGCGAGTAGTTGTTCGGCGAGACAGGTGGAAATAGGTCCAGATCTGATCCTTCCTGTCTTGATCGCATTTCTAATATATTTCGCTCATCTGAAGAACCTTTACCCTTTGATCGTCTGAAGAAAAAAAGAACAAAAAAGGGACGCGACTTGACGAAACACACACAAAAAAATGTTAATGGAAGAAATGAAATAAGCTTTCATTCTTTTTAAACTGTCTCAAAGAAACCATCTAAAAATGATGGTAAAACTAATTTAAACCATAAAATTCAAAAACACAAGAATATATTCAGTATTACGTTTATTCGCTTTAATACAAAGATTACTAAATATGATAAAGGTAGTGGAATGCGTCATATGCGAACCATGATACACTGACGACTATGCAGCGGAAATCCAAAAGAATTGATCATTACGCTATTATTGTCTTTCCTACCTCCATCGTATGAAAAAGAACATCATGAGGATGACAACGATGACTACCAGAATACCTCCACCGACTCCAACACCAATGAGCAGGCCTGAAAAATAATGAGAATTAATGAATTTCACCTCGACGTAAATTGATATATTAAAACATACTTCAAAGATGGATACTGAACGGTTGATGAACTCGCCTGTATCGAAAAAATTAGTAAAATTTAGTATTTTCATTACAATTTAGAAAAAATACCTTTTATACCGTCCATACATGTACAATCAAGGAATTTAACAGATATGAAACATAATTTTAAGGAAACTTAATGACAGCTTTTGACAGATCTACAGTGGTTAGAAAAAAGTAGTAAATAGTCTTTTGGCCTTTTAGTCAAGTGTACTTTGAATGAAGTTTGAATAGACAGTGATATAAATTGCGATGACAGTGACATCTGAAATCATGGCATTCGATATATGGAATCGCTTTTCGATTTAAGTAGATTGAATGCATGTTTATGCTACGCATGCTGAATTACAACTTACGTTTTCACTAAGAATTTAATAATTTACCTAGATTGCTTGCCTCTCCTGTTGGCCCTGGTGTTCGTTCTCGTGTCGGTCTGTCTGGCCTGTCTGTGGGGGTTTGTGATGTTGATCTCATAGCTGACGTCATCACTAGAAGATAGGAAAACAACTCTTTTTTAATGTGAGATGTGCAATTTGTGGAAATCCATTCCTACGTGAGTCGTATTAGAGATCTTTTCGTTTTCGTGGATTGTATCATTTATGAAGTCTTCTACCATATAAATGATTTTTTTAGACATGATAAGGAATTTCTGAAGGATAATGTACATTGTCAGAAAAGGTAGAAGGTAAGAGATCAAGGTGGAAGCCAAGAACCATAGAAAGATATCATTAAAAAAATAATAAAAAACTGGAGTGGGAATATTACCGCAACAGTCCACCAGATTTGGCGAAGACTGGGTAGGTTATGATATAATGCTGCCAACAATCTTGAGCCGGGAGGAAATTGCATGAAAAATGTTTATAGTGAAGAAATGGGTGAAAGAATACTGAAGTTGAAAACCACAGAGCAAATAGAGAATGCACATGTGAGGTTTAAAGCGTAATGGGCCATATACGCCCTAGACCCATAAAATCCCAAAGACTCATTCAGGTTTGATGACAGAGAATGAAGGCTTAGCAATTCCCGAATAGACTAGAGTCCAGTTTAGGGCCCCGTAACACAAAGATTTGCAATCAATCGCAAAGTTGCAACAGCCAATCAAGACGATTGTTTCATGCGCATCTCGTTCGAAAAGGTGACCCTAGACCAATCAGGATGGCTGTTTTAAATTCGCGATTGATCGCAAACCTTTGCCCAGAACATGCATGATTTGAATATGATTTGCATGCGACAGATAACCAAAGGAATGATTTCATTTTGATGTGTACCTTTGCTAGTCTGAATCGCTTCCACAGATGACAATATTTCAGTCAGTGCCTCAGTTGTGGAAAGGTCGGTTGTTTCAACTTGTCTAGATGTTGATGGAGACGATGTGTCAATTACTGTAGAGGGTGCATCTCCTTTGACAATCAAAATAATTGCAATTCAGAGTGTTCCAAACACTTAACTGAAAAGGCTAAGTTTGCTATTAAAGGGTTCGAGCCTCGTCAAGGAAATAAAAGTCCTTTGTTATGTTTGTCAAACCATTAATCTACACTTTACATTCTTCATTGCATTCAAGTTTTGAATGGCTATATCTAGTAGGAATAAATCCATGATAAAATATTGCAAATGCCGTTCGAGATGAAAATGCTTTGGAACTATTCCGTTTTTGTTTATTTCATGTTTTCATCGCATTATTTTGTTTTTCGTTTTTGTTTATTTCATGTTTTCATCGCATTATTTTGTATTACCTTTACTAGTCTGGTCTTCTGACATGGATGACATTCCTTCTGTCTGAACTGAAGTCTCTGGTATTGCAAATGGTGATGTAGTAAAGATTGGGGTTTCACTGGATGTAGGAGTTGATGTAGCAGCAGTGGTCGTGGTTGCAACAACACTGGTGACTGTTAACAAAATACACAGAGTGAGTATTGCAAAAGCAACTTCTGCGACCCTTGCTTCGTATTAAACCTTATAAGGCATGTTGAATAAAGAGAAAAACTTGGACCTAAGAGATCGGTCTTATTTTCTCCGTTAACATGGTTAAACTCGACTTTAGACCCAGATTATGCCCAACGTACAGTTAAATCTAGTTCAGTAAGAACCTAGAAATAGGAGGGATGATAAAGTTAGGTTGTAACCCTCGGTTGTTTTCTGATTAATTCAAAAGTCTGCGTTCAGAATGAACCTTTAAGGAAGAAATATTTCATTTCATCGTGTACCTTGACTAGTAGGACCTTCCACCGTTGATGACATTTGTTCTGTGGTTTGCCGAGCTGTAGAAGACTCTGCTAGTTCAGAGAAAGATGAATTTGTACATATGAGTTACATCATTACATCACTTGTGAGTCATGAATCTGCATTTCTTTTTTTTTTTTTACCATCAATTAGTATTTTCCTGTGACATACAAAAAAGATGCCAAATATATGTATATTTGTATATATATATATATATATCTGTGTGAGACAATTGAGAGAATGATAGCGTAGCATGAATCAAAGATCCCCAGAGCTGTCCTACCATTTTGGAAATTTTTTGCAAAGGTTGAAAAAATGTCTCCGCCTTTGGCTATGAACGCCAATGCCTTAACCACTAGACCACGGAGACGGGCCAGTGGTTTCGGCGACTCCAAATTCGCTTAACCGACAGATGAGAGCTGCCAAAGCTGTTGCATATGTTACCTGATCACAATATATATATATATATATATATATATATATATATATATATACACTTGGTGAATGCTATCCTTTATTAGTTGCCTGAGGATCGCATCTGCGTGAAACTCCGAGTAGCAAAACAATAAAGTACAGATGAACCATACGTTAACTGTGTAACTTTATTTATTTTATATATATATATATATATATATATATATATATATATATATATATATATATATATATATATATATATATATATATATATATATATATATATATAGTGAAAATTAGTCTGCGTGGCATCTGGAAAATACAGGAATCAGAGTTGGTAGTAGAATGCCATAAAAAATAAAATCATAGATTTTAAAAGAAAACGGAGCATAGCTCTCAAAAATGAAAGGCGAAGTCACACTCTTCGTCAGTGCCCACGGTGTGACAAAAAGATGTAAATCAAAATCCGTTTCTGAAACAGACGAAAAAACACGTCTGTTCATGGGCAGACGGATTGTGAAACTCACCTTTCAAAAGAAATCAACGCGCTGAAGATGGAGATGGCGCGAAGTAAATAACGCAACTCTGATTCCTGTATTTTCCAGATGCCACGCAGACTAATTTTCACTTTTATTTAGGTATTTTTTACCTGTTTACTGCTACTCTATGACTGTTGGCGGTGAGGCCCTTTTCAGATTTTCCTGTTTTGGAGCCGGAGATTCGCCATTGTCATCTTGCAGTCATGACAACGCGTCTTGGGATGCGTTATTTACTTCGCGCCATCTCCATCTTCAGCGCGTTGATTTCTTTTGAAAGGTGAGTTTCACAATCCGTCTGCCCATGAACAGACGTGTTTTTTCGTCTGTTTCAGAAACGGATTTTGATTTACATCTTTTTGTCACACCGTGGGCACTGACGAAGAGTGTGACTTCGCCTTTCATTTTTGAGAGCTATGCTCCGTTTTCTTTTAAAATCTATGATTTTATTTTTTATGGCATTCTACTACCAACTCTGATTCCTGTATTTTCCAGATGCCACGCAGACTAATTTTCACTTTTATTTAGGTATTTTTTACCTGTTTACTGCTACTCTATGACTGTTGGCGGTGAGGCCCTTTTCAGATTTCCTGTTTTGGAGCCGGAGATTCGCCATTGTCATCTTGCAGTCATGACAACGCGTCTTGGGATGCGTTATTTACTTCGCGCCATCTCCATCTTCAGCGCGTTGATTTCTTTTGAAAGGTGAGTTTCACAATCCGTCTGCCCATGAACAGACGTGTTTTTTCGTCTGTTTCAGAAACGGATTTTGATTTACATCTTTTTGTCACACCGTGGGCACTGACGAAGAGTGTGACTTCGCCTTTCATTTTTGAGAGCTATGCTCCGTTTTCTTTTAAAATCTATGATTTTATTTTTTATGGCATTCTACTACCAACTCTGATTCCTATATATATATATATATATATATATATATATATATATAGTCATGCAATGAATTGGAGTTAAAGAGACTAGAGAGATATATGTCATCTTTGTCTCATATGCTCTAAATTTATTCATTAAAAGCTATTAAGAAATAAATGAACCAAACCTCCAGGTGTTGTTGGCGTGAAATTTGCACATACAGGACTAGCAGCTGCCACGGTACTTTGAAGATACAGATTGACTGTAATCAGGACAAAAATGTATACTATGATAAGTACATTTTGGTAATGTAGACTGCGAGACTTCGAGAATATTCCGTGATATCATATGAATTGTGAAAAAAACAAGCAATAGATAAAACTGATATGCATATTTATATAACTCAATTGTTAAATCACGTTGATTTTCTTTCACATTTTATAAAGTATTGTTAGATAAGTCTGGACAACGAAAGAAGGTGTATGTCTCTATCAGTTTATATAAATCACTCGTTTAATCTGAACAGGAATATCATGTACTTGTATGTTATTAATACTCATGATACTTACTTGCAAACAGAGCAATGTGGAATTCTCCTCCGCATCTTTCGATGTTTCTTCCAACACAAGGTGAATTACAAGATGTATATCCAACATTGCTCGTCTGATTGATGATCGTTGATGCACTCCCACATAAGCATGTGTCGCCATTGTATAATCCAGCATAAGTATAACTGGCACTGCTATTATGGCACAGGCTGATGCATTTAGGTATTGTCAAGTCTTGAATTCCATATTCACAAGGAGTTTGAAGATCACTTTGGCCTGATCCAAGGTAAGGATAGCATCCCGTGTATCCATTTTCTGAATATAAAATGTTTAAGCAAAAGTAAATTGATGCACTCATAAACAGTAGCCTATTTACCACATGATTTACCTTTTCGTGTGTGTGCCTTTACAGGTAATGACACCTGCATTAATTTCAGCCAAGTTTTACTTCAATATCGTGTTTCATTTTGACAGGGAAGCTCTTTCATTTGCAGCTCAAATGAGACCTTCCGATTGCCTAAGGTATTACTTCGTATATCAAGTATATAGAAATAGCAATAACATCGTCATGATCCTGAGTTTTCAATCTGATTTTGCTAAACGTACCTTTATTCATTTCTAAAAGTAATACCTTTTTTTATTTCATTTTCTTTTTACTATCATCAGTTTTGATACAGTAACAACATGTCAACCCGTTGAGAACTGAATTATCTCATCCCATAGACTTTTTACAGGGACTACCCAGTTCTAGTAGTCAATGGGTTAAGCTTCATCAAACGAAGTCATGTATTTGAAAATTAAACAGAAGGTGACAGAATTCATCCTCTCCCCTTCAACAAAATGAGATATATAATGAGATATTAACAGAAGGAAGAGAAAAGGACAAAAAGGGAGATGACAGCCAACTCCCAGACCCTTGTAGTGACTGAACCCAAGCTACAGCACATGAGTAATTATGTATGAGATGGCAGAAAGCTAAAATTGATATCTTACCATAGCAAATCACTCCTCCCGCTTCAAAGCACGATGACAGAGTTACTAGTGAGCAATTGGCAAGGTATTCTTCACCTATATGTCATCAGAGATGAAGAACGAAACTTATTCAAAAACAAAAACAAAAAATACATCGTTCTAACTTGGTACCAATATTCTTTGCACTTGCTATGAATTGAGAACTTTAATAACACTGAGTGAAAATCATAGGACATGAAACCGTGGGGAAATACATCTTACCTCCTTTACAACTTAATATATGATCTGCATATGAAGAAGGAGTTCCAAAGGGCCACTGCTCATGAAGTGTGGTGATATAGTTATTAACTCCGGGGTATCCAAGCTGTCTGCATATAACCGAGGCTTCCTCATATGCGAATCCTTCATTACAAACTGACACCCAGGTAGAGTCATCTGCTCTTATGTATTCCACACGTCCCTCGTTTGGTGTATGTCCATCTACCAACGTAACATCTGCATGGTTTAGAAGTAGAATTGAATAGGGTCAAATAGGACGAAATTCAGGTTCTTGGAAAAATAATCACAGACCAATATGTTACAGAACAAAGTCACAATTGAACACTAACAGTACGGCTGGATCAACTAAGTTCTTCGTATGAAATGTGTGAAATTTATGAGCAAAACTTTCATGAGCACCATATGGTTGCATATCTACAGTTAGCAAAAGGTCAATCAAATACTTAATGATCATAAAAGTACATAATAACAGTAATTCATCATGTGCAACGAGGCGCTGTTAAGTGGGGAACTTGTACAATATTATACGTGCTCCAAATCATGTTTACTGGTAAAATGGTTTTGTTACACTGTCATATACATGCATCCATTAAGACATGGGGGGGGGGGGGTACGGGCTTTTGCTCACGCTGGCCCTGTTCTCTGGAATGATCTTCCCCTGGTTATCCGTGAATGCACTTCAATTGACACATTTAAACGTTACCTTAAGACACATCTATTCAATGCTTCCTACTCTTAATTGTTCCTTAATTTATCATTGTATTAATAATAATACTATATGCAATTTGTTAGGCGCCATATCCATTTCGTAAGAGATGCTCAAGGCGCACAAGTGAAGGGGGGCAAACAAAAATACAAGTAACAGAAAATCAATGATAAAATAAGTTAAAGAGGTACGTTTTTAGTTTAATCTTAAATGTTTCCACCCGGTTGCTATCCCGTATTTGTGCTCTTCTCTCTCTTTCTTTCTTTCACTGCGCCTTGGGCACTCTGCAGAGTGGATTTGGCGCATTACAAATCCCATCTATTATTATTATTATTATTATTATTATCATTATTTTCAGAACTGAGTGATTTGATCATCTATACTGCTAGTAAAGTTTTTGAAAAGTGTAGGCTCGATTAAAATGATTCCCTTTGTAATTACTTGTAATTGCTGTTAAATATAATCTATCAGATAGACTCCAGAGGAAAATGATGCAGCCAGAGGAGAAAATAATGACTGATCAAAATTCGAGTACAAAGGCAGGTTATTTTGAGAGGAGATGGAACAAAATCAAGAAAAAAAAAATTGATGATCTGTTGAACTGTTGTTCAACAAGAGGTAATAGCTAACGCTAAGAAAGCATTTGATTGCAAAAAGATGGTCTTTCCTGCTGCTTGGTAGCATTTGCCATGCTTTTGCTGGTTTTATAGACATGACAGATACAGCTTAATGTTTACGATAACTCACTTATAATCGTGTTGGCACCAACCGTCGGATCACAGGCCACTATAATATATACTGTAAATGTGAATACGAATTTCCACTCCATGTCGCCTTTCTCGAACTCGAACGGGAAAAAAACTTGAGTGAGGATGTAGCAATTCTATTCGTATGCACAGGTACAAAGCTTCGTATAGATCGTGGCTTATCCAACTTTTACGTATCCTTAAATGTGTACTTGAAATACGTATTTTGTTTCAGTTCAGCAGCACTATGTCTAAACATACTAAACAAATACGTCCTCTGCGATGCACCGAAGATCCCCGTCCAGTGTATGAAAAAGCAATTTCATTTTTTTTTCAATAACATAAATTTCTACAATGCTTTTCTCACGCTCTGGTGATCTTATTGAATGAAATCAGGTAGCAAATTCGCTTCTTAGCCTTTCGTCGAAGCCTGATTTATTAATATGTTGAGAGATTATTGTCCAAATCATCGAAGCTGAACCTCAGCATACAGAACTCTGGAATCAGAAAGTGTGAAGATAAATTGACCATTGCCGTAGAACATTTCAAGATGTGAAAATCAATCTTGTTTATGTTCCCGGTAATCAAATGAATTAGCGGTTACTCGAGAATGGGGTAACCATCTTAATGCCTTTATTGCAGACTACGCATCTCATACATCATAAATCATATGAATGAATTGCATGGAATGTTTATACCCAGCCGCATCACAAAGTGCCATTTTCAATATATATTTCAAAATTGAAAGCCAAGCTGACAATGGTATTTCGAAACCCATTTCCCTGGAAGTTTATAGTTGCATTGAAATGTTAAGAATATTTCTGCTAGTTTTTATTTAAGGATATTGGCAAAGTTCCGTATTCGACAGTGTCATTGGAATGAGGAAGCACATGTACAAAAAAAAAAAAACATGTACAGAATAGTAATTACTGCATACTTACATCACGTACATCAAGTGTGAATCAGAGAATACGATATTAAGATATTATGTAGGCTAGAAAGCATGTACTGACTGTTCAACAAACCTATCAGAGAGTTGAAGTGTTGTTTTAAAAAAATTCTTGTAATGATAATGGAAATAATAAAAGTGTTATACAAAACACATTTTCATAGCATAATGCACCAGTCAATAATCTTCTCTTCCAAAATGTATCGTTTATCATTCTTCCTGTAAACCCAGTTCACACTCACATCTGCAGTGCTCTACGTTCAAGCACTCCAGAAGTCTGTTTCCACTTCACGCATTGGTGTCCACGAGAGGAACCGATCCTGTTGCTATGGCAGCACAGGTCAGCGGCTTCAATTTTTCGCGTGAAATCTCTCTGTATCAGGCTGTTTGATCGTCAATTTATGCTTTTGTTTGTGTGTTTGTTTACAATCATATTGTATTTTTGTCCTATCAAGTTATTGCAGGTGTAATGATAACAATGTTCGCATTTTCAAATAATTATGCAGATGACACTGCAGTTTTGGGAGGATGGTCAGAGATGATGAAAGTAACTATCGTTCAAACATAGAGCAGTTTCTCAAATGGTGTGATGATAATTATCTTCAACTAAATCCATCTCAAACAAAAGAAGTCATTGTTGACTTTAGATTTGCTTCACGACAACATGAACCAGTGAATATCAAAAATGAGAACACTGAAATCAATTCCAAAATACAAATACCTTGGTACAACGATCGATAATAAATTTACCTGGCATTACGAGTGTAGGTCCTGTGGCGAGGGCCCAAACGAGAATGCTCGATCTTAGAAAACTGGGCTCTTTACATATTGATAAACCCATCCTAAGTCTCTTCTATAAATCCGTTGCCGAGAGCATTTCTCACTTCAGTTATGTTGTTTCGTTCGGGGCATGTAGGAAGGATGATTTTAGGAAAATGGAAAGTGTAGTCAGACATGTCAGAAGGGAGAGTAAAATAACAGAACTAGACGAAACCTGCTGAAGAATGTAAGGCACGTATCCTTCAAAGAGATGAAGAAATTATTGCAAATAGCAGTCACAATCTAAACTGCTTATACGAATTATTGCAGTCGGGAAAGAGAATTCACTCCCTGAAATGTCGGACAAGCCGATATTTGGGCTCATAATATAATGCTCCATACTCTATTCGGTTGTACAACCGAATGGAGTGAGGAACATGTGAGCACAAATACCGGTTAATATCTGTTAGGCTTGGTTTTCCTTACGTTAAAATTATTATCATTATGCTTTTTGTCTTAATGTGCAATATAAGCATATAAGAATGTTTCTACTCTTTGTCTACTCTTTTTAATCATTTTCCTTCTTGATCAAATCATTTTATTTCTATATCGTTGCAGCCTGTTTTTCTTAACTGTAAATGACTGAGCAGTGCCCGTGCATTTCATTTTTAGATTAACTGTTTAGATTAAGTGTTGCTTACAATGTGTGACCGAGCCGAATTTCCATGTTTCCAGAAATAATGATGAGAAGTCAAAAAGTTGCCAATTTGCAGGGGAAAACGGTGATTTTAAACTTTCTATCACATTGCCAATTTAAGGATTTTAATGCATATTTTCCTTTAAAAGCATCAAACAACGAATATTGATGCAACCAAAATGGGCACAGTTTGTGTAGAATTTTTTGCTCTTTCTGCTCATGTATTTGGTATGATTTTTAGGGCTTTGCATCAAAAGATATTAGGACCATTAGGACAAACCACAAAATGTGGACCTCTGTCATGTTGTTATGAATAATATTGGAGTTTGTGTAAATGAAGCCCTTTATGAATGATCAGCTCGAGTGTACAGGCTGAATGGTGTCATACAGTACATTTAGGCCTACTTGCACAATTAATATTGTGTTTGTTGAAGTAATAATGGACTAGGAACTAGGAAACCATCATAAACTGATACAGTGATTAGTTATTGGTTGTAGATAGTTAGCTGTTGCCATTTATAGTTCCTTTCAGAAAGGTGTATTAATTAGGACCTTTACCAATGTATAAGGATCAACAAGAGGTGTATATAGTGTATATCATGTGCTTAAGATAGATATTGTATTGCAACAAGCATTAATGTGATAGGGGCACAAGGGCATAATTTATGCGTAAACATACAACATTCCTATGTGATTATGCACCAAGCTCTCATAAAGCTAACATTAATTTTTAGGCTGTCCAAGGATCAATATAAGCATATAAGAATGTTTCTACTCTTTGTCTACTCTTTTTAATCATTTTCCTTCTTGATCAAATCATTTTATTTCTATATCGTTGCAGCCTGTTTTTCTTAACTGTAAATGACTGAGCAGTGCCCGTGCATTTCATTTTTAGATTAACTGTTTAGATTAAGTGTTGCTTACAATGTGTGACCGAGCCGAATTTCCATGTTTCCAGAAATAATGATGAGAAGTCAAAAAGTTGCCAATTTGCAGGGGAAAACGGTGATTTTAAACTTTCTATCACATTGCCAATTTAAGGATTTTAATGCATATTTTCCTTTAAAAGCATCAAACAACGAATATTGATGCAACCAAAATGGGCACAGTTTGTGTAGAATTTTTTGCTCTTTCTGCTCATGTATTTGGTATGATTTTTAGGGCTTTGCATCAAAAGATATTAGGACCATTAGGACAAACCACAAAATGTGGACCTCTGTCATGTTGTTATGAATAATATTGGAGTTTGTGTAAATGAAGCCCTTTATGAATGATCAGCTCGAGTGTACAGGCTGAATGGTGTCATACAGTACATTTAGGCCTACTTGCACAATTAATATTGTGTTTGTTGAAGTAATAATGGACTAGGAACTAGGAAACCATCATAAACTGATACAGTGATTAGTTATTGGTTGTAGATAGTTAGCTGTTGCCATTTATAGTTCCTTTCAGAAAGGTGTATTAATTAGGACCTTTACCAATGTATAAGGATCAACAAGAGGTGTATATAGTGTATATCATGTGCTTAAGATAGATATTGTATTGCAACAAGCATTAATGTGATAGGGGCACAAGGGCATAATTTATGCGTAAACATACAACATTCCTATGTGATTATGCACCAAGCTCTCATAAAGCTAACATTAATTTTTAGGCTGTCCAAGGATTAATAAAGCAGACTGAGTAACGTTATGGTTATGAATTAGGCTTTGGTATACGTTGACTGGATATGATTATTTTAATCATTGTACGTCATTTCATTGTTGATTACAGAGATTGATGATTCTGTTGAACGGAATAAAGAACCAGAAACGTCAAGAGGTCATAGGTTAAAGGTCACATATCATTCTTATCTCGTAACAGGGCAGAGGCATTAATTCTGACTGCTCGCTCCAGTCGAGAATCTATCTAGTTCCATAAAACATTTGTATATTTATATATTAAGTGTATATCATAATTGTTATTCGGGTGAAAGTGGTTTTAGCTCATATTATGCAAGTGACGATCTACATGTCAGATTTTGTTGTCACAAGATCAACCATATTTTATGTTGACCACCATAAGAACATGTAACCTGGGTTTTATTGTATTCCCTTTACAGATTCTTAAAAGGTGGTTTTAACAAATGTAGATTAAAAATAACAATGAAAACAAATATTTCAATCATTTCATCACTAATTAAGTGGTTTGATTAAAATAAAAAATACAAAGAGGGCGAGAGAAATAGAGAGGGGGAGCCAGGGGAGTGGGAAGACATGACGAGTGGAAAGGAATGTGACAGAAATTTGAAAACAAGATTTATCCTATTTGAAGTTGGTGTTCGTAATTCTACTTTTTAACCTTCTTAAGGTGAGTAAACCAATCATCATACTTTACAAATTCTGCCCAGTGCGATACTATCTCAAATTGTAAATGTATTTCTAATTATTCTAAAAACTAAAATAGCCCCTAAATTCTTAAGATTAAAAGTATCAAAGTGATACTTTAAAAAAAAATTGAGTTAATGTTTGCACGCGCACAAATCACAGACAGATTTAGAGAGAAGCAAAGCGTGCATTAATGGCATTATGACACAGCCTACCTACGAATATTTTGTGAGGTCGTCTCAAAGAATGGCCATGTGCTCATGCGTTGATCAATGGCACAATGACGTACCGTACATATGAATATTTATGAAGTCTCGGAGAATGACCAAGTGCGCACGCGCAAGGAGCGAAAATGTCGTAGGAAAAAAAAAATCGCGAACGGGGGGGGGGGCACTTTTTGAGTAGACACGTCGGCCTCTGTCCGACAACGCGGAAATGATTATCCTGGGTTGTACGCTCAGCGCCCCCCCCCCCCTTCAAAAACTCTCTGCGGCTTCTGTTTACTTCTCATTAATATTTAGTACATCTCATGATCACCCATCCATGCGGTCTACTGGGGAGCGTTTCACACTATGAACATGGCGGACAAAGAAAGCGGACAAAATAAACAACCTCTCGTTCTGCCCTTCACAATGGTTCTGGTAGTCAAAAGAACATCCCTTCACTGCTATTATGTTTAATCATGTAGTTCCAGGTGAATATGCGTGTGACACCTTTTCCACATATTTTAGACAATAGCAGTGTAGGGATGTTCTTTTGACTACCAGAACCATTGTGAAAGGTAGAATGAGGGGTTGTTTATTTTGTCCGCTTTCTTTGTCCGTCATGTTCATAGTGTCATGAAGAGTTTTGTCGGTGAAAATCACTGACAAATGTTATAAGCTACTGAAAATACTCGCATCTGATTGGCTGAAAGCAAATTAGTCGGTGAAAACCACCGACTAATTGTTTCATGAAACGCCCCCTGGTTCTCTCTTCTACTCGGGTTCTTCTTTTATGTTTACAGACTATTCCATTTTTATCTCTCTGATTGGTTGTTCATTTAGGATGTCATCTGTGTTCATTTTTGTTCAAATAGAGTTCCACTTATCAAAGTCAGTGCTACACAGGACTTGATCGAGTACAGACCTCTTCATTTATTTGTCTTCGTTAAGCAGCTGTGAGGTTTATTAAAAGAGCAGAAGATAAAGAATATCAGTCGTTGAGAGTAGGAGTGCAGAAGTAAGTAGCTTTCCTTGTGTTTCTCTTTGCTTTTATCCGTTTATTTTCTTCTCTTTCTATGTTTATGCTATTCATTTTTTTCAATCTATGCTCCTCTATCTTTATTTATATTTTTCTTTCTTTTCATCCTTCTTTCATCTCTTTGTATCTTTCCATATATTATTCGTTTTTTAAAATTCGTTTTATCATCTTCATTATCTATCATTTCTTATGCTATTATTTTGTTTTTTCATTTTATCTTTGCTTTTATCTTTCCTTATGTTTCTTTTTTTTTTCGTTCTACCTCCTCTACCTTTCTTTATTTTCTTTGTCTTTAAAATTCTGTTTTGTTCTCTATCTATCTTTCTTCATGTCTTTCTGTTTGTTGTCCTATCATCTTTTCTTTTTGTATATACCGTTTGTTATCGTTTTGCTTTATTCTTCTGTCATCTTTTCTTATCATATAATATTCTACTTTTTTTTTCTTTAATAATTGTTACCTTTCATTTCTACCATGCCAAATTTATTTGTTTTATTTTTTTCCTTCTGAACGTATCCCCGCGAAACATCACACACACACTTCCGGGTTGAAGAACGCTTTCGGGCCACTTCTGCTTACATTGCTCGTTAGAATGAACGGTTCTTGAGGGCTCTAGCGAGGAACCGCTCCAGAAAACCACACCGCGAAGTGGTCTTCTGGTCCACATTGAATTGAAGTGGTCTCAGCCTGGAGCGGCTTGTCTTTTTACACCTACAGCGCTCTAGCAGTGTGAGTTTAAACGGGATCTAACATCAAGCCAATGTTTCAAACTATGAAATGTATCACTGACAAATATTGCATTCAGCTGGCCAACGTGACTTAAACAAAAAAAAATTATCACAGAATTTATCACGGATGATGTATATTGTCAGTGCAAAATGTGGTGTATACTTAGATATACTTTATATTGTGCAATCTAAAAACTTTACATACACTTCGATATTTTTACAGTCCGATACTACTTTCTATAGATTATGTGCATAAATTTATAAGAAGGTTAAACTTCTGGAAAATATGCAGAAAGAGAGTTAAGTTTTTCCTTTGTACTTTGGCCAGAGGTGTAGAACCATTTCAATAGATCATAATAGGTTGTTCGGCATGTGTGTTGCTATAGTATAAAGGAATATTCAAATACCAGTAACAGAAAATGGCTGACATGCACTTGTTGTTCTCAATCTCGCTGTTATCCTCGATTTCGTTGATGACAGTAGCATAATATAAACTTTCCTTCAATTTGTTTCAAATCTTCTCAACATTTCGGTTCTCATAAAGCAAGTCTAATGATAGTAGCTGACTTTCTCTCAGGTTTTTGGACATATCCGTTGACTTGATATGATGTGGAAACCTCAAAGGATGCTTAGCGACCTGTGTACAATATTTCACACGATTGGTATTTTTTGCATTAATGGCTATCGTAATATAACAGAATTTTAATACAAAAATTGATCATGGAAAATACATTTTGTCAATGCAAATATTACAGGGCCTATACGTGCTTATACATGTTATTGTTTATTCGAAATAGCTGTATACATACACTCCGATACTATTTTTATAGGTCATGTGCTTAATACATAACAAGTTTAAACTTCATGAAAATATGCAGAAAGATAGCTTTTCCCCCGTACGTTGGCCAAGGTGACGAACCATTTCACTAGTTCATATTTAGGTTCCTCGGCATTTTGGCGCCACAGTATAACGGAACATTCAATATAGCAACAGAATACGGCTCTCAATTATCGCTATTATCCTCGGTTTTGCTGATTACAGTAGCATAATATGAACCCTCCTTTAATTTGTTTCCAGTCTTCTCAACATGTTGGTTCTCATAAAACAAGTCTGATGATGGCAGCTGATTTTCTCTTGGTTTCTTGGACATATCCGATGACATGATAGCTACTTCCTGGTAAGGTCGGTCAGGCTGCCTTCTCGGCTGTAGGTCCATGTAAGGGTCCGGATTGTATCTCTCAGTATTGACTGGGTCTTTGCGCCTGATACAAAAGAAAGGAAAGTCACAAATATTGAGAGTAACATCACCTTACCGACGCGATTCTTATATAAACAGAATTCTATAGCAAAGCGGGTAGTTTTCATTTTATTTCATTCTTTTGGGTGCCTCGGGTTAACCAATTCTGGTAACCATACAGTGAACACATTACATTGCGACTGTTACTGCTCATTAAAAGCAACATGTTTTTACCTCCTAATTAGCCTGAAACTTTCATAATATACTCAAAAGGGAACGTTTCCAAACAAATGCGAGTGGAACACAAAATAAAATTCAAACCAACCTATCAAATCAAGCTGCTATCGCATCTATAATTCAAAGAATGCGATATATTTTGGCACAGAAGTACAAAATGAATTAATGTATTAATTCATTATTTCAAAAACGTTTCAGAGAGAAAAAAAAATATTCTCCGAAATTACCTGAGATAAAGAAGCACAGAGGTAATAGCCACTGCATATAGTAATAGGACAATAACAACTGCAATCAGGCCTGTTTGTACTCCTAGACAAATTAAAACGCAAAAATGATTATTATGAAGATCAAGATGTAAGGATATATAACACATACAGCTTCGGCAACTCTCCTGGAAATACATGCGGAAAGAAATGAGAGAATAACAGCAACGGAGCTTAAATCGAAGTTCCCCAGCAAAGGTTGACTCATGTTCTTTAATGATGTGTTGGCTCAGTAGGTAAAGCGTCCGCCTCACAATCGGGAGGTCGAGGGTTCGAACCCCAGCCCCGTCATACCAAAAGATGAGAGTTGCTGCTACCTTCTTTGACTTTCAAGAATTGAAAGGGATAGAGCAACGTCGATCTGGCGCTGCTCAGTGGCTGCCGGGCCCACGATCAATTGAGCAAAAAGCATTTCCATTTTCGGACAATAAAATTTGGAGTTTTTGGAGTTGGAGTTTTTGGAAAATATAGTCTTAATGTCCGCTTTGTTCTTTGAAGAAATTGCACTCCTTGGAAAATGCACAAACTTGCTTTAAACGACGATTTCTGCTAACGTTTCAGCTCAAGATCTGGATTTGTTTTACGTCCATCAGTGATAAAAAGTTGTCATTCCGTTGTTTTATAATGGGGGCATAACTCTTACCTTCATCGTCTAGAGTGGCGCATTAAGACAGTCTTCTAAATCTGTTTTGCACTTCATAATTTCTTCGGGTCATGTTCGGATGTGACCCTAACATTTCCAGCTTTAACCCAAATGTGGCAAAAATGGATTTTGGCGTGCCACTTTCATAACTAAATTACTCCTTGAAACCTGTGCGAATTAATGCCATCAAGATATCATTTGAAAACATAGGAATTAGAATTTATGGGAGGCAAATCATTACTGTTAATGAACAATTAGTTTGGGTTTTCTTTCCGTGAGACGCGGTGTATAGTTTGTGAATTAGTGAAATAGGACACCCATATTCCATCCCTTGTGTCTTAAAAAACAAATAGTATATCATATGACTGTTGATTGTTAATATTGTCTTCTTTATTTGCTTCACCGCTCATCAATATGTGATCAAGGATGACTTAGCACTGGCCATTTAAAAAAGGCATGTCACAATCTCCTTCGCACAATTATGTGACGAATGATCTTCAGTAGCTACTTTAAAAGCATGTGGGCAAGTCTAACCTCTCAACCAAATTTTAGAAGTTTAAGAAAATGTCAGAGGTAAAAATGCCAGAGTTTAATATGTCACAGGTACGACTGCCAGATCCGAATAATTATGACAGAGGTAAAATTCCAGAAGGAAAAATGCCCTTGTAGCGCGTTCAGTATTCGTCCACTGTTTTGGGTTTTTTGAAGGAAAATAATTGGGATTATTTCAGGAAGGAGGGAGAAGTTGCTCCCTCCCCCCCCCCCCCGCCCCCCGCCTGTTCGTCGCCCAGCATGTACTATGACTTCTGGCATGTTTTTACCTCTGTCATTTTTACCTCTCACAACTTTTCTCCGAAGCACCCAAAAGGGGTTTCGTAAGTGTTCTTTATTTATACCTCTGTCTATTTATCTTAATATTTTCCACTGTGGGGGGGAAAGGTAACGTAGACCTACCACAGGAACAAGAACATTCCGTTTTGTGGGGACATGCAAGATTCTCTGATAGAGTTGTTATTCCAGGAGAATAAGTAGAAGCATATTCATTGACGGTGGCGAGGTCATGTGTAGATGGCGTTGGGTTGTACGTTTCCGTTTCCGAGACCGCATTTATTTGGGTGGCTTGCTCCATCGAATCTAAACAGAATTATGAAGATGATAAGGGAAAGAGTTACGTCAGCTAATCTGTCTTTATTGCTGGAATATAGTTCTATGTGACTCTATGTGCTCTATCGCTATAAGGGCAAAGCTATTATTTGTACCTGCTCGAAAATTTATGGTACAATATTTTGCGAAGCTAGTAAGTCACCATCTACTATTGTAAATAATTGTTCCGTGACCCGACATTCTCTGTCATGACTATCCTAGCTTTATTTCGGGTACGATTGATTTAATATTACGTTGTGAGAAAGCTTAAATATAGGGATTAAGATCCAGGGTTAAAGTTAGGAATAAGCTTAATATAGGATTAACAACCGTGGAGCAATTTTTGCCGGCACATGGGTCGCAAAACATGAGGTCTGATTCCTTTTAATGAATGCTTTTAGTCATCGTTATGTCTGTCATAGAATAAATTTCGGCAGTTCAGAATGACATGAAAGATGGTGATACAGTCGTTACCTCACCTACGGTGAAAATGTAAATACATTGTAAACAACAAGCTGCGGATTCTCATAAGTAATCGGATCCTATTACAACCCGGCTTTGACATTCATGAAATAATGAAATACATTTGTAGTTCGATTCATGTTTTGAGGCGTTCATGATCATTTTCAGTACTACTCTTAGAGGATTGTGTTCTGTTTGGACAGTATGGTTCTTTTTTTTCATTAGATGAACCTCCTTCTATCACCGATTTAGGATGAAAAGTCACTCTAGATCCTGTTTTTAAAAACTATATTTTCCAGAATTCAATGAATTGTCAGCAATTAAACGTTGGCAAAAGTTATTGGTATATACCCTCAGTCGTCGTTTTGTCTTTTATGGATGTAATTTCGGCAGTCGTTGCATCGGCAGTGGAAGGTCCTAGCGGTGAAGAATGAAATGAAAATGATGATACAGCCGTTTTAACTGCACCTGTGATGTAAATAAATAAATGTAAATACACCATTAAAAGTGATTGTGAAATTATAAAAATTCACCCCGATAGCATTTTACCAACCTGATGAATCTCTTTACAGACTTCATTGTGTTGTAAAATTGTGCAATAACGGATTTTAAATTAAAGTAATCTAGATCTGTTTCCTTCGTAAGATAAAAAAAAAATATAACTACCACAAGTGCTTCTGGCTGTCTGTCCCCCACAGTAAAAAAAAAAAAAAAAAAAAAAAAAGATGACAGCCGGTGTTGTGTGCCTGTTCCAGTGGTACTTTGTTAAGACCAAACCTAAAAATATGAGCTTCAACACACCTGACTAAAATGTTTCAAAAGAGTAATAATACAACATATACAATGGTAATGATAATGATAATTGTACTTCTTCTACTACCACTACCAATTATAATGATGATAATGATGATGATGATAATAGAAATGATAGTAATATTATTATTATTATTATTATTATTATTATTATTATTATTATTATTATTATTGTTGTTGTTGTATTATTATATTATTATTATTATATTATTATTATTAACATTATATAGTAATAATAATAATAATAATAATAATAATAATAATAATAATAATAACAATAATAACAATAACAATAACAATAACTGTATCTGTATTGCGACTAATACAACGTTTTCGAACGCTTTACGTGGTGTGTGGTTATTATTTCATGTGACACTGAATTCAATTGCTGTTCCAAAACACATAAAGTGCACCATCTCCACTCTCTTGGCAACATTCCAGCCTATCTAACCTTCATATCCTACCGGGTAAACATTTAACTCCTGGGTGGAGAGTGGTAAACGTGGATTAATGTCTTGCCATAAAAGGTTAGAGCCGGACCAGCTAGATCCGAACCCTCCACCCTTTGAGAGTCAAGTCAGTGAATCATTACACTACGGGACCTCACATCTTAAACAGATTCGATTACTATTGTCCCAAGTGCTCCAAATCTATTCTGTAATTAAAAGCTATAAAAGTTGATGGACCAAACCTCCAGGTGTTGTTGGCGTGAAATTTGCACATATAGGATTAGCAGCTGCCACGGCACTTTGACGATACAGAGAAACTGTAATCAGAACAAAAAATGTATACTATGATAAGTACATTTTGGTAATGTAGACTGCAAGACTTCGAGAATATGCCATGATACCTTATGAATTGTGAATAAAAACTGCAATGGATAAATTGATTTGCATATTCATATGACTCAACTGTTAAATCACGTTGATTCTCTTTCACATTTTATAAAGTATTGTTAGATAAGTCTGGACAACGAAAGAAGGTGTATGTCTCTATCAGTTTATATAAATCACTCGTTTAATCTGAACAGGAATACCATATACATGTATGCTATTAACACTTACTGTTAAACAGAGCAATGTGAGATTCTCCACCGCATCTTTCGATGTCTCTTCCAACACAAGGTGAATTACAAGATGTATATCCAACACTGCTGCTCTGACTGATGATCGTTGATGCATCCCCACATAAGCATGTGTCGCCATTGTATAATCCAGCATAAGTATAACTGGCACTGCTATTATGGCACAGACTGATGCATTTAGGTATTGTCAAGTCTTCAATTCCATATTCACAGGGAGTTTGAAGATCACTTGGGCCTGATTCAGGGTAAGGATAGCATCCTGAGTACCCATTTTCTGAATATAAAATGTTTAAGCAAAAGTAAATTGATGCACTCCTAAACAGTAGCCTATTTACCACATGATTAACCTTTTCGTGTGTGTGCCCTTACAGGTAATGACATCTGCAGGGGCGTAGACAGCGGGGGAATGAGGGGTATGCATCCCCCACCTCACAAGGTGGGGGATGACATGTACAATCATCCCCCCCCCCAGGTTTTAGGGAAGGATGTTTGCTTACAATTATTACCATTAGAAGAACTACTATAACAATAATAAGAATAATGATAATAATGATAATAATAATGATATTTAGTAATGTATTATTTCAATTATTCTTATTCTTATTATTAGTAGTAGTATAATTATTATTATTGTTATTATTATTATTATTTTTTTTTTATTATTATTATTATTATTATGCCTATGATAATAATAATATTTATCATAATCATCATCATCATCGTTAATGTGACTGAAATGACGATTACTATCATAACTATATCGATCATTATTCTGATTTGTGTAGTTATTATATTGCTTTTGGGTAATTTTCACGTTGTCACAGTTTTTCTGAAGTGGTGTAACAACAAAATTAAAAAGAAGATAAATAGCGTGAAGCAAATATGCAATAATGTGTGTCAGTCCATATTCTTTATTCGCTTGTCACAGTGCGTATATATCTTCTATTTATGTCTGTGCATCATTGGCGTAAATCCCGGGGGAGATGGGGATATACACCCCACTTTTTTGAGAGGGGGGATGGCGTGTCCAAATATCCCCCCACTTTTTTAAGGAAGAATGATATTTGAATTAATCGTTAATATAATTTTTAATAAATCTGTCATAAACAATCATCATATTATGTTAGAACTTCTATTTGAAAATGCGATTTAAAACCAGAGAAGCACTTATTTTTGGCTCGCTCGCTTGGCTCGCTCATCATATTTTAGAATTTTTGTTTGAAATGCGATGGAAAACCAGAAAAGTGTTAATTTTTTGCTCGCTCGCTCGCAAGATAAAGATTAAAATGTGTGTAAGGGGGTCTGTGCAGGTGGGTGAGGGCATGTGTTTATGCTTATGTGTGAGTTCGAAAGAAAAAAAAATCGGCAAAAAAATTCGATCATCCCTCCCCCCCCCCCCCCCCCACTCCTCGAAGTGGATTTACGCCGGTGCTGTCCATTCAGGTTTATGTATATGCGCGTGTACCTGCCTGCGTGTGTGGTTGTATCTGTATACGAAACTGATCCTCGATTTCTCGTGAACGGCAAATCATCCCCCCCCCCCCCCCCGGTGTAAGAAACTTTCTACGCCACTGGATACCAGCATTAATTTTAGCCAAGTTTTACTTCAATATCGTGTTTCATTTTGACAAGGAAGCTCTTTCATTTGCAGCTCAAATGAGACTTTCCGAATGCCTAAGGTATTACTTCTATATCAGGTACATGTATATAGAAATAGCAATACTATCGTCATGATCCTGAGTTTTCAATCTGATTTTGCTAAACGTACCTTTATTCATTTCTAAAAGTAATAATTTTTTTATTTCATTTTTTTTTTACAATCATCAGTTTTGATACAGTAACGACATGTTAACCCGTTGAGAACTGAATTCTCTCATCCCATAGACTTTTTTTTCATGGACTACCAAGTTCTAGTAGTCAGTGGGTTAAGCTTCATCAAACGAAGTCATGTATTTGAAAATTAAACTGAAGGCGACAGAATTTATCCTCTCCCCTTCAACAAAATGAGATATATAATGAGATATTAACAGAAGGAAGAGAAAAGGACAAAAAGGGAGATGACAGCCAACTCCCAGACCCTTGTAGTGACTGAACCCAAGCTACAGCACATGAGTAATTATGTATGAGATGGCAGAAAGCTAAAATTGATGTCTTACCATAGCAAATCACTCCTCCCGCTTCAAAGCACGATGACAGAGTTACTAGTGAGCAATCGGCAAGGTATTCTTCACCTATATGTCATCGGAGATGAAGACCGAAACTTATTCAAAAACAAAAACAAAAAATACATCGTTCTAACTTGGTACCAATATTCTTTGCACTTGCTATGAATTGAGAACTTTAATAACACTGAGTGAAAATCATAGGACATGAAACCGTGGGGAAATACATCTTACCTCCTTTACAATTTAATATATGATCTGCATATGAAGAAGGAGTTCCAAAGGGCCACTGCTCATGAAGTGTGTTGATGAAGTTATTAACTCCCGGGTATCCGAGCTGTCTGCAGATAACCGAGGCGTCCTCATATGCGAATCCTTCACCACAAACTGACACCCAGGTAGAGTCATCTGATGATATGTATTCCACACGTCCCTCGTTTGGTGTATGTCCATCTACCAGCGTCACATCTGCATGGTTCAGGAGAAGGATTGAACAGCGTATAATGGGACGAAACTTCAAGTTCTTGTAAAGAATTACAAAGCAATATGGTACAGAACACATTTACAGTGGAACACTGACAGTGTGGCGGGATCACCGGAAGTCAACCGACAATGCAGATGCTTGTATGATATGTGTTAAACATGAGCAAGGCTTTCATGAGCACCATATGGTTATATATCTACTGTTAGCAAAAGGCCAAAGAAATACTTACATGATAACAGTACATGTAGTATTCCTCATCATGTGCAACAAGACGCTGCTAACATGGCTAAGTGGAGAACTTGTATAATACGTGCTCCCAAACCTATGTACTTGTAAAATGGTTTTGGTACACAGTCATGCAGGCACTTTCAGATTTGAGTTATTTGATTATTCTACTATTAAATTTGACGTAAAGTTTAGACAAGTTTAGACCCGATTAAAATGATTCCCTTTGTAATTCGTTTTGATTACTGTAAAGTATAACCTATCAGATAGACTCAAAAGGAAAATGATGCGAGTCAGAAGAGAAAATAATGCCTTATCTTCTCTGACATATAAAATTCAACTTATTTTGAGAGCAGATTGAAGAGTACCAAGAAAAAAAGCCTGATGATCATAGCAAACTGTTACTCACCGAGGGGTTATTGCTAGCCCTAATAAAGCATTTGATTGCAAATGATGGTGTTTCCTTCTGCTTGGGAGCATTTTGTTTCTATGCTTTTGGCTAGTTTTAGATACGGCTCGATGTTTACGATAACTTACGTATAATCGTGTTGGCACCAAACGTCGGATCACAGGCCACTAGTATATATACTGTGATTATGAAAAGAAATTTCCGCTCCATGTCGCCTTTCTAAACTCGAACGGGAAAAAAACTTTGAGTGAGGATGTAGCAATTCTACTCGTATGCACAGATACAAAGCTTCGTAAAGATTATAGCTTATCCAACGTCCATACTGCGCAGTTCAAAGATTACGACTTATCCTTAAATGTGTACTTGAAATACATATTTTGTATCATTTCAGCAGTACTATGTCTAAACTTGCCAAACAAACGCGTCTTCTGCCATGCACCGAAGATCCCGGTCCAGAAAGAATTTCATTTTTTTTTCAACAACATAAATCTCTACAATGCCTTTCTCACGCTCTGGTGATGTTATTCAATGAAATCTGCGGTAGCAAATTCGCTTATTTGCCTTTCTTCGAAGCCTGATTTATTGTTATTTAGATATTATTGTCCAAATCGTGGTTGCCGAACCTCAGCATACAGAACTCTGGAATCAGAAAGTGTGAAGATAAATTGACCATGGCCGTAAAACATTTCAAGATGTGAAATCAATCTTGTTAATGTTCCCGGTAATCGAATGAATTAGTGGTTACTCGAGAATGGGGTAAACGTTTTATTGCCTTCTTTGAAGACTACGCATCATCCCATACATCATAAATCAAATATGAAAGAAATGGAATGTTTATACCCAGCCGCATCACAAAGTACCATTTTCAATACATATTTCAATATCGAAAGCCAAGGTGACAAAGGTATTTCGAAACGCACTTCCCCGCAAGCTCATTTTTTAATTGAAATGTTAAAAATATTTCTACGGGGGTTTTAGGACATAGGCAAAATCCCGTATGTCCTTGGAATGAGGAAGCACATGTCAAAAAAAATCATGAACAGATAACGCAATACGAATAGTAATCACTGCACACTTACATTACGTACATCAAGTGTGAATCAGAGAATACAGATATTAATATATGATTATGTAGGCTAGAAAGTATGAACTGGCTATTCAATATTATCAGAGAGTTGAAGCGTTGTTTTAAACAATAACTCTTGTATTGATAACGGAAATGATACAATTCTTATACAAAACACATTTTCATAGCATAATGCACCAGTCAGTGATCTTCTCTTCTAGAATGTATCGTTTATCATTCTTCCTGTTAACCAAATTCACACTCGCATCTGGAGTGCTCTAAGTTCGAGCACTCCAGAAGTCTGCATCCGCTTCACGCATTTGTGTCCACGAGAGGAACCGATCATGTTGCTATGGCAGCACAGTTCCGCGGGTTCAGTTTTTCGCGCAAAATCTCGCTGATCAGGCTGTCTGATCGTCAATTTACACTTTTGTTTATGTGTTTGTTTACTATCATGTTGTATTTTGTCCCATCAAGCTATTGCAGGTCTAATGATAACAATGTTCGCATTTTAAAATATGCAGATGACACTGCAGTTTTGGGGGGATGGTCAGAGATGATGAAAGTAACTATCGTCAAACATAGAACAGTTTATCAAACGGTGTGATGATAATTATCTTCAACTCTATCCGTCTAAAACAACAGAAGTCATTGTTGACTTTAGAGTTGCTTCGCAACAACATAAACCAATGAATATCAAAAATGTAAACATTGAAATTAATTACAAAATACAAATATCTTGGTACAACGATCGATAATAAACTTACCTGGCATGATGAGTGTAGATCCTGTTGCGAGGACCCAAAACGAGTAAAACGAGAATGTTCTATCTTAGAAAAGTGGGCTCTTTACATGTTCATAAACCCTTCCTAAGTGCCGAGAGCATTTTTTCCTCTTCAGTTATGTTTGTTTGGTTCGGGGCATGTAGGAAGAAAATTTTAGGAAAATGGAAAGTGTTGTCAGACATGCCAAGGGCGAATAAAATAACAGGAAATATACGAAACCTGCTGAAGAATGTAGCCTAAGGCACGAATCCTTCAAAGAGATGAAGAAATTATTGCAAATGACAATCACAATCCAAATTGCTTGTACGAATTAATGCGGCCGGGAAAGAGAATGCGCTCCTTGAAATGTCGGACAAGCCGATATTTGGGCTCATAATATCATGTTCCATACTCTATTCGGTTGTACAATCGAATGGAGTGAGGAACATGTGAGTCCAAATATCGGTTAATATCGGTTAGGCGTGGTTTTCCTTACTTTAAAACTATTATCATAATGGGGTTTTTTTTTCTCTTAATGTGCAATATAAGTATATAAGAATGTTTCTGTTTGTCTACTCTTTTTAATCAGTTTCCTTTTTAATCAAATCATTTTATTTCTATATCGTTGCAGCCCATTTCTCTTAATTGTGAATGACTGAGCAGTGCCCGTGCATTTCATCTTAGATGTGTATTAACTGTTTAGATTAAGTGTTTCTTACAATGTGTGACCGAGCCGAATTTTCATGTTTCCTTGAGGATTTGGATGAATAAAATTTGATTTGAATTGAATTGAATTGAATTGAATTACGTTGTATTTGTAAGGGTTCATTTTGTAGCAATTGGAATTTATATTTTGTTATTTTATATTTTAACACTTCCTTTCCATACTTGTTGATTTGCATCGCATTTTTATTCATTTCACCTTCATAACCTCATCCCCCTCTCCACCTTCATACACATCTCTTATTGTCATGCCACGCCTTGTTTCTTTCATCCATTTCCCCTCCACATGATTGCATTGTTTACCAGGGGCCGCGGAAACGGGGGGGGGGGGCACTTTTTTTAGTAGACACGTTGGCCTCTGTACAACAACGCGGAAATGATTATCCTGGGTTGTACGCTCAGCCCCCCCCCCCCCCTCCCTTTAAAAAACTCCGCGCGGCTTCTGTTTACTTGTCATAAATATTCAGTACATCTCATGATCACCCTTCCATGCGGTCTATTGGTTCTCTCTTCTACTCGGGTTCTTCTTTATGTTTATAGACTATTCCATTTTTGTTTCTCTGATTGGTCGTTCATTTATGATGTCATCTGTGCTCATATTTTGTTCAGATTGAGTTCCACTTATCAAAGTCAGTGCTATACACAGTACTTGATCGAGTACAGACCTGTTTATTTACTTGTCTTGGTTAAGCAGCTGTGAGGTTTGTTAAAAGAGCAGAAGATATAGTTATCAGACGTTGAGAGTAGGAGGGCAGAAGTAAATAGCTTTCCTTTTGTTTCTCTGTTTCTATCCGTCTATTTTCTTCTCTTTCTATCTGTATGCTATTCATTGTTTTCATTCTATGCTCCTCTATCTATCTATACTTATATTTTTTTTTCTTTTCATCCTTTTATTAATCTCTTTGTATCTTTTCATATATTATTCGTTTGTTATTCTTTTAATCATCTTCATTATCTATCATTTCTTATGTTATTCTTTTGTTTTTTCCTTTTATATTTGGTTTTTATCCTTCCTTATGTTTCTTTTTGTTTTCGTTCTACCTCCTCTATCTTTCTTTGTTGTCTTTGTCTTTGTTGTCCTTTCCTCTTTTCTTTTTGTATATACCTTTGTTATCATTTTGCTTTATTCTTCTCTCATCTTCTCTTATCATATAATATTCTACCATTTTTTTTCTTTAATAATTGATTGTTTCCTTTATTTCTACCGTGCCAAATTTATTTGTTTGATTTTTTTTTCCTATATCCCCGCTCACTTCACACACACTTCCGGGTTGTAGAACGCCTTTGGGCTACTTCTTCTTATATTGCTCGTTAGAATGAACGGTTCTTGAGGGCTCTAGCGAGGAACCGCTCCAGAAAACCACACCGCGAAGTGGTCTTCTGGTCCACATTGAATTGAATTGGTCTCAGGTAGCACAGCCTGGAGCGGTTTGTCTTTTTACACCTACAGCGCTCTAGCAGTGTGAGTTTAAACTGGGTCTAAGATCAAGCCAATGTTTCAAACTATGAAATGTATCACTGACAAATTTTGAATTCAGCTGGCCAACCTGACTTTAAAAAAAAAAAAATTATCACAAAATTTATAACGAATAATGTACATTGACAATGCAAAATGTGGTGTATACGTACATATACTTTATAGTGTGTAATCTAAAAACTTTACATACGCTTCGATATTTTTACAGTCCGATACTACTTTCTATAGATTATGTGCATAAATTTAAAAGAAGGTTAAACTTCTGGAAAATATGCAGAAAGAGAGTTAAGTTTTTCCTGTGTACTTTGGCCAGAGGTTTAGAACCATTTCACTAGATCATAATAGGTTGTTCGGCATGTTTGTGCCATAGTATAAAGGAATATTCAAATACCAGCAACCGAAAATGGATGACATGCACTTGTTATTCTCAATACCCGCTATTATCCTCGATTTTGTTAATGACAGAAGCATAATATGAACTTTCCTTCAATTTGTTTCCAACCTTCTCAATATTTCGGTTCTCATAAAGCAAGTCTGATGATGGCAGCTGACTTTAATTTTCTTTCAGGTTTTTGGACATAACCGTTGACTTGATATGATATGGAAACCTCAAAGGATGATCGGTGTACAATATTTCACACGATGAAACCTATCATTGGTATTTTTTGGAATTAATGACCATCGGAACATAACAGAATTTTAATTTTTAAAAATGGTCATGGGAAATACATTTCGTCAATGCAAATATCATAGGACCTATACGTGCTTATACATTATAGTGTTTATTCGAAAAGCTGTATATACACTCGGTTATCTTTACAATCCGATACCACTTTTTATAGGTCATGTGCTGAATTCCTAACAAGTTTAAACTTCATGAAATTATGCAGAAACCATTTCAGTAGTTCATATTTAGGTTATTCGGCATTTTGGCGCCACAATATAACGGAACCTTCAATTACTAATAACAGAAAATGGCTATCAATAATCGCTATTATCCTCGGTTTTGCTGATTACAGTAGCATAATATGAACCTTCCTTTAATTTGTTTCCAGTCTTCTCAACATTTTGGTTCTCATAAAGCAAGTCTGACGATGGCAGCTGACTTTCTCTTGGTTTCTTTGGCATATCCGTTGACGTGACAGCTACTTCCTGGTAAGGTCTATCAGGCTGCTCTCGCAGCTGTAGGTCCATGTAAGGGTCTGCATTGTTTTTCTGAATCTTGTTTGAGTCGTTGCGCCTGATATGAAAAAAAGAAAAATCACAGATATTGAGAAGAAATCACCTCACCAGGGTGACTCTTATATGAAACTGAATTCTACAGCAAATCAGGTATCCGTTTGATTTCGAACGAAAGTTTCATGTACCCATGGTCTTAACTTTCATTTCATCTTATTCTTTTGAGTGTCTCGGGTTAACCATTCCTGGGAAACATACAATGAACACATTACATTTCTATTGTTTCTGCTCATTAAAAGGCAACATGTTTTTATCCCACGTAGCCTGAAACTTTCATAATGTACTCAAAAGGGAACGTTTCCGAACAAGTGCGAGTGGAACACCAAATAAAATTCAAATCAACCTATCAAATCAAGTGGCTATCGCATCTTTAATTCAAAGAATGCGATATATTTTAGCACAGAAGTACAAAATGCATTAATGTATTCATTAATTATTTCAAAAACGTTTCAGAGAAAAAATATTCTCCGAAATTACCTGAGATAAAGAAGCACAGATGTAATAGCCACTGCATATAGTAATAGGACAATAACAACTGCAATCAGGCCTGTTTGCACTCCTAGGCAAATTAAAACGCAAAAATGATTATTATGAAGATCAAGATGTAAAGAAATATAACACATACAGCTCTGTCAACTCTCCTGGAAATATATGCAAAAAGAAATCAGAGAATAATAGCAACAGAGCTTAAATCGAAATTCTCCATAGATTTTTGCAAAGGTTGACTCATATTCTTTAATGAAAATATAGTCTTAATGTCCGCTTTGTTCTTTGAAGAAATTGCACCCCTTGGAAAATGCATAAACTTGCTTTAAACGTCGATTTCTGGTAACGTTTCAGCGCAAGATTTGGATTTTGTTTACGTCCATCAGTGACAAAAATTGACATTCCTTTGTTTTATAATGGGAGCGTAACCCTTAACTTCATTATCATTACTATTAATGAACTCTTAGTTTGGGTTTCTTTTTTTCTGGGACGAACTATAGTTTGTGAATCAGTGAAATAGGACACCCATATTTCATACCTTATGTCTTAAAAAAAACAAGTGAAAGAGCAGAAATATAGTACATCGTATGACTGTTGATTGTTAATATTGTCCTCTTTATTTGCTTCACCGCTCACCAATATGTGATAACGGATGACTGAGCACTGGCCATTTAAAAAAGCATGTCAAAATCTCCTTTGCACAATTCTGTGATGGATGATCTTCAGTAGTTGCTTTTAAAAGCATGTGGGCAAATCTAATAAGGACCTCTCAACCAAATCTTAGAAGTTTAAGAAAATGTCAGAGGTAAAAATGCCAGAGTTTAGAATGTCATAGGTACGACTGCCAGATGTAAATAATTATGTAGAGGTAAAATTCCAGAGGGAAAAAATGCCCTGTTGTGTGTTCAGTATTCTTCCACTCTTTTGAGTTTTTTGAAGGAAAATAATTGGGATTATTTCAGAAAGGAGAAATTGCCCCCCCCCCCCCCATTCGTCGCCCAGCATGTACTGTGACTTCTGGCATGTTTTTACCTCTGTCATTTTTACCTCTCACAACTTTTCTCCGAAGCACCCAAAAGGGGTTTCGTGGGTGTTATTTATTTATACCTCTGTCTATTTATCTTCATATATTCCACTGTGGGGGAAAGGTAACGTAGACCTACCACAGGAACAAGAACATTCCGTTTTGTGGGGACATGCAAGATTCTCTGATAGAGTTGTTATTCCAGGAGAATAAGTAGAAGCATATTCATTGGCGGTGACGAGGTCATGTGTAGATGGCGTTGGGTTGTACGTTTTTGAGACCGCATTTATTTGGGTGGCTTGCTCCATCGCATCTGAACAGAATTATAAGGGAAATAATTACGTCAGCTAATCTGTCTTTATTGCTGGAATGTGTGCTCTATCGCTATATGGGCAAAGCTGTTATTTGTACCTGCTCAACAATTCATGGTACAATATTTTGCAAAGTTAGAAAGTCACCATCTACTATTGTAAATAATTGTTCCAAGATCCGACATTCGCTGACATGACAATCTATTCAGCTGAAAGCTGTTTTTCAGCAGGGCCGTGATAAAAAGAAACATTAAAATAGGTATAAACATGAAAAATTGCAAAAAGTTTCGGCAGTTCAGAATGAAATGAAATTAATGATACAGTTGTTAATAATTTATATGGTGAGAATGTAAATGCATTATAAATAACAAGCAACGGCTTTTTGGAAGTAATCAGATCCGATTACAACCCGGCTATGACATTCATGAAATAATGAAATACATTACATGTGTAGTTCGATTCATGTTTAGAGGCGTCCATGATCATATAAGTACTACTCTTAGCGAATCGTAATTTTGTAGAGCAGGGGTTCATTTTTTTTTTCATTGGATGACCCTCGTTCGATAACCGGATTCAGGATGAGAAGTCGCTCTAGCTCCTGCTTGTAATCCATAAATTTTTAACAAAACGTTCAATGAATTGTCAGCAATTAAACGTTGGCGAAGTTATTGATATATACCATCAGTCGTCGTTTTATCTTTCATGGATGTAATTTCGGCAGTCGTTGTATCGGTGGTGGAAGTTTCAAGCCGTGTAGAATGAGATAAAAATGATGATACAGTCGTAGTTACTTCACCTGTGATGAAAATTCAAATGCACCATCAAGGTGATTATGAATTTATGAAAATTCACCTCAATGGCATTTTACCAATCTGATGAATCTCTTTACGGACTTCAATGTGTTGTAAAATGTATGCATCAACAGATTTTTGAATATTTAAAGCTAGATTTTTTATTTTCGCAAGATAAAAATATTAACCACCATTTGTGCTTATACCTGTCTGTTCCCCACAATAAAAAAAAAGATGACTGTCGGTGTTATGTGGCTTTTCCACTGGTACTTTGTAAAGACTGTCCCCCAAAAACTAAATAATATGAGCTTCAAAAGACCTGAATAAAATGTTTCAGTGTTGTAATAATACAGTGGCAATAATAATGATAATAATAGTAATAATAAAAATAATAATAATAGTAATAATAATAATAATAATAATAATAATAATAGTAATAATAATAATAATAATAATAAAAATAAATAATAATAATAATAATAGTAATAATAATAATATAGGTTTTCCCGGTTAATTTCATACTTTTTCCATTCCAATTCATGAACGTGCATTCAATTTCACGCAACGCACGCCCGCGAAGATATTCGGACTTTCAAATTCAGAATCCGATCGTTCAATTTCATTTATGGGCGCTCTTATTTCCTCTCCGTAAAATCAAAATCACGGATGTGCGTTCAGTTTCCAAATGCGAGCATTGTATTTCCTACTTGTGCATTCAAATTCACGCAGTAGTCACGATGACCGTTTTTGGAGCGTTCAACCTCATTTTCAGGCGATCAATTTCCTTCTTCGTGCACTCAATTTAGTAGAAAAGATAAAAAGGGGGTTATGAAGGAGGGGGGGGGGGGGGGGAGGGGACGAGCGTTGGTTGTTTCTGATAAACGAGCACACTCTGAAAAAGGATTAGTCAAAATAACTATTGTGTCGGTGCATATTGTCCGACCAAAATTTTGGTGAAGATTGGCCAATATGATGGTCATAATTACCAAATTATTTGTTAAAATTTATTGTAGGGGCTATCAAAATTTTGGTTGATTTTGACCAACTTTTTGGTCAGACACATCTTCATCAACACATTGGTTATTTTGACCAATCCCTTCTTAGAATGTACATAATCTACCCGCACACCCCTCACCCCTAACACACACACGAAAAAAAAAACATTTCGTAGGCTTCTATATATAGTATTCTTATTCTTTTTTTAAGGTGCTGTATTGTTCTGAATTTGTATCCCCTTACAGTGATATCCATAATTACCATAGATGATGTGAATATACAAAGATAGGGAGAAAATTCCGATGAGTGTTCTAGTGCTGAGTTTCAAATTTTCGACCTTTATTTAGATCATCTTCAGGAAATGAGGTAAAAATTAACAAGAATTGTTTATATATAATTGGATAAAAAGGCATCAAATGTTCAGTTTTACCTCAGTTCCTGAAGATGATCTGATTAAAGGTCGAAAATTTAAAACTCAACACTATGACTGTCATTTTAGTTTTCTTCCTATCTTTGTATATTTACAATGATATCATGTCCTTATATGTTCTTGTATACTTCAATACTTTAACAACATAACGACCTTTCTAACTTACACTCCTTGATCACCCGTAAAAAGACAACACCACAACACTAACCACACAATGCGTCAATTAACAAAACAAACTGACCAAACAACATGATCTCAAAATCTCTCATGTGGAAGCCTAAATAAACAGCAATGTGAAATGTTTAAAAATTTCCATGGTACCAGTTTTAACGGAAGTATTTATGGCATAAACCTAAAATATTGGACTTGAGCATGATAAAATTATGGCAAATGTCTTGACAAAGAAGCCCAATTTATTCAAAAATGTGTGAAAAAACATCCACATTGACCCCATAATTATTGTGCTCTTAATTTATTCTATGATTAAAAGCTATTGAAAAGTTAGCGGACCAAACCTCCTGTGGTTGTTGACGTGGAATTTGCACATACAGGATCAGCAGTTGCCACGGTACTCTGAACATATAGTGTTACTGTAATTCGAAAAAAAAAATGTATACTATGACAATTACATTTTAGTAGTATATGACTACAGTTTTGAGACTGCGAGAATAATTATGACATGATGGCATATGAATTTTGAACGAACTTGCAATGGTGGATAAAAGTGATTTGCATAATTCATTTATAATTATGTTTTGTTAATCATGTTGATTCTATTTTACATATTCTAAAGTATTGTTAGATTAGTCTGGACAACGAAAGATGGTCATGTCTCTATCAGTTGGTGTAATCTGAACAGGATTACTATCATGACTACAGACATGTATACTTTTACATACTGTCAAACAGAGCAATATGAGATTCTCCTCCGCATCTTTCGATGTTTCTTCCAACACAAGGTGAATTACAATATGCATATCCAACACTGCTGTTCTGATTGATGATCATTGATGCACTCCCACAGAAGCATGTGTCGCCATTGTACAGCCCAGCATAAGTATAACTGGTATTGGTGTGATGGCACAGACTGATGCACTTAGGTATTGTCAAGTTTTGAATTCCATGTTCACAAGGAGTCTGAAGATCACTTGGGCCTAATCCAGGGTAAGAATAGCACCCTCTGTATCCATTTTCTGCATATAAAATGTTTAGGCAAAAGGAAATTGTTTGCTGCACTCTTTAACAATAACCTATTTTAAAGATACCTTTTCATGTGTATGCCTTTATAGGTAACGAAAACTGTATTCGGTTTAGCCAATCTTTACTTCGATTTATTCATGTATTTATTTCTTGTTTTAGTTTGACCGGGAATTTCGTTCACTTGTCATGAATAACAGCTCAGATAAAGCGTTCTGCTTGCCGAATTGTATCACTTCTTATAGAAATGGCAATACAGGCGTAAGTATTCAATCTGATTTTGCTAAAAACATATCAGCGACGTAGCTAAACCTCACTTTTTGATATGAACTATCAACTCATAATTTGGAAAAACTGTATATTGAACTGAAATCCAATAGTAGCTACCAGGAACCCCGCCAGGATATTTTGATAGGGGGCATGATGACTCATGGGTAAATTTATTTACGTTTTAAATGGAAAAAGGGTATTATATAGTTGCATGACCAAGCTCTCTCTTTTCCCATGCTCTTCTTTCTTCCTCCTCTTTTTCTTCTTTTTCTACTCTTTTTTTATTTGGTCATTTAAAAAGTCATAGGGCGACCACCCTTCTGCCCCCCCCCCTGTAGCGCCGCCCCTGGTAGCTACAAAGGGCGATAGGCTTCACCCCTTACAAAATTTTAAGAGATATTAAAAGAGCGAGAGAAAAGAGATAGAGAAAAAGGAAATGTGAATCCCCTGAAGCTACACCACTATTATACGAGATGACTTGAAGCTAGAATTGACGTCTTACCGTAACAAATCACTCCTCCTGTTCCAAAGCACGACGCTACCCTAACCATTGTTGAGCATTCGCCAAGGTTGTCTTCACCTATGTCATCGGAGATGAAGAAGAAAACTGATTCAAAAACAAACCAAAAAAAAAAACAACAACGAAAACATTGTCCTAACTTTGTACCAATATTCTTTGCCACTTTGTTTTGAGAACTTTAATAGCAGTGAGCGAAAAAAGATAGGATATGAAACCGTGGGAAAACATATCTTACCTCCTCCACAAGTTAATTTATGCTGTACAATAGAAGTAGGAGTTCCAAACGGCCACTGTTCATGCTGAATGATATAGTTATTGACTCCCGGGTATCCGAGCTGTCTGCATATAACCGAGGCTTCCTCATATGCGAATCCTTCACTACAAACTGACACCCAGGTAGAGTCATCTGCTCTTATGTATTCCACACGTCCCTCGTTTGGTGTATGTCCATCTACCAACGTCACATCTGCATGGTTCAGGAGATGGATTGAACAGCGTATAATGGGACGAAACTTGAAGTTCTTGTAAAGAATTACGTAGGTGAAGATTCATGCTATATGTTACAGAACAAATTCACAGTGGAATACCGACAGTATACATGTACATGTATATTGCTGGATCACCGATCGACAATGTGGTTCTTGGTACGAAGTGTGTGCAATATGAACAAAACTTGTATTTCATTTCATGAGCAACATACATGTATCATGTATATAGTAGGTTTTCCATCTACAGTTAGCAAAAGACCTAGCAAATGCTTACAAGAAACTGTATACTCTTCATCATGCGCAACGACTCGCTGATATGTGGAGAACTTGTACAGTTGTACGTGCTCCAACACCTTCAATAAAATGGTTCTGCTTCTCTGTACTTTCTAAATGGAGTAATTTGATCATACTACTGTTAGAACTAACAAAAAAGTTTAGAAAAGTTTAGAATCGATTGAAATGATTTCTTTTGTTTAATTTGTAATTTCAAAAGTATAGGCTATCAAATAGACGCAAGAGGAAAATGATGTAGCAGAGGACAAAATAATGGCTGAACCTATCTGATAAAATTTAAGTGAACGCCAAGCTAGCATGAGAGGAGCTTGAAATAAATCAAGAAAAAAGCTTCATGATGGTAGCAAACTGAAGTAAATGCTGGCCAAGATAAAGCATTTGCTTGCCAAAACTCGTATTTCATTTTGCTTGATAGCATTAACTGGGATTTTGCTAGTTTTATGGATACAGCGAAATATTTTACGATAACTCACTTATAATCGTGTTGGCACCAACCGTCGGATCACAGGCCACCACAATATATACTGTAATTGAGAACAGGAATTTCCAATCCATGTCGCCTTTCTAAACTCGAACGGGGAAAGAAAACTTGAGTGAGGATCTAGCAATTACAGATACAAAGCTTCGTAAAGATCATAGCTTATCCAACGTCGATACAACGCAATTCAAAGATTATAACTTATCCCCAAATGTGTACTTGAAATACTTAATTTGCTTCAATGCAGTAGTACTACGTCTGAAGTTGCAAAACAAACGCGTCTTCTGCCTTGCACCGAAGATCCCCGTCCAGTGAATGAAATAGGAATTTCATTATTTTTCAGTAACATAAATCTCTACAATGCCCTTCTCACGTTCTGGTGATCTTCTTGAATGAAATCCGCAGTAGCAAACATGCTCTACTTCATTGGCGTAGCCAGGAATTTCAACAGGGAGGGCAAAAGCGAGGGAGCGAAGTGACCGAGCGGGGGGAGGGGGTGCGGGGAAGATTTTTGAAAATTCATGCATGAAAATGGCATTTTCTGCACACTGAAATTCAGTATTAGGGTTAACTTATATGAGAAGTGGCATATGCTAATTCCCTATGTTCCCCCCTCGCCTTTTTATTGTTTTCTGCTCCGATCCGATCAACGTGGGACGATGGCTCCTGGCTGTGGCGCCGGAAGGGTCTGAAGTTACACACGACCAGTTGGTGGACCCTTAGCTAGACCAGTGAAAATGGCATACGAAACTAGTGTTTTTCAGGGAGGGAAGAAAAGTGTTAAGTGATCAAAGACAGTGAAGAAGCTGTTTCTCAACGGGGGAGGGTGTTTTCCTCCCACAGTAGGGTAATTTATGAAAATATTGCATCAAAATGGCATTTTTGCGCATTAATTTTCATTATTAGGTGTAGGTAATAGGGGTATAGACAAATACCCTCCTCTCTTAATTTTGTACTCAAGAGGGGGTCACGGACTCCCCCCTCCCCCTTAGCTAACATTGACGGTATATTGGAATTAGTTTGATTTGTGTTGTTAGCAGTACCATGGAATGTTGCATTTATGTACTTTATACTTTGTCTTGAATTGCATATTATACTCTGAATACACGGCGGTTTCCTGTAGCAGGAAACGTACGAGATTTGCCATATTACACATACATTATGAAAATAGAGGAAAAGAATGAAATGTTTCTCAAGGGGAAAATTATGAAAATGTAAACAATGAAGAAGATCCTGCAATAATGGATGGCTATGTCTACTCACACACACACACACACACACACACCAAGCATACTTTTGGAGTAGAAGAGATCTTCTTCATAATCTTTACACATATAAGAAATAAATTATATGAAAGATATTCTGAAAAAAACCCAGTCGTATCCATTGTTGTTCTTATTTTCACTTCATCAGTACTTTCAATATTGATCGTTAAAATTGGCTATCTGCACATCTGTTCAACCCACTGGCAGCTGAACCTCAATATACAGAACTAAGGATTCAGAAGGAGTGAATATCAGTCTTTTTCATGTTCTCAGTAATCAAAATGAATGAGGCAATTACACGAGAACTAGGTATACCCTTTTAAACGTCTTTATTGAAGACTACGCATGCCATAACCGCCGGCCTGAATAATTAAATAACATATTCAATACATACATTTCAAAATCGCCAACGTGGCGTGATAAAAGGAATTTTATCACAAAGTTGATCACGAAAAATATTTTGTCGATGCAAAATGATAGTAATAATAATATGATTTACATAGCGCCAAATCCACTCTGTCCAGTACTCCAGGCGCATGTAGAAATGAGAAATATGACATATACGTGTTCATTATACATAATGATTTTCCAGACATCCTGTGGAGTCCATCACAAGCGTATATCTTTTAATAGGACAAAATTAATCACCCTAGACTACTACCTCAGAATATCAACATCGTAGGACACCTGGACCCAGAAAAAAATCTCTAATGACTACCCTGGACAAATTTAACCCCCATAGAATAAAGACAATTACTCACCGGACATCCACATCCTATTCACTAACTTCATTAGACAATATTCCCATTACCTTTCTCAAAATTCCAGGGGGGTCTTTTACGGAGGTAATTGTCAGGGGTAATAGACCAATGGGTTTGTTTCGGGGTAGTTTTTAGGGGGGTGGTATTGTCTGAGGTGGAGATATCGTTGCCCTGCTGGCAGAAGGGTGCTCTTGAGCGCAACATTCTACTTTTTGCATAGTACGCGCGAGTGAACGCCCTTCTGCCATTGTGCCAACGATATTAGGGCAGTAGACTGGGATCATTGTCTAGGTAGACTGCCATAGGGGATAGTAATACAAGGGGTTCTTGCCCTGGAGGTAAATGGCCTTCAGTAAAATAATGCTTATCTCAAATGTAAAATAATTCCTATTTTTCTGTCTTTCTGGTTTAGCTGTTATTATTGGTTAATAGATAGGATTACTCAATATATTTCTGAACAAGGAAAAAAAATACCCACCATGTGTACTCATTATAGTTTGAAGTTTATTTTTTCCGCTTTTACATCAGAAGCAATTCAGATTTTAGCAAAATAAGTGTCAATTTCAAAACGTAAGGATAAAGAACTTAAATCAAATACATGTACTGTAAATAGGTAGGAAGTTTCGAGATACATGAGTGACTGGCACGAAAAGAAAAAAAATGTAAAATGTAAATAAAATGCATAGCTTTTATTAAAATGATTAGGCTCCATTAAGTGAAACATTATAGGTAATTCTGATTAATATACAATATAATGCAAAACGGAATAGAAGTGTCAGATTCACTAAACGTACAAGGAGAGCAAAGTTCAGAATGTGGAGTAAGGAAAAAGAAAGACAGAAAGAGAAGTAGAAGAGAAGAACATAAAAGAACAGAAATAGAAAAATAAGAAGGCAGAAGAAAAAGAAGAAGAACGAGAAAGAAGAAGAAAAAAAAAAGAAAAGAAAGGAGAAGAAAAATTTGTAAAGGCAGGACAGTGTAACAAGAAACAGTTCTGTGTGACCACCTGTACGATCCAGCATTACATAGTACTTATTTATAGCTTTTAAGCAAGTATATTACATGCACTTATCCACAGATCCAAAAGGTAGCACTTAAGCTTTCGTTTAAAAGATTTGATGTTCGTTATTCAGGCTGTTCCAGAATATGGGTCCAGTAATGGTGATTGCGAGGTTTTTGTTTCTTTGTTTATTTGTTTTTCGTTTATTTTGTTTTGCTTTTGTTGCTGTTGTTGTTGTTGTTGTTTGAACACGGTGCGAGTTCGAGGAAGATAGAAATGGTTTATCTGTCCGGTTTGATAGGAGTGTGCAGCATTGTTGCGTTGAAATATAGGAGCGAAAGCATCTGGTGAATTACCTTACGAGGGCTCGTACATAGATATTCCAAGATTGTGTATGTACAAGTCAGATATCTGAAGAATATTACAATGTCCAAACTGAACGAAAATGTCACTGCATGCATTTTGCTTCTTTTATCCCATACACTGTAATGAAGGTCTATCCATTGATATCTTTTATCAATTTACTATCTGCAAAATTTAGTCATGATGCTTTTTTCTAGGCCTATTTCCGTGGTATAAAGATAAGGACATTTTTATTGAATAATATAAATTTCATGAGTTCTCATGAAACTTTGAAGGTATCTCTTTAAAAGCGGAGGAAGCTTCCATCATTTTATTAGTGCTTCTTAATTTGACTGGCTACATTTCGATCTCTCGCAGAGAACTCCTGAAATTCAATAACTCTGTCGGTCTGACGTTTCATAGAGTTAATTTTCAATCATTTCTGTGTCTTCACAATCTTCTGCTTCGCCTCTGCCATCGCACCATCACTTGGTCACGTAGCCCCCGTACCATCTGCGCAGAGGGGGGAAACAAAAACAAGTTATGAGGCACCTATCAGTGTGGGGGTAATAAGGTCTATTCTGAAGCGCACAAAAAGGATCTCTCCATGTGTGGATATTTGTGTTAAGTACAAACTGATCTACTGCTTTCAGAAAAAGTTTTAATTACTTTCGTCCGTCAGAAGTTACATAGAGTTCATTCTCAATCATTTCTGTTTCTTGCTCGTCATTCACCTCTGTGTCGTCCTTTTCGACGGCATATTCACCAGGTTCCATAGCGCCTACGGCATCCCCACGGCAGATATACAAGGCATTATCCAATCCTTTGGCTGATTTCTTGGACTTGTCTGGCATGGTGTATAGGCCAGCGATGTCTTCAGGGTTGAGAGCAGACGGAGGAACTAGTGCTTGTCCGATGGGTTCCTTGCGGACTTTCTGTGAAACCGCGTACTCGGGGAAAGAATCGGGTTGTCTATTCTTCAGCTGATTCTTGTCGGGGTCACTGTACAGTTCAGATGCATCTGGATGCATGGTGTCTTGGCTTTCCTTGATTGATTTCCGTGGCGCAGGCTGTGGAGGTCTGCGGCTACCTGGCGTGCTGTCTAGTCGTGGAACATCCTCATAGGCAGAGCTGTTTCGAGCATTGTTCCTCGGATTGACGTCAGTCTCGACTATCATAGAGTAATCACTGTCTTCCAGACCTGCCAGACCATCAGCAGCCAAATTGGTATGACCGTTTCCCAGTGAGTAGTTGTTCGGCGAGGCGAGTGGAAATATGTCCAGATCTGATCCTTCCGGCCTTGATCGCATTTCTAATATGTTACGCACATCTGAAGAATCTTTACCGTTTGATCGTCTATAAAATAAAAAAGGAAAAAGAAAATGATTTGGCTTGCCGAGTAGGCAGTAGGAAGATAATAAATGTGCAGTTATTTGTGGGCGTACCTTCACGCTCACAGAAATGAAATGTCAAACCAAAGCAAAAACGTATTTGCCAAATGCGCATTTTCTAGGATGGTATCCCATTGATCACTTTAATCAGTTTAACTTTTCTAGTAAAAACGGCTTTGGGCAGATGGTAGAAAATAATGAAGAAAAATGGTGTATTTTCTGAAACAATAAAACAGAAGAATAAATCATTACAGTTTACACACTATCTTACCTGCATCTTCTGATGAAAACACTCATGAGGATGATAACGATGAATAGCAGAATGCCTCCGCCCACACCCAAACCAATGAACAAGCCTGAAAGATAATGAAATAATGAATTTTGTTACATTTACTCATGCGACAGGTTTTCTATACGTAAATTCAGATATAACGTGCCCCAACACCTGGTCAAAGTCTGCTTAAAGTCAATAAACGTGAATAGCAGGCATAAATTTTTTGAAGTTATAAAGGGGCTGAAAACCAATGATTTTGTACCTTATACATAAGCATTCCCCTCCCAGGATATAACAGAGTCCAGAATATATGTCTGCGCCTTAACCAAACATTTGAGTCGCGTTTAAATGGATATGAAATGAGCTGCAAAAATGAATGAATTCAAAATATACTGGTGAAAAACTATTCGTTATTATTTTGACAAGCACTAAAGTTCAGTATTGGTATATATTCACCTGAATTGCTTGCCTCTCCCGTCGGCCCTGGCATTCGTTCCATTGTCGTTCTACTTGGAATGTATGAAGGGGTACGTGATCTGGATCTCATATCTGACGTCGTCACTAGGGGAAAGAAAAATAGCGCATATAACCGATTACGAAGTTTTCAGTCATGTTTAGACTATATAAGGTATTTCATATACTTTGGCCATCTAAACCCAAAGGAAAAAGGAAAGCACTAGGTTAAGATCAACTTAAGTGCAGTATTGGTAATTCACCTAAATTGCTTGTGTCTCCGGTCGGCCCTTTTGTTCTTTCTCTTGTAGTTCTTCTTGGAATGTATGAGGTGGCACGTGATGTGAATCTCATATCTGACGTCGTTACTGGGAAAAGGCAAAATATATTTGGAAAATATTGGAATTCTTCCATCGTATTTAGATTTGTTCATATATCATGATCAACTGAGAAGAATTCAGAGTGAGTTTCGTGATAGACAATTTCGGAGAAATAAAAATACTAGATCAAGAAGGAAGCCAAGAACCAAATGTGAAGAGATCACGAAGACAACGGAGGTGTGCATAGAAAAAATGGCGCATTGACAACCTGAGCGGAGAGAAAACGGATGTCTTGAAAGATGGAATCATATCTGGACTAGAAATGTAGATGAAAGGATATTCAAATTCAAACACACAGACATCGGCAATGCATATACGTAAGGATCGGAACACATGTATATCGCAGTACAGAAACCCTGCACCATAACCTTAACACCTAGTTTTATGTTTCACGAAAGATATTGAAGGGATGCATAGCTTGCCATCTCCTGAAAATGATATGTGGATGGCGTCATTGTAATCTGAAGTGCGACAGACACCCAACATCTATAGACCGCTTAGAAGAATGATATCATTTTGCTACCTTGACTGGTCTGAAGCGCTTCCACTGATGACATTTTTGCTGTCATTGTCACAGCTACTGATGTTTCAGATGTTTCGACACTGTCAGATGTCGAGCGGGGTGACGTGTTACTAACTGTCGAGATTGCATCACCTGTGCATCAGAATAATTTTAATGAGTTTGCACAGAGAAATCGACAAAAGGCAGTAGAAGAAATGTCGTCGGCACTCTCATTCCACTGAGTCAATATTTGATGTTGAATGTGTTATCAGACTTCGCTCTTTAACTGAAATTATTAAAACACTCGACTACAACACCTGGGGGTGTAACATAAAAATACAACCTTACGATTGATATCAATCGTAAGTCTATGGCAAATCATGTACTAAAGAGATACAATTGATTGTAAGATTGATTGTATCTCTTTATGTTACACCCCCCAGGTGTTCAGTACAGGTGTTGTAGTCGGTGGTTTAATCATTTCACATAAAAGGCGAAGATCATAGGTTCAAGTCTACATCATTAAGAGATTAAGCTACATTTTGAAATGTCTACCAAGGTCAAAAGTGGAAAGAAATTAATTACTTGTGTAGGCTAAGCATGGTAAGCGTTGTCACTGAGAAATATGAATGCTTAGGAATATTCCTGATGTATACCAATCATTCTATATATTTTCGCTACCATTTTTGCTTTTTATCAAATTTGTGTTCTGTTTTACCTCTACTAGTCTTTCCTTCCGCCGTGGACGACATTCTTTCCGTCGTTTTCTCAGCTGAAGGCTCTGAAGGTTGAAATGTTGATGTAGGAGAGTCAGATGCTTTACTGGATGTTGAAGATGGTGCAGCAACGGCAGTTGTGGTTCCAACAACACCTGCAAAGCATGTGTAAGTATCAGATAATGTACGTAAAGCACTCATTTCAATCGCAATGAAGGCCTAAATTGAATTGAATTGCCCATGTCTTTACATAGTGCATGTAAAACCCTGCGCTGTACTGGGGTTGGTTTATAAAAAAGGAAGAACTTACAACTCGGTCGATTTGTTCGGCCAACTTTCTGTGTAGAGATCGCCTTTAGACCCAGTTTTACCCCAACCTCCATGTCAATATTGAGTATAGTATGAACCTAAGAAGTTTAATGGAATTGGACATGTTGCATGGATTGTCAGCACGAATCTCCATTTCCTAGCAATCACAGAACAAACAAAACAAAACAAATGCAAATAAACATGTATACAAACACTCTTCATAAAACATCAGCAACAAACATCCATCATCATAATGCAATGCATTTGGCTGGTGAGAAATGTAGTGTTTCATGTAAACCATATATTGCAAGACATTTTATTAAGAACAGTTCCATTTTCATATTGGGGTATAACTGTCTAAGGTGTTAAAGCCTTCCAACTTTTGCAGTGCACCACTTCAACCGGTTTCATTAGCCCTTTTCCCACACGCCCCACGTCTATTAGGAATTTAAAAGCTATTGTAAAAATTAAGGATTCAAACCTCCTCCTCTTGTTGTCGTAGACATGGTAGAAGTTGTACTTCCAATAAGATCAGCAACCATGTTATTATGGAGATACAGTGAAACTGCATTTTGACAAAAAGGGTAGAAAAATTTCGTGATAACAATTATGGCTGCAGTTTAAAGAACAGGATATACACACCTGTGCTCCCTCAATATCTAACTTCTTCTTTGTCAAGATTTATGATTGCCATTCATCCTTTTTATGTGAAGTTCATCAGACATTTTGTTCGGGCATAAACCCAACCATACTGAGATTCGATTACCAAGGATGGCTATAGAGAGCTACCAATTGCGCAAGACAGTTGACATAGCCACTTAAAGTGAACCACGTGTGACTCTGCACAAATATTTTGAAGACAATGGCGTTCAGTAACGTATGACCCTGGAAACCTATAATAGTTACCATTGCAAAGCATGTGAACTACTCTTATTATGATGCGAAACTCATTACAGGTGAATGCATAATCAATTATCAGGAATTTTCAAAGTTGGATTTCCTTTTTTCTTAAACGCCATGTAGAATTCATAGAAGACATGACACTTGAGATCAAAATATATATTCGGACTTGCAGATGTGCTTGAAGATGAATATAAACGGAAAAGGACAATACTCACAATAATAGTATGTAAATCTGTCTTCTGTATTTCTATCGCTGTAGTATTTATGACATTGTCACATGAGCATAATAAGTTGCACAAGAGCATAAAAATGATTTGTTCGAATGCTTGCATATAGTAAGAATAAAATGCGTGTCTTGTCAAATATGTCATTCCAAAAATGTATGATGTGAAATGAGTGCATGCACTATGCATAAGGTTACAGACTAAAATTAATAACAAACCTACATACCATTAAATATAGCGATATGTGAGGCTCCTCCACATTTTTCAATGTTTCTTCCAGTACAAGAAGTGAAGCAGTGAGTTTCCTCTGCACTATTAGACTGATTGATGATTGTTGATGCATTTCCACACAGGCACGTGTTTCCATGGTATAGTCCTGCATAAGTATAGCTGTCACTGGTTTGATTGCACAAGCTTACACAGTAGGCTATCGTAAGGTCTTGGCTGTCGTAAAGTCCAGTTTTAGGAGGTTGGAGGGTTCCAAGCATCATCCCAGGGTAGGGGTAGCATCCAAGGTATCCAATTCCTAAACGTGAATGTTATCGAAATGGAGGAAGTCGCTGATTATTCTCTCCACAGAAAGCTGCATTATGCTTTACAGGCATCAGTGACTTTTGCAGGCCATTTTTTTTTCTCTCTCTCCCATTCATTTTACAATAACATCGGTTTGTTCATCCATATTTTTACACAAAATATCCAGCTAAGTTTATTTACCAGCTCTACTGACCTACTTGTGTTGCTGTACACGTGATAATGGAAAGTTTTAAGATTTTACCGTTATTAATATTCTTCAACAGATTATCTTGTTCTGTTTCAGCTAGGCTTTAAGAAGGTAAAAAAAAAATAAGAATACAATGGATTTTTTTCTTTTTTGTCACTGGAACTTTGCCATAGCATGCAATGAAGTTAAATGTATTTTCATGTATTAATCAATTTTGATAGCAAAATCTACTTTACTCCATCGATTTTAATTTTTTTAATGAAAATGTTAAAACATGCAGAACAATTTAAGCATGTATTGTACATTAAAATGTACCAATGCATTTTTAGAAAAAGCCCTTGGTGAAATGTAAAGAAAAGGACATTGACCCATTTGATCACAAATCAACCAGTGTTAAAAAACTGAGACGCACTTGAAAAACAACTTCAATAATGACAATGAAAATGGAAATCACAATGAGTTTTTATTTTCCATATCACCCTTTTCAAGGGCATTGAAGAAAATCAAGTAAAAACATATCGAGTATAAACATAACTTGAAGTAAATTATTCTTTCAATCAATGCAAAATAGAATTCGTTAAGATATACATGTACAGAGGTTGAAAAATTTTGAGACTTGAATTGTATATGACTTAACTAGCAGCCAATAATAATGTTCAACGAGTAAAACTGAATATGAATAAGATATGCAAAGCAATAGGCCTACCCGCCTCCCCTCCAAAAAAAGGAAAAATTAAAAGATTGCATAATTAATAATGTGTCTGATTTGTGTCGTCCGGTAAGTACGCATATACCCATATACGCACATACGCATGGCATAGACCTAGGACGATATGTTTTACCACCCCTCTCCCCTTCACCGAAAGGTATATGGCGAGGGAGAAAGCAAAGGAAAGAACTCTCCTGGTGACAAAACCCAAGCAACTTTGAGTAATTATTCACTCAAATTAAATTCGACGCCTTACCGTAACAAATCACTCCTCCTGCTTGAGAGCATACTGAAATGTCGAACAGTGGGCAATCAGCAAGATTCTCTTCATCTGCATGTAATTGGAAATAAAGCAGACTTGATGTTCATTTTTAAATCCGTATTATAAACTTGTAATATTCTCTACCATTTCAAGGCGATTTCTTTTCATTTTGACATCGAGTAAAATAAGATATGAGCTCAACCGTACGCAACCACATTCTTACCTCCATCACAATTTAATTTATCTCTTGCGATAGAAGAAGTCATCCCAAAGGGCCACGGAGTTAAATAGTTATTCACTCCCGGGTATCCGAGCTGTCTGCAGATAACTTTGGCATCTTGATATCCGATCCCATCTCCACACGCTGATGCCCAAGTAGTGTCTGACATTACGTATTCTACACGTCCTTCATTTGGTGAATGTCCATCAACCAGCGTTACATCTGTTAATTGATAATAAGAGTCAAACGGTATGTTAACATTTTAGATCAACGACTCATATACAGCTTCCATTTTTTCCTCACTGAGGGATGGATCCGGCTTCTCTTCGAAAGTCAGTTTATGCAGACAGACATACATATTCAGGATATGAAAATTAGTCAAAGACTTGCCTTGGGCCCATACTTAACCGACCAAATCAAAATTTGGGGGTTATCTAGCTACCGCATAACTTATATCCCACTTTGCGTGACTGACTGGATACCATTTCACATGAAAAGTCACATTGGTCATTTGGTGACATGAAACGTACCATATGGATCACATTTGTCATCTTCAAATATATTGTATGTGTCCTATCTGATGGCTTTCCCCGTAAATCATGAATTTCATTTGACATTTGAATTATTCGATCGCCATTTAAATGAAACATTCCGTTGAGAGAGTACACGAATGTAATTACCCAGTAATGTAATTGCAATTGAATTTAAGGTTACTTACTGATAATTGTGCTTGCACCCGACGCCTGACCACTGATCACTATCATATATGCTGTAATTGAGAAACAGTATTGCCATTCCATGTTGCCTTTCACAGACTCGAATGGGAATAATATGGACCGGGTGTGCAGCAATTATATTGGTAAATGAAAAGAGAGAAAGCCTTGTGAAGATAATAGCTTATCCAACGTCCATACTGTGCAATTCAAAGAAATAACTTGCCCTTGTACATCTTCTTTTCTTTCTTTTTTTTTTTTTGTTCACCTACACCAAATCTAAACTTGCCAAACAAATCTGAATACTTCAATTTTTTTTCCCATGCACCGAAGATCCCCGTCAACTCAATGAACAGGAATTTCATCATTCCCATAACATAATTCCCTGTAAGCGATTTCTCACGCTCTGATGATCATACTGAATGAAATCCTAACGAGCAAACATGCCTGCTTGGCCTTTCTTAAAGCCTGAATAATATTTTAATTATTGCATCTTCGCTGTATCTCACGTTATGGAGCTAGTCAGAGCGACTTCCCCTAGCGCAGTAATCCGCTGAATACAAAACAGTTTCTCTGAGCAAGAAATGTAGGCTATTTTCCACAAAACATGTAATAAGAATTGCATTTTTTTGCTGTTGGTTGTGGTGTTATTCACTTTTTTGAATACGATGATATATAGCATTAGAGTTTTATCGTATGTGATAAATTTGGACAGGCCTATAGCTTTTCTACACTTATTCGTATTAGTTCCTTTCATGTTTCTGCAATGTTGGAAATACTTTTCATTAATTCTTTACATTATTGATTATTTTACTGGAATGTGGGAGATAACGCATTAAATTGTTTTTAACACTGGAATTTAGTGCACGGTGACCTATGAATATATCCGTTGACGATCGAAACCCTAGATCAAAATAGCATAGGAGAAACTCATCGGAAATACGTGTAAAAGACTGAATAAAGCTGAAATATTTTCTCAGATGAAAAAAAAAAGACACAAGTGAATGATAACCAGCGACGGAGATCCTGCCTGAATGGAGGTATTTATCCCATTGTACTTTTTTTAAAATAAGAAACACAAATGCACACATTGGTATCAATATGCTTATAGCATTATAACTTGAGTATGTATGTATGTATGTATGTACATTTAATTTATATACGCGCGGGCACCCATACACGCACACACACACACACACACACACACCCTCTCTCTCACACACACACGCGCACACGCACGCACACACACACACACAACACGCACACTCACTGAGGACGGGAGACCTCCTTAACACTTCATGGAGGTTAATCATAAATCATACGAATGAAATTACATACATTCATTTGGCAGTTATAATTGCCATCTTTATTATTGTTTCATATTTTCATAGTTAATAATATACTTAAGTAATTGGCTCAACTGTTCCAACCCTGGGCAAGAGGAACAATGGAATCAGAAAGCATAAATTTGTTGAATTAACCACTGCCATGAAAATTCAGAGATGTGGATATCAGTCTTTACTAATGTTGCCTGTAATATAGATTTTTGTTCAGCTAATGCAGTAATGACACAAGAATGAGATCATCATGTAAACATCTTGAGTGAAGACTACCCGCATCCCCTGAGTTACAGCAGTAATCACGTATGAATAAATATGAATATCTGACCCCATAATAAAACATCATTTTCAATGGATACGTTTTAAAATCGAAAGCCAAGGTTGCAAAGAGATAGTTTGAAACACACTTCCTCCAAAGCTCGAATTCCACTGAAAGGATAAAAATAGTACGGCCAGGTTTTCAAACAGTGAAAACTGAGTAGTGAACAGTGCCGCTGGAATGAGGAAGTATATGTATACAATAACATATGATCGTAATCGAATAGCATTTCATGCATATTACATTACGTGCATCAAGTGTAAATCACGAGATGCAGACATTGATTAACATGTAAAAGGCATGCAATTATTATTCCATATCATATAGTATAATATCGTTTGTAAAATATCTCGAGCAATAGGTTGTATAAGGCGGATTAAGCACTTACTGTCCTTTGATATCATGAAGAAGCTGTACTTGTCTATGATTTTACCTTACATTGATTACTGTAGTACATCTTGGGGAAGCAGTGCAAAAATACATTTAGATAAGATACAAAAACTTCAAAATAAATATGCCAGGATGCTTTTGAAAAAAGATTATAATACATCACAAATTTCTTTGTTGCAGTCACTGAAGTGGCAATCAGTAGATCAGCGTATGAAATATCAGTATTGTGTTCTTGTATATAAAATAATGAATAATTTAGTTCCAAATTATTTAAAACCTTTAGTATGTAAACGGCCCGTGAAATACAGGACACGGTTTTCTTTGCGATGCCCCCTTCAGCTTCCCAAAGCTAGAATTGAATATAAAAGAAAATCTTTCGCATATGTCGGACCCAAATTATTCAATGCACTTCCTTCAAATTTACAAGCTTGTACCTCCTTGTTAGTTTTTAAAAAAATATGCAAAGCCTTTCATACGAATTGATAAAGAGCGAAATAATATTCCATTGATTTACAATGCTATGTACTTGTATATTTAAATTGTCACTTCCCACTCTATATTTTGGGTGTTAATTGTTTCTGATGTTAAATATTCAGTATTTTGTATTTTTGACGTTGACTGTTTTTTTTTTTTTGATGATATATTTTATAGTTATCTTGACATGTATTTTAAACTGCAGGGCGCCTTTGTAAAGCAGTTTTAAGAACTGAATAGGCCTACCCTGCAGTATAAAATAAATAAATAAATAAATAAATAATGTATTTATTGAAATTGGTACTTTGAAAATGAATTTATGATAGTGTTATTGATATAAAGCACATTTTCCTAACATATCACCGACACACAATCCCTTCCCCTTCTATGATGAAAATATATTTCCCTTCATGTTCCTATACATACTGCTGTGTATATATATATATATATATATATAACACGAATTTCAAGCGCTTGTATCAACATTACATTTGAACTTTATCAAACTCAAAGACTGTGATGTCGTCTTGTGAGGAAATATCATACCGCATAACCATCTAAATACACGATTTCCTACAATGAAATCTTCAATTAATGAAGCAGTAGGCCTACTTATATACAGAGCATGATGGAGGAGGTTTTTCACAAAAGCACTGACAGGAACATATACATGTACATAGTGCTGTTAAAGTATAACTACAAAATCACCCTCACTCTGTCTTTAGGTGATCATAACGTTTTTCTTCCTGCATTAAACACTTTTACTGGTACTTCGACAAAAATAATTACTTTGACAAAAACAAAGAGTCATGCGATTGAAGGCAGATTTCAGTTATTAGAACAGATTGAGATACAGAAGAACGCTACATTCAAATGTTGTTCTTCAGACTTTATGGACAGAGTAGCAGAGACAGAACATGACTAATTATCAATTGTCATTCTCAATATTGTTTATTGTTTAACCATGTTTAACATGTTTAAGGTTTGGTGATGACATCATCGTAATATGCACCCTTCTTTATTTTGTTTGTAATATTCGCAACATTCTGGTTCTCATAGACCAAGTCTGATGGTTGTAGGTTTTTGGACACAGTCGATGAAGGGGTAGCTACATCCTGGTACGTCGTGTCTGCTTGCTTTCTCGGCTGTAGGTCCATGTAAGGATCTGGTTCATTCTTCCCAGCAGTAGTTGCGACCTTATGTCTGTTTGGGGAAAAAAGGAAGCATTATCCAATAAAAGGGAACGTTTCTGCATCAAGGCTACACAAAGATAAGAACAGTACTGTTATAAAGAAAGGTGAATATTATTTCAATCATGTGAAGAATGTGAGTCATGTTGTTCTTTATTGTTTAACTTCCATCTTTTCCTTTGGAGGAAACCTGATCTTGTCAGCTTGCAACGGGTAGCAGTCAACTTTATAAAGATTTTTTTTTTTCATTTTGATTAAACTTCACTCAGGCATTTCATTCAACATAACTACATTGTAAATTGGAATTAGCATGTAAACAAACAACGGTTGAACATGTTTTCTTTTAAAGAAGAAAGAAGTTATTGAAATATTCCTATTAACAGGGGCTACTGTCCAAAAACGAATCGAATGTTGCCAAACCACAAACTCATAATTCTTGCGGTCATCGATTATTTCAATATGCTGGACCATTCCTATGGAATAACCTCCCACAAGATATTCGCAATCTATCCTCTCTTAGTAATTTCAAGACCTCACTAAAATCATGGTTATATAGACAAGCTTTTCATTAATTTAACCTGTCTGTTTTCTTACATTTGTATTTTTGTTTTTTATCTCCTTCTTGCTGCGCCATGAACAGCTACTCATGATGGATTCCGGCGGATTACAATTATTACTATCAATTAGTGGCGTTATGCAAGAACAGGTACGTTATTAATATTGATATGAAATAGAAAGTAATTATAACTCCCCATTTTATACTGCTACCACTGTTTCTTAGAAATTAAAAAAATACTTCGAATACTGGTGGTGCATGCATTAAAAAAAAATATGAATTACCTAAGGTAGATAAGCATGGAAGTAGTAGCAACTGCATACAGCAACAAGAGAACAACAAATGCAATCAGGCCTGTTTGCACTCCTATATAGGTAAACAAAAAGGTAGGTAAAAAAGCTCTTCTTGTAGATATTCCACATTACACATGGTACGAATATAAAAAAATATGGCAGCAATCACATATCTCAAAGTCTAAAATATGAAGCATATTGCATTTTAAACCAATACTGCCAGGACCTGCCCGAATTCATTTACCTATCATATTTCAGATTCGCTACAGTTACGTTTGGTGCGGGAGGACCTAGAGCAATAAATTATAAAGTTCTTTCGCTGTGTTAAAGAGATAATGAACAGTCTCTACTTATGCTATTCTTGCGGGATAATAGATTGTTAGTTCTAGAACTGGGTCTTCATAATGACCACCCCCCCCCCCCCTCCTCCCCACATTGCGGGAAAAAAAATCATGAAAGTTGCACAATCCTTTTGTCTTAGTGATTTCTCGATGGTGCTCATGACAAGTTGTTTTTATGATGGGTATATTCTATTTTATGTTCAGTTGTTGTTTGTTTGATTGTTTGTTTATTCTGTTTTCTTTACACGGGATAGTCTCTTCAGTAAATAAAAACTGCTATGCAAGAGATCCCTGTGTGACAATGATTGATTGATCAGTTGATTGCTTGTTATTGATTTTTGATAAAGTAGTGTAGGCCTACCGCTTGAACACGAAGACTGTGGGTTTTCAGGGCATGTACAAGTGTCCGATGAAGTTGTCTTTCCAGGAGCATGACTAGAGGTATCTTTGTTGCTGGTGACAAACCTATGTGTTGATGGCGTTGGGTTGTTTGTGTCTGAGACCGGATCTGGCGGGGTGGTCAACTCCACTGCATCTACACAGAGAATTATAAGTAGACAATCATGTTGGCAAAGTTGATTAGTTGTTGGCAAATGAAATCATTCGTATCTGGGATTTGTCAGGAAAGCTAAGGATCTGTTTTTAATCGTGTTATTTTTTCTTGCTCTAGAACTTCCGGCAATTCTTCGGCAAAGGGATGTAACCGATCTGCCCTTAAAATTTTAGCGTCCCGTGCAAACATCTCCAAAAACTCTCCGTGAACAGTCCTATTCATACGAAATCAAAAGCAAAGAAAGTGCACGAAGCAATGGATAGAGGCGTTTTCGTATTTATCATCATCAGGACCCTCATGAAAGTGCTTTCCAAGATGAAATCATTTTCATGTCGTATCATTTAACTGATCGAGTTGTTATTCCAGGAGAATAAGTAGAAGCATATTCATTGGCGGTGACGAGGTCATGTGTAGATGGCGTTGGGTTGTAGGTTTCCGAGACCGCATCTATTTGGGTGGCTTGCTCCATCGAATCTAAACAGAATTATAAGGGAAAGAATCGCGTCAGCTGATCTGTCTTTATTGCTGGAATATAGTTCTGTGTGACTCTATGTGCTCTATCGCTATATGGGCAAAGCTATTATTTGTACCTTTCTCGAAAATTTCTGATACAATATTTTGCAAAGCTAGAAAGTCACCATCTACTATTGTAAATAATTGTTCCAAGATCCGACATTCGCTGCCATGACAATCTATCCTGGCTTTATTTCGGGTAAGATTGATTTAATATTAGGTTGTGAGAAAGCTTAAATATAGGGATTAAGATCCAGGGTTAAAGTTAGGAATAAGCTTAATATAGAATTAACTGAGTGGCAAAACAAGAGGTCTGATTCCTTTTAATGAATACTTTTAGTCATCGTTATGTCTGTCATCAGGGTCATAGAAAAAGTTTCGGCAGTTCAGAATGAAATGAAGTTAATGATACAGTTGTTAATACCTTATATGGTGAGAATGTAAATGCATTATAAACAACAAGCAGCGGCTTTTCGGAAGTAATCAGATCCGATTACAACCCGGCTATGACATTCATGAAATAATGAAATACATTACATGTGCAGTTCGATTCATGTTTTGAGGCGTCCATGATCATATCAATACTACTCTTAGCGAATCGTAATTTTGTAGAGTAGGGGTTTCTTTTTATTTTTTATTGGATGACCCTCTTTCTATAACCGGATTCAGGATGAGAAGTCGCTCTAGCTCCTTTTTTTTTAACCATAAATTTTCCAAAACGTTCAATGAATTGTCAGCAAGTAAACGTTGGCGAAGTTATTGATATATACCATCAGTCGTCGTTTTATCTTTCATGGATGTAATTTCGGCAGTCGTTGTATCGGCGGTGGAAGTTTCAAGCGGTGTAGAATGAGATAAAAACAATGATACAGTCGTAGTTACTTCACCTGTGATGGAAAATCAAATGCACCATAAAGGTGATTGTGAATTTATGAAAATTCACCTCAATGGCATTTTACCAATCTGATGAATCTCTTAACGGAATTCAATGTGTTGTAGAATGTATGCATCAACAGATTTTTGAATATTTAAAGCTAGATTTTTTTATCTTCGCAAGATAAAAATATAAACTACCACCTGTGCTTATACCTATCTGTTCCCCACAATAAAAAAAAAAGATGACTGTCGGTGTTATGTGGCTGCTCCACTGGTACTTTGTGAAGACTTTCCCCCCAAAACTAAAAATATGAGCTTCAACACACCTGACTAAAATGTTTCAAAAGAGTAATAATACAACATATACAATGGTAATAATAATGATAATTGTACTTCTTCTACTACCACTACCAATTATAATGATGATAATGATGATGATGATAATAGAAATGATAGTAATATTATTATTATTATTATTATTATTATTATTATTATTATTATTATTGTTGTTGTTGTTGTTGTTGTTGTGTTATTATATTATTATTATTAACATTATATAGTAATAATAATAATAATAATAATAACAATAATAATAACCATAACAATAACAATAACTGTATCTGTATAGCGACCAATACAACGTTTTCCAACGCTTTACGTGGTGTGTGGTTATTATTTCATGTGACAATGAATTCAATTGCTGTTCCAAAACACATAAAGTGCACCATCTCCATTCTCTTGGCAACATTCCAGCCTATCTAACCTTCATATCCTACCGGGGAAACATTTAACACCTGGGTGGAGAGTGGCAAACGTGGATTAATGTCTTGCCATAAAAGGTTAGCGCCGGACCAGCTAGATCCGAACCCTCCACCCTTCGAGAGTCAAGTCAGTGAATCATTACACTCCGGGACCTCACATCTTAAAGAGGTTCGATTACTATTGTCTCAAGTGCTCCAAATCTATTCTGTAATTAAAAGCTATAAAAGTTAATGAACCAAACCTCCAGGTGTTGTTGGCGTGAAATTTGCACATATAGGATTAGCAGCTGCCACGGCACTTTGACGATACAGAGAAACTGTAATCAGAACAAAAAATGTATACTATGATAAGTACATTTTGGTAATGTAGACTGCAAGACTTCGAGAATATGCCATGACACCTTGTGAATTGTGAACAAACATGCAATGGATAAATTGATTTGCATATTCATATGACTCAACTGTTAAATCACGTTGATTCTCTTTCACATATTCTAAAGTATTGTTAGATTAGTCTGGACAACGAAAGAAGGTTATGTCTCTATCAGTTGATATAAATACCTTCTTTAATCTGAACAGGAATACCATATACATGTATGCTATTAACACTTACTGTTAAACAGAGCAATGTGAGATTCTCCACCGCATCTTTCAATGTCTCTTCCAACACAAGGTGAATTACAAGATGTATATCCAACATTGCTCGCCTGACTGATGATCGTCGTTGCACTCCCACATAAGCATGTATCGCCATTGTATAATCCAGCATGAGTATAACTGGCATCGGTGTGATGGCACAGGCTGATGCACTTAGGTATTGTCAAGTTTTGAATTCCATATTCACAAGGAGTCTGAAGATCACTTGGGCCTGATCCAGGGTAAGGATAGCAGCCTGTGTACCCATTTTCTGAATATCAAATGTTAAAGCAAAAGTAAATTGATGCACTCCTAAACAGTAGCCTATTTACCACATGATTTACCTTTTCGTGTGTGTGCCCTTCCAGGTAATGGCACCTGCATTAATTTTAGCCAAGTTTTACTTCAATATCGTGTTTCATTTTGACAGGGAAGCTCTTTCATTTGCAGCTCAAATGAGACCTTCCGATTGCCTAAAGTATTACTACATGTATCAGGTATATAGAAATAGCAATAGCAATACCATCGTCATGATCCTGAGTTTTCAATCTGATTTTGCTAAACGTACCTTTATTCATTTCTAAAAGTAATACCTTTTTTATTTCATTTTCTTTTTACTATCATCAGTTTTGATACAGTAACAACATGTTAACCCGTTGACAACTGAATTCTCCCATCCCATAGACTTTCTACAGGGACTACCCATTTCTAGTAGTTAATGGGTTAAGCTTTATCAAACGAATTCATGTATTTGAAAATTAAACAGAAGGCGACAGAATTTATCCTCTCCCCTTCAACACAATGAGATATATAATGAGATATCAACAGAAGGAAGAGAAAAGGACAAAAGGGAGATGACAGCCAACTCCCAGACCCTTGTAGTGACTGAATCCAAGCTACAGCACATGAGTAATTATGTATGAGATGGCAGAAAGCTAAAATCGATGTCTTACCATAGCAAATCACTCCTCCCGCTTCAGAGCACATTGACAGAGTTCGTAGTGAGCATCTGGAAAGGTATTTTTCACCTATATGTCATCGGAGATGAAGAACGAAACTTATTCAAAAACAAAAACAAAAAATACATCGTTCTAACTTGGTACCAATATTCTTTGCACTTGCTATGAATTGAGAACTTTAATAACACTGAGTGAAAAGGATAGGATATGAAACCGTGGGGAAATACATCTTACCTCCTTTACAATTTAATTCATGCTGTGCAACAGAAGAAGGAGCTCCAAATGGCCACTGCTCATGAAGTGTGGTGATAAAGTTATTAACTGCCTGGTATCCGAGCTGTCTGCAGATAACCGAGGCTTCCTCATATCCGAATCCTTCCTCACAAACTGGCACCCAAGTAGAGTCGTCTGATCTTATATATTCCACACGTCCCTCGTTCGGTGTGTGTCCATCTACCAACCTCACATCTGCAAGGTTCAGCAGCAGTATCGAAAAGGATCAAATTAATGGATCAATGAAAATTCAGGTGCTTGGAAAAATAATCACAAAGCAATATGGTTAAAGAACATGATTTTATTCACAGTGGAACACTGACAGTGTGGCGGGATCACCGGAAGTCAACCGACAATGCAGATGCTTGTGGAAGCGTGGTGGTCTGGTGGTTCTGACTCTCGTCTTTCAATCAGAGGGTCGTGGGTTCGAATCCCAGCCATGGCGTTAATTTCCTTCAGCAAGAAATTCATCCACATCGTGCTGCACTCAACCCAGGTGAGGTGAATGGATACCTGGCAGGAATTCATTCCTTGAAATGCTTGCGCGCTGGCGGCTGCCGGGCTAAAGCCAGGGTAATAATATCCAAGTCCTTTGGAAGCGCATAGAGACGTTATATCATAATGTGATATGCGCTATACAAGAACTGTATATTATTATTATTATTATATGATATGTGTTAAACATGAGCAAGGCTTTCATGAGCGCCATATGGTTATATATCTACTGTTACCAAAAGGCCAAAGAAATACTTACATGATAACAGTACATGTAGTATTCTTCATCATGTGCAACAAGACGCTGCTAACATGGCTAAGTGGAGAACTTGTATAATACATGCTCCCAAACCTATGTACTTGTAAAATGGTTTTGGTACACAGTCATGCAGGTACTTTCAGATTTGAGTTATTTGATTATTCTGCTATTAAATTTGACGTAAAGTTTAGACAAGTTTAGACCCGATTAAAATGATTCCCTTTGTGATTGGTTTTGATTGCCGTAAAGTATAACCTATCAGATAGACTCAAAAGGTAAATGATGCGAGTTAGAAGAGAAAATAATGCCTTTTGTTATCTTCTCTGACATAATAAATTCAAGTACAAAGGCAAGTTATTTTGACAGCAGATTGAACAGTACCAAGAAAAAAGCCTGATGATCATAGCAAACTTATACTCACCAAGGGGTTATTGCTACCCCTAATAAAGCACTTGATTGCAAAATGATGGTCTTTTCTTCTGCTTGGGAGCATTTTGCTTCTATGCTTTTGGCTAGTTTTAGATACTGCTCAATGTTTAAAATAACTTACTTGTAATCGTGTTGGCACCAAACGTCGGATCACAGGCCACTAGCATATATACTGTGATTGTGAAAAGAAATTTCCGCTCCATGTCGCCTTTCTAAACTCGAACAGGAAAAATCTTTGAGTGAGGATGTAGCAATTCTACTCGTATGCACAGATACAAAGCTTCGTAAAGATTATAGCTTATCCAACGTCCATACTGCGCAGTTCAAAGATTACGACTTATCCTTCAATTTGTACTTGAAATACATTTTTTTTTTTCATTTCAGCACTACTCTGTCTAAACTTGCCAAACAAACGCGTCTTTTGCCATGCACCGAAGATCCTCTTCCAGTAGGAATTTCATTATTTTTCTTTTCAATAACATAAATCTCTACAATGCCTTTCTCACGCTCTGGTGATGTTATTAAATGAAATCCGCGGTAGCAAATTCGCTTCTTTGCCTTTCTTCGAAGCCTGATTTATTATTGTTTAGATATTATTGTCTAAATCGTGGCAGCCAAACCTCAGCATACAGAACTCTGGAATCAGAAAGTGTGAAGATAAATTGACCATGGCCGTAAAACATTTTCAAGATGTGAAAATCAGTCTTGTTTATGTTCCCGATAATCGAATGAATTAGTGGTTACTCGAGAATGGGGTAACCATTTTTATGCCTTTATTGAAGACTACGCATCCCATACATCATGAAAACTAATACAAATGAAATGGAATGTTTATACCCAGCCGCATCACAAAGTACCATTTTCAATAGATATATTTCAATATCGAAAGCCAAGGTGACAAAGGTATTTCGAAACGCACTTCCCTGGAAGCTCATATTTGTATGGAAATGTTAAGAATATTTCTACGGGGTTTTTAGGATATAGGCAAAATCCCGTATGTCATTGGAATGAGGAAGTACATGTAATAAAAAAAAAATAATGAACGAATAGTAATCACTGCACACTTACATTACGTACATCAAATGTGAATCAGCGAATACAGATAGTAAAATATGAATATGTGGGCTAGAAAGCATGAACTGGCTATTCAATATTATCAGAGATTTGAAGCGTTGTATAGATAACGGAAATGATACAATTCTAATACAAAACACATTTTCATAGCATAATGCACCAGTCAGTGACTTTCTCTTCTAAAATGTATCGTTTATCATTCTTCCTGTTAACCTAATTCACACCCCCATCTGGAGTGCTTCCCGAGGGGGGGGGGGGGGCACTCAGTATATAATGCGTAGTGGGTATGTGCCGCGGAGAAGACCCCCATTTTTACACTCAAATTTCCGTTCCAAAGCACAGCATTGTTATCTTATTGAGAAAAAGAACAAAGAAAGCCGTTCCAAGGCATAGCATTTTCTTTTTATCGAGAAAAAAGAAGAAAGAAATCCGTTCCAAAGCTTTGCATGTTTTTCGTTACGCCGTTCCGGCCGCATTGATCCGCTACAATGAGCTGCATTTTTGGTGAAAAGCGGCCTGCAGAGCGCTGTCCGACCATCGCCTCTACGTAAGCGCACCCGGCGCCAGTGCCGCCGGGCTAGCTGCAAGCATGTATGCCCGTTCCATAGGGATACATAAGCACTCACACTCAGGCGAACCGTTCCAAAGACCCCCGTTTTCACAAACATTTGTAGTTCTGAAGCCCGTTCCGAAGACCCTCCTTTTCACAATAAGCCCGTTCCAAAGCCCCCGTTTTTTGTCTCGCCCGCGGCACATACCTACCAGTTTTGGGGTCGAGTACCCCCCTCCCCCGGGGAGTGCTCTAATTTCAAGCACTCCAGAGGTCTGCGTTCGCTTCACGCATTTGTGTCCATGAGAGGAACCGATCCTGTTGCTAGGGCAGCACAGGTCCGCGGGTTCAGTTTTTCGCCCGAAATCTAGCTGTATCAGGCTGTCTGATCGTCAATTTACGCCTTTGCTTATGTGTGTGTTTACTATCATATTATATTTTTGCCCCATCAAGTGATTGCAGGTCTAATGATAACAATGTTCGCAATATGTTTGAAATATGCAGATGACACTGCAGTTTTTTGGGGGATGGTCTGAGATGATGAAAGTAACTATCGTTCAAACATAGAACAGTTTATCAAATGGTGTGATGATAATTATCTTCCACTATATCTGTCTAAAACAAAAGAAATCATTGTTGACTTTAGAGTTGCTTCACAACAACATGAACCAATGAATATCAAAAATGTAAACATTGAAATTAATTACAAAATACAAATATCTTGGTACAACGATCGATAATAAACTTACCTGGCATGATGAGTGTAGATCCTGTTGCGAGGGCCCAAAACGAGAATGTTCTGTCTTAGAAAAGTGGGCTCTTTACATGCTGATAAACCCATCCTAAGTGCTGAGAGCATTTTTTCTCTTCAGTTATGTTGTTTGGTTCGGGGCATGTAGGAAGGATGATGTTAGGAAAATGGAAAGTGTAGTCAGACATGTCAGAAGGGCGAATAAAATAACAGAAAATATATGAAACCTGCTGAAGAATGTGGCCTAAGGCACGAATCCTTCAAAGAGATGAAGAAATTATTGCAAATGACAATCACAATCTAAATTGCTTGTACGAATTAATGCGGTCGGGAAAGAGAATGCGCTCCTTGAAATGTCGGACAAGCCGATATTTGGGATCATATATAATGTTCCATACTCTATTCGGTTGTACAACCGAATGGAGCGAGGAACATGTGAGCCCAAATATCGGTTAATATCGGTTAGGCGTGGTTTTCCTTACTTTAAAACTATTATCATAATGTTTTTTTTCTCTTAATGTGCAATATAAGTATATACGAATGTTTCAGTTTGCTACTCTTTTTAATCATTTTCCTTTTTGATCAAATCATTTTATTTCTATAGACCAATTTCACCTCCGGTTTATGTATTTGGCCCTCTATCGGCGACGCCATTGCTGCGGTGGGCAAGCGCACCGACCGCGATTGGCTATGTGTACAAAATGAATATAAGATATGAGGTATGCCTAGATATTGTTCCATTTACTTTATTCTAGATCAATAAAATAAAGCATGGATACATGGGTAGATGAGGTAAGACAATGGTCATATCTGACGGATGAAGGTATGATGTATTTTGGTATTTTCGATGGTTTTTCAACTTAGTTTTGTCAGTAAAATTTCGATTGCAGCATAGAAGCCGTAGTAAACGGGAGCCCTTAATCTTACCCTGTTTACAAAGTCATGTTTTCACTCATTAAATTTTACGCCAAAGTACATAATGATAATGTTTCTTGACTTCAAAGTCCTTTCTGCTGATGTTTTTACCCACTGGCGACGAATTCCTTCACATTGCTTACGTAAACCTGTGTAGGGAGTACGGCTTCTCACACAAACAGGCTTCATGAGTCAAAAGCGAGTGAATTTCGCACTCAGTTAGCTTCCAATTTTTAAACTTTCTCTAATTCTTGTGGCATTTGAGTACCGCACAGCTGCGACCTGCATTCCCTGAAAATTTCTCATTGCAAATATTAAAATAAATCTGCATATACTGGTCAAAATAGACAAAAAATCGAACGAATGTACATAATGCGCTATTGACTTCTGTACTATAAAAGTTGGAGCGCCCACCGCAGTATGTCAAACTGTGTCGAACAGTCTGCTGCCCTCTTACGTTGTGAAATTGGTCTATATCGTTGCAGCCTATTTTTCTTAACGGTGAATGATTGAGCAGTGCCCGTGCATTTCATTTTTAGATGTGTATTAACTTTTTAGATTAAGTGTTTCTTACAATGTGTGACCGAGCCGAATTTCCATGTTTCCTTAAGGATTTGGATGAATAAAATTTGATTTGAATTGAATTGAATTGAATTATTTTTTATTTTATTTTCTGTTTTTACACTTCTTTTCCATACTTGTTGATTTGCATCGCATTTTTAATCATTTCACCTTCATAACCTCATCCCCCTCTCCATCGTCATACACATCTCTTATTATCATACCACGCCTTGTTTCTTTCATCCATTTCCCCTTCACCATGTCCACATGATTGCATTGTTTACCAGGGGCCGCGGAACCGGGGGGGGGGGGGCACTTTTTTGAGTAGACACGTTAGCCTCTGTACAACAACGCGGAAATGATTATCCTGGGTTGTACGCTCAGCCCCCCCCCCCCCTTTCAGAAACTCTGCGCAGCTTCTGATTACTTCTCATAAATATTCAGTACATCTCATGATCGCCCTTCCATCCTGTCTATTGGTTCTCTCTTCTATTCGGGTTCTTCTTTTATGTTTATAGACTATTCCATTTTTATATCTCTGATTGGTTGTTCATTTATGATGTTATCTGTGCTCATTTTTGTTCTATCTATCTTTCCTCATGTCTTTCTCTTTGTTGTCCTATCATCTTTTCTTTTTGTATATAATATGTAATACATGTTGTTATCATTTTGCTTTATTCTTCTCTCATCTTCTCTTATCTTATAATATTCTACTTTTTTTCTTTAATGATTAATTGTTACCTTTCATTTCTACCGTGCCAAATTTATTTGTTTGATTTTTTCCTTCTGAACGTATCCCCGCGAAACATCACACACACACACTTCCGGGTTGTAGAACGCTTTTGGGCCACTTCTGCTTGTGTGTTTGTGTGTTTAGAATGAACGGTTCTTGAGGGCTCTAGCGAGGAACCGCTCCAGAAAACCACACCGCGAAGTGGTCTTCTGGTCAACATTGAACTGAAGTGGTCTCAGGTAACACATCCTCGAGCGGTTTGTCTGTTTACACCTACAGCGCTCTAGCAGTGTGAGTTTAAACGGAGTCTAAGATCAAGCCAATGTTTCAAACTATGAAATGTGTCACTGACAAATTTTGGCATTTAGCTGGCCAACCTGACTTTACAAAAAAAACAAATTTTCATCACAAAATATATCAGGGATAATGAATATTGACAATGCAAAATGTGGTGTATACGTGCATATACTTTATAGTGTGTAATCTAAAAATTTACATACACTTCGATATTTTTACAGTCCGATACTACTTTCTATAGATTATGTGCATAAATTTATAAGAAGGTTAAACTTCTGGAAAATATGCAGAAAGAAAGTTGCGGTTTTTGTTTGTTTTTTTTAACTTTGGCCAAAGGTTTAGAACCATTTCACTAAATCATAATAGGTTAGAACCATTTCACTAAATCATAATAGGTTATTCGGCATGTTTGTGCTATAGTATAAAAGATTTAAATACCAGCAACAGAAAATGGCTGACATACACATGTTTTTCTCAAGACTCACTTTTATCCTCGATTTTGTTGACAGTAGCATAATATGAACTTTCCTTCAATTTGTTTCCAACCTTCTCAACATTTCGCTTTTCATAAAGCAAGTCTGATGATGGCAGCTGACTTTAATTTTCTCTCAGGTTTTCGGACATAACCGTTGACTTGATATGATATGGAAACCTCAAAGGATGCTTAGCGATATGTGTACAATATTTCACACGATGAAACCTATTATTTGTATTTTTTGGACTTAATGACCATCGTAACATAACAGAAATTTGATTTTAAAAGTTGATCATGGGAAATACATTTCGTCAATGCAAATATCATACGTTCTTATACATTAAAGTGTTTATTCGAAAAGCTGTATATACACTCGGTTATCTTTACAATCCGATACCACTTTTTATAGGTCATGTGCTGAATTCCTAACAAGTTTAAACTTCATGAAAATATGCAGAAATCATTTCACTAGTTCATATTTAGGTTGTTCGGCATTTTGGCGCCACAGTATAACGGAACATTCAATATAGCAACAGAATACGGCTCTCAATTATCGCTATTATCCTCGGTTTTGCTGATTACAGTAGCATAATATGAACCCTCCTTTAATTTGTTTCCAGTATTCTCAACATTTTGGTTCTCATAAAAAAAGTCTGATGATGGCAGCTGATTTTCTCTTGGTTTCTTGGACATATCCGATGACCTGATAGCTACTTCCTGGTAAGGTCTGTCAGGCTGCCTTCTCGGCTGTAGGTCCATGTAAGGGTCCGGATTGTTTCTCTCAGTATTGACTGGGTCTTTGCGCCTGATACAAAAAGAAGGAAAGTCACAAATATTGAGAGTAACATCACCTTACCGATGCGACTCTTATATAAATAAAATTCTATAGCAAAACGGGTATCCGTTTGATTTCGAACGAAAGTTTCACGTAACAATGGTCTTAGTTTCATTTTATCTTATTCTTTTGGGTGCCTCGGGTTAACCAATTCTGGTAACCATACAGTGAACACATTACACTGCGATTGTTACTGCTCATTAACTCTTACAGTGCCGATGGCAAGTATATGTGCCCAAGAGACTTTACATTTTTAATCGGCCACTACTCCATTTAGAATAATGGATATGGTCATGAAAATATATCAAAGTTTAGAGGATAAATATAGTATTCAAAGTATGTATCAGTCACTATATGCTACCATAGGACTTTTTTTTTTTTAATCTGTAGATTTTGGAAAGGATTAATGCATTAATGTATTCATGAATTATTTCAAAAACGTTTCAGAGAGAAAAAAATATTCTCCGAAATTACCTGAGATAAAGATGCACAGAGGTAATGGCCACTGCATATAGTAATAGGACAATAACAACTACAATCAGGCCTGTTTGCACTCCTAGGCAAATTAAAACGCAAAAATGATTATTATGAAGATCAAGATATAAGGAAATATAACACATACAGCTTCGGCAACTCTCCTGAAAATACATGCGGAAAGAAATGAAAGAATAATCATGATAATAGCAACGGAGCTTAAATCAAAGTTCCCCAGAAATTTTTTGCAAAGATTGACTCATATAGTCTTAATGTCCGCTTTGTTCTTTGAAGAAATTGCACTCCTTGGAAAATGCATAAACTTGCTTTAAACGACGATTTCTGATAACCTTTCAGCTCAAGATTTGGCTTTTGTTTACGTCCATCAGTGACAAAAAGTTCCTTTGTTTTATATAATGGGGGCGTAACCCTTACCTTCATCGCCTAGAGTGGCACATTAAAACAGTCTTCTAAATCTGTTTTGCACTTCATAATTTCTTCGGGTCATGCTCGGATGTGATCCTAACGTTTGCAGCGTTTTACCCAAATGTGGCAGAAATGGATTTTGGTGTGCCACTTTCATCACTAAATTACTCCTTGAAGCCTGTGCGAATTAGTGATCAAGATATCATTTTGAAAACACAGGAATTAAAATTTACGGAAGGCAAATCATTACCGTAAATGAACACTTAGTTTGTGTTTCTTTTTTCTGGAAAGCACTGTATAGTTTGTGAATCAGTGAAATAGGACACCCATATTCCATCCCTTATGGCTTAAAAAACAAGTGACAGAGCAGAAATATAGTATATCGAATGACTGTTGATTGTAATATTGTCTTCTTTATTTTCTTCACCGCTCACCTATATGTGATCACGGATGACTGAGCACTGGGCATTCAAAAGGAATGTCAAAATCTCCTTTGCACAACTCTGTGATGAATGATCTTCAGTAGCTGTTTTTAAAAGCATGTGGGCAAATCTAATTAGGATCTCTCAACCAAATCTTAGAAGTTTAAGAAAATGTCAGAGGTAAAAATGCCAGAGTTTAAAATATCATAGGTACGACTGCCAGATGTAAATAATTATGTAGAGGTAAAATTCCAGAGGGAAAAATGCCCTGTTGTGTGTTCAGTATTCTTCCACTCTTTTCAGGTTTGTTTAAAGGAAAATAATTGGGATTATTGCAGAAAGGAGAAACTGCTCCTTCACCCCCCCCCCCCCCCCCCCCGCCTGTTCGTCGCCCAGCATGCACTCTGACTTCTGGCATGTTTTTACCTCTGTCATTTTTACCTCTCACAACTTTTCTCCGAAGCACCCAAAAGGGGTTTCGTGAGTGTTCTTTATTTATACCTCTGTCTATTTATCTTAATATTTTCCACTGTGGGGGGAAAGGTAACGTAGACCTACCACAGGAACAAGAACTTTCCGTTTTGTGGGAACATGCAAGATTCTCTGATCGAGTTGTTATTCCAGGAGAATAAGTTGAAGCATATTCATTGGCGGTGACGAGGCCATGTGTAGATGGCGTTGGGTTGTACGTTTCCGAGACCGCATTTATTTGGGTGGCTTGTTCCATCGAATCTAAACAGAAGTATAAGGGTAAGAATTACGTCAGCTAATCTGTCTTTATTGCTGGAATATAGTTCTATCTGACTCTTTCGCTGTATGGGCAAAGCTATTATTTGTACCTGCTCGAAATTTTATGGTACAATATTTTGTAAAGCTAGAAAGTCACCATCTACTATAGTAAATAATTATTCCGAGATCCGACATTCTCTGCCATGACTATCCTAGCTTTATTTCGGGTAAGATTGATTTAATATTATTTTGTGAGAAAACTTAAAGATAGAGATTAAGATCCAGGGTTAAAGTTAGGAATAAGCTTAATATAGGATTAACAACCGTGGAGCAATTTTTGCCGGGACATGGGTCGAAAACAAGAGGTCTGATTCCGTTTAATGAATGCTTTTAGTCATCGTTATGTCTGTCATAGAATACATTTCGGCAGTTCAGAATGAAATGAAAGATGATGATACAGCCGTTACTTTACCTACGGTGAAAATGTAAATACATTGTAAACAACAAGCTGCGGATTCTCAGAAGTAATCGGATCCTATTACAACCCGGCTTGGACATTCATGAAATAATGAAATGCACACATGTAGTTCGATTCATGCTTTGAGGCGTTCATGATCATTTTCAGTACTACTCTTAGAGGATTGTGTTCTGTTTGGACAGTATGGTTCTTTTTTTTTTTCATTAGATGAACCTCCTTCCATCACCGATTTAGGATGAAAAGTTACTCTAGCTCCTGTTTCTAAAAAAGAAATTTTCCAGAACGTTCAATGAATTGTCAGCAAGTAAACGTTAGCAAAATTTATTGGTATATACCCTCAGTCGTCGTTTTGTCTTTTGTGGATGTAATTTCGGCAGTCGTTGCATCGGCAGTGGAAGGTCCTAGCGGTGAAGAATGAAATGAAAATGATGATACAGTCGTTTTTACTTCACCTGTGATGTAAATAAATAAATGTAAATACACCATTAAAAGTGATTGCGAAATTATGAAAATTAACCCCAATAGCATTTTACCAACCTGATGAATCTCTTTACAGACTTCAATGTGTTGTAAAATTGTGCAATAACGAGGGTCGGTTGCATAGACCCAACGTAAGGAGTGCGCATGCGCACATGACTCAACGGACCGCACTGTGTGTATTGACGTATCACGCGGCGGAAGGCAAGTAACGGTATTTTTTAATTCGCGCAAACGGTCCTCTTAGTTCAGTGTCTCTCGAAACGAAAGCTAATAAAATCGCGGTTTGCGTCTAACTTACAGCTTTTCCTTCCAAATTATGGTTGGTTTCAGGGTTTTTGAGTATAAATACAAGTACTCATACACATGTTTCATCTTAGTTTAAGAATTTTTTAAATCAGCTGCTCACAAAGTTAGCCAATGCCTTTAAATAAAAGTAATCTAGATGTGTTTCCTTCGCAAGATTAACTACCACAAGTGCTTTTGGCTGTGTGTCCCCCACAGTAAAAAAAAAAGATGACTGTCGGTGTTGTGTGCCTGTTCCAGTGGTACTTTGTAAAGACTGTCCCCCCCCCCCCAAAAAAAAAAAAAACCCCTAAAAATATGAGCTTCAACACACCTGACTAAAATGTTCAAAAGAGTAATAAGACAACATATACAATGGTAATAATAATGATAATTGTACTTCTTCCACTACCACTACCAATTACAATGATGATGATGATGGTGATGATAATAGAAATGATAGTGATGTTTATAATAATAACAATAACAACAACAATAATAATAATAATAATAATAATATAATAATGATGATAATAATAATAATAATAATAATAATAATAATAATAATAATAATAATAATAGTAATAATAACAATTACAATAACTGTATCTGTATAGCGACCAATACCGTAAACGTTTTCTAACGCTTTACGTGTTTGGTTATTATTTCATGTGACATTGAATTCAATTGCTGTTCCAAAACACGTAAAGTGCACCATCTCCACTCTCTTGTCAACATTCCAGCCTATCTAACCTTCATATCCTACCGGGGAAACATTTAACACCTGGGTGGAGAGTGGCAAACGTGGATTAATGTCTTGCCATAAAAGGTTAGCGCCGGACCAGCTAGATTCGAACCCTCCATCCCTTGAGAGTCAAGTCAGTGAACCATTACACTACGGGACCTCACATCTTAAAGATTTTCGGTTACTATTGTCCCAAGTGCTCCAAATCTATTCTGTAATTAAAAGCTATAAAAGTTAATGGACCAAACCTCCTGGGGTTGTTGACGTGGAAGTGGAATTTGCACATACAGGTTTAGCAGTTACCACGGTACTCTGAAGATATAGCGTGACTGTAATTTAAAAAAAAATGAATGCTATGAATTTTAGTAGTATATGACTGTACAGGTTTGCGACTTCGACAATAATTGTGCCATGATATCATATGAATTTTGGCAATGGAACTGGCAGTGGATGAAAGTAATTTTCATAATTCATTTATAATTATCAATTGTTAAATCATGTTGATTCTATTATATTCTAAATTATTGTTACATTAAGCCCGCCGCACACTGTACGATCCGTCTGCGATCCGATTTTGGAAAAAAAAAAATGTTATAGCATTTGATATGAACGTTCAAACATGTGAAATCTTAATAATTAATGGACGAAAGAAGGTGTATGTCTCTATCAGTTGGTATAAATCGCTTGTTTAATCTGAACAGGAATACCATGTACATGTATTAACACTTACTGTCAAACAGAGCAATGTGAGATTCTCCTCCGCATCTTTCGATGTCTCTTCCAACACAAGGTGAATTGCAAGATGTATATCCAACGCTGCTCGTCTGATTGATGATCGTTGATGCATCCCCACATAAGCATGTGTCGCCATGGTATAATCCAGCATAAGTATAACTTGCACTGGTGTGATGGCACAGACTGATGCATTTAGGTATTGTCAAGTTTTTAACCCCATATTCACAAGGAGTTTGAAGATCACTAGGGCCTGATCCAGGGTAAGGATAGCACCCCCTGTATCCATTTTCTGAATGTAAAATGTTAAAGCAAACGGAAATTGTTTAAAGCACTCCTTAACAGCATAGCCAAAGTAATCTTCTCATGTGTACGCCCTTGTAGGTAAGTTTAGCGAGTCTTTACTTAGATTTATTCATGTTTTTATTTCCTGTTTTATTTTGGTCGGGAAGCTCGTTCATTTTAATAACCGCTCGGATAAGGCGTTCTGCTTGCACGAATCGTATTACTTCTTACAGAAATGGCAATACCGGCGTAAGTATTCAATCCGATTTTGCTAAAACATATCAGCGACGTAGCAAAACCTCACTTTTTAATATGAACTATGAAATTATAATTTTGAAAAACAGTATATTGAACTGAAATACAATAGTAGCTACCAGGGGCTGCGCCAGGATATTTTGAAAGGGGGGCAAGATGACCCATGGGTAAATTTATTTACGTTTTAAATGAAAAAAGGGTATTATATAGTAGCATGACCAAACTCTCTCTTTTCCCATGCTCTTCCTTCTTCCTTCCTCCTCTTTTTCTTTTTTTTCCCTACTTTTTTATATTTGGTCATTTAAACAGTCATAGGGCGACCACCCTTCTGCCCCCCCCCCCCGTAGCGCCGTCCCTGGTAGCTACAAATGGCGATAGGCTTCACCCCTTACAAAATTTTAAGAGATATTAAAAGAGCGAGAGAAAAGAGAAAGAGAAAAAGGAAATGTGAATCCCCTGAAGCTACACCACTATTATACGAGATGAATTGAAGCTATTATTGACGTCTTACCATAGCAAATCACACCTACAACTTCAAGGCACGATGACGTCAGATCCCTTAGTGTGCAACTGGCAAGGTATTCTTCACCTATATGTCATTGGAGATGAAGAAAAAAAAGTATTCAAAAACAAAAACAAAAAAAACAACATTTTTCTAACATGGTACCAATATTCTTTGTCACTTTGCTATGTATTGGGAATATTAACAACACTGAGTGAAAAGGATAGGGTATGAAACCGTTGGAAACACGTCTTACCTTCTTTGCAAGTTAATTCATACTGTGGTAAAGAAGTGGGCATTCCAAAGGGCCACTGTTTATGCAGTGTGGTGATATAGTTATTAACACCCGGGTATCCGAGCTGTCTGCAGATAACCGAAGCTTCCTCATATGCAAATCCTTCCCTACAAACTGAAGTCCAATGGGAGTCTTCTGATCGTATGTATTCCACACGTCCCTCGTTTCGTGTATGTCCATCTACCAACGTCATATCTGCATGGTTCAGGAGAAGAGTTGAAAAGGATCAAATGGGACGAAAATTCAAGTTCTTGTAAAGAATTACATAGGTGAAGATTCATGCTGTATGTTACAGAACAAATTCACAGTGGAATCCCGGCAGTATACATGTACATGTATATTGTTGGATCACCGATCGACAATGCAGTTCTTTGTGCGAAGTGTGTGCAATATGAACAAAACTTGTATTTCATTTCATGAGCAACGTACGTGTATCATGTATATAGTAGGTTTACATCTACAGTTAGCAAAAGACCTAGCAAATGCTTACAAGAAACTGTATACTCATCATCATGCGCAACGAGGCGCTGATATGTGGAGAACTTATACAATTGTACGTGCTCCAACACCTTCGATAAAATGGTTCTGCTTCTCTGTACTTTCTAAATGGAGTAATTAGATCACTCTACTGTTAGAACTAACATAAAAGTTTAGAAAAGTTTAGAATCGATTGAAATGATTTCTTTCGTTTAATTTGTAATTTCAAAAGTATAGGCTATCAAATAGACACAGGAGGAAAATGATGCAGCAGAGGACAAAATAATGGCTGAACCTATCTGATAAAATTTAGTTGAAACGCCAAGCTAGCATGAGAGGAGCTTGAAATAAATCAAGAGAAAAGTTTCGTGATGGTAGCAAACTGAAGTAAATGCTGCCCAAAATAAAGCATTTCCTTGCCAAAACTCGTATTTCATTTTGCTTGATAGCATTTACTGGGCTTTTGCTAGTTTTATGGATACAGCGAAATGTTTTACGATAACTCACTTATAATCGTATTGGCACCAACCGTCGGATCACAGGCCACTACAATATATACTGTAATTGAGAATAGGAATTTCCAATCCATGTCGCCTTTCTAAACTCGAACGGGGAAAGAAAACTTGAGTGAGGATGTAGCAATTACAGATACAAAGCTTCGTAAAGATCAAAGCTTATCCAACATCCATACTACGCAATTCAAAGATTATAACTTATCCCCAAATGTGTACTTGAAATACGTAATTTGCTTCAATGCATTAGTACTACGTCTAAAGTTGCAAAACAAACACGTCTTCTGCCTTGCACCGAAGATCCCCGTCCAGTGAATGAAATAGGAATTTCATTATTTTTTTTTCAGTGACATAAATCTCTACAATGCCCTTCTCACGTTCTGGTGATCTTACTGAATGAAATCCGCAGTAGCAAACATGCTCTACTTCCCTGGCGTAGCCAGGAATTTCAACAGGGAGGGCAAACGCGAGGGAGCGAAGTAACCGAGCGGGGGGGGGGGCTGGGGAGATTTTTGAAAATTCATGCATGAAAATGGCATTTTCTGCACACTGAAATTTAGTATTAGGCTTAACTTATATGAGAAGTGGCATATGCTAATTCCCTATACCCCCCCCCCTCGCTTTTTTATTTTTTCTACTCCGATCCGATCAACGTGGGACGATGGCTCCTGGCTGTGGCGCCGGAAGGCTCTGAAGTTACACACGACCAGTTGGTGGACCCTTAGCTAGACCAGTGAAAATGGCGTACGAAACCAGTGTTTTTCAGGGAGGGAAGAAAAGAGTTAAGTGACCAAAGACAGTGATGAAGCCATTTCTCAACGAGGGGAGGGTGTTTCCCCTCCCACAGTAGGGTAATTTATGAAAATATGTGCATCAAAATGGCATTTTTGCGCATTAATTTTCATTATTAGGTGTAGGTAATAGGGGTATATAGACCAATACCCTCCTCTCTTAATTTTGTACTCTCAAGAGGGGGTCATGGACCCCCCCCCCCCCCCTAGCTACGCCTATGTCCTCATTTAAGCATTGACGGAATATTGGAATTAGTTTGATTTTAGTACCATGGAAAATGTTGCATTTATCCGTCGTAAACTGTTTCAAGTACCTCATATAAAAGTTAAAAGTGAAGTTAGTTTTTGGAAAAGTAGAGGCATATTGAATGAAATCGAAATAAAGACCTACGGGGGAAAAAACAGGGTGATGTGTTGGAGCTGCACTATATAAATATGCAGTTTATTTAAATTACATCTTTTAGAATACAATAGAGTTAAAGATCACATTTAACATTTTGTTCGTTATAAAAAAAAAATGGAGAAATAATGCTATTAAAGTAGCCAGAGTGTCATTACGTGGTTTTTTTGTTATTGTTGTTGTTGCTCCCCTTAGCTACGCCAGTGTTCTACTTTGCCTTTCGTAGAACCCTGATTTATCAATGTTTTTAGATATTTCATTTCTGCTAATTTCGTGCCAGCTTACTGTATCCAATGCAAGCCATTTTTCTAGTCCCAGCTACTTTGTCTTGAATTGCATATTATACTCTGAATAAACGGCGGTTTCCTGTACCAGGAAACGTAAGAGATTTGCCATATTACACATACATTATGAAAATACAGGAAAAGAATGAAAATGTTTCTCAAGGGGAAAATGATGAAAATGTAAAACAGTGACGAAGATCCTGTAAGAATGGATGGATATGTCCACTCACACACACACACACACACACCAAGCATACTTTTGGAGTAGAAGAGATCTTCTTCATAATCTTTACACATATAAGAAATGAATTATATGAAAGATATTCTGAAATTCCTCTGTTGTTCTTATTTTCACTTCATCAGTACTTTCAATATTGATCGTTAAAATTGGCTATCAGCACATTTGTTCAACCCACTGGCAGCTGTACCTCAGTATGCAGAACTATGGATTCAGAAGGAGTGAATATCGGTCTTTTTGATGGTCTCGGTAATCAAATGAATGAGGCAATTACACGAGAATGGGGATTACCATTTCAAACGTCTTTATTGGAGACTATGCGTGCCATAACACCCGACCTTAATAATTAAATAACATAGTCAATACATACAATTCAAAACTGGCCAACGTGACGTGATAAAAGGAATTTTATCACAAAGTTGATCACAAAAAATATTTTGTCGATGCAAAATGATAGTAATAATAATGTGATTTACATAGCGCCAAATCCACTCTGTATAGTACTCCAGGCGCATGTAGAAATGAGAAATATGGTATATACGTGTTCATTATACATAATGATTTTCCATACACCCATTCTATAGACTCCATCACAGGCGAATATCTTTTAATAGGACAACATTAATCACCCTAGACTACTACCTCAGAATATTAACATCGTAGGACAGCTGGACCCACCTTTCTCAAAATTCCAGGGGGGGGGGGGGTCTTTTACGGAGGTAATTGTCAGGGGTAATAGACCAATGGGTTATTTCGACTAAAGGGTTTGTTTCGGGGTAGTTTTTAGGGGGTGGTATTGTCTGAGGTGGAGATATCGTTGCCCGGGTGGCAGAAGGGTGCTTTTGAGCGCGACATGGTACTTTTTGCATAGCACGCGCGAGTGAACGCCCTTCTGCCATTGTGCCAACGATATTAGGGCAGTAGACTGTGATCATTGTCTAGGTAGATTGTCATAGGGAATGATAATCCAAGGGTTCTTGCCCTAGATGTAAATGGCCTTCGGTAAAATAATGCTTATCTTAAACGTAAAATAATTCCTATTTTTCTGTCCTTCTCGTTTAACTGTTATTATTGGTAATTAGATGCGATTACTCAATATATTTCCGAACAAGGAAAAAATACCCACCATGTGTACTCATTAGTTTACTCATTAGTTTATTTTTTACATCGGAAGCAATTCAGATTTTAGAAAAATAAGTGTCAATTTCAAAAGGTAAGGATAAAGAACTCAAATCAAATGCATGTACTGTAAATAGGTAGAAAGTTTCGAGATACATGAGCGACTGGCACGAAAAGAAAAAAATGTACAATTTGGGAAGCCTAAATAAAATACATAGCTTTTATTAAAATGATTAGGCTCCATTCAGAGAAACATTATAGGTAATTCTGATTAATATACAATATAATGCGAAACGGAATAGAAGTATCTATTCATTAAATGTACAAGGAGAGCAAAGTTCAGAATGCGGAGTAAGGAAGGAGAAAGACAAAAAGAGAAGTAGAAGAGAAGAACAGAAAAGAATAGTAATAGAAAAATAAGAAGGCAGAAGAAAAAGAAGAAGAACGAGGAGGAACAAGAAAGAAAAACAAATCCAAAACGTAACACCTTTATTGCTTTAGTTTAAAAGAATTGATGTTCGTTATTCAGGCTGTGCCAGAATATGGGTCCAGTAATGGTGATTGCGGGGTCTTTGTTTGTTTGTTTGTTTGTTTGCTTGTTTTTCGTTTATTTTGTTTTGTTTTTGCTGTTGTTGTTGTTGTTGTTTGAAAAACGGTGCGAGTTCGAGGAAGGTAGAAATGGCTTGTCTGTCCGGTTTGATAGGAATGTGCAGCATTGTTGCGTTGAAATATAGGAGCGAAAGCATCTGGTGAATTACCTTTCGAGAGTTCGTACATAAATATTCCAAGATTGTGTATGTACAAGTCAGATATCTGAAGAATATTACAATGTCTAAACTGAACGAAAATGTCACTGCATGCATTTTGCTTCTTTTATCCCATACAACTTTTAAATTAAGGAAGGTCTATACATTGATATCTTTTGTCACTTTACTATCTGCAAAATTTAGTCATGATGCTTTTTTCTAGGCCTATTTCCGTGGTATATAGATAAGGACATTTTTATTGAATAATATAAATTTTTATGAGTTCTCATAAAAATTTGAAGGTATCTCTTTAAAAGCGGAGGAAGCTTCCATCATTTTATTAGTGCTTCTTAATTTGACTGGCTACATTTCGATCTCTTGCAGAGAACTCTTAAAATTCAATAAATCTGTCGGTCTGAAGTTCACAGAGTTCATTTCCAATCATTTCTGTGTCTTCACAATCTTCTGCTTCGCCACTGCCCATCGCACCATCACTTGGTCGCGTAGCCCCCGTACAATCTGCGTCTCCACGGCAGATATACAAGGCATTATCCAATCCTTTGATTGATTTCTTGGATTTATCGGGCATGGTGTATAGCGCAATTACTTTCGTCCGTCAGAAGTTTCATAGAGTTCATTCTCAATCATTACTGTTTCTTGCTCGTCCTTCACCTCTGTGTCGTCCTTTTCGACGGCATATTCACCAGGTTCCATAGCGCCTTCGGCATCCCGACGGCAGATATAAAAGCCATTATCCAATCCTTTGGCTGATTTCTTGGACTTGTCTGGCATGGTGTATAGGCCAGCGATGTCTTCAGGGTTGAGAGCAGACGGAGGAACTACTGCTTGTCCGATGGGTTCCTTGCGGACTTTCTGTGAAACCGCGTATTCGGGGAAAGAATCGGGTTGTCTATTCTTCAGCTGATTCTTGTCGGGGTCACTGTACAGTTCAGATGCATCTGGATGCATGGTGTCTTGGCTTTCCTTGATTGATTTCCGTGGCGCAGGCTGTGGAGGTCTGCGGCTACCTGGCGTGCTGTCTAGTCGTGGAACATCCTCATAGGCAGAACTGTTTCGAGCATTGTTCCTCGGATTGACGTCATTCTCGACTATCATAGAGTAATCACTGTCTTCCAGACCTGCCAGACCATCAGCAGCCATATTGGTATGACCGTTTCCCAGTGAGTAGTTGTTCGGCGAGACAGGTGGAAATAAGTCCAGATCTGATCCTTCCTGTCTTGATCGCATTTCTAATATATTTCGCCCATCTGAAGAACCTTTACCCTTTGATCGTCTGAAGAAAGAAAGAACAAAAAAGGGACGCGACTTGACGAAACACACACAAAAAATGTTAATGGAAGAAATGAAATAAGCTTTCAATCTTTTTAAACTGTCTCAAAGAAAGCATCTAAAAATGATGGTAAAATAATTTAAACCATAACATTCAAAACACAAGAATATATTCAGTATTACGTTTATTCGCTTTAATACAAAGGTCACTAAATATGATAAAGGTAATGGAATGCGGCATATGCGAACCATGATACACTGACGACTATGTAGCGGAAATCCAAAAGAATTGATCATTACGCTATTATTGTCTTTCTTACCTCCATCGTATGAAAAAGAATATCATGAGGATGACAACGATGACTACCAGAATACCTCCACCGACTCCAACACCAATGAGCAGGCCTGAAAAATAATGAGAATTAATGAATTTCACCTCGATGTACATTGATATATCAAAACATACTTCAAAGATGGATACTGAACGGGTGATGAACTCGCCCGTATCGAAAAAAATTAGTAAAATTTAGTATTTTCATTACAATTTAGAAAAAAATACCTTTTGATACCTTCCAAACATGTACAATATAGGTATTTATCAGATATAGAACATAATTTTAAGGAAACTTTATGACAGCTTTTGACAGATCTACAGCGGTTAGAAAAAAGCAGTAAATACTCCTTTGGCCTTTCAGTCAAGTGTACTTTGAATGAAGTTTGAATAGAGTGATATGAATTGGGATGACAGTGACATTTGAAATTGCATTCGAAATATAGACCAATTTCACAACGCAAGAGGGCAGCAGACTGTTCGACACAGTTCGACATACTGCGGTGGGCGCTTCCACTTTTATAGTACACAAGTCAATAGCGCGTTATGTACATTCGTTAGATTTTTTGTCTGTTTTGACCGATATATGCAGATTTCTTTTAATATTTGCAATGAGAAATTGTCAGGGAGGTCCAGGTTGCAACTGTGCGGTGCTCGAATGCCACAAGAATTGGAGAAAGTTTAAAAATTGGAAGCTAACTTAGTGCAAAATTCACTCGCTTTTGACTCATGAATCCTGTTTGTGTGAGAAGCCGTACTCCCTACACAGGTTTTCGTAAGCAATGCGAAGGAATCCGTCGCCAGTGGGTAAAAATATCAACAGAAAGGACTTTGAAGTCAAGAAACATTATCATTATGTACTTTGGCGTAAAATTTAATGAGTGAAAACATGACTTTGTAAGTTTGTAAACAGGGTAAGATTGAGGGCTCCCGTTTACTACGGCTTCTGTGCTGCAATCGAACTTATACTGACAAAACTAAGTTGAAAAACTATCGAAAGTACAAAAATACATCATACCTTCATCTGTCAGATATGGCCATTGTCCTACCTCATGTACCCATAATATCCATGCTTTATTTTATTGATTTAGAATAAAGTAATGGAACAGTATTAGGGCATATCTCATATCTTACATTCATTTTGTACACAAAGCCAATCGTGGTCAGCGCGCTTGCCCACCGCAGCAATGGCGTCGCCGTTAGAGGGCCAAATACATAAACCGGAGGAGTTTACAATTACAACTTACGTTTTCACCAAAAATTTGATAATTTACCCAGACTGCTTGCCTCACCTGTTGGCCCGGGTGTTCGTTCTCTTGTCGGTCTGTCTGGCCTGTCTGTGGGGGTTTGTGATGTTGATCTCATAGCTGACGTTATCACTAAAAGATAGGAAAACAACTCTTTTTAATGTGAGATGTGCAATCATAGGCGCCGGAAGCGGGGGGGGGGCAAAATCGAATTTTTGCCCCCCCCCCCGGGCCTTTTTGGATCATATACGACCATGTAAAATGAGCATATTGACATGATTAGTGCTCTCAAATGCAAAATTTCAGCATTAAGAAATCAAAACTTTCTTACTCGGTCGCTACGCTCACTTGTATAGTAATTAGAAGCAACGGGGCAGATGCTTGCTTCATTCGGGGGATTATTTTGCCCCCCCCCCCTCCTCAGTATCCTCATATATTGGCATAAGGGCCCCCGTATTTTTTCATATTTGGGCAATGCCGGAATAAGAAATATCTGTACATTTTCACCACCCAAACTGTAAAAATTTTGCGCGCTCGCTTCGCTCGCGCGGACAAAGTTCTGAAACTGAATAGTTGATTTTCGGGGAAAGGGTGTCGGCCCCATCGCCGAAATCTACCAGTATGCCATTAACAACCCTCCCATTGCCATGCCCGGTCTCCTGAGTCTCTCATCCTAACATGCTAAAAGCGGTGAACAAATAATCACTTTTCAGTACTATTGATGAGAGAAGATGGGAAACAGTTTTTGCTAACAGTATCTTCTTAATTAAGAAATTTTAAACTTGTCCTTTTATAAATTATATAAAGAAATATGTATAAAAGGGGGGAACAGATGTGCTTGTTTGGGGGCGGGGGAAGTGTATATAAGGTACGTTGTATGCTGGTAGTAAGCATTTTAGGTGGGCCCCCATAAAGGTTTGGGGTGGGCCCCCCAAGAGTGTTTGTCCCCTCCCCCTCCCCCCCCCAAGCAGGGACCCTTCCGGCGCGCCTGTGTGCAATTTGTGTAAATCCATTCCTATGTGAGTCGTATTAGAGATCACTTCGTTTTTGAAGTTTTATCGACTCCAAATTTCAGCGAAATCCACTCAAAGTGGTTAGAATAGTGGATTACCTTTTCGTGAACAAGATTACCAAATGGAAGTGTTCCTAGATATGTTTGCTGAAAAACTGGATTTTCACTCTAGCACATAAGAGAACACATGGATTGTATCATTTATGAAGTACATTGTCAGAGAAGGTAGAAGGTAAGAGATCAGGGTGGAAGCCGAGAACCATAGAAAGATATCATTAACAAAAAAATAAAAACTGGAGTGGGAATATTACCGCAACAGTCCACCAGATTTGGCGAAGACTGGATAGGTTATGATATAATGCTGCAAACAATCTTGAGCCGGGAGGAAATTGCTTTAAAATGTTTATAGTGAAGACATGGTTGAAAGAATACTAAAGTTGAAAACCACAGAGCACATAGAGAATGCACATGTGAGGTTTAAAACGTAATGGGCCATATACACCCTAGACCCATAAAATCCCAAAGACCCATTCAGGTTTGATGACAGAGAATGAAGGCCTAGTAATTCCCGAATAGACTAGAGTCCAGTTTAGGGCCCCGTAACACAAAGATTTGCAATCAGTCGCAAAGTTCATGACATTTGTTCTGTGGTGTGCCGAGCTGTTGAAGACTCTGCTAGTTCAGAGGGAGATGAATTTGTACATATGAGTTACATCATTACATCACTTGTGAGTCATGAATCTGCATTTCTTTTTTACCATCAATTAGTATTTTCCTGTGACATACAAAATAGATGCCGTATATATATATATTCATGCCATGAATTGATGTTAGTGAGTCTAGAGAGATATATGTCATCTTTGTTCTCATATGCTCTAAATTTATTCATCAAAAGCTATTACGAAATGAATGAACCAAACCTCCAGGTGTTGTTGGCGTGAAATTTGCACATGTAAGATTAGCAGCTGCCACGGCACTTTGACGATACAGAGTAACTGTAATCAGAACAAAAATGTATACTATGGTAAGTACATAAGACTTCGAGAATATGCCATGATACCTTATAAATTGTTAACAAACATGCAATGGATAAATTGATTTGCGTATTCATATGACTCAACTGTTAAATCACGTCGATTCTCTTTCACGTATTCTAAAGTATTGTTAGATAAGTCTGGACAACGAAAGAAGGTTATGTCTCTATCAGTTGATATAAATACCTTCTCTAATCTGAACAGGAATACCATATACATGTATGCTATTAACACTTACTGTCAAACAGAGCAATGTGAGATTCTCCTCCGCATCTTTCGATGTCTCTTCCAACACAAGGTGAATTACAAGATGTATATCCAACACTGCTCGTCTGATTGATGATCATTGATGCACTCCCACAGAAGCATGTGTCGCCATTGTATAATCCAGCATAAGTATAACTGGCACTGGTGTGATGGCACAGACTGATGCACTTAGGTATTGTCAAGTTTTGAATTCCATATTCACAAGGAGTTTTAAGATTACTTGGGCCTGATCCAGGGTAAGGATAGCAACCTGAGTACCCATTTTCTGAGTGTAAGATGTTTTTAAGCAAAAATAAATTTTTTAATGCACTCATTATCAGCATAGCCAAAAATAATTTTCTCATGTGTACGCCCTTACAGGTATTGACAATTGAATGAAGTTTTGCCAAGTTTTACTTCGATTTATTCATGTATTTATTTCTTGTTTTTATTTTGGTCGGGAAGCTCGTTCATTTTAATAACCGCTCAGATAATGCTTGCCGAATTGTATTACTTCTTATAGAAATGGCAATACCGGCGTGAGCATTCACTCTAATTTTGCTAAAACTTACCTTAAATCATTGTAAAACGATGAAGCTAAAAGTAATACTTCACTTTTTTTTTTACCATCAGTTTTAATACAGTAAGCTAACCCGTTGTATGACTACAGAATTCTCACATTCCCATAGACATAATATACTTAGTCCAAGTACCGCCCAATTTCCAGTATACATCTATGGGTTCTTAAACCGAGTCGTGCACTTAAAAATTACATGTAAACTGAAGGCGATAGACTTCATCCCTCCCCTTCAACAAAATTTTAACATGTACGTTGCCTGTTTTGTGTTTAGAAATGAAAATGAATAAATGAAATTAAATGAAAATGTAATGAGATATTAAGAGAAGGGAGAGAGGGGAAACGGAGAAAAGGGAGATGACAACCCACTCTCTAAATTATTTAGATTGCAATGAGGGACCAATCCAAAACTAGATTGAAAATCTCAGTCTAATAGATTTAGAAGTCAGTCTTTTTCAGTCTAATTTTGGATTGGTCCCCATCCACAATCTTATAGATTGATTTCCAATCTAAGGATTTAGAGAGCACCCCGAGACCCATCTAGAGACTGAACCCTTGGTACACCCCTATATACGAGATGACAGATAGCTAAATCGATGTCTTACCGTAGCAAATTACTCCTCCTGCTTCGGAGCACTTTGTGTCAGCCAATGTTGAGCATTGGCTAAGGTTTTCTGCACCTATATGTCATCAGAGGTTAACAAGAAAACTGATTTAAATACCAAAAAAAAGTCCGAAAAATATTGTTTTAACTTGGTACTAATATTCTTTGCCACTTTGCTATGAATTGAGAACTTTAACAACACTGACTGAAAAGGACAGGATATGAAACCTTAGTCAAACACATCTTACGTTCTTCACACTCTAATTTATGCTGTGCAATAGAAGCAGGCATTCCAAATGGCCACTGCTCATGCTGTATGGTGATATAGTTATTAACTCCCGGGTATCCGAGCTGTCTGCAGATAACCGAGGCTTCTTTATATGCGAATCCTACACTACAAACTGACACCCACGTAGAGTCATCCATTCTTATGTATTCCACACGTCCCTCGTTTGGTGAATATCCATCTCCCAACGTAACATCTGCATGGTTTAGAAGAAGAATTGAATAGGGTCAAATAGGACGAAATTCAGGTTCTTGGAAAAATAATCACAGAGCAATATGTTACAGAACAAAGTCACAGTTGAACACTAACAGTACGGCGGGATCAACTAAGTTCTTCGTATGAAATGTGTGAAATATGAGCAAAGCTTTCATGAGCACCATATGGTTGCATATCTACAGTTAGCAAAAGGTCAGTCAAATACTTAATGATCATGATGATAAAAGTACATGATAACAGTACTTCATCATGTGCAACGAGGCGCTGTTAAGTGGGGAACTTGTACAATATGATACGTGCTCCAAATCATATTTACTGGTAAAATGGTTTTGTTACACGTCATATTCATGCATTTCTGAACTGAGTGATTTGATCATATAGTATACTGCTGGAAAAGTTTAGAAAAGTGTAGACTCGATTAAAATGATTCCCTTTGTAATTACTTGTAATTGCTGTTAAGTATAACCTATCAGACAGACTCCAGAGGAAAATGATGCAGCCAGAGGAGAAAATAATGACTGATCAAAATTTGAGTACACAGGCAAGTTTTTTTGAGAGGAGATGGAACAAAATCAAGAAAAAAACTGATGATAGAGGTAATCGCTAACGCTAAGAAAGCATTTGATTGCAAAGAGAGGGTCTTTCCTGCTGCTTGGTAGCATTTGCTATGCTTTTTGTGGTATTATAGACATGATAGATACAGCTTAATGTTTACGATAACTCACTTATAATCGTGTTGGCACCAACCGTCGGATCACAGGCCACTATAATATATACTGTAAATGTGAATACGAATTTCCACTCCATGTCGCCTTTCTAAACTCGAACGGGGAAAAAAACTTGAGTGAGGGTGTAGCAATACTACTCGTATGCACAGGTACAAAGCTTCGTAAAGATCGTGGCTTATCCAACTTTCATAATGCGCAATTCAAAGATTGCAACTTATCCTTCAATGTGTACTTGAAATACATATTTTGTTTCAGTCCAGCAGCACTATGTCTAAACATACTAAACAGATACGTCCTCTGCCATGCACCGAAGATCCCTGTCCAGTGTATGAAAAAGCAATTTCAATTTTTTTTCAATAACGTAAATCTCTACAATGCTTTTCTCACGCTCTGGTGATCTTATTGAATGAAATTAGCAGTAGCAAATTCGCTTCTTAGCCTTTCGTCGAAGCCTGATTTATTAATATGTTTAGAGATTATTGTCCAAATCGTGGAAGCTGAACCTCAGCATACAGAACTCTGGAATCAAAAAGTGTGAAGATAAATTGACCACTGCCGTAAAACATTCCAAGATGTGCATATCAATCTTGTTTATGTTCCAGTTTATCAAAATAATGAATGAGTGGTTACAAGAGAATGGGGTAACATTTTAACGTCTTTATTGAAGAATACGCATCCTATGCATCATAAATCAAATATGAATGAATTGGAATGTTTATACCCAGTGGCATCACAAGTACCATTTTCAATAGAAAATAGATAGATAGATAGAAAGCTCATATTTGCATTGAAATGTTAAGAATAGTTTTACGGGTTGTTTTTATAGAATATAGGCAAAATCACGTAGTCGGTAGTGTCATTGGAATGAGGAAGCAAATGTACACAAAAAATAAATGAACAGATAACACAATACGAATAGTAATCACTGCACACTTACATTACGTACATCAAGTGTGAATCAGAGAATACAGATATGAACATAATGGTGATGTAGGCTAAAAAGCATGAACTGACTATTCAATATCAGAGAGTTGAAGTGTATTGATAACGGAAATGATACCGTTGTTATACAAAACACATTTTCATAGTCAGTGATCTTCTCTTCCAAAATGTATCGTTTATCATTCTTCCTGTTAACCCAATTCACATTCGCATCTGGAGTGCTCTACGTTGGAGTGCTCTACGTTCGAGCACTCCAGAAGTCTGCTTCCACTTCACGCATTGATGTCCAAGAGAGGAACTGTTGCTATGGTAGCACAGATCTGCGGGTTCAATTTTTCGCTCGAAATCTCACTGTATCAGTTTATCAAATGGTGTGATGATAATTATCTTCAACTAAATCCGTCCAAAACAAATGAAATCATTGTTGACTTTAGAGTTGTTTCACAACATGAACCAGTGTATATAAAAAATGAAAACATTGAAATCATTCCAAAATACAAATACCTGGCTACAACGATCGATAATAAACTTACCTGGCATGATGAGTGCAGGTCCTGTGGGGAGGGCCCAAACGAGAATGCTCTATAACTTAGAAAACTGGGCTCTTTACAAGTTGATAAACCCATGCTAAGTCTCTTCTACAAATCCATTGCCGAGAGCATTTCTCACTTCAGATATGTTGTTTGATTCGGGGCATGTAGGAAGGATGATTTTAGGAAAATGGAAAGTTTAGTCAGAAGGGCGAGTAAAATAACAGAAAATATACGAAACCTGCTGAAAAAAATGTAGCCTAAGGCACGAATCCTTCAAAGAGATGAAGAAATTATTGCAAGTGACAATCATAATCTAAATTGCGTGTACGAATTATTGCGGTCGGGAAAGAGAATGTGCTCCCTGAAATGCCGGACAAGCCGATATTTGGGCTCATAAGTTCCATACTCTATTCGGTTGTACAACCGAATGGCCCTGAAGTAGCAGGACAACAGGTCATGTGACGTGAATTTCGCATTCTAGGTCATGAAATTCATGACCCGTGGCGCAAACTTTGCATCCCAAGTCGTGAAATTCACGACCCGCGGTGCGAAATTCAGGACTGGGATGCAAAGTTCGCGCCACGGGTCCTGAATTTCACGGCTTGGGATACAAAGTTCTGGACCTAGGATGCGAAATTCACGTCGCACTTGACCTCTTGTCGAGCGTACTTCAGGGCCAATATAGTATGGAGTGAGATACATGTGAGCCCAAATATAGGTTAATATCGGTTAGGCGTGGTTTTCTTTACTTTGAAAATATAATCATAAAGCTTTTTTCCCCTCTTAATGTGCAATATAAGTATATAAGAATGTTTCTACTATTTTTCTACTCTTTTCAATAATTTTCCTTTTTAATCAAATCATTTTATTTCTATATCGTTGCAGCCTATTTTTCTTAACTGTAAATGACTGAGCAGTGCCCGTGCATTTCATTTTTAGATGTGTATTAACTTTTTAGATTAAGTGTTTCTTACATTGTGTGACTGAGCCGAATTTCCATGTTTCCTTGAGGATTTGGATGAATAAAATTTGATTTGAATTGAATTGAATTGAATTGAATTGAATTATGTTGCATTTGTAACTGGTTCATTTTGTAGCAATTGGAATTTATATTTTATGTTCTATTTTTACACTTCCTTTCCATACTTGTTGATTTGCATCGCATTTTTATTCATTTCACCTTCATAACCTCATCCCCCTCTCCACCTTAATCTCTTATTATCATGCCACGACTTGTTTCTTTCATCCCTTTCCCCTCCACAAGATTGCATTGTTTACCAGGGGCCGCGGAACCGGGGGCGGGGAATTTTTTGAGTAGACACGTTGGCCTCTGTCTGTACAACAACGCGGAAATGATTATCCTGGGTTGTACGCTCAGCTCCCCCCCCCCCCCCCCCCCCCCCCCCCCCCCCCCCCCCTTTCAAAAACTCTCCGCGGCTTCTGTTTACTTCTCATAAATATGTAGTACATCTCATGATCGCCCTTCCGCGAATTTTTTTTTTCTTTCGACATTTTCGCTCCTTGCGCGTGCGCACATGGTTATTCTCCGCGACTTCATAAATATTCATATGTACATCATTGTGCCATTGATCAACGCATGCGCGCATGGTCATTCTCTGAGATCGCCCTCACAAAATATTCGTAGGTAGGCTACGTCATAATGCCATGAATGCGTGCTTTGCTCCTCTCTAATTCTGTCTGTGATGAGATTTGTGCGCGTGCAAACATTAACTCAAAGTTGAATTTTTTTAAAGTATCACTTTGATACTTTTATTCTTAAGAATTTAGGGCCTATTTTAGTTTTTAGAATAATTAGAAATACAGTCATGTACAATACGAGAAAGTTTCGCACTGGGTAGAATTTGTAAAGTAGGCCCTATGATGATTGGTTTACTCACCCTAAGATGGTTGAAAAGTAGAATTACGAACACCAACCTCAAATAGGATTAATCTTGTTTTCAAATTTCTGTCACATTCCTTTCCACTCGTCATGTCTTCCCACTCCCCTGGCTCCCCCCCCCCCCTCTCGATCTCTCTCTATTTCTCTCGCCCTCTTTTTTTAATCAAACCACTGAATTATTGATGAAATGATTGAAACATTTATTGTCATTGTTATTTGTAATCTACATTTTTTAAAACCACCTTTTATGAATCAGCAAAGGGAACCCAGGTTACATGTTCTTATCGTGGTCAACATAAAATATGGTTGATTTTGTGACAACAAAATCTGACATATAGATCGTCACTTGCATATATATGAGCTAAAACCACTTTCGCCCGAATAACAATTATGATATACAGTTGATATATAAATATACAAATGGAACTAGATAGATTCTCGACTGGAGCAGTCAGAATTAATGCCTCTGTCCTGTTACGAGATAAGAATGATATGTGACCTTTAACCTATGGCCTCTTGACGTTTCTGGTTCTTTATTCCGTTCCACTAATCATCAATGACGGTTCTCTGTAATCAACAATGAAACAACAATAATAAACACATTATAACAATTTGAATAACCTATGAACTCTTGCACTATAGGCCGGGACTATAGGTAATAAGGATGGCAGTAACGGCATTGAATATACACATATGTATATGCATCAATTTACTACAGTCCAACATGTATAATTTAAATCAGTATATGTTAGGCCTTAAACTGATCCTTAATGAAGCTTTTAGCAAATACATTAATACTGACGTAAAATGATTAAAATAACCATATCCAGTCCACGTATACAAAAGCCTAATTTACATAACCATAACGTTACTCAGTCTGCTTTATTAATAATCCTTGGACAGCCTAACTAAATAAATGTGTAGCTTTATGAGAGCTTGGTGCATAATCATATAGGAATGTTGTATGTTTACGCATAAATTATGCCCTTGTGCCCCTATCACATTTAATGCTTCATTGCAATACAATATCTATCCTAACCACATTATACACTATATACACCACTTGTCGATCCTTATACACTGGTATAGGTCCTAATTAATACACCTTTCTGAAAGGAACTATAAATGGCTACAGCTAAATATCAACGACAACCAATAACTCAATCAATGTATCAGTTTATGGATGGTTTCCTTGTTCCTAGTCCATTATTACTTCAACAAACACGCCCTTATTTGTTGTGCAAGCAGGCCTAAATGCACTGTATGACACCATTCAGCCTGTACACTCGAGCTGATCATTCAAAAAGGGCTTCATTTACACAGACTCCAATATTATTCATAACAACATTTCCTACATTACCTAAGCTATACAGTGATTACTGGGGCTTCCAACACATCATTTAATTTGTGCACAAAACCCGCGCCAGCGCGCGATCCTGATTTATGAAGTCGCGCGCGGAGAATGACTTGATTAATGGTCTCGGGACGTACATAATATTTATGAGCTCTCGGAAAATGACCATGTGCGCACGCGCAAGGAACGAAAATCGTAGGAAAAAAATTTCGCCGCCCTTCCATGCTGTCTGTTGGTTCTCTCTTCCATTCGGGTTCTTCTTTTATGTTTATAGACTATTCCATTTTTATCTCTCTGATTGGTTGTTCATTTATGATGTCATCTGTGCTCATTTTTGTTCAGATTGAGTTCCACTTATCAAAGTCAGTGCTATACACAGAACTTCATCGAGTACAGACCTGTTTATTTACTTGTCTTGGTTAAGCAGCTGTGAGGTTTGTTAAAAGAGCAGAAGATATAGAATATCAGACGTTGAGAGTAGGAGTGCAGAAGTAAATAGCTTTCCTTGTGTTTCTCTTTGTTTTTATCCGTCTATTTTCTTCTCTTTCTATCTTTATGTTGTTCATTGTTTTCATTCTATGCTCCTCTATTTATCTATACTTATATTTTTTCTTTCTTTTCATCCTTTTGTCAATCTCTTTGTATCTTTTCATATATTATTCGTTTTTTATTCTTTTAATCATCTTCACTATCTATCGTTTCTTATGTTATTCTTTTGGTTTTTTCCCCTTTTATCTTTGGTTTTTATCCTTCCTTATGTTTCTTTTTGTTTTTGTTCTACTTCCTCTATCTTTCTTTGTTTTCTTTGTCTTTATAATTCTGTTTTGTTCTCTATCTATCTTCCTCATGTCTTTCTCTTTGTTGTCCTATCTTTTCTTTTTGTATATTACCTGTTATCTTTTTGCTTGATTCTTCTCTCATCTTCTCTTATCATATAAGTTATGTTTTCCCGGTCAATTTCATTTTGGTCAATCTTCACCAAAATTTTGGTCGGACAATATGCACCAACATAATAGTTATTTTGACTAATCTTTTATCGGAGTGTGCTCGTTTATCAGAAACAACCAACGCTCGTCCCGCTCTCCCCCTCATAACCCCCTTTTTATCTTCTCCACTAAATTGAGTGCACGAAGTAGGAAATTGATCGCCTGAAAATGAAACTGAACGCCCCAAACAGCGTCATCGGGACTACGAGTTGAATTTGAATGCGCAAGTAGGAAATACAATGCTCGCATTTGGAAATTGAACGCTCATGCGTGATCTTGATTTACGGAAAGAGAATGAGAGCGCCCATAAATGAAATTGATCGATCGGATTCGGAATTTGAAAGCCCGATTGTCTTCACGGGGCGTGCGTTGCGTGAAATTGAATGCACGTTCATGAATTGGAATGGAAAAAGTATGAAATTGACCGGGAAAACCTATATTTGTTGAAAATTAATGTACCCAAATTTTGGTTGATTTTAACTAATTTTTTTTGTTCAGACACAAATTCACCAACACATTGGTTATCTTGACCAATCCCTTTTTAGAATGTGCACAATATACCCGCACATCCCTCACCCCTAACACATACACACACACACACACACACAAGAAAAAAATCCCATTTTCGTCGGCCTCTAGTATGCTTATTCTTTTTTTTTAAAGGTTCTATATTGTTCTGAATTTGTATCCACTTACAGTGATATCCATAATTATTATGGATAATATGAATAAACAAGGATAGGACGAAAACTCCGATGAGAGTTATAGTGTGGAGTTTCAAATTTTCGACTTGTATTTAGATCATCTTCAGGAACTGAGGAAAAACAGAACAAGAACTGTTTTTGTATACACTGATATGAGAAGGCATCAAAATGTTCAGTTTTACCTACAATTTCTGAAGATGATCTAATCAAAGGTCGAAAATGTGAAACTCATCACTATCATAACTATGACTCTCATTGAAGTTTTCTTCCAATCTTTGTATATTTACAATGATATCATGTCCTTATATGCTCATGTAGACTTCAATACTTTAACAGCATAACGACATAATTTCTAACTTACACTCCTTGATGACGCCACCCATAAAAAGACAAAATCACAACACTAACCACACAATGCGTCAATTACAAAACCAACTGACAAACAACATGATCTCAAAATCTCTCACGTGGAAGCCTACATAAACAGCAATATGAAATGTTTATAATTTCCATGTTACCAGTTTCAATGGAAGCATTTATGGCATAAACCTAAAAAAGTGGACTTAAGCATGATAACATTATGGCAAATGTCTTGCCAAAGAAGCCCACTTTATTCCAAACTAAGTGAAAAACACCCGCAATGACCCCAAGCTAACTAAATGCAATGAATCTTTTAAATTGAATGCACTTATTTGGAACTTGGTTGCCTTTTCACGAATATGAATGACCAAGGAGATTCGGTCGCCGGCTTGAAATGAATTTGATTGCCAATTCATCAAAAAGCATGCTCCTACTTTGAATTTGAATGACCCAAATGAACAGTTGATTGCTCGGATAGTGAATCTGAATGACCCAATTTGAATTTGAAAGCTGCTTCAGAGCTGCGAGCGTGAAATGCGGGAATTGAATGCTCGGAATGTGAACTTGAATGACAAAATCATGAAATTGACCGGGAAAACCTATATTCTACCATTTCTTTTCTTTAATAATTGACTGTTTCCTTTCATTTCTACTGTGCCAAATTTATTTGTTTGATTTTTTTTTCCTATATCCCCGCGCAACTTCACACACACTTCCGGGTTGTAGAACGCCTTTGGGCCACTTCTGCTTACATTGCTCGTTAGAATGAACGGTTCTTGAGGGCTCTAGCGAGGAACCGCTCCAGAAAAGCACATCGCGAAGTGGTCACCTGGTCCACATTGAATTGAAGTCGTCTCAGGTAGCACCTCCTCGTATGTCTGTTTACACTTACAGTGCTCTAGCAGTGTGAGCTTAAACGAGATCTAAGATCAAACCAATGTTTCAAACTATGAAATGTATCACTGACAAATTTTTAATTCAGCTGGCCAACATGACTTTAAAAAAACAAACCAAAATTTTATCAAAAAATTTTATCACGGATAATGTATATTGACAATGCAAAATGTGGTGTATACGTGCATATACTTTACAGTGTGTAATCTAAAAACTTTACATACACTTCGATATTTTTACAGTCCGATACTACTTTCTATAGATTATGTGCGTAAATTTATAAGGAGGTTAAACTTCTGGAAAATATGCAGAAAGAGAGTTGCGTGTTTTCTTTTTACTTTGGCCAGAGGTGTAGAACCATTTCACTAGATCATAATCACGGGCGTCGCTAAAGGGGGGGAGGGGTGTGGGGGGGTTGTGACACCCCCCCCCCCCCCCCCCCCCCCCCCACTCAAAATTCTTGTCGGCAAATTCACGATCGCTGTCGGCAAAAAAAAAAAAAAGGAGATAGAGAGCGAGAGAGAGAGGAGAGGGAAGAGGAAGAAGGGAAAAAAAAGGAAAAAAGAGGAGTAAGGTGCCCCAAAATAGAGTCATATTCGGCTTATTTACTTGTGCATTTTGACGACGAAACAATACTGGTACCACGAAAGATAGTGTATAATTTTCCTTGCTCGCTGCGCTCGCTTGTATTATATTTAGATACAGGATGTTTTCGGAAAGCAAACACATTCGGCTAGTGAGATGAACACTATATAATCTAGATATCTTTAGGCCCATCATGTATTTTGATGAAGAAGTATTACTTCTACCATAAAAAGAGTACATATATTTTTCCTAGCTCGCTGCGCTCGCTCGTATTATATTCAGATACAGGATGTTTTCGGAAAGCAAACACATTCGGCTAGTGAGATGAACACTATACATGTATAATCTAGAAATCTATAGGCCCATCATGTATTTTGATGAAGAATTATCACTTCTACCATAAAAAGAGTATGTATATTTTCCTCGCTCGCTGCGCTCGCTCGTGTAATATTTAGATATAGGATGGTCTTAAAAGCAAATAAATTAGGTAGGAGATGTGACCAAATATATCAAAATAGGTACCTTAAAGGCCAATCGTGTATTTTGATGAAAAACTTTCACTTCTACCATGAAAAGGATTATGAATTTTTCCTCGCTCGCTACGCTCGCTCATATAATATTCAGATACAAGATGGATTGGGGAAAGCAAACAAATTTTGCAAGCTATAGGCCCATCGTGTATATTGATGAAGAATTATCATCTACCATAAAATAGAGTATATATATTTCTCATCGCTCGCTGCGCTCGCTCGTATAATATTTAGATACAGGATAGTCTTTGAAAGCAAATGAATTAGATAAGAGAGGTGACCAAAATCAAGATATCCAAAAGGCCCATCATGCATTTTTTTTATGAAGAACTTTCACTTCTATCATGCAAAGGAGTAAATATGTATTTTTCCTCGATCGCTACGCTCGCTCGTACAATATTCAGATACAAGATGGATTTGGGAAAGCAAACGAATTCGACAAGTGAGGTGACCAAATGTAGCTGTATTAGTTAGATATCTTATAGTTAATACCATCGTGTATTTTCATAAAGAATTGTCACTTCTACCATGAAAAATAGATTTTTTCCTCGCTCGCTGCGCTAGCTCGTATAATATTAAGATTTAGGATGGTCTTTGAAACCGAATGAATCAGGCCAGAGAGGTGACCAAATATAATTAATTTAGATATCTTTAAGCCCACCATGTAGTTTGATGAAGAACTATCACTTAAGTACGTAAGAGAGTGTATATTTTTCTTCGTTCGCTGCGCTCGCTTGTATTATATTTAGATACAGGATGTTTTCGGAAAACAAACACATTCGGCAAGTGAGGTGAACAAAATATAGTTCAAAAGGAATATATGATAGAGGTGCACAATTGAACATGCCTCAATGGGCTTTATACGGTTGAATTTATCGACGTTGGTCGTCGGCAATCGGTGGCATTATTTGTCGGCAATCTGGCCTCTACACCCCCCCCCCCCCCCCCCCCCCATTCAAAATAGTCTAGCGACGCCCCTGATCATAATAGGTTGTTCGGCATGTTTGTGCTATAGTATAAAGGAATATTCAAATACCAGCAACAGAAAGTGGGTGACATGCACTTGTTATTCTCAATACTCGCTATTATCCCCGATTTTGTTAATGACTGTAGCATAATATAAACTTTCCTTCAATTTGTTTCCAACCTTCTCAACATGTCGGTTCTCATAAAGCAAGTCTGATGGTGGCAGCTGACTTTGATTTTCTCTCAGGTTTTTGGACATACCGTTGACTTGATATGATATGGAAATCTCAAAGGATGCTTAGCGATATGTGTACAATATTTCACACGATGAAACCTATTATTGGTATTTTTTGGAATTAATGACCATCGTAACATAACAAAATTTTAGTAAAAAAAAGATTATGGGAAATACCTTTCGTCAATGCAAATATCATAGGACCTATACGTGCTTATACATTATAGTGTTTATTCGAAAAGCTGTATATACACTCGGTTATCTTTACAATCCGATACCACTTTTTATAGGTCATGTACTGAATTCCTAAAAAGTTTAAACTTCATGAAAATATGCAGAAACCATTTCACTAGTTCATATTTAGGTTGTTCAGCATTTTGGCACACAGTATAACGGAACATTCAATATATCAACAGAATATGGATCTCAATCGCTATAATCCTCGGTTTTGCTGATTACTGTAGCATAATATGAACCCTCCTTTAATTTGTTTCCAGTCTTCTCAACATTTTGGTTCTCATAAAACAAGTCTGATGATGGCAGCTGATTTTTTCTTGGTTTCTTGGACATATCCGATGACCTAATAGCTACTTCCTGGTAAGGTCTGTCAGGCTGCCTTCTCGGCTGTAGGTCCATGTAAGGGTCCGGATTGTTTCTCTCAGTATTGACTGGGTCTTTGCGCCTGATACAAAAAGAAGGAAAGTCACAAATATTGAGAGTAACATCACCTTACCGATGCGACTCTTATATAAATAGAATTCTATAGCAAAGCGGGTATCCGTTTGATTTCGAACGTAAGTTTCATGTACCAATGGTCTTAGTTTTCATTTTTTCTTATTCTTTTGGGTGCCTCGGGTTAACCAATTCTGATAACCATACAGTGAACACATTATATTGCGATTGTTACTGCTCATTAACTCTTACAGTGCCGATGGCAAGTATATGTGCCCAAGAGACTTTACATTTTTAATCGACCATTACTCCACTTAGAATAATGGATATGGTTATGAAAATATGTCAAAGTTCAGAGGATAAATATAGCATTCAAAGTATCTACCAGTCACTATATGCTACCACAGGATATTTTTTTTTTAAATCTGCAGATTTTGGAAAGGATCCATTCTTTTAAACAATAGCAAACAAATGCGAAATGAGAATGGAAAGGTCTAGAGGGAAGCTCATTTCTATTTCTACATAATTTTCATGCAAGACATTGAATTAATGGAAATATTTGGTATCTTTTGAAAGGGTAATAAATTTTCTACAACTTGTGTGTACAACTTTTCTGTGTAGAACTTACTGTTCAAGACTTACAGGCATTTGGAAAGCAAGCATTGTTCATGATTTGGTAGAATTGGGAAACACGCAAAACCCCTTGGCACCGTAAGAGTTAAAAACAACATGTTGTTATCTCCTATGTAGCCTGAAACTTTCATGTGGAACACCAAATAAAATTCAAACCAACCTATCAAATCAAGAGGCTATCGCATCTATAATTCAAAGAATGCGATATATTTTAGCACAGAAGTACAACATGCATTAATTATTTCAAAAACGTTTCAGAGAGAAAAAAATATTCTCCGAAATTACCTGAGATAAAGATGCACAGAGGTAATGGCCACTCCATATAGTAATAGGACAATAACAACTGCAATCAGGCCTGTTTGCACTCCTAGGCAAATTAACACGAAAAAATGATTATTATGAAGATCAAGATGTAAGGAAATATGACACATACAGCTTCGGCAACTCTCCTGGAAATACATGCGGAAAGAAATGAGAGAATAATAGCAACGGAGCTTAAATCGAAGTTCCCCAGAAATTTTTTGCAAAGGTTGACTCATATTCTTTAAAGATGTGTTGGCTCAGTAGGTAAAGCGTCCGCCTCACAGTCGGGGGGTCGCGTCATACCAAAAGATGGGAGTTGCTGCTACCTTCTTTGGCGTTCACGATTTGAAAGGGATAGAGCAACGTCGATCTGGCGCTGCTCGGTGGCTGCCGGGCCCACGATCAATTGGGAAAAAGAATTTCCATTTTCGGACAATAAAATTTGGAGTATTTGGAGTTGGAGTTTGTGGAAAATATAGTCTTAATGTCCGCTTTGTTCTTTGAAGAAATTGCACTCCTTGGAAATGCACAAACTTGCTTTGAACGACGATTTCTAGTAGCATTTCAGCGCAATATTTGGCTTTTGTTTACGTCCATCAGTGATAAAAAGTTGTCATTCCTTTGTTTTATAATGGGAGCATAACCCTTACCTTCATCGTCTAGAGTGGCGCATTAAAACAGTCTTCTAAATCTGTTTTGCACTCCATAATTTCTTCAGGTCATGTTCGGATGTGACCCTAACGTTTGCAGCGTTTTACCCAAATGTGGCAAAAATGGATTTTGGCGTGCCACTTTCATAACTAAATTACTCCTTGAAGCCTTGCGAATTAATGCCATCAAGATATAATTTGAAAACATAGGAATTAAAATTTATGGGAGGCAAATCATTACTGTTAATGAACACTTGGTTGGGGTTTTCTTTCCCTGGGACGCACTGTATAGTTTGTGAATCAGTGAAATAGGACACCCATATTCCATCCCTTATGTCTTAAAACACAAATAGTATATCGTATGACTGTTGATTGTTAATATTGTCTTCTCTATTTGCTTCACCGCTCACCAATATGTGATCACGGATGACTGAGCACTGGCTATTTAAAAAAATGAATGATCTTCAGTAGTTGCTTTAAAAGCATGTGGGCAAATCTAACTGGGACCTCTCAACCAAATCTTAGAAGTTTAAGAAAATGTCAGAGATAAAAATGCCTGAGTTTAAAATGTCACAGGTATGACTGCCAGATGCGAATAATTATGGCAGAGGTAAAATTCCAGAAGGAAAAATGCCCTTGTCGTGTGTTCAGTATTCGTCCACTGTTTTGGGTTTTTTTTTAAGGAAAATAATTGGGATTATTTCAGAAAGGAGAAATTGCTTCCTCCCCCCATTCGTCGCCCAGCATATACTGTGACTTCTGGCATGTTTTTACCTCCGTCATTTTTACCTCTCACAACTTTTCTCCGAAGCACCCAAAAGGGGTTTCGTGGGTGTTCTTTATTTATATCTCTGTCTATTTATCTTAATATTTTCCACTGTGGGGGGGAAAGGTAACGTAGACCTACCACAGGAACAAGAACATTCCGTTTTGTGGGGACATGCAAGATTCTCTGATAGAGTTGTTATTCCAGGAGAATAAGTAGAAGCATATTCATTGGCGGTGACAAGGTCATGTGTAGATGACGTTGGGTTGTACGTTTCCGAGACCGCATCTATTTGGGTGGCTTGCTTCATCGAATCTAAACAGAATTATAAGGGAAAGAATTACGTCAGCTAATCTGTCTTTATTGCTGGAATATAGTTCTATGTGACTCTATGTGCTCTATCGCTATATGGGCAAAGCTATTATTTGTACCTGCTCGAAAATTTATGGTACAATATTTTGCAAAGCTAGAAAGTCACCATCTACTGTTGTAAATAATTATTCCGAGATCCGACATTCTCTGCCATGACTATCCTAGCTTTATTTCGGGTAAGATTGATTTAATATTATTATGTGAGAAAACTTAAAGATAAGGATTAAGATCCAGGGTTAAAGTTAGGAATAAGCTTAATATACATGTAGGATTAACAACCGTGGAGCAATTTTTGCCGGAACATGGGTCGCAAAACATGAGGTCTCATTCCTTTTAATGATTGCTTTTAGTCATCCTTATGTCTGTCATAGAATAAATTTCGGCAGTTCAGAATGAAATGAAAGATGATGATACAGTCGTTACCTCACCTACGGTGAAAAGGTAAATACATTGTAAACAACAAGCTGCGGATTCTCAGAAGTAATCGGATCCTATTACAACCCGGCTTGGACATTCATGAAATAATGAAATACATGTGTAGTTCGATTCATGTTTTGAGGCGTTCATGATCATTTTCAGTAGAGAATTGTGTTCTGTTTGGACAGTATGGTTCTTTTTTTTATTAGATGAACCTCCTTCTATCACCGATTTAGGATGAAAAGTCACTCTAGCTCCTGTTTAGAAAAAATAAATTTTCCAGAACGTTCAATGAATTGTCAGCAAGTAAACGTTGACAAAAGTTATTGGTATATACCCTCAGTCGTCGTTTTGTCTTTTATGGATGTTATTTCGGCAGTCGTTGCATCGGCGGTGGAAGGTCCTAGCGGTGAAGAATGAAATGAAAATGATGATACAGTCGTTTTAACTTCACCTGTGATGTAAATAAATAAATGTAAAAATAATACACCATTAAAAGTGATTGTGAAATTATGAAAATTCACCCCGATAGCATTTTACCAACCTGATGAATCTCTTTACAGACTTCAATGTGTTTTAAAATTGTGCAATAACGGATTTTAAATAAAAGTAATCGAGATTTGTTTCCTTCGCCAGATAAAAATATTAACAACCACAAGTGCTTCTGGCTTTCTGTCCCCCACAATAAAAAAAAGAAAGAAAAGATGGCTGTCGGTTGTGTGCCTGTTCCAGTCGTACTTTGTAAAGACAGTCCCCCAAAACCTAAAAATATGAGCTTCAACGCACCTGACTAAAATGTTTCAAAAGAGTAATAATACAACATATACAATGGTAATAATAATAATAATTGTACTACTTCTTCTACTACCACTACCAATTATAATGATGATAATGATGATGATGATAATAGAAATGATAGTAATATTATTATTATTATTATTATCATTTTTATTATTATTGTTATTGTTGTATTATTATTATATTATTATTATTATTATTATTATATTATTATTATTATATTATTATTATTAACATTATATAGTAATAATAATAATAATAATAATAATAATAATAATAATAATAATAACAATAATAATAATAACAATAACAATAACAATAACTGTATCTGTATAGCGACCAATACAACGTTTTCCAACGCTTTACGTGTGTGGCTATTATTTCATGTGACATTGAATTCAATTGCTGTTCCAAAACACGTAAAGTGCACCATCTCCACTCTCTTAACAACATTCCAGCCTATCTAACCTTCATATCCTACCGAGTAAACATTTAACTCCTGGGTGGAGAGTGGCAAACGTTGATTAATGTCTTGCCATAAAAGGTTAGCTCCGGACCAGCTAGATCCGAACCCTCCACCCGTTGGGAGTCAAGTCAGTGAATCATTACACTACGGGACCTCACATCTTAAAGAGGTTCGATTACTATTGTCTCAAGTGCTCCAAATCTATTCTGTAATTAAAAGCTATAAAAGTTAATGAACCAAACCTCCAGGTGTTGTTGGCGTGAAATTTGCACATATAGGATTAGCAGCTGCCACGGCACTTTGACGATACAGAGTAACTGTAATCAGAACAAAACATGTATACTATGATAAGTACATTTTGGTAATGTAGACTGCAAGACTTCGAGAATATGCCATGATACCTTATGAATTGTGAACAAACATGCAATGGATAAATTGATTTGCATATTCATATGACTCAACTGTTAAATCACGTTGATTCTCTTTCACATATTCTAAAGTATTGTTAGATTAGTCTGGACAACGAAAGAAGGTTTATGTCTATCAGTTGATATAAATTCCTTCTTTAATCTGAACAGGAATACCATATACATGTATACTTTTACATACTGTCAAAAAGAGCAATATGAGATTCTCCTCCGCATCTTTCGATGTCTCTTCCAACACAAGGTGAATTACAAGATGTATATCCAACACTGCTGTTCTGACTGATGATCGTTGATGCACTTCCACATAAGCATGTATCGCCATTGTATAATCCAGCATAAGTATAACTTGCATCGGTGTGGTGGCACAGACTGACGCATTTAGGTATTGTCAAGTTTTGAATTCCATATTCACAAGGAGTTTGAAGATCACTTGGGCCTGATCCAAGGTAAGGATAGCACCCTGAGTACCCATTTTCTGAATATGAAATGCAAAAAGAAAAACAGTAGCCTAAGTTATCTTTTCATGCGTATGCCCTTACACGTAATATCAATTGAATGAATTTTTGTCAAGTTTTACTTCGATTTATTCATGTATTTATTTCTTGTTTTCATTTTGGTTGGGAAGCTCGTTCATTCTAATAACCGCTCAGACAATGCTTGCCGAATTGTATTACTTCTTATAGAAATGGCAATACCGGCGTGAGCATTCACTCTTATTTTGCTAAAACTTACCTTAAATCATTGTAAAACGATGTAGCTAAAAGTATTACTTCACTTTTTGAACTTTTTCTTTACCAACATCAGTTTTAATACAGTAAGTTAACCCGTTATATGACTATCGAATTCTCTCATTCTCATAGACTTAGTACAAGTACCACCCAGTTCCAGTATACATTTGTGGGTTATTAAACTGAGTCGTGCACTTGAAATATTATATGTAAACAGAAGGCGACATACTTCATCCCTCCCCTTCAACAAAAATGTTAACATGTTACATTGCCTGGTTAGTGTTTGGAAATGAAAATGAATAAATGAAATGAAATGAAATGAAAATGTATAAGAAAAGGGAGAGAGAGGAAACGGAGAAAAAAGGAGATGAAAACCCACTCCCAGACCCTTCTAGAGACTGAACCCTAGGTACACCACTAAGAAGAATGATCAACGAACGAGATGACAGGTAGATAAAAATCGATGTCTTACCGTAACAAATCACTCCTCCTGTTTCAAAGCACGACGATAACTTAACCATTGTTGAGCATTCGCCAAGGTTGTCTTCACCTATATGTCATCGGAGATGAAGAAGAAAACTGATTAAAAAACAAACCAAAAAAAAAAAGACCCCGAAAACATCGTCCTACTTTTGTACCAATATTCTTTGCCACTTTGATTTGAGAACTGTAATAACAGTGAGCGAAAACGATAGGATATGAAATTGTGATGGGAAAACATATCTTACCTCCTTCACAGTTTAATTCATGCTGTGCCGTAGAAGTATCCGTTCCAAATGGCCACTGTTCATGCTGAATGATATAGTTATTGACTCCCGGGTATCCGAGCTGTCTGCATATAACCGAAGCTTCCTCATATGCGAATCCTTCACTACAAACTGACACCCAGGTAGAGTCATCTGATCTTCTGTATTCCACACGTCCCTCGTTTGGTGTATGTCCATCTACCAGCGTCACATCTGCATGGTTAAGGAGAAGGATTGAACAGCGTATAATGGGACGAAACTTCAAGTTCTTGTAAAGAATTACATAGGTGACGATTCATGCTATATGTTACAGAACAAATTCACAGTGGAATACCGACAGTATACATGTACATGTATGCGGTTCTGGTATACGAAGTGTGTGCAATATGAACAAAACTTGTATTTCATTTCATGAGCAACATTCGCGTATCATATATATAGAAGGTTTTCCATCTACAGTTAGCAAACGACCTAGCAAATGCTTACAAGAAATTGTATACTCATCATCATGCGCAACGAGGCGCTGATATGTGGAGAACTTGTACAATTGTACGTGCTCCAACACCTTCGATAAAATGGTTCTGCTTCTCTGTACTTTCTAAATGGAGTAATTAGATCATTTTACTGTTAGAACTAACATAAATGTTTAGAAAAGTTTAGAATCGATTGAAATGATTCCTTTTGTTTAATTTGTATTTCAAAAGTATAGGCTATCAAATAGACGCAAGAGGAAAATGATGTAAGCAGAGGACAAAATAATGGCTGAACCTATCTGATAAAATTTAATTGAAACGTCAAGCTAGCATGAGAGGAGCTTGAAATAAATCATGAGAAAAGCTTCATGACCGTAGCAAATTGAAGTAAATGCTGGCCAAGATAAAGCATTTGCTTGCCAAAACTCGTCTTTCATTTTGCTTAAAAGCATTTGCTGGGCTTTTGATAGTTTTATGGATACAGCGAAATGTTTTACGACAACTCACTTATAATCGGGTTGGCACCGTCCGTCGGATCACATGCAACTAGAATATATACTGTAATTGAGAATAGGAATTTCCAATCCATGTCGCCTTTCCAAACTCGAACGGAGAAAGAAAACTTGAGTGAGGATGTAGCAATTACATATACACAGCTTCGTAAAGATCATAGCTTATCCAACGTCCATACTACGCAATTCAAAGATCATAACTTATCCCCAAATGTGTACTTGAAATACGTAATTTGCTTCAATGCAGTAGTACTATGTCTGAAGTTGCAAAACAAACACGTCTTCTGCCATGCACCGAAGATCCCCGTTCAGTGAATGAAATAGAAATTTCATTATTTTTCAGTAACATAAATCTCTACAATGCCCTTCTCACGTTCTGGTGATCTTATTGAATGAAATCCGCAGTAGCAAACATGCTCTACTTCATTGCCCCCCCCCCATCCCCCCTCATAGCTACGCCTATGCCCTGATAGCAGAGACTGGTAAGAATAACATCATATTTACGTCTTTTTAAAGTCGTGTCATACGTCTTATTTACGGTGACACGACATTTGCTCCGCCGACATTTGCTCCGCCGACATATGCTCCACTGACATTTGCTCCGCCGACATTTGCTCCGCCGACATTTGCTCCGCCGACATATGCTCCGCCGACATTAAATTTGCTCCGAAACGACGACATTTGCTCCGCCGGCATATGCTCCGCCGACATATGCTCCGCCGACATATATCCTCCGAAACGACATTTGCTCCGCCGACAAAACATTTCGGTGGAGAAATTGGCGGCGAGGCATATGTCGACGGAGCATATGTCGGCGGAGCAAATGTCGTTTTGCAGCATAATTCGGCGGAGCATATGTCGGCGGAGCATTATGTCAGTGGAGCAAATGTCGCCGGAGCAAAATGTCGTCGTTTCGGAGCAAATGTCGGCGTAGCAAATGTCGGCGGAGAAAATGTCGGTGGAGCAAATGTCGGCGGAGCATATGTCGGCGGAGCAAATGTCGACGGAGCAAATGTCGGTGGAGCAATTGTCGGCGGAGCAAATGTCGGCGGAGCATATGTCGGCGGAGCTTATGTCGCGGAGACCCAAAGGAAGCGCACAGACTGGTAAAAATCACATCATAAAGACGTCAAAGCTTCAAAGCTGGTTTATAAAATATTTTAGAATGTATTCAACATTATGATGTTTTCTGTTTGTTAAAGGCATTGGCTAACTTTGTGAGCAGCTGATTTGAAAAATTCTCAAACTAAGATGACACATGTGTATGAGTACTTGTATTTATACTCAAAAACCCTGAAACCAACCATAATTTGGAAGGAAAAGCTGTAAATTAGACGCAAACCGCGATTTTATTAGCTTTCGTTTCGAGAGACACTGAACTAAGAGGACCGTTTGCGCGAATTCAAAAATACCGTTACTTGCCTTCCGCCGCGTGATACGTCAATACACACAGTGCGATCCGTTGAGTCATGTGCACATGCGCACTCCTTACGTTGGGTCTATGCAACCGACCCTCGTATATTTTTCCAACATTGAATCATAACAATGTTAGCCAATGCCTTTAATGTTCTAGCCCGGCTATAGATCGTCCTATACTAGTCCTATATCCTAACATCCTACATCCTATACCTAACTACTGATGCTTTGTATCGACATGGACTGTAGTGTAGTACTTGAAAAAAACAGTTAGAAATTACAATTTCTTGATACATTCTGAAATACCCTGCCCATGACATTAACTGAATGGTGTTCAACATGGAAGTACATTGTTCATTAAATCAGCAGTGCAATCATTGAATAAAATGTTAAAATTAAAATGTTATCTTCCTTTTTTCACGAACTTTGGTCATTTCTGGTCATTCATGAATTTAAAAAAGACGTGTAATGTAGAATGTATTCAACATTATGATGTTTTCTGTTTGTTAAAGGCATTGGCTAACTTTGTGAGCAGCTGATTTGAAAAATTCTCAAACTAAGATGACACATGTGTATGAGTACTTGTATTTATACTCAAAAACCCTGAAACCAACCATAATTTGGAAGGAAAAGCTGTAAATTAGACGCAAACCGCGATTTTATTAGCTTTCGTCTCGAGAGACACTGAACTAAGAGGACCGTTTGCGCGAATTCAAATATACCGTTACTTGCCTTCCGCCGCGTGATACGTCAATACACACAGTGCGATCCGTTGAGTCATGTGCACATGCGCACTCCTTACGTTGGGTCTATGCAACCGACCCTCGTATATTTTTCCAACATTAAATCATAACAATGTTAGCCAATGCCTTTAATGTTCTAGCCCGGCTATAGATCGTCCTATACTAGTCCTATATCCTAACATCCTACATCCTATACCTAACTACTGATGCTTTGTATCGACATGGACTGTAGTGTAGTACTTGAAAAAAACAGTTAGAAATTACAATTTCTTGATACATTCTGAAATACCCTGCCCATGACATTAACTGAATGGTGTTCAACATGGAAGTACATTGTTCATTAAATCAGCAGAATAAAATGTTAAAATTCAAATGTTATCTTCCTTTTTTCACGAACTTTGGTCATTTCTGGTCATTCATGAATTTAAAAAAGACGTTAAAAAGAGGTAAATATTTGACGTAAAATATATGTCATCTTATGTTTAAACAAAATTTGAGAAAATTTTGGTTATATAAAGACGTTATAAGGTTGTCGTAAAATAGTCGTGTATACGACATATGACGTGTTGACCAGTTTATGACCAGTTCTTGACGTCTTAAAGACGTCCGTCTGCTATCAGGGTGTCCTCATTCAAGCATTGACGGAATATTGGAATTAGTTTGATTTGTGTTGTTAGCAGTGCCATGGAATGTTGCATTTATCCGTCGTAAACTGTTTCAAGTACCTCATATAAAAGTTAAAAGTGAAGTTAGTTTTTGGAAAGTAGAGGCATATTGAATGAAATCGAAATAAAGATCTACGGGAAAAAACAGGGTGATGTGTTGGAGCTGCACTATATAAACATGTAGTTTATTTAAATTACATCGTTTTGAGTACAATAGAGTTAAAGATCACATTTAACATTTTGCTCGTTATAAAAAAAATGGAGAAATAATGCTAATAAAGTAGCCAAAGTGTCATTACTTTTTTTTGTTGGTTATTGTTGTTGTTGCTCCCCTTAGCTACGCCAGTGTTGTACTTTGCCTTTCGTAAAACCCTGATTTATCAATGTTTTTAGATATTTCATTTCTGCTAATTTCGTGCCAGCTTACTGTATCCAATGCAAGCCATGTTTGAATTGCATATTATACTCTGACTACACGGCGGTTTCCTGTAGCAGGAAACGTAAGAGATTTGCATTATGAAAATACAGGAAAAGAATGAACATGTTTCTCAAGGGGGAAATGATGAAAATGTAAAACAGTGACGAAGATCCTGTAAGAATGGATGGATATGTTCACTCACACACACACACACACACACACACACACACACACACACACCACGCATACTTTTGGAGTAGAAGAGATCTTCTTGATAATCTTTGCACATATAAGAATTAAAATATATGCAAGATATTCTGAAATTCCATTGTTCTTATTTTCACTTCATCAGTACTTTCAATATTCATGATATTGATCGTTAAAATTGGCTATCAGCACATTTGTTCAACCCACTGGCAGCTGAATCTCAGTATACAGAACTATGGATTCAGAAGAAATGAATATCAGTCTTTTTCATGGTCTCAGTAATCAAATGAATGAGGCAATTACACGACAATGGGGAATACCATTTTAAACGTCTTTATTGAAGACTATGCATGCCATAACAACCGACCTTGATGATTAAATAACATATTCAATACATACATTTCAAAATTGCCAACGTGACGTGATAAAAGGAATTTTATCACAAAGTTGATCACGAAAAATATTTTGTCGATGCAAAATGACAGTAATAATAATAATGTGATTTATATAGCGCCAAATCCACTCTGTATAGTACTCCAGGCGCATGAAGAAATGAGAAATATGGTATATGGTATATGGTATATGGTATATGGTATAGTATATTATGGCATTATACATAATGATTTTCCAGACACCCATTCTATAGACTCCATCACAAGCGAACATCTTTTAATAGGACAAAATTAATCACCCTAGACTACTACCTCAGAATATTAAACATCTTTGGACAGCTGGACCCAGAAAAAAAAATCTCTAATGACTACCCTGGACAAATTTAACCCTCATAGAATAAAGAAATTTATTCTCCGGACATCCACATCCTATTAACTAACTTTATTAGACAATGCTCCCATTACCTTTCTCAAAATTCCAGAGGGGGGGGGGGGGGGTGTTTTATGGAGGTAATTGTAAGGGGTAATAGACCAATGGGTTATTTCCACTAAAGGGTTTGTTTCAGGGTATTTTTTAGGGGGTGGTATTGTCTGAGGTGGAGATATCGTTGCCCGGCTGGCAGAAGGGACTTAACGTGAGCGCGACGTGAATCGCCCAGCTGGCAGAAGGGTGCTTTTGAGCGCGACATTGCACTTTTTGCATAGCACGCGCGAGTTAACGCCTTTCTGCCATTCTGCCAACGATATTAGGGCAGTAGACTGGGATCATTGTCTAGGTAGATTGTCATAGGGAATAGTAATCCAACGGTTCTTGCCCCAGGATGTAAATGGCCTTCAGTAAAATAATGCTTATCTTAAACGTAAAATAATTCCTATTTTTCTGTCCTTCTCGTTTAGCTGTTATTATTGGTTATTAGATACGATTACTCAATATATTTCCGAACAAGGAAAAAAATACCCTACACGTGTACTCATTATTTTTTGAAGTTTATTTTTTCCGCTTTTACATCAGAAGCAATTCAGATTTAGCAAAATAAGTGTCAATTTCAAATCGTAAGGATAAAAAAACTCAAATCAAATACATGTACTGTAAATAGGTTGGAAGTTTCGAGATACATGAGCGACTGGCACGAAAAGAAGAAAATGTACAATTTGGGGAGCCTAAATAAAATGCGTAGCTTTTATTAAAATGATTCGGCTCCATTAAGAGAAACATTATATGTAATTCTGATTGATATACAATATAATGCAAAACGGAATAGAAGTATCAGATTCAGATTAAATGTACAAGGAGAGCAAAGTTCAGAATGTGATGTAAGGAAGAAAGACAAAAAGAGAAGTAGAAGAGAAGAACATAAAAGAACAGAAATAGAAAAATAAGAAGGCAGAAGAAAAAGAAGAAGAACGAGGAGGAAGAAGAAAAAAGGAAAGAAAGCAGAAGAAAAATTTGTAAAGGCGGGACAGTGTAACAGGAAACAGTTCTGTGTGACCACCTGTACGATCCAGCATTACATAGTACTTACTTTATAGCTTTCAAGCAAGTATATTACATGCACTTATCCACAGATCCAAGAGGTAACACCTAAGCTTTCGTTTAAACGAATTGATTTTGTTTTGCTTTTGTTGCTGTTGTTGTTGTTGTTGTTTGAACACGATGCGAGTTCGAGGAAGGTAGAAATGGTTTGTCTGTCCGGTTTGATAGGAGTGTGCAGCATTGTTGCGTTGAAATATAGGAGCGAAAGCATCTGGTGAATTACCTTACGAGGGCTCGTACATAGATATTCCAAGATTGTGTATGTACAAGTCAGATATCTGAAGAATATTACAATGTCTAAACTGAACGAGAATGTCACTGCATGCATTTTGCTTCTTTTATCCCATACACTGTAATGAAGGTCTATCCATTGATATCTTTTATCAATTTATTATCAGCAAAATTTAGTCATGATGCTTTTTTCTTGGCCTATTTCCGTGGTATATAGATAAGGACATGTTATTGAATAATATGAATTTCATGACTTCTCATGAAACTTTGAAGGTATCTCTTTAAAAGCGGAGGAAGCTTCCATCATTTTATTAGTGCTTCTTAATTTGACTGGCTATATTTCGATCTCTCGCAGAGAACTCCTGAAATTCAATAACTCTGTCGGTCTGACGTTTCATAGAGTTAATTTTCAATCATTTCTGTGTCTTCACAATCTTCTGCTTCGCCTCTGCCCATCGCACCATCACTTGGTCACGTAGCCCCCGTACCATCTGCGTCTCCACGGCAGATATACAAGGCATTATCCAATCCTTTGATTGATTTCTTGGATTTATCCGGCATAGTGTATAGCGCAATTACTTTCGTCCGTCAGAAGTTTCATAGAGTTCATTCTCAATCATTTCTGTTTCTTGCTCGTCCTTCACCTCTGTGTCATCCTTTTCGATGGCATATTCGTTAGGTTCCATAGCGCCTTCGACATCTCCACGGCAGATATACAAGGCATTATCCAATCCTTTGGTTGATTTCTTGGACTTGTCTGGCATGGTGTATAGGCCAGCGATGTCTTCAGGGTTGAGAGCAGACGGAGGAACTACTGCTTGTCCGATGGGTTCCTTGCGGACTTTCTGTGAAACCGCGTACTCGGGGAAAGAATCTGGTTGTCTATTCTTCAGCTGATTCTCGTCGGGGTCACTGTAAAGTTCAGATGCATCTGGATGTATGGTGTCTTGGCTTTCCTTGATTGATTTCCGTGGTGCAGGCTGTGGAGGTCTACGGCTGACTGGCGTCCTGTCTAGTCGTGGAACATCCTCATAGGCACAACTGTTTCGGGCAGTGTTCCTCGGATTGACGTCAGTCTCGGCTATCATAGAGTAATCACTGTCTTCCAGACCTGCCAGACCATCAGCAGCTAAATTGTTATGACCGTTTCCAAGCGAGTAGTTGTTCGGCGAGGCGAGTGGAAATATGTCCAGATCTGATCCTTCCGGTCTTGATCGCATATCTGATATACTAAGTCTATCTGCAGAACGCTTACCGTTTGATCGTCTAAGAGAAAAAAAGGGAAAAAACGATTTGGCTAATCGCGAAGTAGGTAATAGGAAGATGAAAAATGTGCAGTCATTTCTAAGTACCTTTACTCCCACAGAAATAAAATGTCACACCAAAAACTTATTTGTCATTATTTCATTAACACACTTACTAGGATGGTATCCCATTGATCGCTTTTAATGAGAAAATTCACGTTTCTTGTAAAAATTGCTTTGAGCGTGATTATGGTAGAAAATAGTGGGGGGGGGGGTTAAGTATTCCCTGAGACAATGAAACAGAAGAATAAATCACTACACTTTGCATATCATCTTACCTGCATCTTAAGATGAAAACAACCATGAGGATGATTACCAGAATGCCTCCACCCGCACCCACACCAATGTATAAGCCTGAGAGATAATGAAATAATAAATCTTATTACATTTACTCATGATAAAGTTTTTTCATACCGTTATGTAATTCATATTACGTGCCCCACTAAAGTCTGATTAAAGACAATAAATCTGGATAGCGGATATGAAATTTTCGAAGTAATAAAGGAGCTGAAAACCAACGATATTGTACCTTATATATACTTGAGCATTCCCTCCCTGCAACAGAGTCCAGAATACCTGTCTGCGCCTTAACCAAACATTTGAGTCGCGTTTAAATGAATTTTTAAGAGATATGATATGAACTGCTAAAAATGATTGAACTTTACATGTACTGGTGAAAAACTATTCGTTATATTTTACATCCACTAAAGTCCAGTATTGGTAATTCACCTAAATTGCTTGCATCTCCTGTCGGCCCCCGCGTTCGTTCCCTTGTCGTTCTACTTGGAATGTGTGAAGGGGTACCTGATCCGGATCTCATATGTGACGTCGTCACTAGGGGAAAGAAAAATAGCGCATATAACCGATTACGAAGTTTTCAGTCATGTTTAGACTATATTAGGGTTTTCATATAATTTGGTCAACTAAACCCAAAGGAAAAGGAAGGCATGAGGATCTCATATCTGACGTCATCACTGTGAGAAAGACAAAAAAAAAATCGAAGAATATCGTGTTTAGATTTGTTCATAACAATGGTCAGCTGAAAAGAGGTCAGAGTTTCTTGACAGACATTTTCGGAGAAAATGAAAATACTAGATCAAGAATGAAGCTAAGAAACAACTGTGAAAAGATCAAGAAGACAACAGAGGTGTGCGCAGAAAAATGGTGCATTGACAACCTGAGCAGAGAGAAGACTGGTGTCTTGAAAGATGGAATTATATCTAAGCTAGAGAGGTAGATGAAAGAATATTCAAGTTCAAACACGCAGAGCACATCGGCAATGCATATACGTAAGGATTGGAACACATGTATATCGCAATACAGAAACCCTGCACCATAACCGAAAACATCCAGTTTTATGTTTCACGAAAGATATTGAAGGGATGCAGAGCTGCCATCTCTTGAAAACGATATGTAGATGTCGTTATCGTCATCAGAAGTGCGACAGACACCCAACACCTGTATACCGCTTAGAAGAATGATATCATTTTGCTACCTTGACTGTGCTGAATCGCTTCCACTGATGACATTTTCGCTGTCATTGTCACAGTTACTGAAGTTTCAGATGTTGCAATATTTTCAGATGTCCATTGGGGTAATATGTTAATAACAGTTACTGACATGCTTGCATCACCTGTACATCAGAATAATTTTATTCGCACTCATTTAAAATCACAAGCGATGAATTTATACACAGAGAAGTATACGAAAGCAGTAAAAGAAATTCAAACGTCAATCTCATTTAATAACTGATTCAAAATTGAGGCTGAATGTGTTATTAAAAGAAATATTGTAGTCGATTGGTTTAATTACTTCACGTAAAAACAAATTGATTAAACCAATCGACTACAACACCTCTTTTAATAACACATAAAAGGGATATGCAAATGATTAATAATAAACATTGTCCAGAATACAATATGCCCTATACAGGATATAAAATTTATTCACTATTCACACATTAAAGAGGTTAAGATTGAGGTTTAAAACTTTGGAAGCGATTTACTCAAAACTAACTTTCTTTAAGTTGCGCTCTCATCCGTCACTTCGTGAAATAAGGGACGATATGAGCGCTTTGGAAGTATCCCATATTTGCTATTATTCATTCAATTTTTGATATTTTATCATTAATTTTGTGGTATGTCTACTAGTCTTGCCTTCCGTCACGGATGTCATTCCTTCTGTCGTTGTCTGAGTTGAAGGCCCTGATGGTTGAAATGGTGAAGAAGAAGTTGATGTTTTGCTGGATGTTGAAGATGATGTGGCAAAGGTAGTTTCGGTTGCACCCAAATTTGTGACTGCAAACAGAGCAAGCATTTCAAAAGCAAACTGTCAGGCCCGTATTTTAGGTGTAGAATCCTACGCTTGTCTCGGGACATCTTAGACCTCCTTCATTGTGTGTCGGTCTAACCTCTGTTGAACTCGACTTTAGACCCAGTTTAAGCACAATTTTCAATTACATCTAGTCCAATACGAACCTAAGAAGCCGAGTGATGATATAGGTTGGGTTGAAATCCTAGACATCCTAGACAATTCCACACGCGATTGAACATGTTGAATATATCAGTGTGTATTCAAAATGTACGTATTAAAAATGTCATTTTATCATTTACCTTGATTGGTATGGCCAGTGACCATTGATGACACTGATGCTGTCGTTTGCCGAGCTGTTGAAGACTCTAATAGTGTAAAAGGAGATCTAGGAATTACATTCCCGAATTTTAAGCTGTGACTGTTCAGTTTGGATTATCACTTCATTTGCATTTTCCTGTAACTTGCAAAAAACAGCCATCATCAAAATACAATGCACTTGGGTTAGTAAATCATCTCTTGTATAACCGATCATATTTTCACCCTGAGGGGAGAACAATGGTTAATGGTTGGTTAATTTACCTGACTGCTATGAGAAAAATATGTATGCTTGTTAATAAGCAACCAGGGGACCGACGCATGGCGACGGTTTTAAGTCCCCTCCGAAGGACTTGGTATTGAGGAATAATACCTTACCAAATGGCATTGGCGCATCCACTTGGTTTCGAACCCGGGTAATCTCGGTTACGAGACCACTGCTCTACCCACTGACCCACAGCGCCTCCTCAAGACTATAGCTAAAGTGTTCATTCATTCCAAGCCCCTTATGCACCAAACTCTATGTCACTGAAAGCTACTGAAAAATCAAGAAACCAAACCTCCTGGTGCTGCTGACGTAGAAGTTGCACATCTAATAGGATCAGTACTTGCCATAGTATTATGGAGATATGATGTGACTGCAATTGTACAATGAAATGTAGAAATATATACCAAGAAAACTTTTATTCTCTTAAGACTTAAAAATCTTTATGATACATGGCGACTGACAGTGCAGCATAGGAACTTCCCGACTATACATTTAGGCTATATTAAATGTGCACGGATATGCAACGGTACTAATATTATTAGAATCAAGTTGTAAGTCATGCTTTCTTCATCAACGAAAATAACTCCTTGAAAATGGACTCATTTCGGTTTGAACGACGAATAGTGATGTTTTGTTACTCCCATTGTTAACATGGTTACAGAGCACATGTTCAGTCTCGGCAGTTACTGTTTGAAATCATGTTTAAATCAACGTACTGAATGATTATTAAACCAAGTTTACTTACTGTCAAATAAGGCTATATTTGAGACTCCTCCGCATCTTTCAATGGTTCTTCCAGCACACAAAGAAGAACAAAGCATATCGTCTACGCTGTCAGACTCACTGTTGATTGTCGAGGCATTCCCACATAGGCAGGTGTCACCACGGTACAGCCCAGCATGGGAAAAACTGGCACTGGTGTGATGGCACAGACTGATGCACTTAGGTATTGTCAAGTTTTGAATTCCATATTCACAAGGAGTTTGAAGATCACTTGGGCCTGATCCAGGGTAGGGATAGCACCCTGTGTACCCATTTTCTAATTATAAATGTTAAGCGGAAAGGTATTTTAATGCATTCCTTGATCATATACCCTTTCATATAAATGGCTTTACATGCATGTAATGAAATTGCATTGCAGTTTATCCCTTATAAAATCAGATTTATTTTTGTATTCATACTTGTTTTATTTCAACAGTGAGTCTAGTTTGAAAACAGTTCAACCAAGGCGGTTCTGCTTGCCTTACGTACATGTATTACTGCCTTGAAATTGCAATAAAGCGGTGATTTTACAATCTAATTTTGCTAAAATTTAGTGAAGCGATATAGCTAAAAGCTATATTTATTTCGACTAACATTAACAGAATAATTAAATTGAAAGCTTCCTATAAACTATCTATTATAACTGAAAAATGACCAATATTGTAAAGCTGCAATTTATCCACTGGAATATTACAGAAATATATCATTTGAAAACAGTCTCCGTTTACACCTCATATACACTCAAACATAAACACATTTGCACAGGAACAGAGGGCGATAGGCTGTACCCCCACCCCCTTAGCGGATAGTGAGGAAGAGAATGAAAGGAAAATGATGCCAGATCCCACTCCCACACCCTTTCTGTGACTAAATCCACGCTAACTACGAGTGATTATTCAACAAATTGCAGGAAGCCAAAAGTGACGTCTTACCGTAACAAATCACTCCTCCTCCGTCAGTGCACGGTGACGAGAGTTTCACCAGTGAGCACTCGGTAACATTCTGTTCATCTGAATGTAATTGTAAATGAAATAGGCCTAATAATATTCTTATAAATAGTATTATGAACTCGGAACCAATGTTTTCTGTCAATGCAGGCTAAAGATTATTGAATTGTGACAACACTGATTAAAAGGCACTATGAACATGGTGGACAAAGAAAGCGGACAAAATAAACAACCTCTCATTCTACCCTTCACAATGGTTCTGATAGTCAAAAGAACACCCTTTCACTGCTATTGTCTAAAATATGTGGAACAGGTGTCACATGCATATTCACCTGGAACTACATGATTAAACATAATAGCTGTGAAGGGATGTTCTTTTGACTACCAGAACCATTGTGAAGGGTAGAATGGGGGGTTGTTTATTTTGTCCGCTTTCTTTGTCCGTCATGTTCATAGTGAGGGTTATGGGTTGACGCCATACACAAACACATCTTACTTCCATCACACGTCAGTTGAAATTGTGCCTGCGAAGTAACCTCTCCATACGGCCATTGAGCGATGTAGAAATTTACTCCGGGGTATCCGAGCTGTCTGCATATAACGGTGGCTTCATCATTAGATAGCCCATCTCCACAAACTGACTGCCAAGCGGTAAGGTCTGATATTTCGTATTCTACACGTCCTTCGTTTGGTGTATGTCCATCTGCCAGTGTTAGATCTGTTAATAATAATAAAAATCAACGGTATCTCAACATTTCCAGGTCAGTGTCACTTGAAACTCCGTGTAAGTTTTTTTTTCCTAACTTGGGGATGGACTGGGCTTCTTTTCAAACTTCAGTCTATTCCTACATCCTAATTTAGGATATCAAGACCAGTAAAAAAAAAAAAAAAAAAAAAAAAAAAAAAAAACAGGGGAGGCAAGTTATTTGGGCCCATGCCATATCAATCAAGTCCAAGATTTTGGTATATCTAATTACTGTATAGTTGATATCCCATTTTGCGTGACAAAACCCAACAAAAAGAATAAACCCCCTTCACCCCCCCCCCCCCCCAATCAAAATCTCGTAACTTTTTACAAAATGGCTTTTGATTAAAATAACTTGCAAGGAATGTTTCTACACTTATTGACTAAATTCTGTATGAAAAATAAGATTAATCAGTCGAGTCATGAGTGAGTGAGCACACAGTAAGGCAAAACTGTCACTTTTCAAAAGTCACAAGAAAGTCATGAGGGATTCTATGCAGCGGGATTTTGGTGAATTCTGTTTCTGGTGTTGTTTAAGGGCCGTTGTTGTTTTATCGGTCATCGTCTGACCCCCTCACACCTATCCTTACACTTTTCACGTGTTTTAACTGTTGGGTGAGCACTATTGCTCTATTCAACGCTCCTGAAATTGCAAAATCCATTCAGCTTATTGAAAGAATTGACATCAGATACTGTTACCAATTATATCATCACATGTTCTTGAACAAGATTGAGTGAGCACACTTTAAAGATGAAAAAGGAAAGGCTAAATTTTACTGTTGATATGACATAAAAGCATATGCTATTTACTAACACTGCATCGATTTTAGTCAATGAGTGTACCAACACTCCTGCCAAGTTCTTAATAAGAACTCAATATGCTCAAAGCTTTTTGAAAGTTACGCTAATTTGATTGGGGGACTTACTTTTCTGTTGGGTTTATAGGAATAATGGTTTACATGAAAATCACACTGGTCATTTGGTACACTGAACATACGGACTGATCACTGACATTTTATCATCGTAGAATTATTGTTGCTGCACTGTAAGTGTTGAAATTTTTAATCATTTGTTCGTTTATGTGAAACATTCCTTTAAGAGACTACATGAATAAACCTAAGTGTCCCAAAATATGACTGCCAATTGAATTCCAAGATTACTTACTCACAATTGTTGTTGCACCCAACGCAGAATCAGAGATCACCAGAATGATTGCCGTAATTATGAAAAAGTATTTCAATTCCATGTCGCCTTTCAGAGACTCGAACGGAAAAAAAAATATTGACCGGGTATGTAGCAATTATATTGGTAAATGAAGAGAGACAAAGCCTTGTGAAGATCATAGCTTATCCAACGTCCATACTGTGCAATTCAAAGAAATAACTAGTCTTGTCTTTGATATGTACTTTATACTTTTGTTCAGCTAATCTAAAATTGCCAAACAAAAAATTCTGAATACTTCAACTCTTCTCCCATGCACAGAAGATTCCCCCCCCCCCCCCGCCAAGTCAATGAACAGGAATTTCGTCATTCCCATAACATAATTCTCTAAATCACTTTCTCACGCTCTGGTGATCATATTGAATAACATCCTAACGAGCAAACATGCTTCCTTGATTGGCCTTTCCTAAAGCCTTAATCATATTTTGAATATTTCATTCCATGCATCTTTGCTTAATCTCATGTTATAGAGCTAGTCAGAGCGACTTTCCCCTTGCACAGTTATCCGCTGAATACAAAGCAATTTATTTGAGCAAGAAATGTATTATTTTCCATATGGCATGTAATAGGAATAATATTTTCTTCTTTTACATTTTCGAAGATGATGATATACAGTATAGCATCCAGAGTTCTATCATAGTTAATGTATTTGAACAGGCCTTTTTCTCCACTTCTTTGTATTAGTTTCTACAATGTTTCTACAATGTTTGAAATACTTTCCATTTATTCTATTCATTATTATTTTACTGGAATGTGGGAGATAACGAATTCAACTGTTTTTAAGTCTAGAATTTAAGTGCACAGTGACATATGAACGTAACCGTTGAACCTCTCGATGAAAAAAGCATAGGAGAAACTTATGCGAAATGCATGTAAAAGGTTGAATTAAGCTGAAATATTTTCTCAGATACACACGTTGGTATCAATATGCCTATAGCATAATGATTTATTTAATGTACATTTAATGTACCAAGGCGAGGGCACACAAAACACAGACGCAGACGCATAATTTTTTTCTTTTTTTTTTAAACAACGCATGCACACGTTGGTATCAATATACATATAGCACATCACTTTATTTGAAATACGATAAAACGGCAATGTAGATAAAATGCCTTGCTCAAGGCCATCAGTGCCGTGCCGGGAATCGAACCACGGACCTTTGCGTCTCCAGTCAAGCGCCTTAAACCACTCGTCTACGGCGCTTCCACAACGGCGCAAACACAAACGCACACAACACGCACACTCTTTGAGGACAGGATACCTCCCTCACACTTCACGGACATGACGGAGGTAAAACATTAATCCTACGAATGAAAGTCAATTCATTTAGCAGTTAACACTTTCATATTTATCATTGTTCCATATTTTCATTGTTAATAACATTCTTTAATTATTATCTCAACTCTATGTCAAGCGGAACAATAGAATCAGAACGCGTAAATTTGATGAAAAGTTACCACTGCCATGAAAATTCAGAGATGTGGATGTCAGTCTTGTACTGTTGCCAGTGACAGAATTTAAATCAACGAATGCAGTAGTGACATAAGAATGAGATAATCATAGTGAACATCTTGATTGAAGACTATCCGCTTCGCTTGAGTCAATAATCACATATGAATAAGTTTGAATATTTGACCTCATAATAAAACATCATTTTCAATAGACACGTTTCAAAATCGAAAGCCAAGGTGACAAAGGATAGTTTGAAACACACTTCGTACCAAAGCTCGAATTCCACTGAAAGGATAAAAATAGTTCGGCCAGGTTTTCAAACAGTGAAAACTGAGTAGCGAACAGTGCCGCTGAAATGAGGAAGTATATGTACACAATAACATATGAACGTAATCGAATAGCATTTCATGCACATTACATTACGTGCATCAAGTGTAAATCACGGGATGCAGACATTGATTAACATGTAAAACGCATGCAAATACTATTCCATATCACACCATATAGTATGTTTATTAAAATCAATACTTTGAAAATGATAACGATATTATAATAGTATAATTGATATAAAGCACATTTTCCTATCATTGACACACATCCCTTCCCCTTCTATTCTGAAATTTATTTCCTATACACACTACTGTATATATAACACGAATTTCAAGCGCTTTTATCAACATTACATTTGAATTTTATCAAACTCAAAGACCGCATAACCCTCTAAATGCATGATTTCCTACAATGAAATCTTCGATTAATGAAGCAGTAGGCCTACTTATATACAGAGCATGATGGAGGTTTTTCAAAAAAGAGCTGACAGTAACATATACATGTACATAGTGCTGTTAAAGTATAACTACAAAATAACCCTCTTTATGTCTTGAGGTGATCATAACGTTTTTTTTCCTGCATAAGACACTTTTTACCATGTTTACTGGTACTTCGACAAAAATAATTACTTTCAGCAAAAACAAAGAGTCATGCGATTGAAGGCAGATTTCAGTTATTAGAACAGATTGAGATACAGAAAAACGCAACATTCAAATGTTGCTCTTCAGACGTTATGGACAGAATAGCAGAGACAGAACAAGACTAATTAGCAATTATCATTCTCAATATTGTTTATTGTTTAACCATGTTTAACATGTTTAAGGTTTGGTGATGACATCCTCGTAATATGCACCCTTCTTTATTTTGTTTGTAATATTCGCAACATTCTGGTTCTCATAGACCAAGTCTGATGGTTGTAGGTTTTTGGACACAGTCGATGAAGGGGTAGCTACATCCTACATGCTGCATTAGTTGCGACCTTATGTCTGTTTAAAAAAAAAAAAAACAAGGAAGCATTATCCAATAAAAGAGAACGTTTCTGCATCAAGGCGACCGAAAGTTATGACAGTACTGCCATGACCGTTTTAAAGAAATTTGAATATCATTTTAATCATAAATGTATGAAGAATGTGAGTCATGTTAGTCTTCATAGCTTAACTTCCATCTTTTCATTTAAAGGAAATCTGATCTTGTCAGCTTCTAACGAACAGCAGTCAACTTTTTTTTCATTTTGAATGAATTTCACTGTGGCATTAGATTCAATATATAAACTACATTTTCAATTCGAATTAGCATGTAAAAAACGGTTATTTGAACATAATTTTTTTCTTTTAAAGAAAAAAGAAGTTTTTAAAACATTCCTATTGACAGGGATCACTGTCCCCAAAACGACTAGAATGTTGACGTTATGCCAGAACAGGTAATTTATTAATATTGGTATGAAATATCCCCACTTTATATTGCTACCACTGCTAGAAATAAAAGAAAAATACTTCAAATGCTGATGGTGCATGCATTAAAAAAATATGAATTACCTAAGGTAAATAAGCATGGAAGTAGTAGCAACTGCATACAGCAACAAGAGAACAACAGATGCAATCAGGCCTGTTTGCACTCCTGTGTAGGTAACGAAATAGGAGCTCTTCTTGTAGATATTTCTCAGTACACATAGTATAAATATCAAAAATATGGCAGCAATCACATATCTCAAACTCTGAAAAAAGAAGCATATTTCATTTAAAACCAATACTGCCAGGACCTGCCCCAATTCATTTATCTATCATATTCCATTTAATTCAGATTCGCTGCAGATACGTTTGGTGCGAGAGGGCCTAGAGCAATAAATTATAAAGTTCTTTCGCTATATTAAAGAGATAATGAACAGTCTCTACTATCATGCTATTCTTGCAAGATAATAGATTGTAGTTCTAGAATTGGGTCTTCATAATGACCCCCCCCCCTGGTCCGCAAGCATTGCGGGGAAAAATCATCAATGAAAGTTGAACAATTCTTTGTCTTAGTGATTTTTTTGATGGTGTTCGAGACAAGTTGGTTTCATGATCATGGGTACGTTTTAGGTTATGTTCAGCTGTTTGTTAGTTTGTTTATTCTGTTTCCTTTACACAGGGTAGTCTCTTCAGTACATAAAAATTGCTTTACAAGAGAGCCCTGTATGACAACAATTGACTGATCAGTTGTTGGTTTCTGTTGTTGTTGTTGTTGTCGTTTGTTTTGGTTTGGTTTTTTTTTATAATATAATATAGACCTACCACTTGCATACGAAGATTGTTGGTTGGTTGGGCATGTACAATAAGTCTCCGATGAAGTTGTCTTTCCAGGAGAATGACTAGAGGAATCTTTGTTGGTGGTCAACTCCACTGCATCTACATAGAGGATTATAAGTAGATAATCTTGTTGGCAAATTTGTTTTGTTGTTGGCAAATGAATTCATATCTAGGCTTTGTCAGCAAAGCTAAGGATCTGTCTCTAATCATGTTATTTTTCTTTCTCCAGAACTTTCGGCAATTCCTCGACAAAGTGGATGTAACCGATCTGCCCTCAAAATTCAAGCGGCCCGTGGGAACAATTCCTCAAACTCTCCGTGGACAGTTCTATTCATACGAATCAAAAGCAATGATTTGCAGGGAGCAATGGATACAGGTAAACTCATAGACATTTTCGTATTTACCATCATCAGGACTCTCATGAAAGTGCTTTTCAAGATGAAATCATTTTTATGTTGTCAGTTAACTTGATTAGCCATGCCTTCTATCATGGATGCCATTCCTCCTGCCGTTGATGACGGGAGAGGTACATCTACCGTAGCTGGGGTTACACCACTTAAAACATTAAACAGTATCAGTGAATTCAATTCAAATTTATGCAAAACAAAAGGGAATGGTAATGACTTGGCGCATACATGTATTATAACTGCAAAGTAGCCCATCTTTTGACATGGTATATGATTTTTTTTTAGCAGAAGTTTCTGCATTTATTAAAGAATAAGTACAAACATTGGATAATATAACGATACAAATCAAATTGATACCAATAAAGTGTGACAAATATACAAAGAAAGAATATGTATACTTAGGTAATATTAAAATAATGGAGTTAGTTTAATGAAGAAATAAATATAAATGCAGGGGCCAGCTATCATAAGCCAAAAGGCTATTTGTCGAAAATTTGTACATAAAGATAGCAGTCTGGAATAGGTGAATATCGGCAATTTTTAATGTTTTTAATTCATGAAATAATGGATCTGTGTGGGCTAAGTAATGTGAATGGGTGCAGATCCGAAGTGCTTTCTTTTGGAGGTGAAACAGTGCCATAATTTTCCTTTTGTTATTTCCCCATACTATGTTACAATAAGAAATGTAGGACAGTATGAATGAATTGTAGAGCATGAATAATGATTTAGGTTAAAAATGGTATTTTAGTCTATACAAAATGCCTATGCCTCTAGAAACTAACGTGCAAATATTACGAATGTGACTATTCCAAGTTAGGTTTGAATCGATTGTAACACCTAAGAATTTTGTTTCTTCCTTTGCAGTGAGGGGCATATCATCTATGAAAAATATTGTTGTTGAGAATATGTTTAGAATGTATTTTCTTAAAGTAGATGTAGTTAGCCTTGTTTATATTTAGGGAGAGTCTATTGGATTTGAACCAGAATGATAATTTCGTTAATTCTGAATTGAGAGTTGTTACAAGGATATTAGGATCTGCATGTGAATAGAATATGTCGGTGTCATCTGCAAACAAAACCTATGTTAGGAGTGGTGATGCGTTTACAATGTCATTCATATCTATCCAAAATAATAACGGACCTAAAATAGAGCCCTGTTGTACTCCGCATTTAATTGATGAAATATAGGATGATTCGGATTTAAAAAGAACATATTAACGTCTATTACCCAAATAATCTTCAAACCAGGAGAGGGCAACCCCTCTCACTCCATATGCCTTTAGTTTACAAATTAATGTCCGATGATCCATTGTGTCGAAAGCTTTTGATAAGTCCATGAATACTCCGATAGTATGTTCTCTTTAAGAGAGGGAATCAGTTATTTTGTCGTATAATTGTAAAATTGCATAGTCAGTTGAGTGATTCTCTCTGAATCCATACTGACTAGGAATTAGTAAATCATTCATATTCAAGAAAGTGTATAATCGTTAATAAACCATTTTTCTAGTATTTTTGAAATGCTTGATAACAAAGAAATCGGTCTATAGATGGCAATTTGAGCTGGATCATCTTTTTTATAAGTCGGAATTATCTTTGCCATCCTCAGTAAGTCGGGAAAAATACCTTGGGAGAGAGATAGATTAAAATGGGGAATCTGTGAAATGAATTATTTGCTTTAATAGAGATACACTTAATTTGTCATGGCCGCTTGATTTAGTGGATTTTAAAGAACGTAGAATATCTAAAATTCCATGAATATTTGTTGGATTGAAAAACAGAGAGTGTTCAACATTGTCCTTTAAGTATTTCGAAAAATCGTTTTCCTCAGTGACTATTTTTGATGCTAGGTTTGGGCCAACAGTAGTGAAGAATGTATTAAATACATTAGCAATATTGCTGGGATCTTGACTATTACGTCCATTATCTTCAACTTCGATAGTATTTATATTATGCTTTTTCTTACCTAAGGCTTCATTAGTTGTTTGCCACAGTGCTTTATTATTATCTTTAAAGGCATTGGCTAACTTTGTGAGTAGCTGATTTAAAAAATTCTCAAACTAAGATGAAACATGTGTATGAGTACTTTTATTTGTACTCAAAACCCCTGAAACCAACCATAATTTGGAATGAAAAGGTGCAAGTTAGACGCAAACAGCGATTTTATTATCCTTCGTCTTAAGAAACAATCACTAAGAGGACCACTTTGCTTGAATTTGAAAATGCCTCCCGCAGCGTAATACGCCAATACACACAGTACGGTAAGGTGAGTCATACGCGCATCGCACTCCTTATGTCTATTCTGTGCAACCGACCCTCGTATATTTTTCAAACATTGGTTCACATTTTTTATATTTAAAATACTTCCTGTGGATATTATACTTTGAAACTTTCAGACTGGTATTTTTACACTATAACCGTATGTTTATCCTATTTTCAAGTAACAAAACAAGATTTTTTTTATCATAACAATGTTAACCAATGTCTTTAATGTTTTCAATTTTATTATTATATTATACAGATAATGAATGTTTATGAGTGCAATGGACAGAACATTTCATGAGGTGAAAGATGAAATGATCCATTCAACGAGGCGCAACCGAGTTGAATGGATCAATAATTTCATCTTTCACCGAATGAAATATTCTGTCCATTGCACGAATGAAAAAACATTCATTATTTGTTTTATATGACACCTAAAAATAGATCAAATCGCAATAAATCAATAGCGCCATACGCTAGCGCGCCGTTCGTGGTGCACATTGCAAACGCAAGCGTTTTACGTACGTAGTGTGCCGGGCTCTCGGCCAGCGTGCAATGGAGCAAATCGTATGGATCCAAAATTGCACGGTAAATGGAGCCACTTTCGCACGATTGATGACGTCATAGTGCAATGGGATAAATGATGAATATCAAACAACCAATCAAATGACAGGGATCTATCTAGGTGTCATATAAAGTTATATATAGCTATTAACAAACCAGCCTTCATTGTGCAGGTGGTGTAGTGGCCAGCAGGTACATAGAGACGGGTACAATGTTTTGTGTTAACCATTTGGGAAAAGCATAATTCATTATATTTTCAAATTACATTGAAGAAAAAACACGACTGGCTAGAATTCTGAATGTGTCCAACACGAAACGACTTCAAAGGGTTTGAGCAATATTGTCCTGTGTCCCTCAAGTTAATATATATGTTTATAATTAAAAACTTTTAAAATGTCAAGGAACCAAACCTTCTGGTGTTGTTGAAGTGGAATTTTCACATCTTATGGGATCGGCAGTTGCCAAAGTATTTTGAAGATATGATGTGACTGTAATTGTACAAGAAGAAATGGAAATACGAAGACAGGTATGTAAACACAGCAAGTAAATATTTTTGATATATATCAACAAAGACAGTATTTCTTGACTACGTAATTAAGCTTTACATGTTTACTAAGCATGCTAAGTGAATTGTGAAGGAATATGAAACAATAAAATGAAATTAATACCTCGTTGAGAGCACAAGAAGCGAAGTTTAAAAGTTTATTTCATTACATGAAATAACCCATCGTTATGGGACTGTTTTCGGTTTGAGTAACGAATAATAATGTTTAGCTCCATCATAAAAACCACATGTTTCAATCTAGGAAGGTACCGTATTCATCATGGAGGAAGGACTTCCTCAATTCATGTTTAAAATGGTGTATCATTAGATCATTGTATAAAGTAACTTACTATTAAACAGAGCGATATGAGAATCTCCTCCACATCTTTCAATGTTTCTTCCAGCACAAGGTGAGTTGCAGTGCCTATCCTCTACCCTGTCAGATTGACTGATGATTGCTGATGCATTCCCACACAAGCAGGTGTCGCCACGGTATAACCCAGCATAGGTATAGATGTTACTGGAACTATGACACAAACTGATGCACTTGGGTATTGTCAAGTTTGGAAGTCCATATCCACAAGGAGTTTGGAGTTGCCCTGAATCAGTCAGATTATAGCACCCTGTGTATCCATTCCCTGATGTTAAAATGTTGAATAATTTATTTAATTAAACTTTGTTTTCTTTATGCGTCACCGTCACTATATCATGTATATTGTAAGCGAACTTTGTACCACATTTGTTTAATCTTTTATTCAATTATAATTTCTTTATTTTTGACAAAGCAGCCTGCTAAAGTTAAAATCTTTGCTCTTCTGCTCACAAGGACTTTGGACATTTCCGATCACTATCAAATGTGAAGGGTAACGTCCTAGGTAGCCCCTGTCTAAACCATATAAAGTTAGATTTTGAAACGAAGTCATAGTGTCCATTAAACTAAGTAGAAGTGAACTTCTTTTATTTCACTAGCATTCAATGAAAGAAATTACACTTTCTATTTAACCTCAATTACCTTCCTGTGATAAGGGGAAAGATAAATTTTCAGCGTACAAAATGATATCAGGTATACTACATTTCAGATTACTTTTAAGGAAGAGACAAATGCATGCAATGCATGAATGGTCTAAAATAGAATGTAAGGTGTTGATATATTGATCAATAAGAGTTGAGAGAAGTTATGTGGAAACTTCTTGTAAGGGTGTTTTTATAGTCACAGTAGCACAGCTACAGGAATAGCCCATTTCCTATGGAAATTAAGCAAAACCGTCCAAGAGAAAGAGAAAATAGAGAAATATATAGCGGACCTCCCAATGACTGGACCCACTCTACTTCAGTGTTTTTCACTTAATGCGCGATCTTTCAGAAGATGCTGAATGGCTAAACGCGATCCTTTACCGTAACAAATAACTCCTCCTAATCCAAAGCAGAACGAAACCGACTTCTGCACGGAACAATCAGCAAGATTATCTTCATCTGTATGTAGTGGAAAGCAAAGATTGAGGAAATAATGAGTTTTCAAAAAATCGTAATACGAACGTGATACTTAAATTCTTTGTGATTTTTATTCAAATTCTCATAACATTATTAGATAGGAGATGAAACCATGCACGAACCAGCTCACCTCCGTTACAGATCAGTCTCTCTAGTCTAAAAACATCATCTCCACCGGCCCAAACGGCTAAGTAGTTATTAACTCCTGGGTAACCAAGCTGTCTGCAAATAACGGAGGCTTCTTCATAACTGAGCCAATCTCCACAAAGTGACGCCCAATTCGAATCACCTGACTTTGTGTATTCTACACGTCCTTCGTTTAATGTCTGTCCATGAACCAACGTAACATCTATTGGAGACAAACAGAAGCATTAAATTTTAGATCAAAGTAAAATTGAATTCTAAATTGCTCATATCATAAGGAAATACTAGTAGCCCTTCCTGGTTCCTAACAAAGTCAGTCGGGAACTCAGCATAAGCAGTATATACCCGGTATAGCATAATCGCCAATTGTTATCACAACTTTCCAGATTTTCCAGCCGTAGGGCACAGTGTCGCCAAGGGCCTGACGTCCCTTGCCAAAAAAAAAACTTGATATTTTGCTAATCTTGCTGTTCTTAATTTAGGGGTTTCTGATGCCCAAATAATATGATGTGGCTGTTGCCCTGAAAATGGATAATTCCAAAATTTTAACACTGTTCAAGGTTCGGATAAGGCTTGGTATAGTGTAGGATCTAGGTTCGAAGTAAGAAAGTCGGTTAACGTCCAAAAAATGAATCATCAGGGGAGACTCATGAAGAGTCTTGTCAGTGATTTTCAAAAAGTTTCTCTCAGCCAATCAGATGCAAGGATTTTAGTACCTTGTAACAGTTGTCATTGAAAATTACTGACAAGACTATTGATGAAACGCTCCCCATTTTTATCCCAGGGCCGGTCCATATTTTGGCCTAAGGGTCGGATGATTTGTGGTCTGTGGACCGGTCTTACAGTTTAGAGGACCTTTCACATCGAAATTCTTCAACATAAATTTTAGTTCCAGTCCACTCCTGCAAATAATCCACTGCTTGCTAAAAACAGTAATTATGTGCTGGAAAAATCGACTTGATTAAAAGTACTGCAGCAACTTGATAAACAACTTACTTGTTATCGTATTAGCACCCAGTGCAAGCTTGCAGAGAGTGAGAATACACACTGAAAAAGCTACGAAATGTTTCCAGTCCATCTTTGATGTCGGTGACAAAGTCCACATCTGTGTCAGTGTACATTAGTGAGGAAGATCAACGAATAATGCTGCCCAAAAGGGAACTTGGGGTATATATCCACAATGATGTGTTCATGGTTTGCTGAAATCATAACAAGCTCTTTCAAATTTTTCACGCTCTGACGGCCACCATCAGTGACTCCCGCCATACACTGAACAGAGCGTATTCATCGGTGACGAATGAATATACCACTTCCAAATAGTGATGTTTTTCCTCAGGACAAATGACTAAAGTGAACTATTTTCTTTTATCTATCGAAATGTTGCCTGTCATTAATGGCGCAAGCACCACCTGCACTCATAGGCTTGATTAGCACAAGTAATAACGCAATTTAAATGGTGCCTCGTATGAGACGGGCACATATCCCTTTGTTACCATGGTTACAGTGTCATCTTTAAGAAGTCACATTTATTAGTTTTATGCGAGCTCTAAATCTAGACAATCTGGCTTGGGACTTTCAAATTGGTGCGTAGGCTGCTCCACTGTTTTCAAAGGTTTTGTCTTGTTCTAGCAATGAATGCATGCGCTACTGTTTCAAAGCAATGCTCACAATCATTTCTCATTAACTTTTCCCGTGATTACCATGCTTTACGTGGCGCGTCAACGAGCCGCTCTAATCGCTGACGCAGTCCTGTGGCATACAAATAAAGCATTGCGTCCAACAGACATTAACTTTTTCATCCTTTTCTTTTTCCATGAGTTCAAAATAATGAATAACATACAATGTATTGTAATATGTATATGTAATAAGAAGTGATTGCCCAATATAAGTTATTCTCTTTTAAAGTAAAAAAAAAAAAAAAAAAAAAAAGAAAAGGATATGGTGAGATTATTGGGCAATCACTTCTTATTCCATGCAGTACATTGTCATATAACGATCCTCTGTAATACAGTAAGACTCTTGGGCTGTTAATGCAAATATGAATCACATTGACAGTTCAAAAAGGCATGACTTAATATAAGAAAGGGAATAAATACCGTTTGTGTCACCTAAACAGGAGTGGAACCCGAAAGTTCACGGTTAAACCAAAAACTGAAAAGGCATTGTTTGCACTGCCTAGGCGTTTTGTACATGTTCATTGGAGTATATACCCCAAGTTGTACACCCGCTGATGATATGTCGTCTGAAACTGTCTGTGTGAGGGTGTATTTTATTTTCATAATAACCAAATGTGTATGTCAAAATATGCCTTCGTTTTCGTGGCGACTTGTCAAAACTGCACCATGACATTTCTTCTGAATGGACCCTTGTTGTGAAAAGTCATGATTTACTTCAGATAGACATAACTGCAGCATGGAATGGAATCATATTTTCCTCCATTTAATCTCGTCTACGTATTTCATTCATGCTACGGTTGGAACTACAACAATTACAAGTAAGTTGAAAACTCATTACCGAAATACTGTGTTGTCAACGTTGTGCGAATCATATGGCCGCAAAAAAAAGACAATTGGCAGTGTTTTGTGTATGGAAAAGCTGTGGATTAAAAGTTGCTTGATATGTCACTGACAACACATAGGGTATAAATGGTTCAAAACTTAAAGGTGCTTTGAAAATAAAAGAAAAAACAGATACATTTATCTCTTTTTCATTACATGTTTAAGGTAATTTCTGGATAATTTGGGAAAATCATCTCCACATATTCCCTGCTTTAATCTGTGACATTGGGGCTGGGAATTGGACATGAGAAAATGAGGGAAAAGATAACAATAAAGTGATAATTGTCCTGCTTTACTGTGCATGCCAAAGATATAAGACATTGAGTGAGAGATGTTGTTCTACGTAGCAAGAAATAGAGAGTTATTTTTTTTTAAATCTAGCATAGATCATGTAAAAAGGGTACAAAGATTATTTGCATTATTAATTTTACTGCATCCCTTATTTGTGTCTTTTTCTTTTGAATTGTATTTTGTTCTCATGATAACCTGTTGTATGTTATTCATTCTGCTTCAGTATTGTAAGATTTCTAACGGATAATATTTAATCCCTTTGGCCCTTTTCAATCTGTGTTTTTAAACTTAACAGATGTAACTCTGGTGGATGGACAGACACCAAATGAAGGACGTGTAGAATACAATAGATCAGAAGCTTCGACATGGGAATCAGCTTGTGGAAATAGTATCGGTTATGAAGAAGCCTCAGTTATCTGTAGACAGCTCGGATATCCAGGAGTCAATAACTACATAGCTCGGTGGCCCTTTGGGATGCATACTTCTCTTGCACAGCAGAGATTGAAATGCAAAGGAGGTATGACGTGTTTACGGGTTTTTTTCTTTATAGTTTTTATTGGGTAAAATACAACACAGTAACAAACATACATACATGTACACATAACATACAATAGTTACAATACATGGTACAGTCCAACAAGGTATTAAACGTTAAATTCAAATCTATTGAAATAATTGCCAAGTTTAAAATTTTTAAAGGCAATATTTTACTCTGTTTTCTGTTTGACGAATGAAAGAAAGCAAAGCATGAAAAGAGGGTTTAACCTTTTGAAATTTGCAGCGGTATATAAACAAATCTAGTACAAAGATGAAAGAAATTAATGCAGGAAGGACGTTGGACTCCAAAGAGTTTTTCAAAATGATAGAGCGTTAATACCTCTTCGAGTTTGGAGCATATGACGTGTTTACGTTTACAATTTCATATCCTGAATGTTCTTCCTTCAGATTTCCAAATTTACATCACAACAGATTAGTAGAAAATACTGGAACCAAGTTTGTGATACGATTTTTTTTTTTTTATAATAGTAGATTTCTTCTCTTTTTATGATTTCACACAGATGAACAGAATCTTGCTGACTGTTCATTGGTGGGTCTCTCATCATTTTGCCCTGAGGCGGGAGGAGTGATCTGCTACAGTAAGAAATCACTTTGAAACGTTAAAGTGCTTGTCAGATCTTACCAATATTACACGACTATGATAAAGAAATTCTTAATTGGAGGTACACCTTACGGCTGCTCTGCTCTTAACATACACGAACATGTTCCGATCGCACATAACACGGTATGGTGTGTCTTTAGAGCAAAAATCTCACTACCGCCATCTGTATTCGTGAGCTCTAACCAACCCATTTAGCTGTTGATCATTTCATAAATGATCATATACGCACCAACAGTAAGAGACGGACCTTATTTTCTTTTAGAATGATATTCGATGATTATCTCTTCTGCATTCCACCTTCTAAAAGTTAGTCCATTCTCATAAATTTTCCATTCTCATAAATATTCTCATTCTCTTTAAATTTCAATTAATATTCCTTCGTTTAATTTTGGGTGACAATCTATTTATTAAATTGCACGTAACATAGATGGCTTACAGTGTTGTTGCTATACTTTCAGGAAAGAAATGTTTTGTCAACAGAATGATCGAATGTAATTACGTCATGTTTTGGCACTTTTTAAAATTTACGTTCAGACAGTGGATACCTAGGATGCTATCTATCCTCTGAGATGGTGCTTGGAGATCTCCAAAGTCCTTGTCAATATGGACTTGACGACAGCGAAGGCTTGACGATATTAGGCTGCATCAGTCTGTGCCATGGTGCCAATAATACCTATACATATGCTGGGTTATTCAGTGGTGACACCTGCTTATGTGGGAATGCATCAACAATCATCAGTCAGTCTGACAGAGTAGAGGATAGCCACTGCTCCTCTCCTTGTTCTGGAAGAAACATTGAGAGATGCGGAGGAGACTCTCATTTTGCTTTGTTTAATAGTAAGTAGAAATAAAAAAAAAGTATATTCTTCCTCTTCCATACCCTTTCCCTGATTTATTCCCATTATCAGATTATCAGTCATTCTAACAATCTTCAAGTTGTTTTAGAAAGCAATATATAGCTGTATATGATAGATGACTCCGTATTTTGATGAGAGAAGTTTAAGAGTTTCAGCAGATGCAAATATTTTTCAATTTACCTTTGTAATTTGGCATATTTTATTATCATGTCATATCTCGTTAGGATTAAATTTGCATTTGCTCCTTTTCTAAATTTGTACAAATACATTTTGTACTAATACACGCATCATTTAGGTCGTGAATGTTTGGTCTAGTAGCAATGAAAAAGGCCAGTTAATGACTAATATTTCACGTGCGAGCTTTCCAAATGGAAATAGGGGAGTTCAAGAATAGCTGAGATTTTTAACACCGCCTAGGACGTCTACACCCTCACCATGCTTACCATTTTCTCTCATTTATACAGTCAGCAGTTATCTCAGTAGCACTGCTATACAGCTTTCATCTGTCAGTTGTAGACCTACCCCACCATCAACAACAGCTGTACCCACAGGTAGGTAGTTCCAGAAGTGTCTCTACTAATATTGTCTGATAACACATTTCTTTCATTGCCTTGATTTATCTCATGTTATCTTTTGTAAGCATTGGCTTTCAATGATTTTGGAGTAAACTCGTTCCATTATTATTTGCTTAACCACATGATTGGAATAAGGCATTCAATTTTCATAAAACTGTATCTGTCCGTTCTTTTAAAACGAAGAATGCTGATATGATAATTTTCAATGACATTTTTTCATTACTACGATTCTCGTTTGAATGATCTTTGCTCGATTCTCTCGAGTCTTTCTATTTATAATGATGAAGTATATATATTTTGCCTCTATATCTGTTGTTAGATATTTCAACCGATACAGCTGTTGGTACACCGACATTTACAGTTAGTTCTCAACCAAACAGGATTACCACACCTTCATCAGCTTCATCTGCACCGTCATCATCAAAATCAACATCATCGTCATCATCACCAACAACATCATCATCTTCTTCTTCATCGTCATCACCATCTTCTTCGCCATTTTTATCCTCTTCGGCAATAACAATCTCGTCAAGCATTGTGACCATTCCATCTACTACCAACCTGCAATCGTCCCGCATGTCGACGCAAGTTTTCTCCCCATCGAGTGAAAGCAATGCTTTAAGGACTACAGAGACGGGTAAGAGTGTGATAAGCGCTTTCAAAAAGTACCGTCATAAGGATGTGTTTTGGATTATAACGTGCAGCCTCTATCTACTTGAAATAAACTTACAAGCATTACAAAAAGTTTAGAATTTAGGCAATCACGGGGAATATGGAAAAAAATTCAGAAAGACTTTGAGCAAGCTTTATTTTGTGCAGGCTTAATTATATGCTTTTACCATGGAAACGTATTTAACAGTTGAATCATGAAGTTTAGAGCCCCCAGTTTTCGTCGTGACATGCAGTATGTTCACTCCTGCGAGCATGCTCATGAATATGCAAGACGTCATGTGACGTCACTGCTTCCCTATGAAATATAAAGCTTTTTTTTTTCAAGTTTAAGTTTATTCCACTCATAAAAAAGTTGATATACAACATTATGAATATATACATTTTACAACAATAAAGGGACATAAAAAAACACACTAAAATACAACTTATTATACAAATACATACGTAGTAGAAGTAAACACTAATTAATTTCTGAGTGGAGGATTATGAAGACTTTTCATTTGAATATCTACTTGAAGAGATCTCAAATAAACATTTACTTTTATACTGCTTTATACGGGCAGCTTTACTATCCATCCGTAATCAGCTTTTCATTCGACATACACTGAGTTACATCAATTAAAAACATGAATTTCTTCTTTTCATACTTGAAGGATTGTACATAGGTGTCGGGACTGGTGGAGGCATTCTGGTACTCATCGTCATCATCCTGATGATCGTTTTTATCATACGATGCAGGTAAAGTAATTAGCATCGTAGTGATCTATTCAATTCGATTTCCGCTGCAAGAACGTCAGTATATAGATACGCATGCCACTACCACAATAATCCATAATTTTCTTAGTTGAATCAATGTAATACTAAATGTTTCTTTAGTGATAAATTTTATTTTTCTTCACTTTTGCACTCAGATTTAGATGTATACTTTGAGGCACGTCAGAATAAATGGTTACTTCATGGCTTCATTAACATATTTTTGGTGTCTTGTCAATATCTTCTCTTTTCTTTTTTCATTCCATTAAGGCGATCAAATGATAAGGGTTCTTCAGATGGGCGTAATATATCAGAAATGCGATCAGCCCCAGAGGGATTAGATTGGGACAACCACCCACCCGCGGCTTCACCGAATAACAACTCGCTGGGAAACGGTCATACTAATATGGCCGCTAATGGTCTAACAGGTATGGAAGATAGTAACTACTCTATGATAGCCGAGACTGACTTGAATACGAGGAACAATGCACAAAACAGTTCTGACTACGAGGATGTTCCACGACTGAGCAACCCTGCAGACAGCCCAAGACCTCCGCAGCCCTCGCCAAGAAAATCAGTCAAGGAAGGCAGAGACACAATGCATCCCTGTACATCTGAATTATACAGCGTACCGGACAAAGGTCGGCTGAAGCATGGACAACCCGGTTCTTTCCCCGAGTACGCGGTTTCACAGAAGTTCCGCAAGGAACCCATCGGACAAGCGGTTGTTCAAGTACCACCCTCTGCTCTCAACCCTGAAGATATCTCTGGTCTATACACCATGCCAGACAAATCCAAGAAATCAACCAAAAGATTGGATAATGCCTTGTATATCTGCCGTGGGAATGCGGAAGGCGCTATGGAACATAGTGCCATGGAAAAGGACAACACAGAGGTGAATGACGAGGAAGAAACAGAAATGATTGAGAATGAACTCTACGCAACTTCCTACCGATACGCTTGAAACTTTCAAGAATATTTCTATAAGGAATATTGAAATTTCCTACACTTATCCTGCTTTACCTGCTTTCCACTATGCATCGTTTACATATTATGTATATTCATTGTATGATCAATTTATTTTGGATAGGACGTCAACTCGAGCTTTGACTATGCTAGGTTCCCACTACCAATCTGATCAACTCAATTGTCCCAATCTCTCAAAACCTAGTCTGCAAAAACAGACATATTTTTGGCACCTGAACATACATTGATGGCCAAAAGTATTAGAACACCTGCTAAAATGACTATAAGTTTAATTCTGACTTGTTTATCAATATTTTGATTGATGTATCCTTATTTTCTTGTTGCTGAATTATGCAAACTTTAATAAAAACATGTGAAATATTTAGGTCATTGTCAAGTCAATATTTAGAGGAATTTTTTAATTGTTCTACACCCACCCCACCCCTTCTCCAACAAGAAAGCGATTGTGAATTTGCCGACAAGAATTTTGAATGAGAAGGTGTCACACCTCCAGCTCCCCCCCCCCCTCCCCACTGCACCCTTGTGAGAGTTAAGAAAGCTTTGAATTTCTGAAATTCAGTAAATGCTGGAACTTCTAAAGTGCTAAAGGGAATCATTACACTTATAATGCCAGATAGATATATCTATTGATATATCAATTTGAACTTTCTTGTGGGAGAGGGGGTGGGGTTGGTGTAGAACAATACAAAAATTCCACTGAATATTGACTTGACAATGACCCAGATATTTCACATGTTTTATTACAGTTTGCATAATTCAGCAACAAGAAAGACGAATACATCAGTCAAAATATTGAAAACAAGTCAGAATTAAACTTGTAGTCATTTCAGCAGGTGTTTTAATAGATTTGGCCACCACTGTATTAACTCCAAGAAGCCTTGAATGAGCCCACCCATGGCCAGTCTCTTGTACAGTCAAATGAATTGAAACCGCAACTAACTTGCCATGACAAGGCTCATTCAGGGCTTCATGGAATTATTGTATTCAAGTGTGAAAATAATGTCTGTTTTGCAGACTAGGTTTTGAGAGATCGGGACAATCGAGTTGATCGGATCGGCAGTTGGGAACCTAGCTATGAAGACCCCCTTTTCTATATATGATTTTATGTGACCATTCATGTTGAGAGATTGTTAATTTGTGATGATCAATATGGAAATAAACAAACTTCAATTTAATCAAATCAAATGCATGCATAATGTGCTCTACATACGAGCGATTTAATAAAGCACTCAATTGCGTAGCATGAGTCAAGACATTTAAAATGGCTTTATATGGAGCACTACATTCAGACGAAAATCGAAGCTGTTGAATTAATAAAGGAGAATGCAACCCAGACATCAGTGTACTTCCATTGAATGAAGAAGAACAAGAATGGTATAACAGTGAAAGTTTGAGGAAAATCGGACAATCTGTTTAAGAGTGATAGTTTGAGAAAATCCTTATTATGGGGATCCTTGAAATTGGCAACTTAGCCAGCATCTGTGATGTCATCGTGGACAACTCTCCATTCTTTCTGTACATAGAATTTAACATTTTCGTTATTTTTAAGAAAAATAAAAACTCTTTTGATTTATTGTTGGAGTATGATATGGCTATATCAATCCTGCAAGCATTTTGGGAAGAATTATGTTGATTCTTGACTTCAGAGAAATTTCATATAAATCAATTTTTTAGAAAAATTATGTACAAAATGAATGGAGAGTTGTCCACGATGACATCACAGATGCTGGCAAAGTTGCCGACTCAAGGATTCTCATAATAGGGATTTACTGAAACTTTCAAAATTCATAACTCTTGAACAGATTGTCCGATTTTGCTCAAACTTTCGTGGTATAGTGGTTAGCATACTTAACTGAGTTTCAGGCATAATGGTTCGAATCTCAGCTCCAAACCAAGCATGATCAACGTCATTTCATTGTGTTCATGTTGTTAACTATTGACATATAATGGACTTCTTTCAATTATTTGCTTTACATAATACATAAAAATGGACCTTTGGAAGGTACATTTATCTTTTCCAACTGGAAGAGATTATTTTTATACAAGAAATAAAGGGCTATATAATTTGAACCAAAATAATTAACCAGAATCATATCTATAAATGTTTATGGCGTTTTCAAGGTGAACATGCTCAGAGATAATGATGTACATGTATTGACATATATAAAAATATACATATTTTGAATATACAAAGAATGTTCTTTCTTCTTTTGTAAATTGTTGTACTTCATATCCATCATTTGTGTTTAATGTCCTTAATTTCCTGAATTGTTCATAACTTTCTCGATGTATTATGTATTCGACGAACCAGCAATCAAGGTCTGGATAGAATCAATTTTAAAAGCATAACTGCGAATAATTCATGCAAACATCCCATGATATGATTTCGCTACATTATGACTGGAAAGAAAATGTTGTTATAACTCATATAGACACTAGGGCGATTACAAAATTCAGTGAGACATTTTGAGAACTTTTCAGATCAGTACCTGTTTTATGCCTGAGATGGTTGGAATTCCGATTATATGCTTACGCGGAACAATATGAATCAATTTCTGTCATGAAATCTTATCTTTGCGTGCTTCTTTCATGACGAATATGAAACAGCATACTTCGAAATAATGTATTTAGATAAAAACTCATTCAATCAAAATCACTCAAGAAACCACGCGCAACCAGAAGGGTAGTTATTTTTGGCCGGTTATGACACGTCACGCGGGTGACGGGTGTCAAATAGGCCCAAAATTAGGAAAATGGATATGTTTCGTTGAGTTTAGGCACACTTTCGATTGATTTGTACTTGTTTAGGGGATAGTTGTTTTGAGGGAAAGTGTTGGATAAAACTCAAAGAGGGGCTGATTTTGACCAATGGATGACCAACAGCTCGACTAATGTGTTTTCAGAAAGCCTGTGGTCACGCGTGTACTGTGTACAGTAATGTTGTCTGTTGTCTATTCGAACTGCCCCCTCCCCCCCCCCCCCCCCACCCCACTAACTGCATCGCCACTTACTATCTTCTTTCTTTCTTTCTTTCTTTCTTTATTTCTTTCTTTTATTTCACTTAAATCAAAGAGTCAACTGATGAATTTCGTACTTGAATTTCCATATCCTTTTTTGTAACGTTATTAGCTATTAGGTGAAATCTGAGTCACCTCTGGGGCTCCTACATTTACCAAATTATTCGTTTTCTAACAAGTTAAAAGTCTACATCAGAATTAACCAAGTTTTCCTTTTATGGGGCTAAAGAGGCAAAATTTCCCTTTAAAGCAAATCGTTACCAATCATGGAAATACCCAATACGATATACATGAATAGAGACTCCAAGGAGTGTTATCTGTTTGAGAATATTTTCGATATAAAACTATTTCCTCTTCACATATTATCATTTATCTGTCTATTTATTTATTTATCTTCAGTTTTATTATTCGGGATAGCCTCATCAGTTATATAAACTGCTGTCTTAGAGAGCCCTGAGATAAAAACAACACATATACAATATTTACAAATATATGAGCAGTGGCGGCACGAAGGGGGGGGGGCATGGGGGCATTTGCCCCCCCCCCCCCACTCAGAAGCTTTGCCCCCCCCCCGAAATTTTGAGGACTGAAAGAAAAATTATACAGTAATTTGTAAATAAGAAGGTGTTGTCATAAGCATCATATTCAAGCTGTGAAGTGCTCTAAAATACCATTTTCCGCTCTTCAAAACTTCGATTGAAAACAAAAAAAGTGGTTATTTTTGGCTCGCTCGCTTCGCTCGTTCGTCATATTTCAGACTGCCCCTGCCCTCCAACATTTTCTATTGCCCTCCATTTGCCCCCCCCCCCCCAACTTTAACAATCCTGGTGCCGCCACTGTATATGAGTAAAAAGTAATATGAGCAGCAACGTGTACAGCAATCCAAAGTATCACTCATACAAACATTCACTGAGCATGCTGAGTAAGGAACATGATGAAATATTTATACATGTAGAAGGGAGATAAATTAACATATAAGAAAAAAAGGGAGACATTATACAATAAACATGACGGGGAAAGGTTAGGGGAGGAAATGAAGGAGAAAACAGGAAAAATAGAAGTTGGGAGACACGAAACAAGGAGAAAGATGTTTACAGTAAAAGGCTATACGAGAGGAAGGAAGAGAAAAGAATACAGGAAAAAAGAAAACCGGAACGACAGAGTGGCCATATTGCTAGCTTGAAAAACCTAATAAGCAATACACTAAATTAGTACCAATCATAAATCATAATATTAAGGGAAGAATGACAGATAAATTACTCTGAGGGAACAGTGAATGCTGATGATTTAAATGAGGCCCGAAATGAGTTGAGGGAACCGGCCTGCCGTTGGTCTGATCTGAGGTTATTCCATTGCTTTGTCCATATACAGTATAATAAAATGTAAGCTTACCACTGCTCCGGGAGCCCCGGTTACCTGGAGTGCGGTAGTGGACATTGATCTGACAGGTGTGTATGTCACAAACCTTTCACTTAGATAAGGTGGAGCAATATTATTGATACATTTGTAAACCTCACACATCTTATGAATGTGCCATCTAGAAAAGTGATCTTTCCATCTAAGGGCAGAAAAGAAAATAAATCACGAATATGAGTTCGGGGAGGGGGCCCCCAGGATCATCTATTATGTAATTTGATTCTATCTAGTAATGATGGGAAACAGCTTTACAGATCCTGGAGTCCTATAGTTCTGTTCAAAATAAGTTTTTTTTTTGTTCATTTCTAATTCTTCATATACGTGCTTGTATTTCTGTTCATATAAAATTGTTTATTATGCACTTGTATTTTTGTTCAGAACTAAATAAAATGAAATGAAATGAAATGAAATTAAGTATCATGTCACTGAATGGTCGATATTACCATGATTACAGAGGAATATCTGCCTGACGGTTTTGTAAGAAATGTCCGGAAGCTGAGTAATGAGCAAAGAAAGATAAGACAGTAAAGGTAGTTGTCCCTACCACTATTCGAGCAAAGGAACTATTGGTTTTATTGAATTTGGGGATTCCCCAGCAACGTTTTCATCAGTTAGTTTGCATTCTGCTGAACGATAAGCCATGCATGATTCACCGTCATTTTGAGCAAGCAGTCCCATCTTCTGATTTGTTTTTAAGAAAATGTTTACCCAAGGCTGGAGTGGGTAGACCAATCCCCTGCTATATAGACTTCGAGGAGTTAGTTAATATCTCCAGACCCCGAAACAACACAATCCCACTCCACAAGCAGGTAACCCATCCCTTCTACTGTATCACATACTCTTTAAATTCTTTAGATTGCAATGAGGGACCAATCCAAAATTAGAATGAAAATCTCAATCTAATAGATTTAGAAGTCAATCTTTTTCTCAATCTACTTTTGGATTGGTCCCCAACCACAATCTTAAAGATTGATTTCCAATCTAAGGAATTTAGAGAGTAGTTAGCGAGAATCAGTTAGCACATGCGTCATTTTAGAGCGCTATCACCTGCTCTTCTCGAGACTATATGCAGTGAGTACATGCGCCACTGTTTCAAAGCAACGGTTACATTCGTTCGGCATTAGCTTGACCTGTGATATCACTCTAACATGTAAAAGGCGCATCAATAAGCCACCCTAGTCGCTGATATCGTCGACGCAGTCTTGTTGCATGAAAAAAGGACATAAAGACATTGGTTAACATTGTTATGATTTTAAAAAATCTTGTTTTGTTACTTGAAAGTGGGATAAACATAAGGGTTTTAGTGTAAAAATACCAGTCTGAAAGTTTCAAAGTATGATATCCACAGGAAGTATTTTAAATATAAATAATGTGAACCAATGTTTGAGAAATATACGAGGGTCGGTTGCATAGAAGAGACATAAAGAGTGCGCATGCGCGTATGACTCACCTTACCGCATAGCCTTACCGTACTGTGTGTATTGGCGTATCACGCGGCGGGAGGCACATAAAGGCATTTTCAAATTCAAGCAAAGTGGTCCTCTTCGTGATTGTCTCGTGAGACGAAGGATAATAAAATCACCATTTGCGTCTAACTTACACTTTTTCATTCCAAATTATGGTTGGTTTCAGGGTTTTTTAGTACAAATACAAGTACTCATACACATGTTTCATCTTAGTTTGATAATTTTTTTAATCAGCTACTCACAAACTTAGCCAATGCCTTTAACTATTTTTTCATCCCTTTCTGTTCCATGTATTCGAAATAGTGAGTATCATAACGCTCTTTCTAAAATGAAATAGAAAGGATATAGTGAGATTATTGGGCAATCAATTCTCATTCAAAGCAATACATTTTCATATCAAGATCCTGTGTATGCGGTTTTATCACAAATATGAATCACATTGGCAGTTCAACAAGTCATGACTTAATATAAGAAAAGGAAAAAATACCTTTTGTGTCACCTAAATAGGAGTGGAACCCGAAAGTTCACGGTTAAACCAAAAACTGAAAAGGCATTGTTTGCATTGCCTAGGCGTTTTGTACATGTTCATTGGAGTATATACCCCAAGTTGTACGCCCGCTGATGATATGTCGTGTGAAACTGTCTGTGTGAGGGTGTATATAATAACCAAATGTGTATGTCAAAATATGCCTTCGTTTTCGTGGCGACTTGTCAAAACCGCACCATGACATTTCTTCTGAATGGACCCTTGTTGTGAAAAGTCATGATTTACTTCAGATAGACATAACTACAGCATGGAATGGAATCATGTTTTCATCCATTTAATCTCGTGTATGTATTTCATTCATGCTACGGTTGGAACTACAACTATTATAAGTAAGTTGAAAACTCATTACCGAAACTGTGTTGTCAACGTTGTGCGAATCCTATGACCGCAAAATAGGACAACAGGCAGTGGTTTGTGTACATGTAAAAGCTGTAGTTTAAAAGTTGCTTAACTTATGTCACTGACAAAACATGCAAAACATGAGTACATTTCAAATGATTCGAAACTTAAAGACGCTTTAAAAATAAAAGAAAAACAGATATCTTCTTAAGATGCTTCAGATTAGCACTTATAATGTACATCTATATCTCTTTTTCGTACGTGTTTAAGGTAATTTCTGAATAATTCTGGAAGCAATCTCCAGATATTCTCTGCTTTAATCTGTGACAGTGGGGCTTGGAAATGGACATGAGAAAATGAGGGAAAAGATAACAATAAAGTGATAACTGATCTACTTTACTGTGCATGCCAAATAGTATATGGGACACTGAATGCGAGATGCTGTTCTACGTAGCAAGAAACAGAGAGTTAAAATGATTTTTTTTTAAATCTAGCATAGATCATGTAAAAACTGTACAAAGATTATTTGCATTATCAACTTTACTGCATCCCCTCTTTGTGTTTTTCCTTTGAATTTTATTTTTGTTCTCATGATAATCTGGTGTATTTGTATTCATTCTGCTTCCGTATTGTAAGCTTTCTAAAGGATAATATTTCATCTCCTTTGCCCCTTTTCAACCTCTGTTTTTAAACTTAACAGATGTAACTCTGGTGGATGGACAGACACCAAATGAAGGACGTGTAGAATACATAAGATCAGAAGCTTCGACATGGGAATCAGCTTGTGGAAATAGTATCGGTTATGAAGAAGCCTCGGTTATCTGTAGACAGCTCGGATATCCAGGAGTCAATAACTACATAGCTCGGTGGCCCTTTGGGATGCATACTTCTCTTGCACAGCAGAGATTGAAATGCAAAGGAGGTATGACGTGTTTATGTTTTTTTTTCTTTATAGTTTTTGTTGGGTAAAATACAACACAGTAGCAAACATACATACATGTACACATAACATACAATAGTTACAATACATGGTACAGTCCAACAAGGTATTAAACGTTAAATTTAAATCTATTGAAATAATTGCCAATCTTACAATCTTTAAAGGCAATATTTTACTCTGTTTTCTGTTTGACGAATGGAAGAAAGCAAAGCATGAAAAGAGGGTTTAACCTTTTGAAATTTGCAGCGGTATATAAACAAATCTAGTGCAAAGAAGAAAGAAATTAATGCAGGAAGGACGTTGGACTCCAAAGAGTTTTTTTCAAAATGGGAGAGCGTTAATACCTCTTCGAGTTTGGAGCATATGACGTATTTACGTTTACAATTTCATATTCTGAATGTTCTTCCTCCAGATTTCCAAATTTACATCACAACAGATTAGTAGAAAATACTGGAACCAAGTTTGTGATACGATTTTTTTTTTTTTATAATAGTAGATTTCTTCTCTCTTTATGATTTCACACAGATGAACAGAATCTTGCTGACTGTTCATTGGTGCATCTCTCATCATTTTGCCCTGAGGCGGGAGGAGTGATCTGCTACAGTAAGAAATCACTTTTAAACATTAAAGTGCTTGTCAGATCTTACCGATATTACACGACTATGATAAAGAAATTCTTAATTGGAGGTACACCTTACGGCTGCCCTGCTCTTAACATACACGAACATGTTCCGATCGCACATAACATGGTATGGTGTGCCTTTAGAGCAAAAATCTCACTACCACAATCTGTATTCGTGAGCTCTAACCAACCCATTTAGCTGTTGATCATTTCATAAATGATCATATACGCACCAACAGTAAGAGAGGGATCTTGATTTTTAGAAAGATATTCGATGATCATCTCTTCTGCATTCCACCTTCTAAAAGTTAGTCCATTCTCATAAATTTTCCATTCTCATAAAAATTATTCTCTTTAAATTTCAATTAATATTCCTTCGTTTAATTCTGGGTGACAATCTATTTATTACATTGCACGTAACATAGATGCCTTACAGTGTTGTTGCTATACTTTCAGGAAAGAAATGTTTTGTCAACAAAAAGATCGAATGTAATTACGCCATGATTTGACACTTTTTTAAAATTTACGTTCAGACAGAGGATACCTAGGATGCTATCTATCCTCTGAGATGGTGCTTGGTAATCTCCAAAGTCCTTGTAAATATGGACTTGACGACAGCGAAGGCTTGACGATATCAAACTGCATCAGCCTGTGCCACGGCATCAGTGACATCTATGCCCATGCTGGGTTATACGATGGCGACACCTGCTTATGTGGGAATGCATCAACAATCATCAGTCAGTCTGACAGAGTAGAGGATAGTCACTGCTCCTCTCCTTGTTCTGGAAGAAACATTGAGAGATGTGGAGGAGACTCATATGTTGCTTTGTTCAATAGTAAATACTTTATTAATACTTTCTTCCTCACTCTTACAAAAGTGTGCCTGTTAGCACCTTTTTTGTCCCGTATTTAGAACCTCTAGAAAAGGGGGTTCTATAAAGAGTTCTTTATCTTTTCAAGAACCCCAAAAGGTTCCTAGTAGATCAAGTAATGGTTCTAAAGACTCATTTAGAACCCTTTAAAGAACATTTATGGGCTATTATTGGTTCTTTGAAGAACCTTTAAAGGTTTCAAATGTGGGACAAGAAAGGGTTCTAATCAGCACCATTTTTCTAGGAGTGCTCTGTTATATACTTTTTCTGATTTTTTAACGTCAAATTGTCATTGCTATTCTGTCACACTAGTCATTCCAACAGAAACTCAGAACGTGTTAACTGTCATGACTGTAGAAGAACCAGTATTTGATAAGAAGCTAAGAGTTTTTTGGATTCATTATAATCTCAGCAGTTGCAATTATAGCTTACCTTTAAAATTTTGCATATAATTTCATCAAGTCATGTCCTTAAAAACAATTTGCATTTTGTTCCGTTTCTATATTGCAAAACTGAATATTTGACTACTGCACTCACTTTGTAGCTCATGAATATTTGGTCTAGTAGCAGTAAATATAAGGCCTGTAATTAATGATTAAAGAATAGCTTAGAGTATTAACATTGCCTACAACGCCTGCAACATTAATTAATGTGAAAGCAATCTAAACTTTACATTGTCCTCTCATCTATACAGTCAGCAGATATCTTGGGGGCAAACCCTTACAGCTTCCATCTGTCAACTGCAGTTCTCCTCCAACAACACCAACAACAGCCTTACCAGAAGGTCGGTATTGCTCTAGAAATGTCTCTACTATATTTGTTAACATCATACATTTTATCATCATTGCATTGCCTTGTCCTTTGAAAAGTCGTGTCTTCCACAGACTTCTAGCTTAACCTTGTTCAGCTATCATTTTGCTTAAGCACATGTTGAGAACTTGCTTAGTTATTAAATTTTCATGAAACTTCATCTTACCATTCTTCTAAAAACTAGACTATACAATGACATTCTTTTCTACATTATTTTGAAGTGAATATGATTCTTGTTTTACTGATCATGGCTCGACAGTGCAGTCTGTTCAATAATAATGATTAAGTATGTGTATTGTTTATATCCTTTTTCTGGTATTAACTATTTCCACCGTGGCACTTACGACTGAATGTACGCCGACCTCTACAGTTAGTTCGCATGCAAACAGGATTACCACGCCTTCACCATCTTCACCTGCACAGTCGTCGTCGTCGTTATTTTCGTCGACATCAATATCAACATCATCGTCATCTTTGTCTTTATCGTCACAACCAACGTCAAAAACCATTTCATCGGCACTGCCATCACAATCATCAGCACCAACATTGCCATCATCATCGTCGTTACTACCATTGCCACCATCGTCGTCGCCGCTATCATCCTCTTTGGCTTCATCAGGCATCTCATCAGGCATCGTGACTATTCCACCTACTACCAACCTGCAATCGTCCAGGACGTCGACACAAGTTCTCTCCTCAACGAAAGGGAGCAATACTGTAAGGACTTCAGAGATGGGTAAGAGTATGATCAGTACTTTGAGAAAGTGTCGTCAAAAGAATTATGTTCTGGGTTGCAACCTATTAAAAAAAAAAAAAACAAGCCAGATACAATGGTTGTAAAACAAAATAAGTATGCCGTTATATTCTTAAGTCTCGGGAAAATGTGGTTCTGATCTACTTCGTGTGTTGTGATATTAATAGGCGATAATGAGATGATAAACCGTTGGTATCTAGATCGTTAAAGAAACCCATGCTATTTTGTAAAGGAGGTTATTTGTTCTGATAAGTGGTTTGATTTTATTTTTATCACAGTTTTGTAGACCTGTGAGAATTAATTTGATCATTTCCTACAAGAGAGTAATGAGGTGAAATCTTTAGTTAGTATGTGTTTCATCCCTTCAAAGATAAATCTGATGTAAATGAACGTGATGACTAAATAAGTTCGCTAATATACTTTCTGATCATCTGTCTTTCACATCATTCTTTGCAGGACTTGCCATCGCATTGGGGGTGATGGCTTTTCTTTTCTTAGGTGCAATTGCAATTTTCTACATCATATTAAGGTAAATGATGAGATTTCTTTATACACTGTTTGCAGAGATTTGCATGCGAACTAACTTATGCTCTTTATCTTTGAAGTAGTTTAAATGTGAATGTTGTGGGAATATGTTTGGTAGTCTTGTTCTTGAACAGTTCAATGCTGTCCGACACCTGAACATCATAATTGCTCTGCGTGTAGAGAGGCCCATAGTCTTAATGTGCTACAGAGTGGCATATGTAAGTTTTACGACAGTAATAGCTATCTTACTCACGGAACAAACATCTGAATGACTGTGTTTGTATAATAGAGTTTTGTATAGGGATTTTAATATGAAATGGAGCCGTCATGTTAGCTAACTTTCCAAAGTTAAGTAGATTATGGTCAACCAATTATCTGCTTTCCTTTTCACGTGTCAAAACAAAAACCGTAGGAGGCGAAACTCTCAAAAGTACGAAACGAACATTGCGCACGTGAACTATAGCGGCACTGTGGACGACAGTTTCTTCGCTTCGAGACTGTCCCGACAAGATCTAATTCCACCGGATCTAAACAACGGCGTAGTCAGTCCCAGAGAATCAGTCCTCATGGAGGGTACACCGAGAGACAGCATTGTATTTACTAACCAAAACGGTCACTTCGATGCGAGATGGTCCGCTTATGGGCCAGCGCAGCACAATCGACCCTTGCCAAATCCACACAACAGGCAGAGCAGCCACAGTGAACCCTTCCACATGGATAGAGGCAGTCCTGCGGATAGGCCATCTAGTTTCTTTGCTTTGGGGGCTTCGCAGCAAAGTCCAACGACGCCAAATTCAGACGGCAGAGTAAGCAACCAACAGAAATCCTTTAACATGGATAGGTGGCCGAGGGACAGTCCTGCAGATAGGCCATCAAGTTTCTTTGCTCCGGACGTGTCGCAGCACAGTCCAACGACGCCAAATTCAGACGGCAGCTCGGCAAGAGAGGGTAACCACAGAGATTCGTTTCACCTGAATAGACCAGCGAGGGAAAGCATCTATGAAAATGACTCCGATCCTGATGATCATGTATATGAAAGAGTAGTGTTAGATAAATTTCCAAAAAATCACAGCCAATCATCCGTATAATCATAATACAAAATTGTTTTAGTTTTTGTTTTACTTTTAGAGAGTAGATATTAACAGTATTAACTTTACCTGCAGTTTAAAAAAGAAATCAGAGTTACATTCTTCAGAGGTTTCATGTGTGAATCTCTGTCATGTAGGTATCTCTTTTGAATAGATTTTGATCATGTTGATTCAACACGGGAGAGATTTAACGACAGTGGTCGGAGGAACTTTAACGAAGATGCGCTTCACTATTGAACAGGTAACGGTCTAAACAGTAAGTGCTTTCAGAACTCTCCCAAAACAGTTTTTTTAAGAGCAGGTGACACTTTTGATCGTTAATAACTCAGAAGTAGCAACTCAAGTCAGTATGAGAGCTTTTCGTGCTGTGAAGCTGAGGGATTCATTTGGAATAAATATTCGTGAAATTCTCTAAATCAGTATTCTTAAGCCAATAATCCGAATAACTAATTAGATTTACACTTTTTGAATATTCAAGACCACAAAATCTGAATGTAGTATCAGTGCAGAACCCGACCCTGCCATTGCATTGTACATGGCACCTGTCAACCTTCTGCTATCCAATGTTTTTAATTATTCATGAATCTGACTTCAGAAATGCATGTGCTCTTATGCAGTTTCAGCTTCCGTGCACAATGGCACCTGTGCTCTGAATTAATCAAATAGATATACACAGATTTTGAGGCTTTAATTTCTCAAGAAGTGAAGACATGATCAACTGGTCAGAGCATTACTTCAAGAATATCAAATGATTTAATTTCTCAAAAGCTTGTTTTTAACAAACGTATATTCTTCAATTTTACGATGCGACCTGTATTAGAACGGGAGTATATATATATATATATTTTTTTAAATATTCATTTTCCTGCTAAGAATAACTTTCAGTTCCATGATAGTACTCACCCCACATAGAGTTACTCCAAATCTTACCGTAACTAGAACTTTTTGACGGAACTGATTTTCTTATTCATGTTTTATTTAAAGGAAACAGAGAGTGGCGTTGAAAACAGACAAACTTAATTACCTTTCGACATACACTCATCAAAGTGTATCGCATGAATGAACAGAAAATGTTATCGTAATTATATATTTATAATCATTTTATTGAACTGATTTTTTAAATCATGTTTCATTTTTAAAAAACGGAGAGTAGCGTTGAAAACAGACAAACTTAATTAGCTTTTCGACATGCACTCATCAGAGTATCGATGTGCAGTGTTTTCCACGCTATTGTCCGATTCCGCAGTACCAAACATCTTTTCTTTGAAAGGAAATTCCATTTAAACTGAAATATTAATTCTCTATATTCATTTTTATTACGAAGAAACAATGTTATATATGTCATGAATATCGATGTTGAAACATGGAGCTTGATAGGCCAGTTGGCTATCTTACTTTCTATTGAAGAATGTGGGTCGTATTTGAGATTCCCGTTTACACGTGGTATTGGGTTCCTTTATCTTATCTTTAGGCTTCATCCGTGTTAGTTGCAATACTTCAAACTTCAAATGTAGTTTTCTTTGATGATGGTGCTTAAGGGAAAATGGGAATTTTATTTAAAAGGCAGTTCGGCGGTAATGGTTACACACGTAAAAACGAAACTCTGAATTCTCATTATGACTGAATAGCTAAATGTTCCTGAAAGATATTGGCCAAATTCACGAAAGAGGTTATACCGCCATTTAAAGGTGCGTGGTGAACATAAACGTATAAGCGTACTACGCCGTAATTTTGGAATTTTAAACCATATAGTATCAAATAAACTACTTTATTTTAATGTCACATTTTTACATTCATGACATTAGGATAAGAACTGTCCTCTATAATGGAATAAATTCTTCATTTCTTCACCACAGATGAGGAAAAAATCAATAATTCTATCATACTTTCAGAAGAAGTATGACAGAATATGGCAGCCATATGGCAGTGTTGTTCAATTGGTTTCGCCATCATAATCCAACTTCTGTGTTTTGTAAATCTATATACATTGTATTTGATAGGCATATCTAAGAGTTGAGAAATACTGTTTCGTGTCATTCCGTTACATTGGAACTGCCTCGTTATGTCATGTTTGAACAGTACTAAAAATTGAGTTTCCTTTATGTGAATGTTATAGTTTGTAGATCAGCGCCCCGTTTCATAAAACTTGTTATCAGTAACAACTGCCACATTTCTGTGACAAATTTGCTGTCAGCCAATCAGATGCAAGGATTTCAGTAGCTTATAACAGTTATTGCAACTTGTTATTGATTTTGAAAATTTATGGAACGGGGCCCAGATGTCTTTTTTAAAATTCTGTATATATTCTAGTAAAATCATGTGCGATTTATTATCAAAATGAAGAAATTTATGCGTAAGATATGTTGCTTAGTTCAAGAATTCTATGACAGATGCTTTAATTTTGCAATTACTAATAAAGACTGAAAATGCAATCAGATATTACACAATACGTTCATACACTGCTGTCTTGTGTTTTAGATGAAGGAGACATGAATGAAATTTGAGAGTAGTGGCACTGAGCAATGAAAATATACCCAGCATCGATGGAATTTTCGATTTCGTGCACAAGGACAATAAATATTAGAGTGAATTTCTTTGTCACAGTTCTCTTAAATAAGAAGGTCAAAAAGAGTCGATGCTTCAATGGGCACATGGCTGAAGATAAAATTGCCAGCAAATAAGACAGGGAAACAAAGCCATTCGTGAAAAATGTCTTAAGCAAAATCAAGAGAAGAAGATCCTAACCTCAATTTAGGAAAAGAGAGTGAAATGACGGAAACGGATGTGAGAGATGGTAGGCTAACTGGAAAAATGGATTAGGAGAAAGAGACGGGTGAGGAGAAGATAAACAACATTGTGAGAGACACAATTTCAATATTCCTCAGTGGAAAAAGCGAGCAAAGAATTCGATACTTTATTGAAAATGCATTTTGCAGCAAAAGATATTTTCTTCTCCTGGAAACAGACTATTTCAATGTCAGAATAAGTAGCACCGGATGCCCAAATATAAAGTAACGGTCACCCGAACATTGGTAATTTCACAATTTTCACAACGAGGAGGCTTCAGCTCAAGCCCCCCCCCCCCCCCCCTTTCTCCCCCGCCGCATCGTACTCCTATATGTGTATAGTTCGTTTACACAGAGTAAGCTCATCTATCTAATTACGCTTCTTCGCTCCTTCAATGTCAAAATGGAACAACATGCGGCATAATTTTCTCCCCATCTCATCTAAATTTTCCTTGAAAGGTTATCTTATTGATTGGCGCGAAGCGGTTAGGCGGATCAAGTTTCTCTCAGTATTATCTCAATATTCCTAGTGCTATTGTAAAATAGTAGACTCAGTGTAATTAGATACTGCTTCAGTTCCATTCGTATGAAATCAGGTGGGTTTTTTTTCCTTTGTGCTCATTTCGTAAATTTTCGCAATAACTTTTGGATAATCAACAGTCCAAACGCGCAAAGAGTCAATGGCGTATAACTATAGCTTTAAGACATGATATCTAGCTACCTGCGTCACAGTTTTTCATCTGGAATGTGTCCTCAATGAGCGATCAGTTTTTTTGTATGGCAGAGTGTTCTAGTGAGGTAGAAATTGCATGAGCTTCGCAGTCATATCAGGATTTTTTTTCCAGTATTGCATGCATGTGAGTATCAATTTTGGTTTTATAAAAATTTATTTAAGATTCTATGAGGAATAAGAAGCTTTAATTTCATTATTTTAAATAACAATTTGGTTGTTTTTTTTTTTGTTTTTTTTTTGCAATTTTGTATGAAATGTTAAACTACCTTTGCAATTTCGTTTGTAAGAGGAAAGAATAAAAACTTACAAATCAAACCAAAAAATCCTTTTTCAAAAGTCGTTCATATCATTACTGTGAAGCCTGTATATAAAGACCGCCAAGGGGAGACAACCAAAAGACAGAAAATCTGTCTTTTTGAGTAAGTGGGCTTTATACAGTTTTCTTTGATACATGTTTTAATGAGAAATTATTCAAGAGAAACAGTTGTCTCTATAGACAGGAAGCCGTTCTGTAAAGATATTTTTATAGATCGTTTGTATATTTATATACACACGATCACTAAAGCATGTTTGGCTGTAATAAGCTTTGATTTTTTTTTCCTTAATCTTGTGTTGTGTGAGAAAGTTTTATGTAGATTTCATCCCAAGGGCAAAAAACTTGATGCCAGTAATTTTACTTGACAATTAGTGTAGTCCTCTGTCTCATGTTTGAGAATGAATAAGATGATGAATACAGAAATGAATGACATATTTTCAATGCAGGCATGAAAATATGTACTTTTCCGTGATTTTGGAGGAGTTTTTCATATTCTGTGTGGATAGATATGAAGGATTATTAACTGTCCATTATTCTGAGACAGATATTTCATTATGAAACTGGAATTTTTATTTAAAAAAAAACTGTTTTATTTTATTTCCAGATACCGGTCAACGACACTTGAACAAAGGAGTAGAATGACGGATATGATGATCGTAGTTATCCTCATCCCTTTCATCTTGCAAATTAGTTGGGGTCAAGTGTTAACATCAGAAATAGGGAAAAAGTCGAATGTGGAGGAAATGGAAGGCGATGAGTCAGTCTGGATGTTGTCCACATTCACTCGGACGACCGATGAAGGGACTTACGAAACTTGGACAGAGATGGGTGATGTTTCCTCTCCTGTCACAGAAACGGACTGGCATTGGGAATCGATCCAGTTGTCCTGGTGGCTCATATTCCAAGTGGTTTCCTTGTTGCTAGGAGTGGTCGGCAACCTCCTGGTGATGCTGGTGGTTTTAGGAGGGCGCCACCTACGGAGCTCTTCGGACTATCTCATCGGTCATCTGGCGCTTGCTGACTTCCTGACATCGGTGTTCTTGTTTCCACTGCCCCGAGCAGTACGAGTTCCCTCCACGATAGGGGCCGAAATCTACTGCAGATTTATCTTTAACTCCTTCTTCATGTGGCTGTCCATTTTCATGTCCATCATGATCCTGATGGTGATATCTGTGGAGCGTTTCGTAGCCATCGTGTACCCTCTACATTTCCAGCGCTTCCGGAGGCGTGGGAACGTCAACAAGTGCATTCTTATCCTCTGGACAGTCTCTATCGCAGCAAACATCCAGCTTGCTATCAACATGAAGGTTGACAAGGAATCGCACGAATGTAAGGTCATGCACACCTCTCAAACCTGGCAGATTGTGACTGGTGTCTTTATTTTCCTGATCACCTTTGCAATACCGGCATCAGTCATGATAATCACCCAGGTTATCGCCGCAAGGACCCTCCACAAGCAATCTCTTCGCTTCGCGGGCGTCGTATCGAAGAATTCCGAGGGTTCGAACAGTCTCCTCGTCGCCAAGAACCGCGTCCTCCAGATGCTTTACCTGGTCATCGCCATCTTCATCATCTGCTGGGGACCGAACGATATTGCCTACTTCCTCTACAACCTTCACGTCTTAGACCGGAGCTATCTCTACGGACCTGTCGATCGGATCTTGGTTGTCCTTGCGTTCTACAACTCCTGCGCTAATCCGATCGTGTATGCCATCAGGTACCCGAGATTCCGTAGGGCCATCAAAAGACTACTGTCCTGTGCGCCAATGAACAGTGGCACCCTGTTTGATTTCAATGAGGCTTCTGTTACCTACCGCCCTGATCAGTCAGTGAATCAAAACGTGATGAACACCATTTCACTTAATGTTTCGCGAGTTTAAAGATTGACAGATCTAGTTGAACGGCGAGATGGACACGAAGTGAAGCTCCACGTGCGGTCATTTATAAAGTTTTCCGCACATGTATGGGCCTCTAAAATTACCAGCCAACATTGTAAAAGCATCGAGATGAAGCACCCTCAGACTGAGGCTATGAATAGCCTCTAAAGCTTAAAGATATGAATACATGTACAGTAATATAGAGGCAGTAGTATATCTGTGTCCTGTGCCATGGTGTAGATTAGGGTTATTGAAAAGTAAACTTACCGTACTGATTATCTATAGAAAGATCATCTCTCGTAATTTAGTTGATCCTGTTATGTTAACCCAAACGAGCTTCTAAAGGGAAGTGGCGTTACAGAATGTGGATTATACTATGAGTCAAGTGACAGTTACCAACTCTGAAGAATTCATACACAAAATACACGGGGTTCTGATACTCCTTTATCAATGTTAAGTTCAGCTATTAAAGTATTTACCTTATACGGGCGTAATATTTTCGTACCATTTTTAACTAGAAAAAAAAAGAATAACTCGGGGTCATGAATATTGCTTGTTCCAAAATTTTCGGGTCAGGAGTAGGGGTGGGGGTTGCAGCCCTTTTGCTCAACCCATGAACAACTCAATCTCTACACTTCATACTTTGTGGTTGGTTGTTAGTTTTCTTACGCTATCAAGACGAATGGAAAATATGGCGTTTACTATATTCTTACGAAATGTTATTTAGAATTAAGCCAGAAATTTTTCGCAAAATGGCATTCAGCTGCCAACGACTTTCTTAGCCTACATCTTGGATTTCTTTTCAGACATTCTCGCAACCAATTTGGATGATAGTTTTCTGTTTTGTTTTGGTGCTTTGTTTTGTTTTGTTTTGTTTCACTCCTGGTATTTGCTGTCAAGGTCCTTCGCAAGAATACTGCAAAGTAACAAAACGTAAAATAAACACTGAGAGAAATTGCTTCTTCAAGACAAAAATAAAGCAAACGTTCGAACTTGAGTTGCCTTTTGATATCGTTGCTATGGTGATTCGTGTATACGTTGTCATACCATGAAACAATGCTGATCGAAAAATACGAAATGAAGGAACTCCGCATAGAGTACCAAAGTGTGACGTCATCATTTTTTTTTTTTTTTTCATTTCAGCATTTTCATGACCATATTCCGGCAGAGCATGAAAAACTAAATTTGACATGAATCGATATACGCTGGCTCAAGGTATGGCCACATGAATGCCTAATTATCCCCACTGAAATGGTGTAAATTGGCCTGGTTCATATCTAAACACAACAAAAAAGTAACTCCCCCCTAATTAAAAATAGCATAACTTTTTAACGAAGAAGTTTTGAGGAAAATAATTTGGCAGGAGTGTTCCTACACTTATTGACTAATTTCTGTTTGAAAATGAGATTGATCTGTCAAGTCATGCATGAGTAAGCAGACATTAAAGGCAAAAATGTCACTTTTCAAAAATCACAAGAGTCATTATGGGGGTCTGTGAAACAAGATTTTTCTGGTGTTTATCTAAGTTCTGTTGATGTTTTTCGGGATTGTGCCGTGGTTGAGTGAGAAAATTTTTAACGATGAAGCAAGAAATGCTAAAAACTTACTGTTTAATGCCGGAAAAACGACTACCCTGTATTTTCATGTGCTGACTCGTGTCGGTTGATGCCAATTCTTTCCATAAACTGAATGGATTTTGTAGGTTTAGGAGGGCTGAACATCATTTTCCTCAAAAAATTTGTTCACCCAACTGTCATAAACATGAAAAGTGTCAGGGATATGCACGACTGGGTCAAACAATGGAAGAAACCAAATTCGCCAAAGTTTTGTTTCACAGACCCCCAAAATGACTCTTGTGACTTTTGAAAAGTAACATTTTTTCTTTTAATGTCTGCTCACTCATGCATGATTTGACAGATCAGTATCATTTTCACACAGAAGTTAGTCAATAAGTGTAGGAAGACTCCTGCCAAATTATTTTGCTCAAAACTTTTTCGTTAAAAAGTTATGCTATTTTAATTAGGGGGAGCTACTTTTTTGTTGTGTTTATTTAGAACCAGGCAAATTTACACTGATTTCAATGGGGCTAGGTAGGTATTCATGTGGCCACATCTCGGGTCACCATGAGCCGATTCCCATAAAATTTGGGCTGTGAATGTTTTTCATCATGCTCCATCGAGACATGGTATCCGAAATTCCGAAATCCCCAAAAAGGTTTTTGTGACGTCATCGCTTCGGTGCTCTATAGGGTAGAACGAGGCCAAGCACAATCGATTCCTATTTTTCTTTCGATTTGTTTTCCATGTCTAAGAAAATTAGAGGATTCCAATTAATTTGATATCTTAATTTTCACATGTACGAGTAAATTACGGTTAATTCTTTACTTTCTCTTTTCTTCTTGATTACATCTTATTTTCCATGTAATGTAGTGGTTGAAAACGGTTTACTTCATTGCCTAGGCAAAATCACATTCTCCATTATTTCACGATCCTGGTGTCAATTTACTGGAAAATAAATTTTCATTTGAATACAGTAAATAATTCTCTCCTTATGTAATTCATCTCGCTGAAATTAAGGATCACAGGTGTTCCGTTCTTTCTGTGACTGTGCCACCCTGTATAGGCCTACGTTATGTACTTTGAATTACTTACTCAATCCGTTGGCTACTAAATAGACCTGTTTACTAATTTTACGCATAGTTGTTGAAGAAAAGTTTCCCTTGACAACTAAGAAGCTTTCCTGAGGCTTGCCCGAAATAGCAACAACTGATGTATGCAGACTGAATTCCTCCTATTCAGATGGCATTAGGCATAACAGGTGAACTGAATAGTTGGTAACCAAGGAGAGTAACATGCATAAATTTGAATACCATTAGTAAACAGGTCTATTTCTAATTTCGATAGGATTAACAGAGGGACCATTCGGCTTCAATCGGCATGGGGTTAATGGTATGCCAGTAAGCACTGTCAGTGGCTCTACAAAAGGATGTATAATGAGGATCAAACGATGAGATGACTGAGATTCGAAATGTTCTTTTCAATGTGTGCTCATGCATGTGAAATAGCATGCAGTTTGCCATACGTGTAGCTGAAGACCATAGTGTGGACATGGCGCGAAAGAGCAGACGTTTTTCCCCCTGCGATCTGTAGTTTTGAAATTTTGATACAGCTCTGCAAAGATAACCTCTCACTTTGCCAGAAAGACAGCCCAAGCAGTGAGTAAATTTGTTCTTGACCTTGACGGCCTACGTCTACTGCTTTTAATGCAGTATGTTTGCAGTGAGGATATCTGTAGATGTAATTTTATGCCAATGTGCAAAAAAAATCGATTCTAATGCGTAACCTCGTAAGGGTAGATGGGATCAGAGTAGTTTATTAGTGGCTACTTTCAACCTCATATACTGGGCCACTAACATTGCATTGATATCATTCTATACCGGGGCAATTGCCGACTTGATAGGCAAGTAGTTTTCCCAAGCTCCATTTGTTTCCAGTTGTTCCAATGTAGTCTACTCCTTCCATAAGGTACACCAACAATGCTCCCCAATTTATTGTTGTTAATTTGTTTATGCGAATGTTTATAATGTTAAATGAAATGCATCGCAATTCGGCCTTGAGTTGATGTGATATTTTTATTTAAAAAAAAAACATTTATCTATCTCATGTGGGATCCTCAGATAAGCCGATAACAAGAAAAAATCTGAAAATTTCTCTTGATCAGTGTGATATCAAAGAATGGAATTTGAATAATATATTTATCATCCCCCAGTGCAAAGAGCATATATTTTCCTAGAATTTTGCTAATTATTGGGGTGATTTATATCTTCGACGACCGAATAGAGGTCGACCGCCGAATGGTGATATTAGGTGTACATAAAACACTTTTAATCGTTCATAACTCAAAAAGTCAAGACTGGTACCAAATTGAGAAGGTCACATCATAACGTTGAAGGTTGTAAACTTTATTTAGACTAGGCTTTGTGAATTTTCCTTTATTAATATTCTTGAAATAATGTTCTTATTATGGAATTAGATGTTCACTTTTTGCAAAATTGAGGCCATATAATCTGTGCGTGTCCATGATAAATTCAGAACACAACAATATCATTGTGCATTGCACCTGTCATTCAGCCAACCTCTTCCTACCCAACATTCCTTGGGGTACAGGACTCTGGGTTGAAAGACACATGGCATTTCAGCTGCAACGCGCAGTTGCAGTTTTTCGGGTAAGAAATGATAACTGATACACGTAGTTTCAGACAATGATGGGTGTATCTCACCGAAACGTAGTGGAGATTATATCTGCAGTAAGTTTCGATATCTCTTTTATTTATGCCCTTTCCATATAAGTTACGTTAGCGATTTAGAAACGATATGGTAATCGTAGATTATGTGGTCTTAATCTAAAATAAAAATAAATCTGGAGCATTATTTTTAAGAATATCAATAAAGGAAAATTCACAAAACCTAGTCAAATAATTTGACATCCTTCACAGAAGCCGCGGAGCGTTCTTGAAAGTGGGGGGGGGGGGGGGGGGGGGGGGGCTGAGCGTACAAACCAGGATAATCATTTCCGAGGTTTTGTACAGAGGCCAACGTGACTGCTCAAAAAAGGGGGCTGCAGCCCCCCCCCCCCCCCCGGTTCCGTGGCCCCTGCTTCACCTTTACAGTGTGAAAACTTCACTCTGACGAGATGTGACTTTTGAGGTATAAAGTATCAAAGGTGTCAAATTTTGTTCTTGTTGGTTCTTTTTTTTTTTTTCTTTAACACGTAGTATAATTGGTAATGACAGAAAGTACAAGGTATTGTGTAATTTCTGTTGTATATGTACATGTGATGTTTTAAGTATGGTTTGATTTCAGGATATTGTGACATGGAATAATGTGATGGACCAAACTTGTTTTTTAAGTTTATCCTACGACTGAAAATTTTATAGTTCATGGTTTTATTTCAGGTTTGAAAGAACAAACAAAATGCTGTTTTGCACATGATGAGTAAAATTAAAGTTATTGTAGATATCCCCTGTACATCGGGAAAATTGTACATTTTGTAAAATTATCATAGATGTTTCTTTGACTTTGTTTATAACGAATGTTAAGTTCCTTTGTGACGAAAGTCCGCAATGCATGCGGCCCGGGACCATGTAGGAAGACTATTAATAAATTAGTTTGAACTGAAATAATGGAACAGCACTGAAAGGAATTGCAGCCATTAATCTTTGCTAGTTTTGTCGTCTGGGACTGGATTCTGTCCCGAAATGGTTTCTCCTTCAAGCCCATTATGTCTGTCCATTGAGACTAGCTATAAAAACCCTGGTCAGACCTGAGTGAATTAGGCCCTGCCATAATTAATGTTTTTTGATCGCTTCCCTAATTCATGTGGAAAGGCGCTGGAAATCATTTTTTTTCGTTGTAGTTTGCTTCTTTTTGTTTGTTTTGTTTTGTTTTGTTTTGTTTGTGTCTGGTTGGGATCCCTCGAGGCGAGCGACTTTTTGAAGAGAAGCATTGAACAATTATCTGTGGGTCAATTATCATCGGGCTCCTCTAATATGACGTCGTGTCAGAATAAGAGAGAGAGAGAGGCAGTTCGTGTCCATGGTCTTTGTGATGGATATAGGATTAACGATCTTATCCAACTATTTCCCAGTTGTCGAAATTACTTCGATTGTATGTGACCATTTTCATCGTCATCGTCACGGTTACGATTACGTCAAAGCGTGACTAAATAAAAAATGCATGTTGACTTCTATTGATCGGTAATAATGTGTACATCACATATCCTTTGACTTTTTCATGTACACTTGTGCCATATATTTTTCATTAATTTTTTTATATTATTTTTGTTCTACCTGCTAAGCTCCGTCCACAAAAAACCTTCAAAGCAAAATTACTTTTCTGGCATCATCAGTCAATCATCAGTCAGCAAGATGAACAGTACAAAAGACACTGGAAGGTCCCTTCCCACCAACTGACCACCTGTTCACAATAGCATTGCAAGTTTTCATCATGATAGCACATTACAACACTTCTTTTCATGGTGTTGCTAGGCATTTCTGGGTGCCGTTACATGAAAACTTGCTATTATAGTAACTTTGCCATCAATGGTAACTACCATGGTAACGTTGCTCAACAGCCAATCAAAATCAAAATCCAATATTCCATGAAAGTTCCACTGATGGCAAAGTTACTATAATGGCAAGTTTTATGCAACGGCACCTTGAAATAGCAACTTCTTAAAATACAATTAAATTCTATGAGTTGGCATTGTATAAAAGCATGCAATGCTATTGTGAACAGGTGATCAGTTGATGGGAAGGGATCTGCCTATGTCTTTTGTTCATGTTCATCTTGCTGACTGATGATGGACTGATAATGTCAGAAAAGCAATTTTGGTTTGGAGGTTTTTGTGAGTGAAACTTAGCAGGTAAAACAAAAATAACATGATAGATGATATAAAATATATGACACAAATGTACATCAAAAAGTCAAAAAGATATGCGATGTATACATTATAACAGATCAACAGAAGTCAACATGCATTTTTTTATTTAGTTAGCCTTTAAGTTCTATGCTAATACATGTAATATATTGTGATCATGCAGGTCTGGCCAGTCCCCTTTCAGTAACTGACAAAACTGGTTGTCAACCCTATCTGGTTTATCCCCCAGGTCCCCGAAATAGACCCCCCCCCCCCCCAAGTCTGATCGACCTAGCTTAATCAGTAGGAAGGACATGTAATATAATTTTATGATACAAAACAAAAGACCTCCCCCCCCCCCAAAAAAAAAAAAAGAAAAGAAAAAAAGAAAAAAAAAGACATTTAAAAAAATAGAGAAATTTCCGTCCGGATGTGATAAAAGGCATCCCTACAAATGGTAGTTAGTTTTCCCTTTTATAACACATGGACCGCATTTTGTCGATAGGAATTGGTGTGGCTGCACATCAAACATCAGGAATATCACAAATTGACCAAATTTTCGATCGGGAAGGGGGTGTCGAACGTTAAAGACCGCTGGACAATGCTTTGCCCAAATTTTGCCCCCCCCCCCCCCGGCCCCTTCCAGGAAAAAAAGCTCATGGTTCAAATAAAATTATGTTATATTCTAAAATCAATGAATCAGCAGTGTTCCATTCTACCGAGTTTACATGTGTTTATCTTTATATTGGTGTATCTGTACTTTCGTGATCTCATATCGTCTCTCCCTCTCTCTTCCTCTCCTTCTCTCTCTCTCTCTATAACATTCATATTCCATCCATCCTTTTTTTCTGTCTCCCTCATCTTGACGTCTCTCTCTCTCTCTCTCTCTCTCTCTCTCTCTCTCTCTCTCTCTCTCTAACATTCATATTCCATCCATCCTTTTTTTCTGTCTCTCTCGTCTTGACGTCTCCTCTCTCTATCTCTCTCTCTCCTCTCACTCCCCTCTTCATTCTTTCCCTCCAGTTTTCTCCTTCCACCTCTCTCCTCCCTCATGCTCCTTTATTTCCCTCTCCACCCCTTCCCCCCCCCCCCGCCTGTCTCTCCCTCTCTCTCTCTCTCTTTCTCCCTCTCTTTCCCACTCATTCACGTGCACATCAAATAAAACGAAGGTAACAAAGGTTTCTTTATTATTCTAGCAGCCTTTCCTCCTCTTTATTTCTAAGCAACATTTTGCAAAAAAGGACACATAATAGGGCAACATATTACTGTATTCCAAGCATGGTCATAAACAGTTTCTAAACAACTGAAGGCTTATTATTAGCATTTATCAATCTAGAATTGCAACCCTTTTAGATAGTTTCAAAGCCATACAGAAAAAAAATTATATTTGAAATGAAGAAAATATACAGCCCATTTCTACACATACACACACTAAAATTTTTTCCTCAAATTTTGCGAGTTATCACTCTAAAGCATATGAAAAATGAATATAATATAAAAATAATTATAAAATAATAGTTGGGCACCCCAGCACCTTGTAATAAAACATTCCTACGTAAATCCACGATTACACTAATCAAAAATCAAAAATCTTGATTTAAGCTATTTATCTCTCCTATGCTATATCCTACAATTAAAAGAATTCTTTTGAAGAAATACATGATGAATAATGAACTCAGAAGAATTTCAAGTCCCCAGTTGAAAATTCATCCTTGCCATCATCATTTAAAGACCCATTTTCTAAAATAGATTGTCAATCATTATTGTCATTAAAAGAAGAGTGGTTCGTAAATATGAATACCATCTATTCAATTACACCATCACTTTAAAAAGAAGTTGGTTTCAACTTCAGTTGAAAACAAAGTCATGCAGAAAGAGTCCCCAGCTTTCTACATAACATTGTTTAGTCTTGACTTTGTAATACACTTTGCAAATTCTACTCAAAAGTCAAGTCCCCAGTTGACGTTTTTCATATCATTTGCAATTCATATTACAAATCGACACATAATTGTACCAACCTAAATGAAAAATGGAGTACTTTCTAAAGTGTACAATCCTATTTGTACAATCCTTTTTGTCTCAAAATAAAAGCTAGGCTCAAATCATAAGGTTCACTTTGATATTATTAGCTACGTCAAAACGATTCATTACTCTTTACTAACTACAAATTTCAGTACCCAACCATTAATGAAAATAAGAATGAAAATTTCAAGAACCTTGCCATGTCAAATGCTGGACAACATGTTAATTGTATTTGTCTGATCTCTCTGTTTCTTTTGAATTAGAAAGACTTGACTCTGATAGTCCGAATGTCCCCACTTTCTGGCATCAGAATCGAAGACTTTTCCAAATTCAAAGAGCTCTTCAGAATTTGCCCTTAAAGACAGTGGATTGAAATGTAATCAGAAGTATGTCAGGGACATTAGTCCCCAGGTTTTTCCCTGGCAAATTTCTAAAATGTTTCGCAATCCACTGCGCATAAAATGGAGATTTTCATCTGTAATCCATTTGAAAGGATTTCCCCTTGAAAGTCTTTTAGTCCCCAGTTCAACTTTCAACAGGAGATCAAATTCAAACCATTCCAGAAGATATAACATGTCACTGGTATTCACTTCCAGCAGCACCTTCAGTGAAAAAAGAAAATCTTCCCCAAAAAGATTTCAAAATGGTGTGCTGATAGGCATTCAAATATAAAATTACCTCACTGACAAACTAAATGGCAAGTAGATTTTATGTATAGCTAACTGGGCAGAGAAATAATAAAACTACATGCAATATGGTTCTACACTTACAATTTACCCTAACACTGAACTATAATTGCAAAAAGCCTGACATATAATATCTTAAAATCTACAAAGTACTTTCTTTCTCATTCTTTCAGAATAATTGTTAGTTTCACTTTTTTTCAAAAGTTTCATATAGGTATCGCAGTTAAAACACACATTTTTCTCTTTTTTTTTTCCAATTCCATTTGCGCATATATATTTATGCTTCCATTAGATAAAAATAACGCCGGCACTTCATAGAAAAAAACAACAGAATGTTTGCAACATCGATAAATGTTTGTTTCAGCAATCGTATATAATGCACTTGTGTGTACTGTATACAAAACATAGTATAATACGTCCATAAACATAATTTTTTTTCTAAATATTGGGTTTTTTCACTGGATTGTAATTCTTTTTGATATATAAATCACTCATGATTTTTCTTTCACAATCCAAAAATGGGGGTATGACAAGGAAAATACCAACAATGGAAAGTGACCGGTAGACAACAAACAAAAAAACACAATAAAATCAAACTCAGAAAGATTCCACATCCATACTGTAACTGAAGTACAAAATGATTATTGACATGGAAGATATTTCTTTTTTCTCATTCGCCTTCTTGTCTTGCAGTTGTTGTATTTTTTCTTTACAATGATAAAATGACTAAGTCCATATGCATAGAACTGCGTTACAACAAGAATGGCAGAAAAATGTCAAATTTGGCAGAGAAATCGAAATTGTTTATCACAATTGTGCAATATATATGGTATTCAAATTAAGTTGATTGTTGATTTTCTTTATAAAGAGAGCATTAAACATCATTTAATTCACTTCATTAGAAAGAACATTAACTGGCAGCTAAGATATTGTAGAGACAGTACAGCTTCCATGTTTTTTGTCCATTTAAAAAACAAAATATCAATAATTCTTTTTAATCTCTTTGACATTTCAGCCATAATAGAAAAAGTGTTCATGATGAAAACAACATAGATGAGACATAAAACATATACACATTACATTTTGAAACATATTCAACATTTTACTCTCTGAAGACCAATATATACATAGAAAAAGCATGATTCGGTTTTAAATCATATACAGTTTACATACAATTAAATGAAGTTTTGAAAGACAAAAATGATATCCTTTTTTTACCCTCAAATGTCAAAATTTTGAATATCAACTCTTGTAAAACATGTTTATCAGTACATTTTAAATCATTTTTCACAAGGAATGGTGATTTTTATAACCAAATAATCTCTTTTTTTTCAGTGGGTAATCCATGGAATTCGACATGAAAGTAAATGTGAAATAAAGACAACTGACAGTAGTAAATTTAAAATCAGGACATCAGTATCAAATATACTGACAATAGTACATATCAAACTGTCATTATCAGATTCTTATATAACAATACTCTGTCAAATAACTCAATGATTTCAGTTTCTTCAAAGCATATTTTTTTTCACATTTGAATAATGATTCAATACAAAATGATTACATGTTTATAGTTGTGGAAGAAATAATTCATGAACGAGACATGCATAAATACATGCACTCACTCTCTCATAGAAAAACTGTTTAAGCGTTTTTTTTTTCAATGGTTTTTCTTATTTTCATATTTTTTCATTGTTTTACAAGATTTGTGGAGCATTACTCTGATTTATGAAAGTACTTGATATATGCTAAGCTCCCATCTGGAAGCGAATTCCAACTGATATCTTGTAAAAATGAGAGAGTGAGTAATGATTATGGGAACACCTACGGCTTCCATCCTCGGCTAGAGTTCTTGTGAGACGATGCCTTCCTGTTCTTAGCAGAGGATGCGGCTGTCGGTGACGCTAGGTCCGACCGTGGCGAGTACGTGGTGCGCCTGTGTGTTGGCATGGTGACGGTGCGTTCTTCCTCTGTCACGGTGCGCACAGTGACTTCGCCTCGGGTGCCTCCCATGGGGCTGGTGCGGGTGTCGTAGCTGACCGTTGTGTTGCGTCCGGTTACTTTCTTTTGGGTCGAGTAGCCGCCACTCGGGGATGGCGAGCGCATTGCGGTTCTCTCACCTGGTGAAGGATAAAAGAAAATGAATTAAATCGGTAAGAATATCAATATATACATCACATCTTACGTTCTTTTTTTTTCTCCAAATTCCAAAAAAAAAAAATGTGAATCTGTTTGGAATGATTTTATACTCTGAATCTTCAATAATTAACTCTATGCGCTGCCAGTCTTTTCCTTAAAAATATGGAGTGACCCTGCTGACAAGTTTTTACTTTGTTGCAACAATAGATGCAGTTCATTAGCAACTGCCAGAAATCCATGCATTCAACAAGCAAAATTTTGCAGTATATTTCCTTTCTCTGATTTTAGCAGGAGAACTTTATCAAGAAAACTTGTGGTAGCATCACAGCAAATTAAGAAACACCTCTTTTCCTTCCCAGCACATTGGGTAAAGCATGCAAGACATTTCTAGAATATGAGATACATGTACATTATCTAAGAAACAAACCTCCATACACAATGCAATTACAAGTATATTGCACTGAAAAAAAAATAAAATCCTCTTTCATCATGCATTGTATGATAACTACTCTCTCTAAACCATCCTAAAAACCATTCTACTTTATAGTTTTATAAATATATATCACCAGAGATAAAATATCCTTTTGAATATTATTTTGCTATTGATTATGATGTCTTCATCCATGCATTAATGAAACTCTATATATCAATCAGTGTTGTAAAGTCTATTTCAAACTACACTATTCGTGCAATTTTTGTACATGTAATTACTGTATACATGTACTTTTTAAAATATAAATCCGTATATGAATATATTTCATCCCCATGAACTTTGTGAACATTGATATAATTTATCATTCCCAGAAGTAAACTATGTACCAACAAATATCCAGAATATAAACCATGACAAAAGATGAAAACTAGACCATCGAACTACTCCTACCAGGCAAACTGGAAGCTGAGAGCAGACAATACATGAAGGTGGCATCAAAAAGTGTACATTGCTCTGTCCCGCTCCCCCCCCCCCCCCCCATATCTGCTCTCAAAGTTTGGTCACGCCTGACTAATACATGTAAATATAATCATACTCAATGTATTATCTAGATAATGTAGGATAGAAAATAAATACTGTCACATAAGACTGGAGTAATACCACAAAAATGTATAATGTACATATAACATACGGTACATTGTACATGTACATGATACAAAGAATATATAAACTGAAAACACTAGTACACTTGTACGCCATGAAACAACTTCATGTACCAGTATGCACTCAAAATATAATAAATAGAAATGCTACGTTGCCGCTATGAATGTAAAGGGTCTGTGCCTGAGCTAACATGTGAATCTCAATGTAAATTCATGGAAATTCTGTTTTTTTAACAATCCTTCATATAATTCAAATAGGCAAAAGATTTAATGAATGAAAACATCCCCCTTTTAAGTACATCACTTTCACATTGCAATGAAAAGAGTAAAAATTTGTTTTGCTTTTAAAATCAAAAGTTAAAATATTATCACATGCAATATAAATCATATGCGATATAAATCATAAGCAAATTTAACAATCACAGCAAATGAAAATAAACTTTCTTTTTATAATTTTCAGGAATAAAAGACAAGCTAAAATATTTGCTTTTGTGGGAGAAAAAAAGGCAAAATGTCTCTATTGCTCTATGATAAGCAGATTTTATTTTTTAAAGGCAAGGCATAATAAAGAATAAAGGTTGGGGAAATTGTGGTGAAAAGAAAAGGAAGGGCAAAAGTGGCACTGAGTGTGGCTGCATTCAAAAATAAATACGAGAATAGCATATTTCTATACAGCATACGGATGCTATAGAAAGGAAAAACTCAATATAACTTACTGGTGAGCGAAAGAGAATGATCAGTGATACATTTGTCAAAAAATAATGGGAAAAAAGAAAAGAGTGAAACAAATTAAGCAAATGGTGTTGAAGCTAGAATGGGAGAAAGAAAGTAGGTTAACTGAACAGCAGAGTCAGCAAATGATGTGCAAAGAGAGTGAATAATGAAAGAAAAAAACTTGGTTTGATTTGATTTGAATTTTTTTAGACAGTAAAAAACATGTCTTAGGAAGACAAAAAAGGTTTAAGTAAACCCGTACAAGTCTGCTTCTGGGTAATGGCTTCCACAAGTGAATTGATAAACAGATTTTGGTAGTTCCTTGTTCTTGTTTTGTTGTTCTAGTTGTTGCTAATGTAGAACTGATTACAAAAGATAACTGCTTTCCTCATTCTAACTTATCCTGATATGAACAATGACCCATTGACGACTGAATTTTCTATTTCCCATAGGTTTAGTACAGGGACTAGTCGGTTTGGGTAGGCAACAGGTTAATCACTATTCATCAACTTTCTTTATTTCAAATAGATCTTGTGGAAAACCATACACACTGTAAGTGACATGACCTATCCATAATCAACATCAGAAAAATGACAGTAACTCCCTTTTTCCTCTCAATAACAAAAGTTAACAAATTATTTCGATCCACCTCGTGAAAATGTGTATGTGCAAGATTGTGTAGACACAGATACACAACACAGTGTATACAAATGAAATTACCAGAAGTGGGAAGTTGTAAAGCTTATAAATTTCTTTGAAAATGGACACCCTCAAACATATATGTTATATATAGAGATAACTCATTTAAGATGATTGATATATATACTGGAGTTGAGGATCCTTTGGTAAAGCAGCAGCAACAGAACTGCTAAAAATTGAAGCAAATGATAACATAGAGTGCAAGTACACAGAGAGCACAGCATTCATGGTTCATATTTACCTTTCTTAACTTTTTTAACTACCATGGCAAAGTGTGAGAAGAATTGTTAAAATGTGAACAAAATGGGATGACAATGAAACTTAATCATGAACAAAAATAAGCAATTTTTAAAAAGAAAATTCAAATAAGAAGCAACTGATGATACTAAATTGAAGCATGAAGAAATTTGCCGAAGTCCATTTTCGAATCTAATTATCAGGAAATTTTCTAAAACTAACATCTACTTTGATTTTATCATGTACTCAACAAGGTACAGTATATGATGAATACAGTATTCAGAACATGTTTTCAAAATATATAGCAAGAAATTGCACTACATTAATGTCATACTCATTTTGCAATGCAAATCATGCTAACATTCTAAATAGTGTACTATCAACCAGTACATCATAGTAATAAAAGAAAAAAAGAGATGGTCTGCTGTTTTTACAATACTCAATGGAAGTTAGTCTTCAAAGAAATACCAAAATGATACAGAAGATAGGATCAGTCACCAGTCTTTAAACAAACATGAGTAAAGAGCAATATTCTACACATATGGTCTATGCAGAAAATGAATGAATAAGATTTAAATGTTACTACGACATGTACCTTGTAGGTGTAGAAGAGATGGAGAAGTAGCATTTTGCTTCTAAATTGTTGTATTTTGAGATTTATCTGAACTATGAAAAATAAATCGATTTTTGTTTTGGTCCCTACCTGGCGAAAGCTCCTTGGTGGTGGTTTTCTTGGTGTACAGTGTTCCGTCGGGTCGTGTCTCTCTCGTGGTGGTGACGCTGCCATTTGTTCCGGTGCGCGTGGTAGTCGTTCGGCGCGGACTTCGTGTTGCAGAAGCTCCCTCCTGCCACGGCCGAGAGATGTTACGCTTTTCACGGATCTGCCAAATGGAAAAATTATACAAAATAATGGAATGGAATGCAATAAGGTACTATTCAATCTATTCTTTCTGGGTCTTCTCATTTTTATCAACTCCTGCTGCAGCTGCTCCTCCTCCTTCTCAACTTTTTCTTCCTCACCTCCTTTTCATCATAATCATCATAATCATCATCATTATCATCATTCTCCTCCTCCTCCTCCCAATATCAATATCATTCTTCTCCTCCTCCCCTACTCTCACCATCAACATCATCATTCTCCTCCTCCCCTACTCTCACCATCAACATCATCATTCTCCTCCTCCTTCTCTCAACATCAACATCATCATTCTCCTCCTCCTCCTTCTCTCACTATCAACATCATTCTTCTACTCCTCCCCTCCTCTCACCATCAACATCATCATTCTTCTACTCCTCCCCTCCTCTCACCATCAACATCATCATTCTCCTTCTCCTCTCACCACTGACATCATTATTCTCCTTCTCCTCCTCTTCTTCATCACTACCACCACCTCCACCTTACCACCATCCTGATGAAGTAATACTGACCTTGATCAGTGGTTGAGAGATGCTCCTTGAGCTGGTGCTGCCCTGGCTAGACTCTGACGGTGATCGTGATCGTGGTCTCCTCATGAACGGTGTCATGGACTGACTCACACCCTGGGCCAGCACAAACTTTTCCCTCAGCTCAATGTTGGTTCTTCCCTTGGCTGTGAATGAGAACAAGAGACAAGGAATTTTACTTTTCAACTAGAGTATAGGTAAAGTATCACCTTACAAACTTCATACAATTATTATACAAGCATTATTTTCATCAGAATTACATGCTCATGCATATGTAACAATCTTTTTTTTTTGGGGGGGGGGGTTGTTTTTGTTTTTCATTTGTTTTGTTTTGGTCTTTTTTTTCATTTGTTTTGTTTTGTTTTCAGTTTTTGTTTTGGGTTTTGTGGTTTTTTTTTTGGTTTTTTTTTTTTTGGGGGGGGGAGGGTAAGAGTTGTGAGTTACAGAATATCATTGTATTGTGAGTAACAATCTACACATGACTTTGACTACTTCTACTGCTCTCACCTCTGCAGGGATCATTCTTGACGAGGAATTCATCCAGAGCCATCCAGCCACCTCCTACACGCACCATGACGGTACTGCGCAGGATACGGACAAGGCGCATCTGCTGGGAGTCTCCAAACTATAACAGAAATCAAAGAAGAAAACAGTTAATGCTCATGTATATGTGTATCTTCTCCTTTTTCCATAAGTCAGAAACCTATATTCAAATATGAAGTTATAACAGGGGTTTTGTTTTTGAAATATCCCCCCAAATCTAATCCTGAATATGATTTTTTTAAGTGAATAAGATATCGATATCTGAATAAAGAAATGGCTATAAGAAATTTTAGAGAAAAGGGAACAAAATAGGGGGGAAAGAGTTTCCTGTTTGATAGGAGAAAAAGAAGAAACATATCACATCAGCAAAATTTGTTGACCCATTCGTGACAGAGGTCCACATTTTGTGGTTTGGCCTAATATCTTTTGATGCAAAGCCCTAAAAATCACACCAAATACATGAGCAGAAAAAGCAAAAAATTCTACACAAACTGTACCCATTTTGGTTGTGTTAATATTTGCTGTTTGATGCTGAAATTTTTTAATGGAAAATAAGCATTAAAATCCTTAAATTGGCAATGTGATAGCAAGTTTAAAATCATCGTTTTCCCCTGAAAATTGGCAATTTTTGACTTCTCATCATAATTTCCCGTCAATTTATATTCATTTCAGATACATGACGTTTTATGAGAAAAATGTAGCAATAAAATGAAAATGTTGGTTTGCCAATTTGAAAAATAAAATCTGATCAAATTAGGTTTTAAATAATTCCTGTCACGAATGGGTTAATAGCTACAGTCCAAAATAGATGTTTAAGAAAGAAAAGGTTCAAATGTAACCATATGCAAGTATAATCATCTCAACAAAGAAATCTTTACAAATTATACATGCGTATTCTTTTTTACTCACCTTGTACTTGCTCTCTCCAATCCTAAGTACTTTGAACTTCTTTTGGCAGGTACACTGGGAGACTTGCTTTCGCACCTGTAACATTGCAAGAAACAAATATACAAATTTCAACATTGTGCAAGCATATACATACATGTCAATTATACATGTATTTATGGTTTCCCTTTACAAGAAACAACTCCATTCATACATGAATAATCATATTCAAAATTTATATCAACAAATAAAACCCACACCAATAAATATGACATTACTATATGCATATCAAGCCCGGATTTATTAGGCTTCTTTGTAATTATCTTTGTAGTTCTTTGCTTTCATCTTGAAAAAACCTGTGTACTTGTATGTAAACACCTCAATAGCATTGTTGTACTGTCTGCTTGGTAGTGAGATTCATTATCAAATCACAGAGTCCTTGTTAACAGCAATCACATTTCATTATGGTTTTTAGTCATTGTCTAATCATACAACCCTTGATAGGGTACACTGTACATGTAATGTTTGAAATATTGGGGGGGGGGGGGGGAAGCAGGTTAACAAATGCAAACAAAAGCAAGACAAACCTCATCCTCAATCTTCTCAGCATCACTGATTGGCTTGCCAGATGATTTCTCAGGCCAGAGGGCCGCGATGAATTCCTTGTAGTCGATGAAGCCGTCGTTGTCGCGATCGAATTTGTCTGCCACAGCGTTCATCTCCAGCTGGTTGGTTGGGAATTCTAGACATGGAAGATTAATTTTGAGCTCTTTAGAAATGGAAACAGAATCATGTCTCTACAAGATCCAATGTCATTATTTTTCCAAAACTCAAGCCTCTAAAAGTTGCATAAATGGGAAGTGTCCACACATACATGTACATGTACCAACACCTGTCAATTAATTTAGAGGGTCAAAGTGAGTAGAGGGCCCCATTTCAGAAAACGTGTTATCAATAAATATTTGCAATAACTGTTATAAGCTACTGAAATCCTTGCATCTGATTGGCTGAGAGCAAATTTGTCATAGAAAGGCAATTGTTACTTATAACGTGTTTTATGAAACGGGCCCTGAGCCATAAGTACACTGAAAAGGGGCACAAGCTGCACAGATTGATTAAAACACTGTTTAATCCGATTCATGATACTTGTGCACAATTTCAACACTACACTGTATATCTAGATGAACTTGACATCATAAAAATATGTGAAGAACTGGCTAACAAAAGGCATTGATACTCAATTTGTTGGGCAATTTTCCATTTTATATTTTTCCACTTAGTCATTGTGTAATGTATCTCTTAAATCCTGCCCGTGTCCATAGATATTTTATTTTAGTAATCAGGCTGTATATTCACTATATCTTTTACTCACTTGAGTTAATGATGCCATCACTGAACTCCATACGGGACAGCTTGCCATCCCGATCAAGGTCCAGCTTGCGGAAGAAGTCCATGACACGGGCCTTCTTGTGGTTCATCCACTGCAGGTAGCGTTTGCGCCAATCGTCGAAGTTGAAGTTACGCAGCTTCTTGAGCTGAAAGTGGCAAAGGCAAAAGCAAAACGCTTGGTTTAAAACACATCAAAATGTAATTTCTAGTGAGAAAAGTCACCTCAAACAGATGAATAAGTCTACAGAACAAAGCCACATGCAGTTCTCAGTGCAATGAGAAGCAGATCTTGTCAAGGGAAGGGCTCATCTGCATGTGGAGTGAGAATAATCATTTTTGTTTTTTATTGTGAAATACAAAAGAACAGGTGTAAATGCAAATAAAATATCTATGTAATTTGTGCTTGTTCAAACAATTACCTCATTTAGGCACCTTATCAAAAGTCAGAGCCAAATTGGGACACGGCTTTTAGCGTCTTTCCCGGTCACCATCTTTTCCCCTCCGATCCGCCCGTCTCTCCGTAGACAAAACAACGGGGATCGGGAAAGCCGATGTAGAAGAACAGTTGCAGAGAAGATGATCAAAGACATGGGACGAGACTTTCAATAAGCGGCCTTACAAGAGAACTTAAACACACTAAGAAATTCAAGCATTCACAAAATCCCGCAAGGCAGACTACAGATCAATTTACCTGTGCTTGTTTATCAAGGGCATCCTGCAGCCTGCGTCTCCTATCCATGGTCACTAACCAGACCTGCTTCCACTTGTTGTGCAGCGCCGCCACGCGTGGGTTGCGCGAGTCTGCTCCCGGGCTAGGGTCCCGGCTGCGAGGTCGGCTGCCCTTGCCACGGCGGGATCGGTCCAGCTGAGGCAGTGTGGATGGGCTATCCTGGGAGCGGCGGCGCTTGTGGGCTTTGGTCAGGCGGTCGATGTCTGGCTGCTTCTGGGCCATGGCATCCTCAAAGTCCTGGTGAATGATAAGAATAGAGAATGTCTTAGATGAAGAAAAAAAAATCCTTCTTCACATGAAAATCTGTACATTTACAGATAATGTGAAAGGTATGAATTCACAAGAAATTTGCAAAATAAACAAGTCATTACATATACATTACATGAACCATTATCGTCATCACAATTACAATCATCACCGTCATCATCATCACTTCCATTAGTAATATCATCATTATCACAACAAACAACATCACAATCATCAGCATCATCATCCTCAACATCATTATCACCACAACCACCACCACCACCACCAACATCATCATCATTATCACCATCACCATTGCCATCCTCCTCCTCCTCCTCATCTTCACCATGCCTACCTGGTGTTCTGCCAGCAGGCCTTGGATGCGGTCCACATCCTCTGGAATTGGTTTCGACTCTCTGTCCTGGAGGACATTCTCAGACTTGTTCAGCCAGTCCATCAGTTTCTCCAGGAGCTCGGCATTTTCTGCAAGGTTCTCCAGGGCCTCCTCCAGTCGGTCTGATTTCTGGTCAGAGAGTGTCATCACCTATGACAAGAAACAGAGGAGCGGTGAAAATAGAGTGGTGAAAGTAGATGCCAAAAGGAGTTTCAGAGCACAACAATCTCTTTTCATAAATGTTGAAATTATGCCTCTACCAACAGCTTTGGTTGTAGGGGCATCATAAGTCAACTGCAGTTCAAATTGTAGCTTTTGGACACTTTTCACAAAGATTGCAACTGTTTATATCTCATTACAAGAAATTTGATAACTGGCTTTATTGGACATCTCACAGAACACTATAATTTGGGAGTAATCATGAATTTTAGTGAGACCTTCACCATTTGATTCTCTCTGTGTTTAGCCCCTTTTAAACTATTTGTACTATTTGAGGTAATGAATATGTACATGGTTTCTGTATTTTTGAAAATGCTAAATAAATAACATTAATTACTTATAATACCTTAAATTTACCAAATTTCTTTTTGTAATTGTGTGTGTTTTATTGAAAAATTTAGTAGTATGATTCAATTATTTCTTGCCATGAAACTTCAGAAAAAAATGAAATCTTAACCACTCGCAACATGTTTCTTGCATGTGAATGAAGTTTAAGAGTAAAGTGTGTGACTGACCTCTTCCCATCTGGCCTGTAGCACAGTGATCCAGTGTTTGATGACCGGTACAGCCTCTGGATGACACTTGGTCAAGATAGTATCTCCCATCACGCAGGCATCATTCATTCTCATTTCCTGGGCATGGAAGCTCTCTCTGAAGTCCTGCATGACAACAACAGGGATACAAAGATTTGATTTGTGACCCATCCACATGTACCTCGATCTCCTCAATATGTACAATGGTGGAATGCATGAAACATCAAAATTCCTCTAGTTTACCCAAACAGCTCAACCTCATAAAGTGATACCCATACATAGTGAAAGCCTGAGGGAGGCAAAAAGAGTGATTTTCTCTTTGGCGATTCTGAAACTGAAATGCTTATTAAAAATTCATGGTTATGCAGAACATTTAAATTAACACGAACATGCAATTGCTGATGATAAACCTTAGAGTTCAAAGGCATCAAATCTTACATTTCAGTTAGTTCTAAAAAATCTAGTTCAGAATGGAATTTCTTTTAAATTTTCAGAAAGAATGCACCTGTTTCCTGTTTCTTGAAAAGTTCCCATCTATTCTAGGCCTATACATGTACCTTAGGTTCATTATTGCCCTTATAGGCATAGGTTCATCATGTTAACCCATTCGTGTCAGGAATTATTTAAAGACTAATTTGATCAGCTTTTATTCTTCAAATTGGCAACACACCAACATTTTTATTTTATTGCTACATTTTCCCTATAAAACGTCATGTATCTGAAATAAATATAAACTGACAGAAATTATGATGAGAAGTCAAAAAGTTGCCAATTTGCAGGGGAAAATGGTGATTTTAAGCCTTCTATCACATTGTCAATTTAAGGATTTTAATGCTAATTTTCCTTTAAAAAATTTCAGCATCAAACAACGAATATTGACGTAACCAAAATTGGCAGTTTGTGTAGAATTTTTTGCTCTTTCTGCTCATGTATTTGGTATGATTTTTAGGGCTTTGCATCAAAAGATATTAGGCCAAACCACAAAATGTGGACCCTCTGTCATGAATGGGTTAATAGAATAAGGTTGACGTACCTTGTGTACTTCAATCTGCTCCCTGATAACTTCTGGATCAACACCGAGTGGTCCTTGGAATCGCAGGCCTTGCTGTACATCAGCTAGCCACTCCAGAAGAAGCTGAACCGTGTCGTGGAACTCCTCAGCCTGGGAAGAGGAAAGATACATGTATCGATTACACTGTTTTAAACATGAGCACATGGCATTCATATACATGTTATGCTTTAATCCATTTTAAAACCATAAACAATATAGAAAATGTTTTCCCCTCTCGTTTTGGACTTTTCCATCTGCAGACCTTAGAATTACTGAATTACAACACCTTATCATAATTAAATTGAACTTACTCTCCATCCTACACGTATCTTCCAGGCCTTTTTGAAAGATCTTCATTGTGTACTTCCATGTGTCATCTCTTTCAACATATATTACATGTATCTCCTTCTCAGATCTACTCTTTCAATAATTTTCTACCTTTCTATCTTCTAAACTATTTATGGAAGGGAGCACTGAAGGCTCAGCAGTACACACACTATGCCTTCATTTCAATGCAAACAAACAGAGTGAAGTGTTCTTCCCGTTGAGCATGATTTCAGTATAGACCGATCCGGCTTATTGTCGAGAGCAGCAGACGATCAGCCCAAACTATGGTGTCCCCACAGAGTTAGTGCAGTGCATTTCTGCGGTATCCCATGCAGCTGTATGCGTGCGCTTCGTGATCTTTGGTAGCATGCACAGGAGAGAAATCCATTCTCAACCAGAGAGTTACATATGCACCATGATCATGATGATACATGTACATGTATGTACTAACTCATAACTTGGGGACATCGCAGTAATGGTGCTGCCCACACCACAAATTGCTTCTCAGATCGGTCTATAACAGGCATTTCCAATCGACCCTCGCCCGTGTTAGCTCAGCTCAAAAACAACCACAAATCAATCCCTCTCTCTCATCTTCCTTTCCAGTCTCCCGTCCCCATGTTCTTTTCATACCTCCTTCATGGCATCCTCCAGTCTTTCCTGCTTGCGGACACTCTGCTCACACACTGTCTCCCACTTGGAGGAAAGTTCCTGGATCTTGGCACGAAGATGAGACGTGTCCTCGCTGGATTTGTCCATCAGGTCCTTGGCAGACTTGTTGACAGACTTGACGCTGTTCTTGCGGCTCCCAAGGTCTCGTTGAAAGCCCTGTAGGAAGATAACGTTTTGTTGCAGTTCTTGTTTATACATCCATGTTCAATTTACCACATGGACTCTCTTACATAAACTACTGGAATACACAATTCAAAATTCAGGATTTTTACTTATTACTATAGAAAGGTTACTGAAGGCCTATGGTTGGATAACAGTAACGAGCACAATCCTTTTTGTTCAACACTAGTTGAGACGCATCTATATTCTTTCATTAGCAAAACAAAATGTACAAATTCATGTTCCAGTTGCTTGAGGTATACGATCCATCACCTTGGATTCTTCTACTTCTCAGATATATTTCTTGACATGTTTGTTTCCTGTGTACCATAGGCATTCAAGCCAAATCAATTCAAGTCTGCTAAAGATAAAAACACACTCTTCAATCACATTCTGCACGTATCTTAACTTCAGAAATGTACATACACAAGTACTTGTTCATACCTTGTGAGCTTCCATGAGATTCATGACTGTATCAATGTCACCATGTACTGGTGTCTCTTCAGAGAGTGTAGGTTCAACCCGGTAGAGCCACTCTAAGAGTGCTTGGAGAGCATCCTTGAACTGTCCACTGTACAGGAGAGCTTCCTCAAGCTTCCTTTGCCTATTGTAAGAGAAAATAAAGTATGGAGGTGATTTTTTGAAGTTATATTGTAAAAGTAAAGTGAGACTTGTATACAACCACTGCTCAAAAGAGACAATGAATAAGGTATTTGAGGTGATCTTTTAAGAATGTGCAGGCAATTTAATACCAATATCAACTGAGAACTGCATGCCTGGATTAAGAAAAGCAATAAGTTATGTCATGGAGTAGAAACAGGAAATTAAATTGTTAAGTTTGATACAATGGAAGACATTCAAAGCTAAATTCAAGAATTGGTGGAAGATTTAAGACTCCACACTGGACTCTTTAAAATTCTTTCAGGACAATTGCTTCCAATCATAGAAGCACAAAAGGAAGTAAAAGTACTGAATCAAAAGGGAACCTCTTCCTACCTGTCCACTGACTTGCCGCAGACCAGATCCCACTTGTCCTTGAGGTCAGTCAGCATGCCGTTGATGGTCTTGGTATCAGCAGGGTTGCTCTTGTCCCTCAGGGATCGGCCAGAGCGAACGATGTTGTCATAGAGAGGTTGCTTGGCTCCGAGGGCACGTTGGAAGTCCTATGGGTGAAGTATTAAGTGAATGGGTTAAGAAACAACTTTGCATAATGAAACATGTATGTGTGGTGAAAACTTTGAATATCATCTTGCAGTTACACTGTTTATCATACCACTTACTAGGAAAGACTAAGAATTCAGAACAGCATATAAAGTGAAAATATAAGACATATTAAAACTAAATGTTTGCCAACTTAACAGTGAACGTTTTGTCTTAGCTTTGAAGAAGTCTTCTTTTATCAATTCATCATTTTGGGCTTTTCAATTCCAATCCAATAACATTCTGAATGAAAATAAAGAATCAGTCTCTTTTCAATTCGAAGCAACATGAGTCACACAGAACATTTCACATGCAGAGGGCCAGAAGGGCATAATATCCTCCCTATCACATCATTTTCATTCTAAGCAGGCAATATCCTGATGATATATCCGAGTTTCTGAGTTTCTCTTACCTTGTGCCTACGCAGCTGAGCCTTGAGGGTCTCAGGATCACTACCAATGGACTTGTCTTGGTCTAGTTGGGCCTGTGAGTCCTCCAGCCAACCAAATAGCTTGCCATACTGCTCATCAAACTACAAAAAGCAAAGATAAGAAAAACAAATTGAAACTGATGGCTGATTTGCATCTTGCAATTATATGCTAAACTAACATTTGTTTCCATAAGTTCTTTACCTGCCATGTACAATCAACCTGTTCAGCACGATTTGATGTCAGTATAATTTGTAAAACACAAATTTTCCATATACCCTAGGCTGAGAAATCTCAGGCTTAGTGTTCAACTGGTTAACAACTGGAATCTTCTGCTTTACCATGGATTCAGGAACATGTGATACATGTACAAGGTTCAAATCAATTCCACATTAAAAACATCCTATGGCAAGTCAATTTAAATTTGCCACTCTCAAGAAAAAGGGTCCCTGAGAGGAAAAGTTCTTGAAATGCTATTCTCAGAAACGAAACAGTTTTATATAATTTTCCAGTTACATCTACATGTATCACTACTATTATCATTATCATTGCAACTTTGGGGTTTCTTTATCCAATGGATTACCTGCTTGGCTCTCTTGAAGCCAGAGTCCAGCTGCCTAGTGCGGTCGTTGCATCGTGACTGGACCTTCTCCCATCGGTTCTGAACACTGATGAGGAGGTTCTTGATGAGGATGACATCCTGCTTCTGACTGAAGTACTTGAGCTGGGTGCCTGCTCTGTCCAACTCACGCATGGTCTCCTTGTGGGCTTGGATGTCCATCAAGAAGTCCTACAAAAATGTTTAAGAGTGAAACATGTGTTTAACCACTGACTTCTGAATTCTTGTATTCCCATAGACTTAGTACAGGGCCACCTTTTTGCAGTAGCAAATGGGTTAACCCATTAAGTACAATGTGATTTCAATATAACATGCAATTTCCATAGACCCTAGCCTGAGTTAAATCTTGGGTTTAGTGTTCAACAGGTTAAGGCCTGCTTGGTGCAGATGTTAAAAGCTGTTTCGGGTAGGTCATGCTCCAAGTAATCCAAATTGAGATGATGCATGCTTAATGAAAAGAATTTATTTTGAAGATTCTTTGAAGATATTGTCTTATATACAATACCTAGTAACATCAGTAAAAACTAAGAAATCTTCAACATAGGACTAATAATTTTCTACTGGTAAATTTGATGATTCCTGGTATGGGACTTCAGGATAACATGACATCAAGAAATCTAAATTTCAAATATTCTGACAGACAAGGCAATGAAAGCAACTTATGAGGAACTTATCATTACAAGGTATTCTCAACACAGTCAAAGTTCTGTTGGTTACAAGTACATGCATGTAGTGCTTTGAGTATATGTACAGGTACATGTACATTTAACCGACTGAGCAAGATTGGATTCCAGTATAATAAGCCTTTTCAACAGACCCTATCCTGAGTTATCTCAGGCTTAAGCATTCTTTACCTTGTGTTCAGCGATCTGTTGGTTGATGGTGTCCAAGACAGTGCTGGGTGGCTTGCTGTTGTTCATGGTCTTCTCGGCAGTGGTGAGCCAGGAGATGAAGGCTTGCAGGGCATCGTGGAAGTTCTGGGCTTGGGTCAGGGCATCCTCCAGCTTGCGCTGTGAGACGAGAATGAAATAGAAAGACGATGCATGGCGAAACACATATTAATCCAGAATGTTTGCTCTTTGTGTCCCCTTTTGATCTCTTTCTGTTCTCTTTTCATCTCTGCATGTTTGTCTTTGTCTCTCTAATGCACTCAGCGTTTTCTCCCTTAAACCATTGCGAACATCTTTATCTTTCCTTTCTGTATCTCTCCCTTATTCAATACATGTATTTCTCCCTAAATATTCCTCTGCTTTGGCATAAATCTGTACCATCTGTACCTTTTTTTTACCCTCTCTCCATCTTTCCATCTCACTTTCTCCGTATGTTTGTGTTTTATCATAATATCTTTCTTTCCTTCACTCTTCCCCTAATGTAATGTAAAGTCCCCAGTTTTCCGCGATACAGAAAACGGAAAAATTTCACGGAATTCACAGAATTTCACGGAAAACGCAATTTTTCAGGCCAGAAAAATTTGAATTACGTAAAATATAGTGAAGATCATGAAAAACAAAGCAAAATCCAATAGAACAAAACCATGCATCAGCGGAAAATCTGGATCAAACCTTTTCACAGTGTTTAGCGTGTGTTCGCCAAGCTTTATCTGCATACTGCATGTGCGTGTATATCAGGGTAACTTACGGTTTTCTAAGATTGTATTGCTTTATCATATGTTTCGTACACGTCACCGAAGAACAAGAAATTTGAAGTTTAAAACACCGAAGAACACAGAATTTTCTTTCATTTTGGAAAACGAAAAACTGGGGACTTTAATGTAAACATGTCTAGCTGACAAGTTAACAATGTAGAACTCTGTACCTTTCTGTCAGCCGACTTCTGCTTGGCTAAATCCCACTGTGCCTGCAGGGTCTTTAGGGTGTGGCCAACTCCTCCTTCCCTATCAGCCTCTGGTCCAGACTGTCTTCTCAGCTGCTGACCAGCCTGCATCAAGGAGTCGAAGGCTAGCTTCTCCCTGTCCATCTGTTTCATCAAGTCCTACAAAGAAAAAATTTATAATGTAAATATACTTTCAATGACTAAACAAACATCCTTTCTCACAACTACTCATCCAGAAAACAACAGAAAGCAAAGAGAAGCCATATTTAACACGTTGAGTATGATTTGATTTCCATATAACGCACTTTTTCCATTGGTTTTAGCCCGAGTTACCTCAGGTTTTGGGTTCAACGGGTTAATGAGTAGGAAACTGAAATAATCTAAAGGATGGCTGCTTACATTGTGTCTGTCAAGTTGTTCCCTGGCAGTTTCAGGCAAGCCTCCTACTGGCTGAGTGGATGAGAGCTGACCATTGATGTCATGGAGCCAGCGAAGGAGACGGGTCGCCTCCTCAGCAAAGTCTTTGGTCTGGAGGAATCAAGTGATAAATCGAGTAATGGTAAAAATAGAAATGTAAAGGATTGGCCCATAACCTATACACCATCATCATCATCATGCACAGGTTTGATCAATGTGCACTAATATGAACACTAATTTATTTAGTAATATATTTATTTATATATAATATTTCTATATTATATTTTTTTTATCTGTTTAATGAAACTAATGTAATTCATTCAATCCACTTTCCACCATTACTACCCAAAACTATTTGTCCATCAAAGAACTTATGTCTTAATCAACAACATGAACAACATCATCATCACCACAATTGGAACACTCTTTGAAGCCCTACCTCTCCCAGGGCTCCCTCAAGTTCCCTCTGCCTGTCATCACTCATCCTGTTAAGGTTGCGCCACTTGGTGTTGACATCGTCCAGTTTGCTGCGGACCACATTGGCAACCTGCCTGTTGTCTGCCGAAGCAACAAAGTTCTGGCCGGCTTGGTTGACGGACTTCACGCTGGATTCGTGGGCCAGGATGTCATTTTGAAGCACCTGGTAAGGAGGAGAATGGAGTTGTAAAGATGATTAACATTCCTAACGGAAACCACATACACCTATACCTGTAACTAGAATGGATTTCGAATTCCTCAGTCTCAGAATAGAGAGTTCAATGTATTTCTTCTTTATAATTGCAGTGAGATGTATTTTCCATCCCCTATCCTTATGCATCTGTTGTTCTCTAAGGTCTTATATCTGAACATACTGAAGTACCTGATAATTTTAATTCTTTGTTGCAGTATACTACAAGTTACAAGGGCAACATTTTTGTAAGTCAGCAAAGTTTGTTTGGGAGAATAAAGGTTGCTAAAACATCTCAATTATCAATTTCAATCACAACTCTCGACATCAGAGACAGGCACATTCAACTTTGCAACTAATTGGAGGACATGTAAGTTATCTTAATGGTACCTCTTCATAATACAGGCCATAGATCAGACATTTTTATTCACTCACCCTGTGTTTAGCTAGAGCAATCTCGGCAGCCTTGGTATCACCCATCACAGGTTTCTGATCTGACAGGGCCTTTTCTGTCCTGTTCATCCAGTTCAGGAGTTCATCCAGTGAGCTCTCCAGCTGACCAAGGGCCAGGAAACCAGCCTCAAGTTTGTGCTAAAATATAAGAACAAAAGAAGATCAGAATTCAAATTAGTTGAGTTTCCTCTGTTCATGCAGTTCTGTAGTTTAAAGCTGGGCATTCTTTAACCATCATCATTGAAAATTTACACTTATATGTACTCTTTGACAAATTTTCTGCAGGAGAATGTTTTTTTCCTTACCCATGTAACTGTTCTTCATCAGCTTTACTTTATTGTTGTTATTGTTGTTATTGTGGTCTTCCTTTTATTTTCCTTGCTTAGTTTCTGTTGGTCTGCCTTCTATTTAGGCACCGACATACATGTATGTAGGTTTAAGCGATTTAGCTTGAGAACATGAAAATCAGATTTACATGTGCAATGTAGATGACATTCTTATTCAAACATGCATTCTAAAAAATTTTTGTATTCAGTTAAATTCAGCTCTAATCATCACACTCCCAAAGAGAAAGGACATCTTACCTGTCTGTCAAAGGTCTTATCCTGTAGGTTCTTCCAGCGTCTGTTCATGTCACTCATAGGAGCTTGGACAAGCTCTTGGTTCTCTGGAGTACACTTGGTAAGGAGACGGTTTCCAAGCTGGTTGACAGTCTCAAGCTCCAGGTTGTTGCGGGCGAGCTCCTTCTTGAAGGCCTGAGAGGGCAGCAAAGAAAATAATTACCATCATCACTTTGATACAAGACTCATGAATTGCAGCAAAGTATCCCCATACACATGGTAGCTATTATGTAATGTCAAAATCCCCTCCCATATTCCCGGTGCCACAACATCTACATGTACTGCATGTACACTGCATCGTATCCACAATGGTACAAGTGAAACTGTGGTTCTTTACTTACATTGAGGTTATCCAGCTGCCTCCTGACTGTCTCTGGATCTGATCCCACCGCTGGCATCCTATCAAGCTGTTCTTCTGCCTTGTCCATGTAGTCGTTCATCCTGTCCAGGCCATCCTGGAATGCTTGAGCGGCCTCATCGGCATCATCTAGCTTCTGATGCCGGTCCTTATAGGCATCATTGAGGTTGTCCCAGGAGTTGTTAAGTTCATCCACGTTCTTCTGGACCTCCGGTTTGTTGGAGTCACTGCAGTGGTTCATCAGGTCCTGGCCAAGCTGCTTGGTCATATCAACATCCTGCTTGACTGCATCAATGTCCTCCTTGATGGCTTGGAGGATATCCTAACAAAAAGCAAGAAAATCACAAAAATTAAGCATCCTCCCTTTTTTCACATTGATGACTGATGTCCATCTATTTATGAATTTATTTATTTATGATATTCATAAAGGGTGGCACATTTCACCAATTATATCATTGTTGATGTTTTGATCATAATCACTTCACTCTTCATGTCTCTCTAAAATAAAATACAATCAGACATCTCAAACTATGCATATCCTTATTAAACAAGACAACAAGTTGGCAGCGGTGGGATATCAACCCATACCACTGATATTACTGTTTCAGTATCAAACCCAGACACGAAAAACTCCAAGGTATTCTGTCCCATACATTTCCAGCAGAATCTGAAGTATCAACCCGTTAAGAACAATTTCATTTACATGTAGTCTAACACACATTTTTCATAGACCCTAGTCCGAGTTATCTTGGGCTAAGTGTTCACCACTGATTTATACTCTTGATGATTCTACAAAGGTGATAGCTCTACTAGACCTTTGATGAGACCAAATAACAAGGAATCATAAGATTCTAAGGTATTTTGACCCATATGTCAAAACCATAATTTAAAGTTTCAGTATACCCCAGGATTCTATCACATTGATAGCATTAGAAGCTTGGATCAGACTATCAATAACAAGGAATATGTCACATGTGATGTATATTCTCAACAATAAAAAGGTTTCCTCTTTTTTGTCCTAATTTGTGGGACAACAGATGACCCAATATCTTGAATTCTCCTGCAAAACATGTTCTCTTTTTTTTTAAGGTCTGTTCCTGCAGCCAATAAACATACCTGTTGCTCCTTGATGGCAGGGATCTCGACTGCAGGAGGTTCCTGGCTCTTGATCTGGTCCTGGAGGTCTTTGATAGTTCCAGACGTTCCATTCATCTCTTCCCAGAAGGATTCAGCAGAGTGAAGGGCTTCCTGGAGATCAGCAGAACGCTTGTTGGCGGTGGCAGTAATGTCATCCCACTTGCTTCCAAGCTGGTCTAGCTTGTCTTTCAGATCTGAATTACAGAAAATGTTATAGTAAATATCCATCCTCTACATATATTATAAGTGCTGCAGACTTCCACTGTACCACTTTTCATGCTTTATATGTACATTTATTTTATTTATCCAATGAAATTATCTTCTTGTCCAAATGACTGAAACTAATTAGAATCATTTTGTTGTGGAAATGAGAAAGACCAGTCCCAGAAGCAAAAAAAAAGAAATAAATGAAAATCATACACCTGCATGTATTACATTCACACAATGGCCAAAGAAAATACACAAAAGAAGATAATGATTCAAATATTCAATTCACCTCTGACATGTGGGTCACTTGGTGATGATGATTCCATCATTTCATTACCAGCCTTACGCATCACCTCTACAACATCCATCTGACTGTCAATGTTGTCTCTCAAAGCCTGGTCATGAAGAGAAATGAAAAATAATGGTTATGATCCTGAAAGCAAAGGAACATTACATTACATGTACATGTCATTGTCGAACCAAATCATGTCATTTTACATCTACATGATTGTTTCATTTTCCATTGTTTCCATTCATGGAACTACATGTATATTCTGATTCATGCTAAAATTCACTCTTGCTTTCTCGTCATATATGAAAGGTTAGATCAATTTTGTAATTGTATCCTTCTACGTGACTGCCTTAAAAGTTGCAGCATTACAATGTACAATGTACATTGTAAATGTAGGTTTCTGGGAAGAATGCTTGACTTTTTAACCAAATCACTTTTCCACAATAAAACCTCAATACTACTAATGATTTATGATTTAGAAATGCACATAATGCACATACAGTGTAATCAGGAATTCATGGATTGAGTCATGTGCAATTTATTCAGTTTTGTCCGAATACCGACCTGTAGTTTCTTCATCTGTTTCCTAAGATGGTCAGGGTCTGCAGAGATGGGTTCTGGTCTGCTCAGTTTCTCAGCCATGATGTTCAGCTGCTCCAGGGTAGAATCAAGATCCTCAACAAACTGGGAAAAAGTAACACACACATGAAAATTAGTCAATTAAAAAACCTTTTTGCGCATGCTGGAACTATCTCAAAATCTAAGTTCATCCCTCAGTTGCTTCTACTATAATTACGGCAACAACACAAACAGATTGCAAAGACAATTCTGAAATATTATGCCATCTGAAACATGCTTTGTGGTAGAAGCATACACACACATTTGGTATACAGTACACGTATGTGTGAACATAATGGAGGAATGGATCTATGCATCTACAAAATGATATGACTTGAATATCCTTAATTCTATGCCTGATTCTGTGAAATTTATCTCATATGAAATATCAACATTTCGGACAGTACCCCAAGTACTACTAACGTTAGAAGATTATGTTACTTACTGAGCTTGTCCTCTGCAGCAGATCAAACATCTTCTCTCCCCTCTTGTTCACCTCCTCCTTGACGTTCTCATACCGGCGGTTGTCATCATCTGCTTTGGCCTGGACACCTTGAGCTCCTGCACCAGGACTCAGTTTGGCCAGCTCTGGAGCGATGCGATTCAGCTTGTTGACATGCTGTTGCTTCTCAGCGACAGTTTGCTTCATGAACTGCAAGTAGAAAGATTAGATCAAGAAATTAAAGTCAGTTTGGAATAGAAACATTTTCTTAATGGATATGGTCAGGACACCCTGAGCTCCTGCAGAGGGATTTTGTTTGGCCAGCTCTGGAGTGATGCAGTTCACTTTTTTCAAATGCTGCTGCTTCGCAGCTACAGTTTGCTTCATGAGCTGCAAATAGAAGGAAATTCACATAAAAATAAAAAAAGCTGGGGCAATCAAAATAACTGTAAAGTGTTTAAGTGCTTACTGATAAAGATTCCAATTTCATCTGGTGAATATTGTGATTTGTATGTGAATTCAACAGAGATCACTCACCCTGTTGTTGTCCACCTCTCTCCTGATCTCCTCTGCATCCAAGCCTGGAGGTTTGAGATTCTTCAGCTCTCCTTCAATCTCATCCAGCCACTTGGACAGCTCCTCATGAGACTCTTGGAACTGGAGGGTCTGTGGCAATGCCTCCTCCAGTACCTCCACACGGTCTGCACTCCTGGCAGAGAGGTCATCGAACTTGTGCTTGAGGTCGTTTGCCTGGGATTCTAGGCGGGAACGCTGGCGTGGGTCAGAGGTCTGCTCAATGAGCTTCTCAGCCGCTCCAAGAGTGTCCTGGACTCGGCTCTGCTTGCCAGTGATTTCTCTGTCAATTGCCTAGAGAGTTTAAGGAACAATACCAATGTGATAGAAGTGAAATAATGTATTCAGGGGAAGTTTTCAAGAAGTATGTCAGCATGTATAAAATCAGGTAATAATCATCTCATATATTTCAGTCTTTACAGACCAAATCCTTACTGTATATATTCAAAATAGGACCCTAAAATCCGAACTCTTTCTGATAAAATAAGAATACTAATATGAATTTAACTTGTAAACTTTGTAAATTAACATGGTTAATCAACACATACATGTACAGTACATAAACATGCAATATAGTAACTCCCCACAAATGATCAGCATCACACCTTTGCTTTTTTTAGTTGATCCCTGACACCATCAGGATCTACACTGATGGTTTCCCTGGCACTGTTCTGTAGCTGTCTGTCGGTATCATCCAACCACTTCAGAAGACCGTCCATACTCTGTTGCACCTGTTGATGGAAGAATATGAGAGAAAATTGAGTACCAGTCTAAAGATGAAGAAAGAATCATGCATAATGTGAAGTATAAAATTTGCATATATAGTTTTCCTCTTTCTCTTTTTTAAGTGGGATTTTTTCATTCCATTTTTCAATGATTAAGCCTCCTTAAATTTCATTCAATTTCATTTTTAACAATGCTTTTGTATGAAATAGAAGAAAAGAAAACTTTTCACTTTGTATGCAAACTTTAACTTGAGGATGAAACTGGAAATGAATATGGCATTGAAGTAATACGAAATGAGAATTTGAATCTAAAACTGATTTCAAATTCACATCTAAATTTGAAATTCAAAATGTGAAATAAAAATTTTGAACTGATATTGAAATGGATAATGGGATTTAAAATGTGATGCTGCATTATATTTGAATGTGAAAATAAGATACATCAACTTTCTTCCTTACCTTCTGAGCACCATCCAACGCTGCACTGAGCCTGTACTCGATATCTTTAGTTCGTGATGCGAGCTCATTGTAGCGTTGGTTGTCGTCGTTGAGCTGCTGCCTGATCTCAGCGGCCCCTTGGCCGGGGCTGAGCTCAATGAGGCGCGTACCCTTTTCGTTGAGTTCTTGCAAGATGGGGCGGTGGCGATCGATCTCCTCTTGGAGTTTCTGTGGGTCAAGGAGAATGCAAAAAATCAAAATTAACAAGGGCCAACAAAAAGATGTATGTCAGTAAATAAGTGATAAGTGCATACGTATTTCTGCACATTTTAGTCTATAATTCACTTTGATTGGTTTCCACTAATATCAAGTATGCTTAGAAAGTAAACAGGTATAAAACATGAAAAAATATGCTGCAAAACAATACATTTTAAACTGTGTGGCCAAACTAATTTATTCTGAAATGAATGAAAAAAAAATGGTTACAATGTTGTGTTACACTTTGCGCAATACAAGAGGAATCATATGCACTAAATGTCAGGGGTTTTCTTTTCTTCATCCATACCTCCTGGACTGCCTTCTGTGTCTCCACACCAGCTGAGGGGTCAAAGTTCCTCAAGTCTTGTTCAGCCTTCTTTAGCCAATCAGCAAACTCTTTCTGTAGACGGTCAAACTCGTTAGCCAGTGGGACGGCTTGTTGCAGCTGGCTCAGTCGGTCTTCGCTCTTCTGGAGGATGTTGTCATAGCGATTCTGGATGTTGTCCAGTTTCTGCTGCACATCGATGATCTCTTTACCTAAAAGTTACAAGATGGAATGCTTTTAGGCAATGTTTCCGCAACACCATAGTTGCTATATTGCATAATAGCTGTATAATAATCTGAAAGACAGGAAACTTTTAAAAGATGTAACATTTGACATTAAAAGCATTTAATTGTAATGTATATTAACAAACTTAATTCCTGCAAGCACTTTATACATGTACAATGTAAGTCATTTTCCATTATATAAATATATATACATGTACTAAATTAAAACACATGCAAGTAAATAGGTTTATATTCTTCTGTATCTAAAATTACAGTCTTCATTCAAAGCATAGATTTTCTATTGTCATATCAAACTTACCAGTGCACTGCCTGAGCAAGTCTTGTCCATCAGAGAGTACCTTCCTGATCGGAGGTTGACGATCAAGGACAGATGCGTGTAATGCCTGTAAACATGATTAGAACCCACAATCATGTTACCACATCGTATACAATTCAATCTACTAACGACATCTTTGTCACAATGTACAAGTACAGTACATGTACGTTCATGATTTTAGGCTGCACACATGAATTCCTTTGTCAAACACAAGTACATGTACCGTGTATCTTAAGAATAAATCAGGTGTCCCATATCTGGAGTATGCTTTACAAGCATCCTCAAAAAACTCACAGGAGGTGCATTATTCTAGTTCAGTATCTCTAAATTTCATTTTGAAATAAAACAACAAACATGTACAGACACAATACAGTAATGATGCAATGACATCTGCTATGCAAATTGATAGAGATGCAGGCACAGGTTCTTCGATCAAGTTCAGTAAAAGGCCTATAAAAAATTTCTTATAAAACAGAATCGTGTTATTTTCAAAGATTCTGACAGACCTTGAAAAGTCATGCAGGTTATACTGCATGTATCGATAATGTATGATTGTACGAGTAAAGCATACATGTACATGTGACCACAGGTGGATTATGCACAGAGCATGTATCAATGATGATAAGGACAGTCAAATGAAAATGAAAGATTATTCCAAAATTTATGCATAAATGCAACTATGAGTTGCGTGTAAGAAACATGCAATTATCAATCACAAAACAGCAAATCAGTAACATGCTTCAAAGATCTTTTAAAAATATATAAATATCAAAATGGGGAACTCATGCACATGCAAGATATAGTACTAATGATAACATGCTTAATGACATGGATGGGTAGTCTAACATGAAAATAAAATACAACTGTGATGAAGTATCCAAAAACTAGTTATGACACGGTGCAATGATTGACTAAAAATACTCATCTAAAACAGAATGAATACTTTCCTTGCTACAAGTAAAAGGTGTACATGTACACATCAAACATACATCATGTATGTTTATTTCTACATGAAAATGATGCCCAGCAAAGAAGACTACTAAATAACTATATATGAATGAATGAATACATGTAATGATTCTTGCAAGTAAATGTGAACAAGATCAAAATGTCTTTAGATTTCATGAGGTACATGTAATAACATACATGTATATGTAGTAAGTCTTTTATCACATGTAAATTTAAGGGGGAAAAAACTTGTACACAAACAAGATTTAAAGAGAGATATATATATACACATATACATGAGAGAAACTGTATTTTTCCTTTACTTTTTTGGATAGGCCAACATGTATCTGTTAGAGGGATGAAATATGTGATGTGTTAGGTGCTTGGTGGGCTATTAAGAGACCATTATTGTCACTATGGAGTACTTTCACCATGAAGCAAACAACTATTCTGCTCACAAAGACTGTGAACACAAGAAAGAATAGAAGACACAACTAAAATGAAACCATAAGAAAAGGGAATGCATGTATTTAAGTCTGATGAATCCAAGACCAATGATAGATTCCCATGAACCAAACCATAAGGCTTGAAAGAAAGAGGAGGTCAGTCCAACACCAAGAATAACCAGTTATTAGATGAGACAGGGTTAGATAAGTTCCCTGAAAGAGAAGATGAGAGCTTTGGGTTGGGAATGAGTACCGTCTGGTTATCCAACTGCCCCTTGACAACATCTGGGTGGATTGATATGGGCTGCGGCCTTCCAAGCTTGCGTTCCATCTCTGTTAGCCACTTCAAGAGGACGGCCTCATCCTCGCCAAACACCCGACTGGTGGCCAAGGCGCGGTTGAGGTCAGCCTTCTTCTGACGTGCCTTGTCACGGAGGTTGTTGTAACGATCCTGGACAGCATCCAATCGCGTCTGGAGCGCATCACGCTCGGTAGGCGGCACCATCCTCTGCAGTCTTTGTCCAGCAGACATTGTTTCTCTAACATCCGGGCCATGGTTTTGGATATCGCTTTCAATAGCCTATGTCATTGTTATTTGATTTGGGGGGAGGGGTAGCGATTGTTAGTGGGTGTCTTTCCAGAAGAATATTTTGTGCTTAGTAAGGATCGCAAAGAACAGATTCCTTTACAGGAGTACACAATACAGCAAGGAGTATAATGCTATACTGCGACACTGAACAACACAACTGACATAAACAAATAGAGGGAAGTTGAAACATCACTGTACGAGAGCATAAGAAATAACATTCTTGTCTTAACTTGTTGACAGGACAGTTTTTAGATACATCTATCCCTAACTGGTATTCCTTTAAAATTTCCCAGTCCTCGTGTAAGAAAAGAGGTGTGATGTATGTAGAGTATCAAAACCATTTTACAGGAAGTGTGGGCAAGTATATAAGGTGTATGGGGTCAAGCCACTGGTGGCATGGCATTTCCATGTGTGTGGATTTCTTTGCAAGCTTTGTTAATGTTACAGCTCATTCAAAACAAACAATTACCATTCTGTAATATATATGCTAGTTATGGGGTCCCATGCAAATAAAATTCATAACATCTGCAATGTGTTCATTCAAATTATACATGTACATGATAATGATAAACAGATTCCAAATCATAAAAATGGTAATAATTCAAGCATGCAAATGTAAATTACATGATTGTGACACAAGCAAATCTGTGATAAATATTATTTTGGTTTTATATTTCTTGAGCAATCCACATTTCTATCTGAAATTCCAATTTCCTGCTTATGGAGATTTGATAAGCAACAGTAATCATTTCCTTTTCTCATTCATAAAAATAATTTTAAAATGATAATAATATTAACAATAATAAATGGTAATAAATTAACAATAGGAAAAACGGTGGTACAAAGTAGTGCCAAGTCCTTCAAAGATTATCAACAGTAAGTGAATGCTAATAATGCAAGTCCCCTTTCAGCAAAATGGAAACACATGTATTCTATTTTATTCTTTCAATGAAGTTTGGACTTTGGCAGTGACATGATCTTTCCTTTTTACATTTTTTTAATAATGGAGATGCAATTTTTTAATTCTTTTCTGAGCAAAAGCATCCATGAGACATGACATACAGAAATTACAAAAGCAATTTAGCCTTCTTTCATACATAGACTGCATTTTTTCTTATGCTGTAAATGAGATTTTGAAACTTACCTGCTGATCCTGAATCTGCTTCTGGATCTGTGCTTTGTCTGTACTGACAGGCTCCTGTGAAGCAAGTGATCGCTCCGTGGCATCCAACCACTGGGTCAGTGGGGCGATCTGCTCATGGAAGTCCTTAGCTGTTTTCTCGGTCTGTTCCAGCTTGTGACGACGGTCACGGACAGCATCAACGAGAGCCCTCCAACGGCGCTCAAGGTCAGAGAGCTGCTGTTGGATGCGCATGCGGTCCTGGGGTTCAGAAACCTTGGAAAGCTGTTCACCCATTTCCTTCAAGGCATCAACGCTGGGCTCGCGATCAGTGATGAGACGATCAAGCAACTGTTATAGAGATATCACAACATGTTCATAACACTATAATAGTACTCTTTGACATTACTACGAATTTTTTAACTCCTATTAATATGACGAGTATTGAAATTGTCCTTGTCCTTGTATGTCTAGTAAAAGAAAACACATTATCATTCATTTTTTCAACTGAACATCTGTGTAACAAATTGTAAAATTTGATAAACAGAAGTGTATAAAATGCTAACAGGATCATCATGGTTTAAGCAGTATAATTACATGAGATGTATGGAAACACATGGAAATTAGAACACTTATTGCCATTTTTTTCTTCTCTCTATTCAAAGATGAAAGCATCATAGCCCTCTCCATGAAAGGTATGCATTTATCGATAAACCATCAAAATCAAGCATTTGTACCTATACATGGTATGAATCTCATCATGCTCATTTTTCATGTGACCTTCACCCCATAATGAACACTAACCTGCTGTTCTGCAAGTTGAGCCTTGACCACCTTGTAGTCTGATGAAGGGTCCTTCTGGGTTGAGACGAGGTCTTCCGTCTCTCCGATCCATCCTAGCAAGGACTGGAGAGCTTCCTGGAACTTACCACAGCGCAAGAGACCTTCGTTCAGCTTGGCCTCACGGTCAGAGTTCTGCAAAGGTAGAAAACACAATTGTAATTTCTCTTTCTAAGTGACTTTTATCTACTACTCAATCAATATACCAATTTCTCTTTCTAATATAGTCTTAACTTCATATTTCAAGCACCAAAGATTTAATTTTGAATCACACTCTGAGTTCTGCAAAGGAGCCAGAACTTCATAGGACAAATACTGAAGGTTCTATATCTTAATTCCATTCATCATGTGAAACCTAAACCATTTTTTCTGTTTAAAGTAGATATTCTTCAGAATCGATTACATGGCAAGACATATATTTCACATCTAAGATATACTGTGCAGAATAATCTAAGAAACTGCAGCTTCTATCCACCTTTGCATGTAGTCTGTTCCATCTATCATTCATAGCCTCCATGTCATTCTCCAGCTGGCGTGTGTTGACCTGTGGTTCCGCACTCTGTACCAAGCTTTGTCCAACCCTGTTGGCATCCCGCAACCTCGGTACCAGTGGCTCAACAAAGTTCCTCATGTAGGCCTTGAACTCCTTCTGCTGCTGCTTCACGGTCTCGACATCAGCACCAACAGGCTTCTGCTGCGTCTGTGCCGATTCTGCCTTGTCCAGGAGGTCGCTGACCTCGCCCATGGTGTGCTTGAGGTCTTGCATGCGGGATGTTATGCGATCCACCTCATCCTGGCGCTTGTTGGCTCGTTCACGGAGTCGCTGCCAACGCTTGTTGAGGTTGTCCAGCTGCTCACGGAAGTTGTCTGAGTCAGTGAGGTAACCACGGTCGATGATGTCACGGAAGACACGGTCAGCCTTCAGGAGAGTCTTCTTGATGTCCTCCAGGTTTTGTTGGAATTTCTGGGAGGAAGAACAAAACAACAACTGAATTCACATCTCAAAGTCATAAGTATAGCTCTACCATATACAAATTCATGTCAATGGCTCAACATGCAGTATATCTAAAAAAGGGTTTAATTACTGAAATTTATGTAATAAAACATCCAGTGATTTCTTTTATATTCAATATAAGCCATACAAGTCACATGTCAGCCAGAAGAATGTTCATTTATTCATACCAGGGTTCTCACTAGAAAAAAATCCACACACGGTTCCCACTCTGCGCAAAGTGTGGAAGTTTCGGAAGTTTTACGGAATAACACCTAAAGTTAGGTGTGGTGGCAGAATATGCTAGAATAAAAGGATGAAAAGTACTTCTTGGTAAGCAGGATTTGTCTACTAATGGCATAAAAGTAAAAATACATTGCCAAAAAGCAAAACAATCTGTGACATTTATCATTATTGTTACGAATATATACTCCAATATTTTTTTACCCTTGTTGCCACACATGGTGCAGCAAATTTCACACATGGTTCTTCCTTGTCTGAAACCTTTTACGCATGGTATTGGAACCATGGGTGTAATGTACTGGCGAGAACCATGCTTGTAACAGTTTAGGATAAAATCAAGTTGGTGTTATCCGTTTTCAAACTGCATGTGCAACAATACATGTACATGGGAGGAGATTATACTTACATCCATCTCATCGGCCTGTGCTGCTAGGGTATCAAGATCCCTAGCAACAGGAGCCATCTTGTCCAGTGTATCCTCAGACTTGCCAAGCTGGAAGTCACAGTCATTCAACATGGACTGAAAGTTAAAAAAAAATAGAAAAGAAAGATCAATGGAAATATAGAAGCACATGCTCAATAACTTGGAAATATCTTTAGGTACATGTACCAAAATGAAACTGGTAAGTTCTTTTTTTAAATTCAGAAAAGGTATAAATACACCTATTTTTTGCTCTATGAATCAACATCAAAACAGAGAAAAATAATGAGGAGTTTCCAAACAAATGATAAAAATGGCTTTTGAAAGGAACAAGAAAATACAACCCAGCTACAGTTCATCAATAGGTTAAAAAAGGAATAACTTCAGGAAGAAAGACCAGTGACCTGAAACATACCTGGAATGACATGATTTCTTGGTTTCCAGCTTCCAGTTGACCATACTTCTCCTTGACCAATCCCTTCAGCTTCTGATAACGCTTGACCACCCCATCCACATCATCACCTACGGGTGTGGTGTCAGCACGTGGGGGTGCTGCAGCCATCAGGCCACTACTGTTGTCCTGAACTTTGACGATAGCTTGCTCAAGACCATCGACCTCGTCCTGCAAAGCCTTAAGAGAGAGGGTAAAAGAGACAGAGGAAAATTGAGAAACCAGCACAAATTCTAGGGTACAAATTTTCACTCTTTCACAGCACTTGTACATTTTTTGTGTCTAAACCTCTTTTCCCTTCAAATGATCATAATGCATAACTGTAGAACATGAAAACAAGCTGATACTGATACCAACAATATGTTACATGTACATGTATGAGTAAGGGAAGGTACAGGTAGATTTGCCTGAAATATCAGGAGAGAAATGAAAAATCAACGATGAAAGATTTGAAGACATTTATCTGTGTGTTCTGTCATCACCAAAGTACATTTGTACATGTAGTCTTCAACAGATTGAAATATTTACTCACCTTCAGTTTCTGAAGGTTTTTTGGGTCCATTTTGCCTGGTGCATCATGGAGAGCCAGCTGTTCCTCTAAGTTGGCCAGAGAGACCTGAGAAGTGTTGACGTTGTCCTGGAAGTCGTTGAGACGGTTGTGGAAGTCTTCCAAAGTGGCATTCTGGTCTCGAAGATCTGCAGGAAGATGGGAACATGAGATTTAGGATCAACAAGATGCCACAGAGAGTCTTTATATGAAATAACTTGCAGGTTCATGATCATGAACATACATGCAGAAAAATACTTTGAGCCCTCTCTTGGCATTTCAAAAACATAAACAGTGTACATTTGCATATACTTTGTGTAAGCCCTAACTTTTACAGGCAATATCAAAAAGCCCAAAGAAAAGAACATATTCCATGTATATCTTGCTCTTATCACATGCACTCTTTTTCACCTACAAGTCATATGTGCCGAGTAACCCACATTATCGTTAAAACTTAAAGGCAATCTTCTTCATGTATGTAATTGGTTTAGATCTAAGGATATCTTTTTGACTTGACGTCATGTTACCACTGCCTCATGCAGGTAGTCATTCTTCAAATCACCATCTCTATGGTTTAAATGTCACATATCCTTCAAAATCACACATGCGCTGTATGTTTTCTGTCTTTCTTCCACTTCCTCTTCTTCCTTACCCTTCTGTAGCTCATCCCATCTCCTGTTGGCCTCTCCTACTTGGTCCTTGATGAAGGGGTGGTCGATGTCTGTCCTTGAGATGAGTTGGTCTGCCGAGTTGTTGACTGCTTCATGGTGGTCGCGATGGTTGTCAATGTCTTCTTGGAGTTGCTGTTCAAAAAAGACACAGGAATTCCTAATTGAAATACATGTATGTATGCACTTGTATTTTTAAAGGCAAGTAACTCATTTTTTCCCCAAAACAATGAAGTTCAAGTGCATTGCAAGCTTATTAACCGATTTCGGAGTAGCTTTGCCGAATCTGGATGGGTTTCAACAATAAACCCTTAGAGATGATGTGGAAGAGGTTCATCGTGGTGAAGGATTGAGTAGAAGAAATAACCAGTTGTCTCACGATGTAGCAAACGTAGTAGGAAAGCGACGTTTCGTCTGCAAGCTGCTAGACTTCGTCAGGCAATGAGCAAAGACGCTGCTGCGCACGGGTTATATAGCGTCGGGAGCTAAACCCTTAATAATCTTTACAAGGGTTGAACATGTTTCCATGTATATGCTGCTCCTGTTATGTCAATGTTGGAAAGAAATTCACATACTTCATACATTCCCATTTCCATATAGTTTCCATCATTTATCAACTTCTTGTAATGCTGTTATGGATCATCATCTGAGCAAAGGCAGACGTAGTTCTGACAACGACCTTGATGTTGTCTAGCAGTTTCCCAGTTAATTGCATGGAGACAGCAGTGGGATAAAGAACCTTGCTCTACAAAAGATGGCAATGGCAATACCTCTTGAGCTACACTGCCACTCACCTTGATGAGTTCATATTGCCTCCTAACCACATTAGGCTTGGCCGTGACTGGTCCCAGAGAGCTCATCCTATCCTCTGCACTCCTAAGCCATGGAAGGAACTGGTTCAGCTCATCTGAGTAGACCTTGGCCTTCTCGTTAGCTTCCTTCAGCCGCTCACCACGCTGTGTGGCTCGGTCATTGACAGAGTTCCATTTGGCTTGAAGAGAGTCACGTTTGGCCTGGAGCTCGTTCTTCTCGGCAGGGCTGTCTGCCTCCTCCTTGAGGGCATCGATCTTCTCAAGCATGCGCTCGTAGGTGTAGACCTGCTTGACAATCTCCTTGGGTATCTCCTGAATTTGTGGAAAAGTTTTAAGAACAGCACATGAGGAACAGGGGTCACAGTCTTGGACCACTGCTAATAACAAAATGAATCTTTCCTCTCTTTAACATTATAGTGGTACTGCTTGCTAGTAATAAATTTGACTGTCAATAATATTTCAAGGAAGGATGTATAAGAAGACTCGACTGGTATCATACCTCATGTTCAACCACTTGTCTCCTGAGTACTTCTGGTTTGGCTGAGATGGGTTTGACTTGGGTCAATTCCTTGTCCTTGTTGTCCAGCCATCTGACCATACTGCCAAAGGATTCCTCAAAGTCTCTGGACTGCAGCAAAGCAGCTTGGAGTTTGCCCTGCCTCTCATCTGTAAGAATAAGCAAGTTTCCGAAATGAAAAATAATCCGTCATGGGTTTGGTGTTATGCCTGTATATACATGTACATGTACCCCATATTTTTTTAAGTTATCTGTGTACTGTAGGTGTATACTATTTCTGACAAAGAAATACTACTTACCACAATGTAAACATGTACTGTATACCTACATTGGACTTGGCCACACATTACACTTTTATTAGTTGAAAAAAGGTAGAGCAAAGCAAATGTCTCACACAGCAAAAAAAAAAGGAATGAAAATGGAGAGTCCAAGAAAACTTACCAAGTTTACGGCACAAGTCATTGTAAGGTGTCTTGACACTTTCCAGCTTCAGTGTGACTTCTGCCTTGGCTGTCAGTTCGGGATTCTTCTCTGTCAGCTGCCGGTGGTACTCAGTGAGTTTATCTTGCTGTGGTTTACGACGTTCTGCTTCACGTTGTAGGTTCTGGTGATTGAAAGGGTACGGTATATGTTACAACTGGATGCAGCATCACTTTTATTTTTATTTGCTTTATATGAACCTGTTTTGTATGAAACTGGGCCTGAGCTTATTGTAATCCCTTTATTGATCAATAAAAGATTTACTTGTCATCAAGTCCATACACACACCATGCCATGTTCATTAGGAAATAAGATGCATGCGGAAAACTGGATTCCAAAACAGAGCTACATATAAGTAACTTGCCACTCACATAAACATCAAGTCTACATAATCAAAATCATACTAAATTATCTCTCGTCAGAGAAAAAAAAATATTCTACAGTGATGACATCCCAAGATTATGATCCCTCTCGATTATCATCATCATCATCATCATCATCATCATCATCATCATCATTTCTCTCAAGTCAACAAACCTTGGTCTCCTCCATCTGCTGTCTGACAACATCTGGGCTGTTGCTGATAGGTGCCAGATTAGAGATCTTATTCCTGAAATCGATCAGCCAGTCGGAGCCGTCCTGGAGGGTATCGTGGAAGCCTTCGCTCACCCGCAGCACATCGTCAATTTTGCCTTCCCTGTCATCCAGCTGGCCCTTGAGGGTGTCCCACTGGTTCTTGAGGTCTGCCACCTGGCGTTGGATGGGTGAGGTGGTGCGTGATCGAGGGTCCTGCTTGTCCACAATTGCCTGGCCAGCTTCTAGGAGTTGCTCCATCTGAGGTTCATGGGCAGCAAACTCCTCTTGTAGTACCTAACAACAAGAAAAGTAAGTCATGCTAAATCAGTTCATACATGGAAAGTATTTCTAATACTGTTGAGGTGCCATGGTATAGTGGTTCATTCACTTGACTCTCTATCTAAGGGTTGGGGGTTCGAATCCCAGCTCGTCACTAACGTCTTTTAGCAAGACATTAATTCCCATTTGCCACTCTCCCCCCAGGTGTAAATGGGCATGGGCACCTGGTAACTGGTGGGGTAATAATAATTCCAGGACCCTTGGGAAGAACAGCAATTATGCTGATGAGGCTTCCCTCGGTAAACAAAATTATTATTACTATTAATAATACATGTACGGTTTTTAGTTCTCTATTTCCTGTATTTTATGGGGAACACAATGTTGATAAAGTGTGAAAATTATTAACTCTAAAACCTTAAATAAAGGATTACAGTCACTATGAGCTGAGCTCAATGTTTCTGTCGGGAAGATAGGACAGTACAAAAGCAGAGAGTGAGAGGATAAGAAAGGAATAGAGAGTGGGGGTAAAAAAGGAAGGAAGAAAGCGACATTGGTTGAAGAGTGAAAGAGATAAAGAAATCTTAAATAAATGACAAGGCAAAAAAAAAAAAAATTGACATTGTTTTTCTTGGAGAAAATACCTATTTTCTTTTCTCTCCTCCTTTGATACTGAATGAATATAACATTATTTTGTGAGGTATTGTATGCCATACTTCATCTTTGAGGGCTTTTAAAAAGACACTTAAAATTTCCAACTTTGGTTTCCTTGGATACAATAAAAGTACAATAAATACAGTCTCTTCAACAATTCTACCCCCTGTGAAATGGAGTGGAAAAGTGAAGACTTTGCTCTACAAAAATATTGACCTATTGTGATGTGTAAACTTAATCTACAATGTACACCAAAAATTGTAACTCTCTAAGAACTTTTGCTGTTTAATCGCTGGAAAATGAGTCAATATTTGCCTGTGTGAAACTTGATATCTTAAGCCAAAACTCAGTGTATTATGGACAAAGGCCCTTTCAAGAATTCCAATTCAAAAATCTCCTAGAGGCACAATTTCTTTTTATACAAAGGACCTTTACATGTATGTAAAAAAAAAAAAAAAAAAAACTTCCATGAATTCCTTAGGAGATGCTATAACAGAGTCTAGCTACTTCTATAGTCCTCTTTGCTGACTAAATGACCAACATCGACCTGCATATGTAAGTTGGAATGCATACATGTTGAACACTTGTTAATGATGGGAAAGTTCTTCATGTTTATAATGTTCTCAAGGACTTCAGGAACATGTACAAACTCATTCTTTTCAAGGTTTAACTCTTCCCACATCTCTTCAGTGTTGATTCCCCATAACCACAAGGTCCTCTCATGAATATAACTGTCTTGTGCTATTGTTGTCCAGGGGAAGCTAGGGTCTGTAATCCCCTGTATTAGAACAGTTATTTGGGAACTGGATTAAGCCCATTCACGGGATTAGCACCTAATTCAACAAAGTGATTAAGGGTTGTTAGGACAATGTCCTTGAAATCTATTTCCCCTCCTAATACACTAGCTAGGAGGAAGGACAGAAGAGTCTTGAAGAATGCTTGGTTCTCATACATGGCCATTCCAAGCAATCTGATTTTAGCATCCCAATTCCCTTGAAGAGCCTCAAATTTACTCTCCCGAACAACCACCATGTCGCACTTTTTATTTTGAACCATCTTGCAAATAGAAACTGCTTTCAAAGTTTGGAATGGTTTTGTAAGTGGGATCAAAAAACTCACAAATGTGTGCAGTGCATCTTTGGATAAGTATTTGCTTGTGGGAGTAGTCTGCTTTTAGATCGAGGCAATAGACCTTGTAAACTCTCAAGGAGTCAAGAGCAATCCAGGAATTTTATGTACCAGAATCTCAGGGATGAAGTCTCCTTCAGATGAAACCCATGCTAGTCTTAAAGTGTTGTATATCAAATTCTCTGATCCTCAGAGGTTTAGTACAGGGGCCACCTTGTTCCAGTAGGCAGTGGGTTTAATTGACCAGCACATTTAATGACACTGGGAGTAACACGATTTTCATGCAATGTACACATGCAAGATTAATGATGAAAAGATAAAATGGAGTCCCATCTAATATTTCTAAAACAGAGAAGAATCTAAATAATTTCAAGGACTGAATTTGCTGTAAAAGGAATAACATCATTTTCAAGATGTCCTGCCTAAACCATTTAGTCACAAGATCCTATATTTATGCATCACTGTAAGGGAGAAATAATTATTTTTGTATTTTGGAAGTTTTAAAAGTATTGAAATTGTTTCACCAAATGAAAGTGCACGACTACACTGAAAACATTGTAGTGTCTAACTAGTGCCGTAAATATAAAGAAAAATGAAAGTCAAAATGAGTACATTACCTCTACTTGTAGTTTTTGGTTGCGGAGGATGCCAGGCTCTACACCGATGGGTCCGAGAACGGAAACCATCCTCTCCTTCTCTGCCAGCCATGTCTTCATACGATTGTGGGCCGTCTCGAAGTCGCTCAGACTGTTGATGGCACTCTCCAGCTCCTGCGTCCTCTGCTTTGCTTTCTCCTGTAACCTCAACCATCTCTCCTCTGTATCAGCAAGAATCGTTGGATGAGATGAAGCGTCAGGTGGCAGTTTCGGCGTCGTTGGTGTACGAGATGGGTCAGGTGATTGCGTTGGAGGTTGTTTCGGAGCAGTGCATATGTCCGGAGGTGGGGACGATGTCGGGAATTCCGATGCATATCCAAGGAAGGAGCACAAGAGTGGTTTGGAGGATGATGCGGAAGGTGGCCATGACGACGATGAGGGTGATGTGTGATGTTGCAGGTTCACATAGTGGGCAAAAATGATACAAATGCAGAGGAGAATGAGAGGAAGAACATAGAGCACAAAGAATTCTTCAAATATAAATGGCATTGTCAAATCACATCTTTAGTTACAGGGTGTCTTTGGAAGTGTTTTCAAGAGTACAAGAGGCACTTCTAATTCCGGAACTTTCCACAGTAATACACAGTCAGTCACATTAAAATTCCATATTACACTGGTAACTCCATCAAGTGTGAGTTCTATGAAGGAGATACAAATTCAACAGGATGCATCATCACAGCTCTCAGAAGCTCATCCCTGAAAATGTACAGTTAATACATGAAGCATTACCATCTTTGATTTTTATGTGTACTGTTCATGTGCATATGTGAAAATAATTCATATTCATATGTGCAATATGTTTTTGCATTTTGTATCTAGTCTTGATTTTGTTCTTAGCTGAGCCTGGAACACTATCCCTAATCATTTTTTTGTAGCTTAATTCTATTTGTTGTTGTTGTTTCATGGGTACTTTTGTCTCTAAGCAGGACGTTGTAACATAATGTAAAAATCGACTGCATCTCCATTCTGTGCGTTTAATCATCTCTCACAATGTTTCATGTCTATCTGTAACAAAACGTTCATAAGTGAGTAAAGGAGATACAATTGATTTCAGGGAGATGCATGCTACATAGCCCAATACGATGGACTGTACCCTCAGAATTTACCATGTAGTGTGCAAGTACATGTGTATACTTTTACCTCCTGTAAAATTATGCAACATACAGTCCTAAATGTGTTTCCTCCCTTTCTCCTATCATGCTTCAGCACAATCCATAAATGCACACCTTTGGTCACAGGCTCACAGCTGACATCTTTTTGTATGTGCATGTACGCAGCTGCAGACAGCTGTAGGCCAACTCCTGCAATACATACTTCCTTCATTCATTATGGTCACAACTAACCATGCCACCTCTCGGAATCTATTCTTGGGTGTCCTGCACCCTCCTCAAACATACCCACTCTTACCTGCAAGAACTACAGCAAACGTACAGCCACCGTACATGTACCCTGCAAGTGGCTTGCGATATGTCACGGCTCCGTGTAGCCGTGTACAGCGCCACAGGCTTCTTGAGACCTTTGCAAGAAGCCTGTGCGATGTACGAACGAAACCTGTGCAAGAAGTGCAATGGCTACATGTGTCACGTGCATTCATCAAAAGGCGTAGCCACAAGCAGAGACTTTGGGACATGCCGACTTGTTGCATGTCTTGGGTAATCCTACACGTACATGCTTGGAAACAATGTGCAGACCTGTGCATCTGACACAAGGGTTATCTGTGATACAGTATCTGTCAAAGACCTCTAGCAGAGAGATGCATGGTGTACCATGTACCATCGATGTACCATCTTGCACGTGTGTACATACATATACGCACATGTACATCTCAAAGGGGAAGAAATCAATACCAGCCAATAGATAAAACACCTTGAAGCTACAAACCAAAAACAATTCACTGGGCATAATAAGACCGATTACGTAACCATCCACCCCTCAAAAGAATCTACTGCCTAAAGATAGTCGAATTACTCTGTCAATATAAGAAGCATATAACACAAAACAGTTGTAAAAGAGTACAGTTTATCTGCAATGATGGGTGAACAAACAGGATGAATATGAAAATGTAAACCCACAGCCTCAGCTAGCAGTGAAAGAAGTACTGGGGAGCATATAATTGTTGTCTAAGTCCTTCAATTTAGGGAGAGGATATTCACAGAAATTTCAAAATAAGAAGACATTAAATTTATCCTAACAAACAAGACAGTATACACACCATTTCTAAATTTGTCAACTAAAAAAAGGCAGTTCTAACTGTCACATGTACCCCACTGAAAAGGGACCCCAGGGCCCCGTTGCATAAAACTTCCACTAACAGTAACTTTGGCATCAATGGTAACTTCCATGGAAACCTTGAATATGATTTGCTGTTGAGCAGTGTTACCAAGGCAGTTACCGTTGATGGCAGAGTTACCATTAAATGGTAAGTTTTATGCAACGGGACCCAGAAGATATAAATTCTGGAGGAAAAAACCTAGACAGTGCCTCCTGTTATTGCTTGTGTTACATAACTGTCTTGCTGACCATCACAAAGGTATTCTTTTTCAGCTTAAAGTAACCTGCTAGCAATTATGCAAGAGGATAATAATGAAGCCTGGATCCTGACAATTGTATGGTATCTTCTCTGCTACCTTGTGGTCCCAGACGTCAACAAAAGGGGAGAGGATCGGACAGGGGGTTCAACCATTTGATGATTATTTGGGTGGGTGCAAAGGATTATTGATCCTATATTCCCTTTTCTCTATAAAAGAGGTCATATCAAAGTGGCTATTAAGAAGAAGCAAGCAAATCCCATATGATTATAAGGTAAAAACTATTTTTGCATGCAGAGTTGCACCCCTAACAACATCACTAGCACAAGCTACCTATATGCGTGCTCGTAGACTATGATGATGAAGAAATTGAATCCACCTTTAAAGATTTTTTTACTTGATTCTGGAGTAGTTAAGATACAAGTACATTTAACAAAACTTGTTGCAAACTTTTTTGAAATAATTTTTATACCTGTAAACTAAAGAAATATGGTTGCAAGTTAGTTCAACATGTGGTAAAATGTATATAATAGGAAATGTTATACATGTGTTTGATGATGTAAATATGGTATTTGCACGTATAAGAGTATTATATTGATACTGAAAATCATATTGATACTATAAATGTTGCTTTGGTTTGTCTTCTTTTCTTTTTTGTGTGTGTTGTTTGTTTTTGCTTCAAACTGTAGAGCTGCCACAAGCAGGTAGATCCTTATTCCACTGCCGTTCCACATCTAAAATTCCACAGAGGATATATAATCACATAAGACTCAATTCTCATTCAAAACCACAGGCTCCTTCCAATCAAGTTCAAGTTATTCCGTATCTTCCAGATCCTGAGTAAACACTGAAACCTTATCTTAACAGATGTTCCAAATCAACCACAAGAATCAATCTCACAATATGACCGATGCTTTCTAAAAATAGTAAATATACAAGTACACCTGTAGATAAGATATCCACAGACATATGTCACTCAATAGACAAAGTAAATTCCACTGCACATTACAACGCAGGATGGAAATATATTTGCAAATTGGACATCACAACACAGAAGTTTATTACATGTAGGTCTCCTAATCCAATACAGTGATACACAGAGGCTATATATTGTTCAATCTTCAATAATTCAAGCTCAGTAAAATTATATATTCCTTCATCTCTTTCATCCAGCTGTCAAGTTATGTCTATTTAACAACAGTGCCTAATTGACGAGACAATATTTGGCGTGGGTAGGCTGTAGAACAGATCCGAAACATTTGAAAAATGCCATGCAGCTGACCAGGGCGATAACGTCGGCCAGCAGGAGCACAAGACTGGAGGATGCCATCACACATGGAACGCATCCCATGATACTGGTAGTGGTATCAGATGAATGCATCCTGTGTTAGTGGTATCAGAGAGATGCGTGTCAGATGGAGGAAGGCAAGTCGGGACTAGATAGCAGCAGGGGTATATCATGTATGATGAAGTATGATGGGGACTGTCAAAGTCACTAAAGTGCATGTCAAAGTTATGATAATATACATCGAGATACTGACATTCATTTGGGGATTACTTATCACTGCTCTTCACTTGGATGGAGATAAAGAAAATGGGGTTGTTGCAGAGACATTAAATGGAGAATTATCTACAGGGATATCAATGAAAATGAAGGGTAATAAGGCCTGATCTTCTGCAATGACAAGAAATTCCCCATTTTTCATAACCATGTAGGTCTAATTCTACAAAGCAGAACATGAACTAATGCCATGCATGTATAGAACACAATGTCTATTATTGAAACTCCTTGGTCTATCAAAAACATATAGCTGTCATATGCAATACAGAGACAAGATAAGCTTAGCAGAGTGTATCTGATTGAATTGATGCTGCCTACGACTGCATGTGACATTTGCACACTTGCAGTGACCATGTCGCTGTCAGACGATGAGTAGTGATGATAATTGATGGTTGATGGTGATGATGACGAGGATGGGCAAGGTCTTACAGAGGGGTGGGGATGGGTAGATGAATCTCTTGGTATCTGTTGGCATATCAGTATGTTCTGGTATCATCTACCAATAGGCACTAACTAACAAGTTCAAATGGTCTTAACATACATGAGAAATACAGTGCACATCTTAAAAACTGGCTCCACCTCATCAGTTGAACAAAAACAAGACCAGTGATGGCAGATAGTGATGAGGTTGCTAGGAAGGAGAAAGGGGTGCGGCACTTTAGCATCTCAAATACATGTAACTTACAACTTTATAACATTGTCATGAACACTAACATTAATCTCTGGATTTACTTCATCCAGTTATGTATAAGACCACTGATGAGTGATCAGGATGAGGGATCATGACACGGTTGGTAGAGAGAAGGGGGTATGGCACCCCTTGCATCCCCATTTTTCTTCCAGGCAGGGCAGTCCTGTCTGGTATCAGACTGGTAGAACATGAAACTAACACACATGGTATGGTTGGAATGAGACCACATGACTTAACCCATCGTGACCCACAGTGTACTGTCTAGACTCGTCATCCAGAGGATTTCTTTTGATATGCTATCTTCTTCATAAATCAAAACACTTTGGTTTCATTACTAATGTGTAACACAAGCTCACTGAAATCATCAATTCACGAAGATCTTTGATTTTCTGTCACTGCAAGATCATGCAGATGTTCTCTTTTCATTCAAATTTCCGCTTTCTCTGGGCTAAACAAACGAACATCTGATCAAATATATGCATTGATGATGCACACATGGAATGCATACAAGCCATCCACACATCTAATTGTCTTTCCTGATAAATCAACACCAAATTCCAAACATAACAGCACATCCGAGTAAGACTATAGTCTAAAATCTAGTAGAAGCCTGGCTTGATCCAACTACATCACCATCTACTGGGAGATACCATCTTCTTTGCCAATGACAGATTGTGGGGGGAGGGGGGCAAAACTGGTTGATGCTTCTTTCAAAACAAAAATCAAATCTGATATACCTCTCTCTCTCTCTCTCTCTCTCTCTCTCTCTCTCTCTCTCTCTCTCTCTCTCTCTCTCTCTCCCCTCTCTCTCTCTCTCTCTCTCTCTCTCTCTCTCTCTCTCTCTCTCTCTCTCTCTCTCTCTCTCTCTCTCTCTCTCTCTCTCTCTCTCTCTCTCTCAACATAAAGATCCCAAAGAACCTTTAAGATTGTTTATCAGAGATTTTCAAAATTGTGCCCCCTCCTCCTCTTTTATAGAATCCTGATCCACTCCTGCTAACTACACATGCTGATTGAAATGATGCACTTTCCACGCTCGCGGCAGCAGTATGTGACGGAATGCGACAGCCAACGTGCTCAGCAACGCAGGAAGGAGTACTTTCTCTTTCGCACTGTCACACAATTGGATCTCTTCTCTTTGCAGGATTTTACAAGTTAAGCAAGAGCAAATTACAAAGTGTAACATGCTGTTTTTCATGGAATTTCTGTCCAAAACACTGATTGCTAGTGACTTTTTAAAAAATATAGGAAACAGTTATAACAGATGAAAACACTGATATCAATTGATGGCCAACTAGAATTATATTTCAGCACAACTAGATCAATTCACATCCCTGTAACTAAATTGAAAGAAAACAAGTTTATATTCTTTAATGATTACTCTTCTTTCCCTATTTTTGTGTCTACCAGTATGAACTTGTTTGTTTGTGTTTGGTAGAGCCATACAGGCATGTACAATTTCATGATAATATATTCAGTTGTATGGTTTGGTTGGTCACATGCATTTATTCAAACAAACCCCTGGCATTTAACATTCTATCCACTAGCAAAAAAACACCTGTTTCTAATATCACATACCAAAGTGGAATATACGATGAAATATACCAGCAGATGTATGCTTATATTGATTGATTACTGGGCACATATCAAAGTACACAGCAAACATATTTCCACTGTGTATCATAATTCAATAGGGTACAAGTCTAGACATAGTGTCAACTTTTGGATGAGAAACATATCTATTCTTAAACAGATATTATTTCAAATACATACTGTAGTTCACAAAAAAAGAAATAAATGAGGAATAGAATTTTTACGCATTTCTACTTAATGCATTGGAAATATATGCATGTGTTATTTTGAATGTCTACACTTACATTCATTACTAAATCTAAATAGAAAGCTTAACCAGTACATACAAAATCATTTAGGAGGTAAAGGAATATTCAAGGAACTTTTACTTTTCTCCTACTTTATATACTGGCTATCTGCATGTAAATACTGGTAAAGCATACATGTACATATGTTGCTGAAATTATTCAATTCTTTCTTCTTTAAGAAACTACAGTCACATTCACATTCATATTATTTTGTTTTATACCAAAATCAAAATCAAATCATATCTCACAGCTTAAGAGTACATGTACCTGTATGACCCATCCTGTCTGCACTAAAGTATTTTGTTCTGTCGGGAAAGGAAGGTACCGGTATGCGTAATCATATAAAAAATAAACATGTAGATGTTTCCTGTTTGAATTGGATCATGATAATATTGTCATAACAATATGAAAAGCTTCTTCATCCCATTCTGCCAGTCTGTGGTAGCCAGAAAAGTATTCATGAAAGGTTTTTAATCAAAATATTAAACAGATTGCAAAAAAAAGCATAATGCTACCAGCATCATTTCAAGGTGTTTTTTAATCAGGCATGGGGGAGTGACAGTTCAAAACATATAGATGTTTCCTGAAGTGTTTTTTTTTTTAAACTGAAAAAAGAAATAAAATGCAAACTTTTCAAGTTGTTCCAAATGAAACACTTGGAGTGACAGTTCAGAAAATATGATGCTACCTGAATGTTATTTCTTAATGAAAACATCCACTTTTCAAGATCTGGGTCGGCAAATATTTATGCAAGATATCACTTAAAATAGCCCAAGGGCTTGTTGTACATGCAGTAGAAAATGGGGAATGAAATGGCAAAGAATTTTGATGGATCTGAAAATAAAAACAGGGAGTGTCAAATACAACACCTGGCAATGTCACACTAGAAAATAACAACATTCTATAAGTGTCGATGCTTGTTTGACACAAAACTTTGCAGGCACTCCTGTGTGGGTGCTGTGCAGAAGGGAATGTATATCATTTAACATGCAGTTACCTGCTTGCCACTTGCTTTACAAACTTTTCAATGCTGTTGTTATTTTTTAATCTAAAACATGTCATCTATCTAGACTAACTGATAATTTCAGTCACAAGGCATGTCATGTGGACATACGTCTATCATTGAAATAGGTATGGTACATAATTACATCTTCACAAATTATGCATGAATCTTCTACACAGAGTAATAGATTTACCAAGGTTCATATCTGCTGAAAAATAAAAACAGAAAGCTTTGTGATATTGAGGGTTCTACAAGGAGAAAAGATTTATAAATACAAGGACTTCTGCTCTCAGAGACAGTATTCTTAGAAAGGCTTATTTCAAGCCGTCAGGTTATCACATTCATGTCACGTCATCGCATCACACGATATTTCATGAAATATAGGCTCTAAATTTCTGAAAGGTTGGGTTAATACATTCGTGAAATACATCAATCCTATCCACGAAGTTTCATATTTGGAGATGCGAGTATTCATAGATTTCCTGCAGCTTTTTCATTAAGTGTCAGGTCAACTTGACCCAACACTTACTTAGTAGGTTTAGCGTCTACCATTCACACAAAAGGTCATGTAACACAATGACGTGACATGAACATGGATCACCCAATGGCTCAAAGTAAGTCTCTTTGAAAAGGGTGTTTTTCACTCACTGTTCTCACATCAAAGTAGCTTTATGAAACTATCACTCATCTCTTTCTTCATATTTTCATAACTGATTATGTTTTGAAACACTTAGGATACAAGACTGGAGGGAAAATAAACTTTACAAAAAAGGGGCCATTAATAATAAGCCAGGCTAGCTTGCTTTATGCAATACAAGGGTCAAATCTGTCCCTCATAGCTCAATTTTTGTAAGAAGTCATTCTCAGAATCCTATATTATACCTATTTCTGAGAGTATTCTAACTGAAAGTCGGGCCTAAAACCTATGAAAAGAGGGTAGCTAGTATTTTCATTTTGATAGAATAATCTTTGGACAGCAGATGATACTTTTCTTATATTTCTGTTACTGTCACACAAAACTTATATATCGTAGAAGACAGTATATATATATATATATATATCGCTACTGAGAGAGACTACATTATTACCATATAAATGTCTGAAAATGCATTTCATGTATACATATGTTTTTAAAGGAAAATGAATGCAATTCAATGCACATACAAGTATAGTTTTAAACATAATTAAACGACAAGTACTGTAACAGTAAAACCTTGCTTGTATTCAAAGTGGACTCTCTGGACCATCCTCAGTAAACTTGTCTGAAATCTGAGACCAATACCCTCCTCATTCCACAGGGCTGGGTCCAAGGGCCTTCCACCTGTTGCAGCCTTGAAGGAGGTCAAGTCTCTCTCCTTGGTCAGACAAGGGTCAGACTGACCATGAGGTAATAAATGGGTCATCTGGGGTCAGTTTTGACAGGTCATCATGCTGAGGGTCTTGTGAGGACATAGACATCCAAATTTGTTTGGGAAACTAGTCTCTGCTTACAGACACTTCTAACTGGTACCACCCGAGTTCAAAGACACATTCTGCAATAACTAATCCCTTAACCTAACCTGGACAAAAAATATAAACAGCCATACCTCTGTCCCTAGCCTTAATGCTAATCCTGTAACATCTTACCATGCATACTCCAACTGTATAAACATAATGGGATGCAAACATAGACGAATGAATTAAAATCAAATTACCGGTATATCTATTTCACAAAAATACAAACAATTAGCCCAAAAGGCTGCTTTTCAGCAAAAGACAGGAAAAAAAAAACTATTGCACTGACCTGATTAAAATAAACTCTTATTTTCTAAAGGGGTAATTTGAAAAATAGAATGACAATCCTACAATTCAAATTATCATTGCCATAAGCTATGAAATTTTCTGTTATGATCAAATGCCAGGAAAAATATCTGACCTGGTTTACACAATAGTCCTTGGATAGTCAAGGATTGTTCAATCATTGTTCTAAAATAAACTACAAGCATTTCATTGGATGCAACAATAAGCAACAACAAGCAACTGTTTTGAACTTCTTGTTTGAAAAGTTTTCAGAAGTTTTAGGATTTTTCACACAGCCTTGTCATAACTAGAGCTTACCATTATCAAGTAGCAATATAAAAAAAACAGTTCATTATTCAACTTTATATCCATCTTTCTCTATAATATATTAACCTGAATTTGGGAATGTGTCAACAAAGTCCGTAATGTAAGAAAAGTAAATCAATACAATACATTTCAACAGCAAATAATGTGATTATAGATAGAACATGTGGGCACAGAGAGATTAAGCTATGGCAAGCTCAAAAGAAAAGCGGACAAGAGTTTAAAGAGCTCGATCTAGGACAGAAAGGCAGGATCTTTTTCAATCCAAAGAAAATATTATTTTTCACTTTTTCCAAGTATAGCTCCCACCAACAACACCAGCAAAAAGTAATAATTACACTTCATGTAGACACAGGATAAATAAAAAAGAAAATTAAAACTTGTTTTATGATATACGCATGAAGCTCTTAAAAAGCAGAGTTTACTTTGCTTATCAAATAAATTGGTGACAGCTCTGTGAGTTATGGGTAATGGGTAGTACACTTTACATGTCAAGTTTCTATTGACAAATGCATGCATAAAAATTCTGGATTAGATTTATATCAGTGAAGGCTCCTTTTCGTAAACAAAACTTGTCTACCCCATACAAATAACACAACCATATTCAATATAGCAATTAGTTTATAAATTAGTTTTGTTTTCACTGATATCTCTAAAGTCAACACCTATCTTTCTTGGAAATTTACGGCTAATTTTTTTTTTCTTAAATCTGTTAATCTCATATCATGTTATTCATGTACATAATAGCGAAATGGGATGTTGAATACTATCAAACCTGTGTTTCTTTAGAATGAATTGTACAAGAGCCAAAGCAATGACCTTTGTGAAATCATAAAAGCAACTCTGGCAAGCCCATTAAGTAAATTTGGTTCCAATGATTATGTTTTATTTGCTGTCATGCCACTCTATTCCTTTTGTAGATCATGAATATCTCCATCAAATGTGTAGGTGTGAGAATTAAACATTTGTAAGCACTTTGCATTTGTATGAGGACTGAATTTAAAGAAAACAAGATGAAAGTAGATGATAGGAGGAAAGAGAACGAAAGGAATGGCAAAACAGAGGTATAGAAAGAAGAAAAGGTGACAAAAATTCAGTGGGGTAAACATAGTCAGAATAATGGCATCTGGAACACTTACATTTTCCATTTCACTATTAAACTCCTTTTTCACACAACGAAGTATATCAGTTAAATGGAAGAACTTAACCTGTTGAGCACGATTTGACTTCAGGGTAACACCCGTGTTTCATAGACCCTAGCCCGTGTTATCTTAGGCCTAGTGTTCAGTGGGTTAATGAAATATTTTCAATGTGCATGAAGTAGACTTTCCTTGCATTTATAACATATCAATGCCTCCGGCACCCTTCGGGGCGGAGGTATAGAGAGAAGTGACCTTTCAAAGTACTGGTAGTAGTAACTTATCTTCAACCTAACCTTTGTTCTCTGCATTTATTCCAAAGTTTCCTCATCTAATTTCTACTCAGGTATAGAAAGAAGTGACCTTTCAAAGTACTGGTAGTAGTAGTAACTTATCTTCAACCTAACCTTTGTTCTCAGCATTTATTCCAAAGTTTCCTCATCTAATTTCTACTCAGTATATACAATCCTGAAACAAAATCTCTATTCATTCTCAAAGAGTGAACAGTCTCAAATCTGCAATGCAGTATAGTTATATCAACTACATGTACAGTATACCAAATCCCTGGTGCGATTTCTTGCATATCGGTTGGAGATTTCCTTTGCTACTTGATAATTCTGTTCCCTTCCTTCTCATTTTCCTGATTAGTAGTAATCACATCCTATTTTTGTCCCTCAATCAGGGAAAAAGGGTTTATTGGACAGGTAAGGAGTCGGCAACTGTGGACAATGACAATTACTGGGCTACCTGAAAGGTCTTGTAGGCGTGTTCCACTGTCTTTATCATGGTGATAAGGTTGGGCTCCAATCATGCAATTTGCTAATGAGATTGCGGTTGTGACCTTTACAGAACACATGCAATTCTCCAAATATAGCATGTAAATGCTAAATTGCCCTTTTTATTTCTAAATATCTTCATTTTGTTGCATTTATTCAATGAATGTTTTGCATTTAACCACAGAATAATGATTTCCAGTCCAATCGAAACATACACTGTACGGAAATTAGTCACAGATGTCTGATGTAATAAATTCATTACATCTTAACATTTATACAAACTATAACATTTTCTCATAACTGTATGATTGTCTATACACAGCCTCTCTCAAGTACATGCACTTCTATGAAACATTTTGAAGGTTGCTATTAGTTGAACACTTCCTCTTCAAAAGCACGATAATAAAAAAACATGGCCATCATAATTAAGCGGCTTCATTCTCTAGATGTATTCACAATGCTGAAGTGCACCATTGTCCTTTGCTTTGCATGAACTAATCCAGGAACTGTACTTCCTCATCAATTAATTCATGTCACACCTCCCTTCCCAACCAAAAAATTAAATTAAAAATAGACATGAATCCACATTTGTAATTCATCACATTTCTCACTATAAATATTGATTTATGGCAATGATAAGGATCATGATAAATTGACCCTTTTCAATCATTTTCCTAGGCATGACAAATGTCAACATGTACATGTACATGTAATGTTACCTGATAAGAGCTAAAAGGGTATTACTTCCATTTACTTTTGTATCTAAGAGTTATTGCCTTTTTGCCTTTCAGCTGTTCATCATGTGTGACGTTAAAGCTCTGAGATCAAAACTACATGTATATACTGTAGACTTGATAGGATACAAGATGGTGCAGGTTGGGTTAGTTCAGTGGTTGAGCAACACAAGGGTATTCAACAGGTGTGGCTTCCTCTTAATCCTCATCCAACCATATCTTTTCCATGATATATTGTCTGTTCAGAGCCAAAAGGGCGTTAACTCATCACTTTATACAGACTTAATGCCCTTCTGGCTCCAAACAGAGGATATGTGGAATTTGGTCTTTTCTGTTAAATATTTAATCAGCCTTAGCCATTAAATAATCATATGCCCATTCACATCCAAGAAAAAGAACATATAGTTGCTTATAAAATATCCACACAATAACCTATTGCAACAATAACCTATTGCATGAATACTATGACTATAACTCATCCAGGAATTAAATCAAGAACAAAGTGAACATGGAATTTATTCGCAACCAGCAACGTAACTCAATCAGCAAATCCATGTATGAAAATATGGTGTGTCTCTTTTAAAGAAAATGCACATGAGCCTGCTAATTTTACTTTCTTTATACATCTTTCTCTATCAACTGTAAGAGATGGAGAGGAGACGGAGCCGAGAGAAAGAATCATCATCATTTTAGAAGGAGTACCGGTACAACAATTTTCTTTGAATTCATCACAACAGAAGGTGAACCTCCTCATAAACTTTCACTTGAACTCTCAAGAGGCTATAAAATGTCTGACTTAATGGTGCAGTAAATCAATTCATTTCTTACCATCAAGACTTACCAAAATCTGAATTACATCCATCATTCTCTTCTCTCCTGACATTAAAAAATGCTTTTCACAGGAACAATGGGCACATTACACAAACTTTGGCAAATTTGATGTGACTGTTATTGTAATTTTGTGCTAATGTCAACCACTTATCATACAAATCAGTCTTTATGACTAGGGATTTCTTGTTGCAGAAATAGAGGAAGAATTCATGGGACCTATCAAGGATAAGCCCAATGTTGCAAAGATATTTTCTCAAAATTCTTTAAAAGGATTGTGGTGAGTCATAATAGACACAACCAAGGTGGAAAATGAATTTCAATTGCATGAATGATTTGCATTGTGGTACCTTTTTATGTCATCGTGTAAAAAGCATCATTAGTCAACTGGAGGCTTATCATGGATGATCCAACAAAATCAATATGAAATGGAATTTTGTCACAAGAATACATTCAAAGCATTAGAAATGTATCACAGTGACAGGAAATATATATCTTCAAAGATTAATCCCTAGGAGTACTATAGACGTATAGGTAAACAACTTGCCTATTTTCAATGATCTCCACATGTGATGAAATTGATCACGTGTAACAACTGCAACATTCTGAGTGCAGCTCGTGGACACCATTTTTCTATCACAAGTCCTCTTAAAAAGAATATTTTTGGTACCGTGAACTGTCTTGCCCCTCAGTGCATTTTCTTTTCAATTCCTGGGAACAGTCAACTCTTTTGCACATCACTTTGGCATAACCACCGGGGGGGGGGGGGGGGGGGGGGGGGGGGGGGAGGGGACCTCGGCCCAGGTACTAGTACATGTACATATGAACAAAAGCTGAACTTTAAATGTAAATGTCTGACATGCATTATAGGCTTGCATGTTTCAAAATGAAAAAAAGAAACAGACATGAAAAATTGTCAGGCCTTACATGACAAAGATGCCATGACATGTCAAATTTATGAGTTGCCTGTGGTGCACAGTGAAATTTATGAGTCGCCTGTGGTGCACATAATATGAGCTTGCATCATTCCATCACCAGTATGTATGTCTGTATTTTTTCATGGATACTTTTTACAGGCAACTATAACTTCTTCAATCTTCTTCAAATTCCTGGGGGGGGGGGGGTGACCAAAAGTTGATACAAAGTCCTATAATGAGGGCAAAACATAATCCCTCAGGCATTTTAACATTATAATGCACCAGTAGGCAGTGAAGTCTATCTATTTCCAAACCATTTCATAACAATGCTGCACATCCATCATTCTACATTTCCCAAATCCCCGATTAGTGATTCAGGGATTTGCAGGGCCAGATCCAGAATTTTTCAAGGGGGGGGGGGTAGCCGGTCTGGCCTTTCCAGGCATCTGTTTTAATACCCAAAAAAGGGTCCTCGGCATTTTCATGTGTATTTTACACTAAACTTTTGCTTTTTCTGATCAAAATAGGGGGAGGGCCGTTGGGTTCCAAAAGGGGGGGGGGAGCTGCAGCCGATTCAGCCACCCCTTGGATCCGCCCCTGGTGAGTACAATCTGCAGAGTGTGGAAGACGAGGCTTTAGTATGAATAGATCCATTCATGAAAAGGAAGCTCCCCCCCCCCCCCCCACAAAAGGTAACTAATTTAATGAGGCAAATTCATGCCACAAAGACCATTATGTTGGGAAGAGATCATATAAAATAGCTTGCTGGGAGGGCAAATGGTTAAAAAGATGCAAAAAGGTGTGAAAAGACATGAAAAGACATGAAAAGATGAGCAAATTCAGTGTTGCCCAAGTGGAAAATCTGAGGATTATCTCCTCAATATGTCTTCACTGCAAGTGATCTATTCTCAACCTTTCCATGAGTCAATGTACTCACAGATATACTTGCAGTGGAGCGATGTAAAAGTCAATGTACCCAAAGACAAAACTTTCAGTGTAAGGTTGTGGGTTTTCTTGTCAAAATACCAGGGATGAGTCTTCTGTGGTATATGAGTGTAGGCTTTCTCGCTGAAATACCAGGGATGTGTCTTTTTGTGGTAAATGACTGTAAGTTTTCATGCTGAAATACTCTCCACTCATGGTATCAACCCAAGATATCTTTATGATTCACAGTTTTGTAGTGTGCTGTTTAACATTATAAGTCAAACTAGCACTAAAAACTAGATATTAAAGATCAAAGCCGAGGTGCAAAACTTTTGAATTGTATCAGCCTATAAAATCATTTACAGGTGTATTTTCAATATGAAGAACAAATTCAATTCAATTCAAATGAGCCACATCTGTCTATACTCTCAGTAATCTTCCCATTTTTTAAAAATGAAAATCAGTCGCTTACAATTTGCTTTCAAAATATAGCTTGACCTGTTTGGATCATTTTTTTTACCCTTGTGTTGTAAAGCTGTATTCAGTTTCAGTTTGTAATTTGATCAAATTTTGTACACATGTATACCCATATCAAATTGTATACCTGTGCATACACATGCATTTAACACATGTCCATGTACATCATTACATGTGCATGCGCTGCCTTACATATTATGTACCATAAAGTATTTCTATGGCAGTGTAACTCGAAACTCACTACATTTTTTTTCTTTTGCAGGAAGTTCTTGATTATCACATTAGAAAGAGGAAACCTGGTGTCTCTCAATTGAGAAGTCTCCTGTTAATTAAATATTAATGTATCAATTATTTCCTATGGATCGAGACTAGAGATAATACCCGCTTCTTTCATTTGTCGATAAATTTAGCTTCTGGTAATTATTATAATAATCAGTGGATATTAACATGCATTCATAAAATCAACTAGTTTGGCAGAAATGAGAATGCATGCTATGTTCATGTACATATACTTAGAGCAATTTAATTGGTTTTAAAGAGAAGCATGAGTTCTGGAGAGAGGTGAAACATATTAATTTGTCAGCTCTCTCAGTCTTTCGATGGCAGTTTGGAAGAATATCACGGTAGAAATGTTCCCTGAAAAACATTAGTCTTCAAATGCCATCATATTAGAAATATGGCAAGAAACAGCATGAGTGTTCGGCGTGAACCATTTTATGTAGTCCCACATACCCATTTCTGTGTGCAGTGTATCTGTCTTTCAACAAGACTGAATTGATTTCTTGTCATCAAAAACCTTGGGGTATACACCAATTTAATAACTACTACATCAACCCCTCCACATTGCTCTTAAACAGTTTCTTTCACATTTTTATCATATGACTATTTTATTTCAAGTTTCCTTAATACGTTAATTAACCAATGAAGATTCATTTAACTGTAAGTTATATCTTCAGTGTCCCAAATGTGAAAATACCCATTTCAAATTCTTCATTGGACACTGGATCTGCCTTAATCATAATCGTCCAGTTACCAAGATACCCAACCATTTTGGAGTTGTGCAGTATCCTATAATCTACTGATAGTTTACAATTTTTTAATGCCATTTCTGGCTTATGGACCTCCTTACACCAGAAACGTACTTTCTTTTTAATACCAAAAGTAAATGAAAAAAACATCACACAGTAAAGCTGTTGTTTGGGTCTGAATTTGAAAAAGCATCCCTCCTCCTTCATCAAAGTAAGTGCTCACGCCTAACTGTCAACAGTATTCTTTTATCCCAAAGCTTTTATAAACCAAAAATAAAGTTGTTTGACTCTGAATTTGAAAGAGCATCCCACCCTCTCCATTGTAAATGCCCTCACCAAACTGTAAAAAAAAAAATCACCATTCATCTTGTGTTGACCTTCGTAATTACTTTATCACCTTGTAAATGCAAGAAGGAGTGGGTTTTAATGACTATTCCAAATTTAAACTTAGTTAATCTTATTTATACAGTAAAAGGTATCTGTGAACGATTATACAACCAAAGTTAAGAAACTTGAGTTTGAGGTATCTTTTTCAGTCCAAAAGCTTTAAACAAATGTTTTTCTTTTCACAGTTCCTTTGACTTCCTCATCAATTTGCACATTCTGGACTGCATAACAGATCTTTTGTGCATTGTAAAGTTTCGTTATCAGTTCATTAGATTGTGCGGGTAAAAGCTTTCCGCAAATATTTCACTTCCATTTGCCTATTCAGATCTGCTATAAATACGGCTGTCATATAAACACTTAACAGTACTTGGTGTTGTAGAAAAAATAAAGGAAAACAGCCCCAAAGAGCAATACACATGGTAGACTTACATCTTCCTCACCTAGTAAACTTTAAGTATCGCCAGTTCACTGCCCCCCCCCCCCTGTAAAATGCCTCTCTATCACAAGACAAGGCATTTCAGCAAAGTTGACTCTCATGACCCATGTGTAGTAGGGGGTAACTGGTAGAAAAATGTTATTTAATGATTGGAATAACTATGTCATCTTATAAGAGAGGAAAGGGAGTTCATAATACACGTAAAAGTGGTCCTAATAACCTCCTTCTGGCTATACATAGATAATGATTGTTTCCTTGGCAAAGCCATAAGTGAGCATAATTGGGGCATCACATCCTTGGCATAATAGGGTGTTTAACTGTTATTGTGGCAGCATGAGAAAAAACTTCACATGAAATCATCTTTATGAGGACCTTTCATGCTCATCAAAATAAGCTTCCAGTCGAGCAGTCATGCAACAGTGCTATGAGCAACAACTAAAGAGAATAGAAGAGGAAGAGAAAGTGAGAGAAAGACAGAGAGAGGGAGAGAGAGAGAAGGGTTAAGAGTGAGAGCTGTATTAATGTACATGTAAAGAGCTACACATGTACAAACTTTTCATCAGAAACAAACATTTGTACTTCCTTCTCCCAAAGGAAGTTAGTCATTTCCTATCTCAAGGATTCCACCTCCAATCTCCAGTTTATTTTAGTCAGAAACCTTTGCTAAAAATGTCAAGCTATTTCAGACCAGATATCAAGATGAAACAAAACACCGCTCCATACCGAGAGCTCCGGCACAAAGTATGTCTTAAGACATCGGGGTTATGCATTAATCTGTGGAACTTTTGAATGCAGGAAATAATTAGCTGTGCATATTTGTTGTCATGGAGACTAGATTTAAGATGACTTAATGTTCTTCTCAGTGGAAGACAACTAATAAGCTAAACTTGGCAAACGTGGAAAAGATTATATAGTGAGTGAAAAAAGTGGGGTAATCAATGAGGAGGGCTGTGCATATATAGGAAGGTTGACATTATGTCAGACTCCTGTCTCGGCTGTCAATCTTTAAACTCCCTCATATACGAAATGTCGATCGTGGGCAAAATCGCCATTTTCTCAGGTGGGCCAAGGACCACATGGGGGACCAAATCATGAATTTTGTTGATTTAAAACACATTTTTAGATACTTACTTCACAATGTAAGTTTTGCTTTGGGCTTTCTATAGGAAAGGATTGCTTACAACAGATGGAGGGCAGAATTTTAAAGATCAATTCACTATTTTCTTGCAGAGATAAAAAGCAAGTTGGCAGAACTCCACTACATGTTGTGACTTCTTACTTTTCTTGCTTGGTTATTTTATGGTTAACCAAAAATAGGAAAAGACATCAGTTGTTTTTTGTCGCTTTTCCTTCAGTGGAAGCAAGTGTCATACAAAACAAAGAACAAAAACAAAACTAACCAAAAGAAAACAAATTATCCAGAAAAGAAAGGCAAAGAAAGAACAAACATTTCTGAGGAAAACAAAACAAAATATGCAGGACTCAGAGCACGACTCTGTAACCTGTTGAGCTTCCTGACTGAGGTACCCATCCTAGATTTCACAAGCAAACAAGATAATGCAATTCACAAAGTTTCACACTCACACACAAAATCCAGCACAAAGGTGCCAATGAAAACTCCTGGAAGGCATACTGGTTTATTGACACCCCACAAATGAAGATGTCCTCCGAAGAGGATTCATGATGCTGTATCGATTTGAATTGCAACTTTGTGAATTTCACTTTCTTGTTTGCTTGTGAAATTAGAAACATTAGAAACCTTCAAATCAAAAGTAAAGAGTTATCTGTTTTATACATGGACTAATTTCTCTTTCATTTTTGTCCATGTTTTTTTAAAATCACATAGCATTAGGCAACAAAGGCATTTAGGAGCTCTTGCAGTGCAGTGGAATATATACACATAGTTTCTGCACTTCA
>CM057164.1:21795543-21800543 GCA_029962745.1 Echinometra lucunter
TTTTCATTGATCGAAGGGAAGACAAGTGTGCACTTTTAATCACATCTTAACAAATATTTGGGGAATGAAAAACGTTGAACATATAATCTCCAAATGGGGTAAGAATGATTAACAAAAATATATACTATGATTTATGTATATAAAGTTGATGTAAAACAAGTGCTAAATATCTCACATTGGAATATGTTGTGATATGTAGAATGCAGGCTATTTATCCTTTCAATGAAGGCAAATAATCAGACTTTTGAATTAGGCTAATAAAAAAACTATTGCAATATCATAACAATTTCATTTGATGAACCTATACCCTCAATAAACAACGCTAATACACACACCATGTATCCTCTTAAATTGTCAACAATGTGTGTTGTTAATTCCTTTGTCATGCAAATTGTCTGTTGTTTTAGCAGAGTAAGGAGTCAGCCCATAAAAAAAAGAATAATGGTTATAGCACAAATGTCTCTAAATAATAAAGCAAATTTTCCCAAAGGTACACACAGATTTTTAAAAAAGGATGAGAAAATAAATATCTGAAAATGAGGGAGGACTATTGTATATACGCCACCCCCCCCCCCAAAAAAAGGAGGGGGCTATTCCCCCCCCCCCCAATGTCTGAGGGCATTAAGAAGTGTTCTGCTTTCTTTACATCACTGCATCCATGGGGAATTAGAGGCATCACGATTAGGAAGATACTGAATAATCATATCACTATTAATTCTTATATCACTAAAGCTGGCGACAAGGACTCAAATAATTTCAGATTTGAAACATGGACATGAATATAAGTTCAGGTAACCTTATTTCATTGCCTGAAATCGACAAAATTAAAGAGGGCGAACAAAACCCACTATATACTTTGTTAGTTAGCTATATGGTAAGCAAAATTTGATAATTTCCTGTATGCGAATTTAGTCCCCATTATGTTGTAGTTATCAAAACTTTAAAAGAAATATCATATTTTTTCTATTTCATCCACTTAATGTTGTATATAGTTAGGCTTTAGAACTCTATTATTTTTTTCGCCTAGTATGTATTGTTTTTCTTAGATGTCCTGATATTTTCATTAATTTGGAGATGCCCGAGACTTGCTTTTTTTCTCCTTTGATTCAGTATAATCTGATATCCTGATCTAATGAAGTGATGCTTGTTTAAGAAAGGAAAACTTTGACTTGATCAAATTCTGTGTCAGGTGAATGGGCATATCACTCCTTTTCCACTACTTTGCACGGAAAATCCTTTACCCCCCCCCCCCCCCCCCCCCAAAAAAAAAAACACAAAACAAACAAGCAAAAAACGAAAAACATGTGAATTGTGTTGTTATGGCAGTGTTTATCTTCTATTAAAGTTAAGTAATATCCCCAATTCCAAGCACACAGAAAGTGAAAGATTAGGAAGGAGTAATTAGTGTTTGTGATGTGTCCGTCAAACTTTTCAAGATATTTTGTTACAATGCATAATCTTGAAAATACACAAGATCAATAGTGTACAACTAATTAAAAAAAGAAGAGGAAAATGGTTTCTTTTGGTGTAGATTTTTGTCCTTTAATCAGTCTGTCCGCATAATCATGTTAACCAAATTAACAAATTTATACATCAGTATCAAGCATGTCAAAAGGCACCCTCGAGTATTTTTGAATATACCATATTATACCCCAGAAGTTACTGCTATTTCTTCTATCATTCTAAAAGAAGACAGAGAGATTAAATATACCCTGATGAATATTTGTACACTATAATGGAATGAAAATATAGAGTCAGGTTTGATTTCTGAGACAGAAATTACTTCATTTTGACAAAGCAATAAATATCATACCAATAAATCATCCATAGAGGGCGTAAAAACCAACAATAAAAATTATTTTTAAAATTCAGTGAATGCAAATAAAACATCAAAACACAATGATAAATGCTTGATTTGTCTAAGGAATCACGGTATGAAATTTCAACTCTGTACCATTTGGGGTTTCTAAATGGTAAATAATTGTGAAAGAAGGGGAAGAAAGCTTCCTACCATAAGGCATTTCTGAAACAAACTCATTTTCATGGCTCTGAGTGAACTTTTTGAGGCGCAAAACGCGCAATTGACGTAAAACCACATGAAATTGTGCGTTTAATATATTTCTTAACAAGCTAAACACCATTATTATCGAACACTAGAAAAATAAAGAATATAACAGAGAATCAAATAAATTACATGTAACCAGCAGGATTGGTGCACGTCCAGGGCTGTATTCTCCCCGCAACTCTGGGCGGGACGTCTCAGGCTTACCCGTAGAAACAGCAGGGGGGTCAATAATCCGTGCTTGGCACGACTTAGAATTTGTGGGAATTTTGCTGTAAAATCTGGTTGACTGTATTTTGATAGATCAGTGAGATAGATGAATATTATACAATTTAGATGACAGCCATCAAAAGTGAATTTGCCTATGGAAAAGGTTAAAAATGACACAAATACTGGCTTGTATTCTCCCCTAAACTCTGGGCGGGACCACTCACCATTACCCGTACAAACAGCAGGGCGGTCAATAATCCGTGCTTGGCAAGACTTAGAATATGGGAATTTTGATGTAAAATCTGGTTGACAGTATTTTTATAGATCAGTGAGATAGATGAATATTATACAATTTAGATGACAGCCATAAAAAATGAATTTGCCTTGGGAAAGGTTAAAAAACGAAACAAATACTGGCTTTTATTCTCCCCTGAACTCTGGGCGGGACCACTCACCGTTACCCGTACAAACAGCAGTGATGGTAAAATGTCTAGAGCTTGACATGAGATAGAATGTTAAGGATGTTTCTCATTAAGATCTCGTTAACACTCTTTACATAAATCATGGAGATCGATGAATAGTATATAATTTAGATGACAGCCATCAAAAGTGATTTTGTCTTTGGAAAAATGTTAAAACAGTACACAATACTGGCTTGTATTCACCCCTAAACTCTTGGTGGGACCACTAACGGTTACCCCTGGAAGCAGCAGTAAGTGTAGTGGGATAGTAGCAATCTGGTGCTTGGCACGAATTAGAATTTATGGGATGTTTTTCTGATCTGATTTACATTGATGAATACAATAAAGTAAATCTGTCTTTGAGACAGATTAACAGGAGACGCACAGATCCTTGACTGAGGCATGCCTATAACCCTAAGCTAATTTTTTATCATCCACTATGATGCCTGCATAAATCATTTGGCACCTAATTTCAAATTTCAAATTCAAATTCATGTTTATTCATTTCCAACGAAAAAAAATATGACATTTACATTAGATATAATCATCATGAAATTAAGATATATACATAATATTTGGTTCCCTCATGAGTAAACATATCAGTAAATAATTAGAATAAATCATCATAAATTAAGTTATTGATTTCTGTGGAAATTGAGGTTTCCACTAAAAAGCAATTGCTTGTAGTTTGTGGAACCCTCAAAAAATAAAGTTGTTGAAAAATATAGCCCATGAAGACTAGCAAAAACACGGAACAATATCAGAACAGAACAGAACAGTACAAAAGAAAAAAAAAAACAAAACAAACGCGAGGTGACAAGGAAAGGGAAAGCAAGAAAAGAAAAATGGGAAAGAAAATGATAAGATCAGGACATCAAAACCGAAAAATTAAGTAAATATAATGGTGATTTCAACAAGGTAAGATGTTATAATAATCAATTTGAGGAGATGAAGACCCAAATGAAAATTTAAGATTGACAGGTATTATTATTGTACCTTTCTGTAGGATTTGAGAAAACACGTTTTTGTTTTTTTCTTGAAAGAATTAAGGCATGGACTATTTATAATCTCTCCACTTACTGAATTCCAGAATCTCGACCATCATACATAAATATTTTCTTATAGCTAATAAGGTTCTGAAGAGTGGTAAGTGAAACTCGTTGGACCGTCTAGTTGGGTAATGATGAAATAAACGATTTGGGGGAACATTGCATCAAAGATGCGTGGAAGTGTGTTGCTTATTGTAGTTATACATAAATTGCCCTAAGCGAAATAGGTGTAGGTCATTTATTTTTAACAGTCTGATGTCAGCAAATAACGGGTCTGTGTGCGAGAGTATAGAAGAATGGTAAATAATACGGAGAGACTTCATTCTTTTGCAATAAAATAGTCTATGTAATATAAAGTTTCATGGGTATTACCTCAAACAAGAATGCCATAATTCAATAATGTAAAATTAAAGAAGAATAAAGCATTAGTAAGGTTGGTGGTGGAAAATGAAATTTCAGTTCCCCTATGCTTCATTCGATATCTCTTTCAATTTAAATTGCGGATCGTTCCTCACACCGTACATGATTGATGCATAAAATAACCAAACGGATCTGACAACCTATCGTAGGCCTGTATCACGTATTATCATCCCTTTTAATCTTGCCATTGTCACTGTATATGTTGCATGCATGTTGCGAAATATACTGTTGCAGTCTTCTTCTTCTTATACTTCTGTTTTTGCTAACAAGCTCTCTCCTCCGCTTTCCTATATATTTTAATAATTGTGCTAAGTTGCTGAGGCGAGCCCATCACAAGCACTGCTTTAGGGACCTCGTCTTCTTCCTACTAACTATATAAAATGTACACAATTGAAAAAAATAATGATTGTAAACTCCTCAAGGTCAAGTGGAAAAAAAATAAGTGTTTCTCAAATTGAAATTATGTTCATGTAGGCCGGGGGGGCGGTTATGATCATGTATACAGTGTTTCTTATCTGATTTTTTTTTTAATATCTATAGATTTTATAATTAAGCAATCATTTACATTAGCATTATCATGATACTTTACTTCTATCATCATTTATCTTGCTATAGTGATATCATTTTGTAAAAAGTTGTGACATAGTGAAAGGCAGAGGCGGGTCTATAGGCCCTAAATATGTAAATAATAGCTCTAAACTGTTCCTTAACAGTGTATTAAGGCTCCTTCTTGTCTTCACCATTTTCTGATTGCCCCTAGATAGTTTTCGCCTCCCCCCTCCCCCGGCATGTACACAC
>CM057164.1:21805543-21813105 GCA_029962745.1 Echinometra lucunter
TGAAATATCAAACCCTGATTTTTTTTTTCGCCTTCCTCTTTGTTTTATTGTGTTTTTTTTTTTACTAAAAAGGAAGGGGAAATGGTTCCTTTCTGTTCAGGGTTGGTCCATTTACACCTAAACGAGTTTTTAATCTCTTTCACACCCGAATATTTGTGTGTTTGCTAAAATAACAGCCTACATGATTTTTTCAAACATTGGTGGCTTTTTCTGTTAAGGGGCCCAATGACTCCCTAAATGTTATAAGTGTAAAAGTAAAATTCTAACGATTCTTTCCCTCATCAAAAAAGAGTGAACGCATGTGAACGCATTCACTCTGTTACGGGTGAATTTGAGGAGTGCATTTAGAGTGAATAAGAATAAAACTCTTTTAGGGGTGACTTCAGAGATCAATCAAGGTTTTGTGTTCTGTTGTGACAGACAACTAGACTCATGACCAGGCGCGTAGCCAGGGGGGCGATTGGGGGCGGTCCCCCCCCCCCCCGCGCCAAAACGCCAGAAAGAAAGGAAAAAGGAAAAAAAAGAAAGAAAAAGCGTGAGAGAGATGAGAAAAAGGTAAGAGAATGTAAGGAAAGCGGGAGCAGACAAGGAACAACGACAAAGCAACGTCGGAGATTCCTTAAGTCCCCCCTCCCTGCACCCCCCCCCCGGGCCTCCCCCTAGGTGATTCGCACGCTTCGCGTGCTTACTACCGCCCCCCATGAAATCCTAGCTACGCCATTGCTCATGACTGCATCGATGTAGAATCAAACTGCTAGTAAGTTTATTCCATCACAACAACTCACATATACAGGTACATCTACATTCCAGACTACCAGTTACATAACATGTCTGGTGCTCGCTGCCATATGATCATGAGTGACGCAGCAGGGGAGGAGATTAGTTTATCAGACTGAAAACAAACAGAGAGTGTGGGAACATACAGGCAGAGTGTTGGAAAAGGATGATGATGATGATGATGATGATGTAAACTGAAATGAGATGAGATGATGAAATTATTAGGACACAATACAAGGATTTTGAGTTTTTCAATAATTTTTTAAAAATATCTTTATGTATTTTGAGTTTTTCAATAATTTTTTAAAAATATCTTTATGTACGAACAGATCAGTGCGTTACTTAGATCGAAGTGCCGAAAGATCGTCATTTATTAAAAAAAGACAAAAATTCATTATTGTGAATTACGGTAAAAAGTGTCACACAAAGGACATTTCCAGAGTTGTTTTTTTTTTTTTTTTCATGACTTTCTGCGCAGACTCTATGGGCAATTTCGAAAGTATTGTGCAGTTGCATGAAATAAGTAAGCCCAAAAAATTCCTTTGAAAATTAAATTTTTCTAATATTCATGGGGGGGGGGTGAAGTTAAAGCGGGTAAATAGGGATAATAATATGTCAAGGAATTGTAATGTCCTGCGGGTATATTGCAGGGGTTATATTCGAAACCATGTCAATTGGTTTAACTTCTGATTTATATGTATTACTGCATTATGAAGAAAACGACAAGTGGCATAATTTCTTATAATGTATCTATGTGGCAATAGTTGAAAGGTGCATGTATTATGTGACATTTTCAAGATAAAATGGAAAATTAGTTTCCACTTTACTGCAATCGAACTTTTTCCCCGATAAGTTGATAAGATGTAACTAATCCCTTTAGGTAATTCCGTTATTTTCTTTTGAGGTTCATCTGAGTACGCTAAGTATTTTGCAGATTAATGCCCGAGATTGATGTTGCTTAGTTTGCATTAATGATTTGAACTTGTGTTTTCCGCCCTTCCGCTAGTAGGCACAAACTTTTCAATGCAATTTCTAAAAACTGAACAAATCAAAACAAACAATAAACTATAACAACAACAACAACAACAAACACACGATTATCATTTGGGCTCGATAGTAAGAGATCATGACAAACAGCATGAACCTTATGTTGTTAAGGTTAATTGTTGTTGTATTTTCAAAGATTTTTTCAAATGATATTTTGTCCTAATTTGAAAAAAAAAGAAAACATTTAAGTGTCACTTGGAGTATGCCACTGTAAAAGTGTGCTATCAAATATAATTGTTTGCTCCTCTTAAAAGTTACATGTAATTCATTAAAAATCACCACATTAATATAGCATAGACATTAATTATAATACACAAGAAAAAAAGTATGTTAGGTGCTATTATTTTTTCAGCACCGGCATATTGTTATGGGGCTTGGGGGCAATAGCCCCCCCCCCCCCCCCTCAAAAAAAAAATTAAAAAATAAATGAATAAAAAAGGGAAAGGGGAACAAATTAAATTACCTCCCGGATATTATGTCCTGATCTTTGCATGACGAAATAACATTTTCATTAAACAAGTCGATTTTTTGGATTGCTCTCTTCGCTAGCTGGCAACTTTTCAGAAATGTGCTTCATATGTCATGTTCTGCCCCCTCAAATTATTTTGAATAATTACGCCACTGTTTTTCAGGGAGAATTTTATTAGAGGGTACTAGTATTTTCTTTGATGCTGGATATTATTTTGCAACCACAATGTGACCAAAAAATGGGTAAGTTGATGTTGGTTTTAAAAAAAAAAGTTTGGTAAAAAGATTTGACCAACAACCGAGCAATATAGAAAGCATTTTAAGCTACTCAAAGGCAAAAGCCAATATGTTGGGAAATGCATAACCTTGGGTAAAACATTGCCTAACAATTCGTTGGGTTGACTATAAGCCCAACGCTGGGCAAAACATTTGCCCATTTTTTCACAGTGCATATGCTTTAGGATAATTTATTGAGAACAAGACTTCTCAAAATAGATATATAAACATTTTGTTAACTCCTTTGCAGACACTATCAGAATATCCGGAACATATAGATTTATCAGAACTCTTAATGACTGTTATTTAAACCTATTAAATATAAACTGCATTTACAAAGACTGACTTGAGAGACCGTCTGACAATGACAATGTGTAATAATACTCTTGATAATATTAATAATCAAAATTCAGGGGCAGCGGAAGCAGGGGGAGGGGGCTGGCGGGGCTCCCCCACACTTTCGGCAACAAAAACAAAAAAACTTCATTAGTTTTAAAAAAAATTTATAAAAATTGTAAATATAGAAATAGACTTTCAAGATCAGAAAAAAAAAACAAGGGTTCGGGGATGGGGGGGGGGGGGTGTGCCGCCCCTGAACCCCCGCTAGGGCCCTATTTGCAGGATCTGGATTTCGCCGGTTTGGGTGTCAGCTCCCCTCTCCTTCTAATAACGTTCGGTGATGGCCTCTGAAATGTACCCCCAAGCTCTTGGCTAATGTCGGAACCAAACGGCGGCTTTCGTAACGTATCAGCCAAAAGTAGTATCAGACGTCTGGTTCCGCCGGAACGAATCAACTAGTCGTTTGGTTCCGGGGAACGATTCGACTAGCCATTTCGTTCCTGCGGAACCCGGAACACATCGACTATCACACCGGCAGGAATTTGTTCTTTGCCACCATGATATCCCTAACGAGAGCAAATGATCGAATTTTGATTTTCACACATCGCTGTACAACGTGTCATAACTAATGAACAACTATGGAGGTCCAACCCTCCATCCGTGGAATCGCCGATGCGTAATCAACGCATACCCGGTCGCGATTTTTTTTTCCTACGACATTTTCGCTCCTTGCCCGTGCGCACATGGTCATTTTCTGAGACGACCTCACAAAATATTCGTAGGTAGGCTACGTCATAATGCCATTAATGCGCGCTTTGCTCCTTTCTAATTCTGTCTGTGATGAGATTTGTGCGCGTGCAAACATTAACTCAAAGTTGATTGATTTTTTTTTAAAGTATCACTTTGATACTTTTATTCTTAAGAATTTAGGGCCTATTTTAGCTTTTAGAATAATTAGAAATACAGTCATGTACAATATGAGAAAGTTTCGCACTGGGCAGAATTTGTTAAGTATGACTGGTTTACTCACCCTAAAATGGTTGAAAAGTAGAATTACGAACACCAACCTCAAATAGGATTAATCTTGTTTTCAAATTTCTGTCATATTCCTTTCCACTCGTCATGTCTTCCCACTCCCCTGGCTCTCTCCTCCCTCCCTTTCTCTCTCTATTTCTCTCGCCCTCTTTTTTTATTTTTTTTAATCAAACCACTGAATTATTGATGAAATGATTGAAACATTTATTTTCATTATTTGTAATCTACATTTTTTAAAACCAACTTTTATGAATCAGAAAAGGGAACCCAGGTTACATGTTCTTAGCGTGGTCAACCTAAAACATGGTTGATAATGTGACAACAAAATCTAACATGTAGATCGTCACTTGCATAAATATAAGCTAAAACCACTTTCACCCGAATAGGAATTATGATATACAGTTGATATGTAAATATACAAATGTTTTCTGGAACTATAGATTCTCGACTGGAGCAGTCAGAATTAATGCCTCTGCCCTGTTCTGAGATAAGAATGATATGTGACCTTTAACCTATGACCTCTTGATGTTGCTGGTTCTTTATTCCGTTTGCATAACCGATGAACACTTGCATGATGGCAGTAACCGCATTGGATATATACACATGCCTATGCATCAATTTACTACAGTCCAACATGTATGATATAAACAGTATATGTTACGCCTTAAACTGATCCTTAATGAAGCTTTTAGCAAATACATTAATATTGACGTAAAATGATTCAAATAATCATATCCAGTCAACGTATACCAAAGCCTAATTTACATAACCATAACGTTACTCAGTCTGCTTTATTAATAATCCTTGGACAGCCTAACTAAATAAATGTGTAGCTTTATGACAGTTTGGTGCATCACATAGGAGGGTTGTATGTTTACGCATAAATTATGCCCTTGTGCCCCTATCACATTTAATGTTTATTGCAATTCAATATCTATCCTAAGCACATTATATACACTATATATACCTCTTGTTGATCCTTATACACTGGTATAGGTCCTAATTAATACACCTTTCTGAAAGGACCTGTAAATGCCAACAGCTAACTATCAACAAAAACCAATAAAATCAATCATTGTATCACTTTATGGATGCTTTCCTTGTTCTTAGTCCATTATTACAAACACGCCCTTATTTATTGTGCAAGTAGGCCTAAATGCACTGTATGACACCATTCAGCCTGTACACTCGAGCTGATCATTCAAAAAGCTGGGTGGGCTTCATTTACACAGACTCCAATAATTCATAACAACATTTCCTACATTACTTAAGCTATACAATAACTACGGGGGCTTCGCCGCTTCTAACACATCATTTAATTTTTGCACAAAACCCGCACCAGCGCGCGACCCTGATTTATGAAGTCGCGCTGTAATTCACGCTGTAATTGCCTTTGAAATCTTCCAAAGATACGCGTGGGAACCAGGGGCGTAACAGGTACCTGTTATCAGGGGGGCAGAGCCCAAAATTTCCCGGTGACTAGTCTATGTCTAGAATCTGTGGCGTAGCTAGGACGCAGTTTAAGAGGACGGTAGTGCTCCACTGGCGTAAATCCAATATGAAGTGTGGTGGATGAAAAACTTTTTTAACAACTTTTCCCCTCTCACACACACATTTTGGTATCTATTTTGCGAGCGAGCAGAAAATAACCACTTTTCCGGTTTTGAATCGCATTTTTGAATAAAAATTCTAAAATATGAGAAAGAGCGAAGCGAGCAAGCCAAAAATAATTTCGATGCCCTGCATCGAAAAAATCCCTATCTGTTAATGTAAAATTATAACTTTTCACAGGAATCGAAAAATTTAACGTCCACCATTTCTAAATCCATAATCAATTATGAATCTGTTCCCACGCTCAGCGCGTATCACGTGCAAGCGTTGTAACTAACGAGCTTGCTATTCACGCGCTTGGTCTCTGTAATTCACGCTGTACTAGTTATTTGCCTTTGAAAATTTCCCGGTGACTATATGGGGTGTTGCAAGAAAGTTGCAATCGATTGCAAGTTGCAACTGATTGTCAATGGCCAATCAAAATCACTGTTGCATGCATGTCTTCTTAAAAGGGCAGACCCTGAGCCAATTAGAATGGTTGTTTCAAAATTAGCAATTATTTGCAATTGATTGCAACTTTCTTGCAACACCCCATATGTCTACTTTTCTCGATTTTCATTGCATTTTTGGATGGTTATCGGGGGGGGGGGGAGCAGAGCCGAAAATTTCCCGGTAACTAAGTCTAGAATCAGTGGTGCAGCTAGGATTTCATTTTAGGAGGACGATAGTGCAAAGTGCGCTCCCTAGGCATGCTGGGGGAAGGTGCAGGGGTGGTGATTTTCCCCTCCCACGCGAAGCGTGGAAGCTCTGACGTTTCTTTGAATATTGTTCGTTGACTGTTCCCGGTCTCTTACATTTTCTGCCTGTTATGGGGGGGGGGGCAGAGCCGAAAATTTCCCGGTAACTAAGTCTAGAAATAGAATATGCGGAGGTGATCCCGCACCGCGAGTTGCTTGTTACAAAGCCCTTAGCTGGTGGGGACCAGGGTTTCTGGCTTAGGGCCCCTGATGAAAGCCACTGCGGGGGTCCAGGGAGTGGAGCCCCTGGAAACTCTGGGGTTTTGGTACTTAATTTTCCCTCATTTCTTTTGTTTCCCTTTACTTTCTTCTTTTTCCCCCTTTCCCTCTTTTCCCTCTCTCTCTTCTTCTTTATCCCCTTACTCCTTTTTCCTTTCCCTTTCTCCTTCTTCCTTTCCCTCTCTCCTTCTTTCTTTCCTTTTCTCCTTTTTATTTTCCTTTCTTCTTCTTTGTTTCTTTTTCTTTCTTCTTCTTCCTTCTTTTTCTTTCTTCTTCTTCCTTTCCCTCCCTTTCATTTTTCCCGGTGGTTTGGTGGATTTTCACGCTGAAATCCTTCAGGCGGCACTCTGCGCCCCCCCCCCCCCCTGCCCGGCTTTTACGCCACTGATGGGATCAGCCAAGCTGTAAATAGGTCAGGAAAAGCTGTAAATCATATTAACGTATTATATTTGGCGTTAACATGTATTACTAACACTGCATCGATTTTAGTCAATGAGTGTACCAACACTCCTGCCAAGTTCTTAATAAGAACTCAATATGCTGAAACCTTTTTGAAAGTTACGCTAATTTGATTGGGGGACTTACTTTTACATGAAAAGTCACACTGGTCATTTGGTACACTGAACATACGGACTGATCACTGAAATTTTATCATCGTCGAATTATTGTTGGTGCACTGTAAGTGTTGAAATTTTAATCATTTGTTTGTTTATGTGAAACATTTCATTAAGAGACTACTAAGTGTCCCAAAATATGACTGTCAATTGAATTCCAAGATTACTTACTCACAATTGTAGTTGCACCCAACGTAGAATCAGAGATCACCAGAATGATTGCCGTAATTATGAAAAAGTATTTCAATTCCATGTCGCCTTTCAGAGACTCGAACGGAAAAAATTATATTGACCGGGTATGTAGCAATTATATTGGTAAATGAAGATAGACAAAGCCTTGTGAAGATCATAGCTTATCCAACGTCCACACTGTGCAATTCAAAGAAATAGTTAGTCTTGTCTTTGATATGTACTTTTTACTTTTGCTCAGCTACACCAA
>CM057164.1:21813128-21969672 GCA_029962745.1 Echinometra lucunter
GAATATATACACAGTTCTGCGCTTAATAAATGATTTATTATTATTATTATCATCATTATTCTCGTAGAGGTGCTATATGTGGACACAGAAGCAACATGAGAAGATGAAGAAAAAAATGCACATGAAGATTGGAGACTAAGCCTGTGATAACTCGAGTTAGAGTCTATGAAAAATGTGTGTTATACTGAAATGCTCAATGGGTTAAAAGCAAAAGGAAAGTGGGTATCTTACGTAAATTCAACATGTCCTAAAGATCTGCACTTATACTGAAACCTTCATTTTTTTTCTCTCCCAAATATATGTGCCCTATATAAATATATAACCAAATTCCAAGCCAACCTCTCCTTTTTCTACAATGTTAACCAAGCATGGACAGTGAATCTATTGTCCAGTGGCCATGCCTGTTTGCATCTAACTGTGCAGCTTTTGACAAACTTTTCAATAGGCTTAAATACCTCTTAGCCTCTGCTCAAATATCCGCTCAGGGTTTCAGATATCTCAAATACCAGTATATAAAAAGTGCAATCATAAACTTATTCAGCGCGAAGAGAAAAGAGTGGAAAAGAGGGAAAGAAATTGAAAGGTATGGACATAGAAATACAAAGCAATGAAAGTTCAGAATAAGAGAGGGGGAAATAAGAAGGAAGTTGAGGAAAGGTTCATGAAATAATCAGGAGACCTAGAATATTATATAATTTCACCTGTTCTGTTAAGTAATGGCTGACTTTACAGAGTGCAAATACACACTTATCCAGGAAGAGACATGATAACTTTGTACTTCTTTTACAAAAAAGGAAAAGAAAACATAACAAGAAGATATTATTACCTCAAGTACTGGTACAAGTATAGGAATGTTTTCAGACACAAACACGTGTGAAATCAAGTGAGTGCAACAAACATTATTGTTTTGATACTAAAATGAGAGAAGTGAAATCTCACCAATAACCTGGACAATATAATCAAGCTTCATCTTGAACCAACAACTTCCCCGACAGCCAAGACAAGCACACAGGCATTCCCTAAAAGAAGGTAACAAACAACCCAACAGCTCCACGGAGGTGATGCCTTGGACAAATCTTCAACAACCAATCGCCCAAATATGGTTGTCAAGGGGTCAATGGTCCCACATATTGCAAAGTGTGTCAGGGAAGGAAAAGAAAAACGATATTCCAAACTTGCTAGACCATCTCCACGGACCTCCGACAAAGCACGCTTGCTGAATGATCGAGGAAGGAGAATTAGAAAACCGTCCCTCCGTCCATTATCGAAGCGATTACCAAGAAGACTGAGGCATCTAGAAAAGCATGTATCAGTAGCTGTCAACCGGGGTTATGTTACATCATTTATCTCGGGCATCCTAGGCTGCATCAATGCCTTGCATCTGTAAATCTACTTATATTTTGTGGATGAAAGCCTGAAAACCATATAAGGGAGATAGGCAAATCCATGCTTTGTATACCAGTTACCTATTCAATATCCGCAGTTCAATCGCAGGTGAAAATAACATCATAATGGCATCTACCCAGATGATTTCTTCATCTACAAACAGGGGAAAAAACGCTGCAAATTCCTTTACTCAGTCGTTGCATCCTCAGAAATGACTTTTCTGTTTGTTCCAAGAATAATCACGGAAGAATGTGCATTGTGATAATTCTCACATGATATCACATTTCATTTCTGCTTTGTGACTTTTTCCAAAGCTTACAATCAACACAGCATTTCGTATTAACAAACAAACAAAAACAAAAACAAAAAACAAAAGAAAGCCTTATTCATTGTTGATTGTCGGATACATAATCTTCCAGTAGTTTAAATGCAAATATACTTCATGGGCTGATTTGCTCAGAGCACTTGTGCTTCTCTTTGAAACTTTCCAGTGTTTGCTCAGTTGACATGAGTCTTCAATCAATTTATTTGCTATTCTTTGGAATCTTCTTGAATACTTCACGATTTTAATAAGTAACTATGTAGCTTTTAAAAGGAGACAATGGCATCATTCACATATGGCCTGAAATATACTTCATTTCCTTATGACCATACAGGCTGTAGGACTACTGGTCTTGCCTGAAAAATTGCTGCCTGCCATGGCAACAGTTCAGAACTAAAATAAGTCCAATTAAGAATGAGAATAACAAGAATATCACTTCATTGTTCCAACTTTGGAGCAAAAAAGTGTCTTCCCAGAGTTTTGAGAAATGATGCATATGTGAACTGCTCATGCTTTAAAGTAAAAGGAAAAAATACACATCTGTCATTTGAGCAAACTTATTCGGCTTTTCTCTTTGGCCCCTTCAAGAGCAAGTCAAATTGGTTTATGTTCCTTTCTTTCTGATTTTAGAACCTACTCTATTTATCAACCCCTCAGCGGCCTTTGTTACATAATCTAAAAGGCAAATAGTACTGAAAAACGTTGGCAAAAATGAGTGCCACTGTATTGTGCTTGACCAAGGAGAATGATTCTCTATTGAAGCACAGACAAAAGTAGATGAGCGTTTGAGGAATTTATATTGCTTGTTTACAAAAACTTTTAAGACTAAAAGAGCTTTATAATGCTGGATAATTTATTTGAAACCAATATCACCAAAATCAGACAAAATTTCAATCTTCTTCATCAAACCACAGTCCATTAAAAACTTGCTCTGGTAATAAATGTCATGACAAAGTACTTCTTCCATGATATAGGACTGAGAAACAATTGCCATATACCTGACAACATCATCATCTAATCATATGGATACAATTCACAATGATTTATGCTCCCATTTGTTGAAAGTGGATACAACAGTCAATGCAAATTGATATCATATTGCCATTTCAATTTCCTCCCGAAACATCATTCGCTCCACCCCTTGCCCCCAAACTTCGGGATCCTACTTCAGTATGTTGACCCCTCGACCCCTATTTCATTCTCCCCAGTGCAAAATCGCATCTGGTAGGCATCTGAAACCCCTCCCCTTCCCCATCGGATGTTAATTGAAGATGTGTTGATGTATGCAATGGCCGAACCAGACAACAATATGATCTCAGGTCTACTGCATCCCTTAAATAATATACATGTACATGTAGACTTGCACACATGAGTATATAAAGTATATAAAATATATAATATAAAATAATATAAAATAGGAATCATATGGATTGGAAAGATTGCCTCTTATATAACTCCTACTTTTTCACTTGAAAATTGTGATTATCTCATAAGCAACCATTTCCACCATCTTCATAAATTCAATGTAAAATCTACAATATTATATGACAGTATTTTCAGGTGGATCCTGTGTTACTTTCCCCCCTCATAATTAACAGCAAATGGGCAATGTAGCAATTCACACGGTTCACACCATCTCTGAAAATGGGAAGAATTCCACGTGACGTGACTACATTTTCATTTGAATGTATGCGCATTCAGTACAAATATTGATACCATTTTCCCCACAATGGTCCACATGCCTTTGCTCCTGTTTTTGCAAGGGACACAGTTCCCTATGCCTGGCAGCCATAGCAGAGTGTCAAATTTGTTATCCTGCTCGTTACCATGGCAACAGACTCACATTTACAGGTGACTTTTCACCCAAGTGCCCATTTTATTTCTCCAGCAAAGGCAACCCTGGAGGCCTTTCTGCATCTCCACAAAGCTGACGAAAAAGAGCAGCTATATACGATGACAAATTTATGCAGATGATACTTTTGATATGTACATAGTCCTCTGTGGGGACAGTATTTTTTTCCCCCAAGCAAGCGAAGAAAAATAGATTCAGATGTATTGATATATTCCCAGTTGAATTACTAGATCCATCATCCAACATTATAATATGAAGGATCTCCTTTGTGTGTGAGATGATGATATGCAGCATAAAATGTGCATTGTCACAATTATATTCACCTTTACTTGCATTATGAGTCACTCTCTAGGTCACAAAACCTTTTTTTTTCCCCTTCAGTATGTGCTTTTGGAATAGAAAAAACATGGATTTCCTCACTGTAGCTTATATTTCAATGATTTCTATATTCAGACATTCTTCCTGGTTTATCAGAGCTCTTTAGATGCTTTTTCAGAGCTAAAACATTCTATGCCCTTTTGTATGGAGCCTCCTTTAATTTTTTTTTTTTTACTGCATATGAAGACAAATCTAAAATATCTATTTGTTTCTCTCTCTCTCTCTCTCTCTCTCTCTCTCTCTCTCTCTCTCTCTCTCTCTCTCTCTCTCTCTCTCTCTCTCTCTCTCTCTCTCTCTCTTTCTTGGAAACATAGAGGGTTGGAATGCCAATGAGATGGAATGGTTGGTTAATGATCACAAAGAAGCAATAATCATGCATAAAAACACAACTCAGCAGAAAGTTACACTGATATGACTACCGGTAGAGTATCCATCCCTGAAACCTAGTAAGAACGGCCTTCACGAGTTCATGAATAAAGATTGCACTATCCACACCTTGCATAATAGTGCCCTATATCTTATCTATGGTACTGATGACATACAACAGTTGTGAAAGGGAAATAATCTACGGCCTCTTAAACACTCTGCAAAAGCTTCCTTTTGGAAAGTACAAATATTACCGCTTCTTGAAATCAGTCCAAGGGTATATCAAATCTGTTACACACCTTAAGTCTTTTTTACCCCAGATTTGGTTGGGGTAAGAGTTAGATATTTCTATTGTGTTGGGTTAATCAAGGCAGGGTTCCATGTAATCTTTTGTTAACATGGGGTCCCAATCAAATTCTTGGCATCTTTGTGCAGAGGGCCCTAGTTTACAGTTTTTTGTTTTTTTTTATTTGAGGGGGCTGGAGTCAAATTTTAGCAACCCATATGCACTGTTGGGGCGATATCAATGGCCAGTCAGGGTTGAAGTCAGGAATTTGATTATTGATTTTTTTTTTTTTTTTTAATGGCTGGAGCATCTATTAATGCTGTATAATCACCAAAATGTACAAGTACATGATGTATTATCATATCATATGCTCTCTAGTGAGTGTATTCATTTCAATTCTGATTTGTATATGAACTCAAGGTTCAGAGAATCGTGCTTAGGAAACTATCTCATTCCTACAGTATAACCTCACCGCAAACCAATTCCTGGCCTTGGAGCGAGTTAATTACTCATAATGATCTATAGGCAAGTCACGAATCCCTATCTGTCTGTTTGTATGTACACAAAGTTACCCAAACAGTACGCCCCCATTGGCTTCACTTCTTTTGTTCTGTCCTATGAGTAATAGGAATTTTATTCTATTCTAATTTTCTATCATGAATGATGTAAGTTCAATGCATGGCTTCTGAAGCAGTCATTTATAAAGCCTCTTTCTATTTTTGTGCATGCAGGTGGACAGTTTCTTGGCATTAAAAAGTTGCCTCTTGTTTCTCATTCCCATAAGCACATTTTTACAACTGTGTAAAAATATTTAATTTCCATCATATATTCAAAATATATTTATTCAATTTATTTGATATGTTTCATTTTTAAATTGATATGCGTTAACATCATGAACATGTACAGGTACTGCTTCCTTTATGTTTCTCTTTTTCATTTGTGAGAGCTTAACTCTGAAATCTGAAGAAATATTATTGATTTTACATGAAATTTGTTTCTTTGTATTTTTTCATCAAATTCAAAGTGTCTCATTGTGAATTTTGCATTGCATTTTCAACATTCAATATTTTTTTTAAAAAAAACCTGGATTTCAAAGCTCGAAACAGATCTGAATGTGGGTGAGCTCATAAGGTTTGATAAAAACAGAGCATACAAACTATACAAGCAGCACCCACGTCAAGATGGTCATGAGCATGCATGTACATGTAATTAGCTCCTAAGCCAGCAAAATGCATAGAAACTAGACAAATTTAGATCCATCAATTACACCAATCCCCTTGTGGGTTCACTGTTGGCTTAGCCTATTTCCTATATTTTGGGTTGGGTTCGGTTCGATTTGGTTTGGGGAGTGGAGAATGGATGAAGAGTAAGGCAAACTGTCTGGATTATGCTACTGCTTTATAACACTATGACTACTGAATTCTGTCATTCTCATTAGCTTAAATACAGAAACAATCAGTTCCGAATACAATCGGTTAATACAATTGTTTACTTTCATCAACATATAGATGTCTCGTTATACACTATAGCTTTGTGTTTAATTATTTGTTTTTGTTTTTTATTATGTGCTTAATCGCAGAGTGCCACATTGATATTTTGATGAATACTAGTAGAAATTGGGCCTAAGTGATATTATCATTTTAATGTTCAATAATTTGAAGGCTTCATCGTATTGTATATACACCTTTGATTTCTGTGTGACACACACTAGACCGAGTATCTTTGACTTAGTATTCCACAGGTTTCACTTAAGTCTGTAAAACCATAAATCTATAACTTTCCCTGTGTACATGTACATGTTTTTATACATATGCTATTGCTAATTCCTTAAAGGTTAAGACCACCCTAGAAGTTTTACTGTTTCAATAAAAGGAGATAAATTTGAACAGCATTTTAAAAAAGAAATGAGCAAGTTACACATTTTCTCACCCCATAGTCAAAGTATATTATGTAAAAAGCAATTCTTCTGAACATACATTGATTATGGGGGTTAGAAAATGTGTAACTTCCAAGAAAGTTGAGAAAATGTGAAATTTCATGTACAAAGTGAATGGAGACCTGCTCGCATATGATGTCATCGGTGTTGCCAATTTGCAGAGCCGAGAGTAGTTTACTAGAAAATGTAAATGAGTGTAATTTTTGTATTCTTTGACCGATTTTGCTCATTTCTTTTTTAAAATGCTGTTCAAATTTATCTCCTTTTTATTGAAACAGTGAAACTTTTAGGGTGGACTTACCCTTTAACCCATAGCAGTACAGAGCTTTCTTGAGGTCTAAATTAATCATCTTCAATCCTCAAATCGGCACACAAATTATTTTTTTCCATGTTTACATAGCTTGAAAAAAATAAATATGGATATAACATCAACCATAATGAAATATAATTGTAAAATTGAATTAGAAATTGCCAATTTGAACACAGAAATAGTGATTATATATTATTTACTGTGTTGCCAATTTAAAGAGTTTAATGATTAGTTACACTTAAACTGCTCTAATTCGAGAACGTCACACCATACAGCGATGGGAATGGGCTCAAATTTGTCAGTGCATTTTTCTCTTTCTGCTCATGTATGATATGTACTGCCAAACATTCTGGACCAACAGATACTGCAAAAGCGTCTCCTAAAGGTGACACTGTACCTCTATGGGTTAAGCATATCATTGGGAGCTGCAGGCACATGGACATGTCCTTGTATGAAAATCTGAAAAAGGAACTTTCAGAGCACTGGGGCCTCACTTGCCTGCAAGTGTCATTCTTATACTTGACTGAAAGTGAAACTGAAAAATGAAACTTGTAAATCCTTGCACCCTACATGCAGAGCCTAGTAAGTACAGTGTATCACCGAACGACTGTTTTCATTGACTACTACCCCAAGCATGCAGACCAGACGTCCTTCTAGTATACTAACAGTGAACATGTTAGTCACAGGTTTAGTCATTTAATGACCCATAATTTGGTTATGGGTTAACTGATGATCCTCAAAACTTTCATCCCAAGTTTTTCATTGTCCCTCTCACTTTCATTCAATATCTATCTCCATACCAATTTACATGCACAGCTGATAAAAACCTGTTGATATGGTTAATGGTCACTTCAGGAGACCACATTTATATCCATGTTGCTGTTTCTCCTTGTTTGTAAACTGACGACACTCTTCAAAATGCGGGGTCAGATTGATCTGGAAAGAGTCCATTGGGGCCACACTCCGTTCCGGGTCAAAAAAATGATCTGGAATAACGGTCAGATGTGACCCAGAATCAAGTCTAATATGTTTTTCATTTCCCTATTGCGGGTCATTTTTTTGACCCGGAACAGAGTGTGGCCCCAACAGAATCTTTTCTGGGTCAATTTGACCCCGTATTTTTAAGAGTGCAAGCTTTGCAATTATTACAATATTGACCTGTCGACAGTTTTGTAAGTCTGAAATTTTCCTCTTTTTTCTATAATATGAAAATCATGTCTAAAGTCCTTCACTATTTTTGTTCTGATATACTAGCCTGCACATAACATGCAGACTCTATATTGACACTAAAACACATTTTAACAGATAGCCAAACTTTGCCAGTCTTTAGCTGTATCAGAAGCAGCTACAGTACAAGACCTATTGTAGTCTCACAGTTCAGACCCCATTACATGTAGGCTCTTCAAATGAAAAGGGCTTGTACCTTCAAATTATTGAGAGACAAGGTGTCTGGCAATGAATGAGTAGCCCCAGACATTCCAGACAGTATGTATGTCTGTCATTTCATGTTGCGGTAAGGAGCATACTGGATGTGAATGTATCATACCTGAGGGCTATAATTAATAACCATTTAGTTCCTGTCCCCATAACACTATAAAGCACTATAAAGGGGTCTTTCACACCTGTGGTCCTGTTCTCAAAGTTCCCTTCTCCCAGAGGGAATTTCTATACAAATTCTTATTTTATACTATACCTGCGAGTCAGGCAAGCTTTACTCATGCAGCATCGCTCACACTATCTCAACATTTAGTTCAAACATGCTCACATAAAATATTCCTAGAAAAATGCTTGTTTCAATTTGTTTGCATTGTTGCTATGTCAGGGAAATGTTGCTCATGACATGTAATTCACAACTTCCTCAAACTTCCCTCCTCCCATACATGTCCATGTCACCATGTTGCATTTATTAGGTGGTCTGTCATCTATGACAGATCACCTCTTATTTTTTTTTTCCACAGACCTAAGCTGTGCTTATTGCTTTGACAAAACATTTTTTTATCATTTACAATTTACATGTATGCCATGTCAAGGAGGCATTTCAGCCTATGTCGGTAGATAGTGAATTTTGAAAAGATTAAAATCAAATTGATTTTAATTAACTTGAAGCTGTTATAGTCTCTCAGTTGCACAAAATAAAAATATCAATTGCATGTATGCCTCCACAAGACACAAAGTGCCTTTCAAACTAAGACCATCACCTTATCTAGAAAAACATGGTGAATATTTTCATGGACTTTGAGCAGAAAACACTCCTCCACAAATGAACTACATGTATTTATCAACAAACAAAAACTAATTCCACTGTGTGGAGTGATGCACAAATTACACCACGATTAAAGATCTGACCGATATGACTTAATTCCAGTGTCAGGCAGCAAGTATGACTAAATTCCAGTATTAGGCCCTATAAGTCCAAATTCCATTTGCAAAGCAATCTTGTCATGATAAAACCCCTTCATATTGTTTTCTTATGTGTACATCCTACAGAATTGATATGTTTAAACTTTGATTCACAGATTTATCTCTATAAATTCTAATGTAAGTTCCTCAATCATCAATTCCCATGTCGAACATGCACAGGATTACTTGGGGCAAGATTGAAAAAGCAAATGGAATTACATGGAATAGGGTAGCTATCGTAAAGTTTCCATTGCTTATGAAGCGCACTGCACTACATGAATACTTCTCTCTTGCAAAACATATTGGTGCAATCAGGAAATGAAAGTCTTATTCGTGATGAAAGAAATTTCCATTATTTGAATTTGCCTGAGCAATTTTGACAGACTAATATTCTGAAGATGAAAAAAGGAAAATAAAAATGGACAGATAAGAATACAAGAGAATGGGTTTAATAAGAAAAAGGCATTTTAAATCATCCAGCCATTTAGACTACTTCTGACCAATCAAAGAAACCCTGTAAATGTCAGCTAGGACAGACTACGTTTGTTTTCATAGGTTCTAAACTATAGGCACCACAAGTGGGAGGTCATGAATGATATAACACCCTCCCAATCATAAAGAGCCCTCGCTTGGTCGCTCCAGAAAAATGGGAAATCATTGGGCTGTAAACATGGATAGGTATTAAACGTTCCGTCACATCATACTCGGATGGTTGTCAAATGATATACACTCGAATTCATATATATAACAGACCTTGATATTGTAGCAATTTTCATAAATTCTAACCAAAGAGCAAGTATTATTCATCTGGTGGGCTCTAAGTAAATATGGGTGCATTTATATGATGTATATATAATATGATATATATAATTTGATGAACTTGATAGGTATTTGTTATCTGTAAAGCAATAAAGATAAAGAATAAAACCAGAAACCAAACTATGATTATCATCTCAATGTTGTAATAATTCAAGTAATGTTTGTTCAAATCTGTCTTCAAGACTAAGTATGTTTGTTCACGTACAACAAGTACAACTGAGTACCTCACTTGATATGAATATTTTAGTAGTTTATGTGAAAAACTATCATTACAGATGATTCAATAGATTATTACAATCATGTGATTTGTTGAGAATTAATGACTACATGCATTTTACAGTTACCGTGTATGATTGCTTGTACTGAAACATAGCACAACAATCGTATTTAACACCTTCATGTTGCCTTATGATGCTGTTAGCCTCGCAAGAAAAAGACTTGATCTAGCTTATGCAGGGCTCAAGACCTAGCAGGGGCCTAGGATAGACACACTCGGTCCAGACCCCCAAATATGAAAATTCTAATGTCAGGCTCGAGGCCTACGGACAAAAAAATTTTCAGCCCAGATCCTTACACTAAAACTTAGTAAAAAGTAGTGTGGAGCCCCGAATTATGTTCATAATGAGCTGAAGTGGTTACAATAAGACAGTGAAAATGCAGTATCAAAGAGCATACTGGAATGTTTGTGGTAATACATACCTTTTTTGTAGACAGTAAGTTGTGCATATGTTTCCACGCTTCCTAGATAGTTTTTCACTTTGGCTGTGTATTTGGCTGTGTCCTCTACAGTTACATCACATAGTACTAGCATACTCTCGATCTCATTTGTATAAACGATACACCGGTCCGTCCTTTCAACTTCGGTTTCCTCCCGATACCACCTCACTTCCGGGGACGGATAACCATAATAGTGACAATCGAAAACTACGACATCTCCCTCGTCGACTTCTGTATCCGCGATCTCCCGCGAGAAGCGGGGCTGTCGCTCGGGCCATCGTTTTTGTTGGAACTTCCCTAGTTTTCTGGATGTGATTTCTATTTCCATAGGAAGGCCCATCGGCCCACGTATAATTTGTTTCCTCCGCGAGATAGGGGAATCTTCTGGTTCGCGTATGTCACCCATTGTCATAGTCTAGATTCGACAATTATTGAAGAAAGTATCGCTGAATCCTACGTAGGCTCTTTATCAAGGCAGTTTGGGGATCTATAATAGTACTGATCAATTTTCATTTGCTGGACTTTAATCTTTTCTCGAAATGTTCATCTTTGGTCAATTTCTACTGACAAATTTTCATGAGAATATAATCATCTTCTGAGATAGCTTATCTAGATGATAAAAATGGAAGGCACGTGTTTACTTAGGCAAAGATATCAAGGATATTTGTCTTCAATATAATCTCTAGATACAAAATATGATAAACTCCTATAATAAATAAATATATATTAAGATTAATGCTGTATAACAAACAGAACTATGAGAAATATGAGGGACTCTGAAATGGATAACTGTCAGGAACAAAAATTCTAAACTTAATCTATGCACTGCGCATTAAATATATGACTAATTTGGGGGACTCATATATTTGTTGCAATGCATGTATATGTTGCGAATGCTGTTTGGTTAATAATATTGCAGTCTATCTTCATGGTCAGATTCAATCAATATATTGCATAGCACATGTGTCACCCCCAAACCTATCGACGGGGAAGACAGTAGAAAAGCGAAACAGAAAGCAGAGGGGGATCATATACGCTGCTGTGTGTCACTCGATGACATATATGTTCACTGCCACTTATATATTTGCAGACGTACTAATCCTTCCGAGGATAGAACTATATATTCCTCTCAATATATCTATGTTGAAAAGTTGAATAGCAAAATGCAGACATATAATACCCACTTAATATTATTCCTCACTGGAGTACATATGGTCAAAGGTAGAAGTATATATATATATATATTCCTCTTAAATGTATATGAGGTATATTGAGTAGTTGGTGAAGGGTGCTTCAAGTTGATCTACAGGGTCTATCTACTCCTTTCAACAGATGCAGGTATATCAATATATATCACACGAGGTTGTTGATATACTCCATTCATATACCACAAATTGATATAGTCTTTCCAAGAACTATATATATGTTCACTCCTAAGGCTCCATCTACACTTCACTGACTTTGTCCAGTTGTATCCAGAGTGGTGAATATATCTCAATCCATACTGCTGTGATAGATTCCCTGACTACCGATATATATATATATCTCTCACCTCCCTGTTGTTGATTTATTTCCTAATCTGGTGGCAAAAATGTGGCTTTAGAGTGGCCAGGTCTATTGTAAGTTGTGAATTTAACTGTCCAGGATTGGTTATATAACTGTTAAGCAGACAATGAAGAGTTCTGATGAATAGGAGTTAATCCACAAACGGGTGAAGGACACAGTATTGACCCTGTCTTCTAATGAAGCCGAATTAATTGGATAAGTCGGGACAGGTGAACCTGCATACGAAATGATATCTCACTTGCTAATCAACGACACGAACAATCAACCGCTGATTTTCATCTCTACTGCTCCCCAACGTCAATGAATACAAGTTGAGTATTTCTTTCTCACACACATGTATCAAGAAAAAGGCTTGAACCAAAATTACTCTTTTAAGCACTTGGAGATATTACTGCATTCCAGAATATATGTGATATCCACAATTTAAATACACATTGAAATTCCATTCAAAGCCTCATAAACATTCATCTGCAATAATATCACTGCAAGCGGTCCTCATATCACATGTCTCATTTGATGTATCGCATCGACCTTCTCTAACCTACGAAATTCCTGAAATCATGGCATGGGCATCAACGTCAGGGTCGGTTAAAGTTTCATGACACGACCCCCTCCGAAAATTGGAATGGGCATTCCACAAGTGGTATCTGCAGGTATTTCTCCACTAAACACAAGCTACTCTACGAACACCCTGCCGAGCAAATATTGTACGTGTGAGCTGAGCTATCTTCAGCAGCTCTTATAGACTGCGAACGATCAGCAGCAGCGATTCCCTATCGCAACTAAAAATCTCTTGCTGACTGTATATGCTTCAGTACGTGGGAGGCGTACACACAGCCAACACTGTATCCCACGCAAGCTTGTACACACATATTCACACAGACACTACTCAAGAGAGTAGAATAGTCTCATTCCAGACATTGCCATATATGTAGAGTGACTGAAAATAGTGATGTTCTAAATCAAGATTTCATTTGATTTTGCTGAATCACTTATATTTAAATATTTGGACTGGCAGACATATTTAAATCAAGTAAACACTGATGGGGCAAAAGTGCATGAAGAAAAAGGAAGAGTTTGTAGGGAATACATTTAATTGTGAAAGACTTCTGTATAGACAAGACTAATGCATGTATGGTTCATTCCACAAAGGCAACTTTTGTCTGTTCCATTATCCTTCACAGGGGTGGAATGTTTGCATTGGCAAACCACTAGGGAAAGATAAAAAAAAGGAGTGAAAATATTGAATATTTGCAACCTGTACACTAGTACTCCCACTGAAAATAAAAAGAAAATTGTTAAAAGATGCCAGGACATTCTATGCCAATAATGCTGAAAAGATCAACACTCAATACCGAAGACCAAAGTTTGAAAATCCCTAAAGTGAAGAAAAGTTTGGATTGTGGTGCCGTACCATGGAGGAATGTGATCCAATAAGTAGGTCAAGAGTTGTTAAAAATGATATTGACAATTATGATTTCCCATTCCTAAAGTTATGATAGGTCCCCATGCCTGAAATATCATGATCTATCAAGATACATAGTGACAACACGAGGGTAGGACTGGGAAAACTGGTAGCTACAGAAAGATGATGGGGTCGGGAAAAAACAAGAAGGTAGCAAATGAGTACAAAATGATAAGTTAAAGAATGACAGAACAATGCAAGTGTAGGTAAAAAGTGATTTTCAAGGGTAAACCTGAATGGGACGCAAAACTGGCTTAATCCTGTTATAAAGATTACAATGAAAATAATTTATGCTTGCGCAAAATTAACTTGTTGTCTACTAAATTCTCAAACTCCTATAGACCTTCTCATAAGATCCATGTATAGACTTAACACAGGGACTACCCGGTTCTGGTTGGCAACAGGTTAAAAGAGGGGCTTTGACATAAACACAACCAAAGGTATGAAATAGGGAATGTGGATATCAAAGAGACAATACAGAAAGCCATGGCAACATCGGAAATCATGTCATCGGTTGTTACCAAAACATTCCTTCACGCGAAGCAAATTAATTAAAAGCTTTTACAAGAACTTGTTTGAAGTTCATTAAAAAACACCAACAACCTTTGGTGAATGACGTCCCATGAATTGCCTCACCCTACTGACTTTTTTTAAAAACCACAATCTATTACAGGTTTTATTTCTTGTCTGTACGCCACCCACCTCTCGAAACCCCTAACCAAGGTTTTCTTTTTTTCAATTCATTCTTTTTCCTTCTTTTTTTTTTTTCTTCCTTTTTTTTTCCTTGGCTTCCTCCCCTCTGTGGGTCCTTTAAAATCTTTTTCGCTCCCTCTCTCCTCTTTTTCCCCCAAATCTTTCTATTCATGTTTTTCTTTTATTCTAGGAACCTTTTAGAAAAACTGGGTACTATTTACCCTACCAGTGAAGTGGAGTGGAGTGACAAAAGCAGGAGTGTGAACAATATGGACTATTATTGTTCCAATATTTTGGGTAGTGTGGGAGAGCTGAAATGGCTCAGAGCTTGGACTAGTCTTGTTCGTCGACCTCTTTCAAAAGTTTGTAAAATACCTACTTCAGAGATACCATGAAGTTCCCATATCACCGCTAGGTAGAGCTGCAATGATGGTATTGCACTTAACCCCTTACTTTTCAGAGAATAGAGAATACTCTGGTATTCCAGGAACTGAAGCTGCTATTCAAACAACTGAAAGAATGTTATTCATTTGTCTTTCGCCCACTCAATTATGATTCATATTTGTCTCCTTAATTTTATCTGCTTGTAAAGTAACAGGACTAGAAACACAAAAAGTAGAAGAAAGACATTAGCATCTGCACTGTATTTGAATTTAACACAACCCTTTTCATTCAAAATTCACCTATACATGTTCAGGCAGAAGTAGAGAAAGAATAAAATCACTAAAACCTTCATGAAACCTTTAAAAAGACCTTCTTTATAAGATATATTCCAAACCTTAAACATACAAGACCATTTTAACCATTTTATCTTATCATATCACAGACCTCTGAAACAAGGATAAGCAAGTCACACTTAACTGATTAGATAATAACGTGTCCGTTGTGGTGACATTTTATGGCCCTAATAGTAAAAGAAAGAAACATTCTTCAATAAAAGCATAATGGGGGCACTTGCTCTTTCTCTTCCTGCCGAACCTATCTGTTCTGTTCATATTCTGCAGGAAATAAATTGAGTGTGACTCTGGGTCATCACCTGAGTTTGAATAAAATCGTGGGCAAATTGGTAATTGGAAACAATTTACGAATCCATTGCTTTCGTAAGCCATTCTCAATGGGTCATCTATTTCCTCTCTTTGTGGGTGCATAAAAAAAGACATTCTAGCTATCTTGACGAAGCACAGATCCTGTTCCTTATTACCTCAAGTGCTTGGCTATTACTGTAAATTGCAACATCATTGTCTTGTCTGAAAAGTTCTCTCTTTCTCACTCTCTGACTCTTTCTTCTCTATTCCCCCTCTCTTTAAATCCTTTCTATATATATATCTGTCTTTATTCTTACCTACATGTACCTCTAACAGTATGTATCATATATATATATATATATATATATATATCTTTTTCTCTCTCTCTCTCTCTCTCTCTCTGTCCATCCTACAGTTCTTCCTCTGTAGTGTTATCTCTTTACCTTTATCTCTTTCTCTCTCTATCTATCTCTCTCTCTCTATATATATCTATCTCTCTCTCTCTCTCTCTTGTAATCACATTTCTACTTTTATTTCATCTCTCTCTGCATTCATGTCTCTTGCTGTTTATCACTGTCAGTATCTATCTATCTCTCTATCTATCTATCTATCTCTCTATATCTATCTATCTATCTATCTATCTATATCTATCTATCTATCTATCTATCTATCTATCTATCTATCTATCTCTCTCTCTCTATCTATCTATCTATCTATCTATCTATCTATCTCTCTCTATCATCTATCTATCTATCTATCTATCTATCTATCTATATCTATCTATCTATCTATCTATCTATCTATCCATCTTTCTATCTATCTGTCTCTCTGTAAGTCTGTCTATCTATCTCTTTCCTTCTCTTTTTTTTCCCTCTCCTCTTTTTATTTCTATATCCATTTGTGTCTGATCTACTTTTCTTGCCTATTACTTCCTATAATTATTTTCATGTTTATCTGGTTAGGTTGAGAGGTATTAGTCACGGTAGGAAGCAGTAAACTTCCTTCACAAACGTTTAGTCTAAGGTGAGAGAACAGAGCCCCCCCAAGTACTTGGGGAAAGAGACAGAGAAGTTTGGCAAAAGGTGATAATCAAAACTAGAAAATCAATGATTTCATTGTCATTATACTTCCAAAGATATATATTACTTTGGTGGGAAATCTTTAACTATATTTGATAATATACTAGTATCGTGCAAGCTTATAATTAGTCAAAAAAAATTTTAAAAGATCTCAGTAATATTGCATTCTGAATGACAATGTAAGGTAGTGAGGACTGAGAAAAAAGGATTTCCTCAAAGTACAAGTCTATTGTTCTTTGAATTTTTTGTACATGATAAAGAGTAATGTTCTCACAGGCTCAGACACATTCTTTTTTTTAATTTAATATGTCTGCCATGAACAGTCTGCATTTCTTTTTCCTTAGGAAAGCACTTTTTAAAAACACTCCTGAAATCACCCTGAACATGCAAAATAGCTTCTTCTTCTTCTCTGTTTCCCCCTATTCTTCCTACTTGGTAGAAAATTTTTTTGGAAAAATCTTTAAAACTATATCTGTGCCACAGGCCAATCACCTTTCCCTAGCAAGGTAATGTAAGGCAATGTACATACATGTACCAAGAATGAACATATGGAAAATGTCATAAGGCATTTGGAAGGAAAAGTGTAGGAGTAGAGTCTGGCGATGATTACATGCATGATTCGCTTCAGTCTGTCTCAAATATCAGCATCACTCATTGGTGTAGTGTTATGAAAATACGAACGAGTCTAAAGGTGGAGCGCACCTGAAAAAGTGTAGGTCCAACAGTGTAAGACAACAGTGTAAAACAAAACAAAACAAAACATTAGTTCCCTCACATTCAACATCACTGGGGGTTTTTTTTCTTTTATAATTATTCATGTTTTACAATGTATGTATTTCATTGTTTGTTATTTTGATTGTATTTCCTTTATTTTAAGAGATGTGAAATAAAATTAAATGAAATGACATGAAATGAAACAAGAGTGTGAACATTCCAATCAGGAGAGAGGGGGAGAGAAAGAAAGAAAATAAAATTCCCCAAAAAGAGTATTTTATGGCATGGAACACTAAGCCCAAGATACAATGTAACTCAGGCTAGGGTCTATGGAAGAGGCATGTTATACTGAAATCAAATATCCTCAAGGGGTTATCAAGAGATTAGAAACAACCTTTGAATCTATCAATCTTTGAAATGTGGACATCTATCTGTCTTTCTATCTTTCCATCTTTCTAACTATCTATCTATCTATCTATCTATCTATCTATCTATCCATCTATCCATCTATCTATCTATCTATCTATATATCTATCTATCTATATATCCATCTATCCATCTATCTATATACCTATCTATCCATCTATCTATCTATCTATCTATCTATATATCTATCTATCTATCTGTCTTTCTATCTTTCTATCTTTCTATCTATCTATCTATCTATCTATCCATCTATGTCCAGTAGCTTGGAGGTCATTGGGACACCAATGTGATATATTTCTAGATCAAGGTTCTTCATATTTTTTTCTTCGTCTGTTCTACACTGTACATGTAGTTCTACTCAAAAGACATTCCTGTCCACTGCTGCATAGGTGCTTTCACACCTACCCGATCAGGAAAAATACTGTAGTTTAGTAGGTAATTTCTCAAATTACTTTTTCCTAGGTTGCAGGGATATTTGCAATGTGAAAGCAAATAACGAGAACTTCTATCCCATCAAAACACTAGCACATGTACATAACTACAAGGACTTTCCCCGTAAAAGGTCCGGTTCAGGGAGGTGTGAATGCACGAAATGATTATTGGGATTTGGGGGCAACAGGGCCTGAAAATTAGGTTCTCGTAATTTATGGGGGGTTTTTTGTGATCGGGTAGGTGTGAAAGCGCCTTATGTTATCAATACCGGCCTTAGTCTGATCCCTTTTTCTTGGACATACAGGTTGGATATGCAGGTTGTTTTTATATTTATCTCAAGATCAATTTGTATGGGTTTGATAGATTAGAATAATGAATGGGGAAACCCTTTATTATTTTAATACTGGCTAAAGAAAACTTCATTCTAGTAAAAAGAAAGAATGATGAATGATGAGGTTAAGGATTCAAATAAAAAGACAAATGAATATGTGTAAATGTACCTTCCTCAGTAGCAAATCTTCAGCAATCTGATTTAATAGAAGGCTATGATTACAATGACCTATCAAACTCCTACAGGAGATGGTGAAACCAAAAGCAGTGAACCTAATTACAAAGTACATTCCCTTGAAAGTTGCAAATACAGCAATGATTATCTTAATGGATCGTATATGAAACTAGACATAGATGCCCTAATTGTATTTGAATGTAAACACTGCTTGCATGAAAATGATAAGTAGGCACACACTCCAATGGGAAGAATATTCATCGGAAAATAGTTTCGAGATAACCAGACCAAGTTAAAAACAACTGGAAGGGGATGTGAAACCTAATTATGCACTTAACAACATTCTCTTATGTTTGTTGATTAGTTCCATGTCGCTAGGCAACAAGATGCTCTTCATTCAGACACGCTTCCTTTTATCCGTGGGAGGGAATAATGTGTTAGCGGAATAAGGGCTTCCTGTTTTAGTGGGAAGGAACATTGGTTTGGAGTAACCTGTTTGGGTCTGGTTTTTGGATTTGGCTATTTGAAACATTGATAATTAATAAATCACTGCTTGTTTCATAACTTGCGGCAGACCTCATTTACGCAAGTATGTCGTAAACATGTTTATGTTTTCCCCACTTCCAGGTTCAATTATGTTCACAAGGTGGAAGAGAGATAAAACTTCCAACACAAAAAAAAATGCCAAAAAATAAAAACACCACTGCAAACAATATTTTTCAGGGCTACATCATTTTATGTTTGGAAAAAATAAGAGCCCCAAAGCAAAGTTGCTCCACCATGAAAAGCACCACTGAGTTTGATACCTCGCTCATTAAATAAAAAACATTCATTTTTTTTTCTCTCTCTCTATCTAGAAAACAAGACTAATAAATTTTGTTTAAGAATTATATAGAACTGCATTATTTTCACAAAGTGAAAGCATAAGGCAATATTTCCTACACACTCTGTACATGTACATGTATATAGATCAATCCATTATCCTCTAATAAATTTTGTTTAAGAATTATATAGAACTGCATTATTTTCACAAAGTGAAAGCATAAGGCAATATTTCCTACACACTCTGTACATATACATGTATATAGATTAATCCATTATCCTCTAATAGTCAAAAGGACATTTTTACAAGGAAGATATGCCCTTTTTCCTCTTTTCAGCTGACAAGCATATGTATGTCTACTGCAGATTTGTTGTTGTCCAGCATAAACCACAATAGAGAGGAAAAAAAGGGTCAGATATAGATTTCTTTTTCTTCTGTTCATCCTAGTCAATATACAGGTGTGAAAAACATAATTATGTAACACCTGATATTGAATTTTTGGTACAGGCCATATCATAACGACATGTACAGTAGTGAGTGTGAACTCGATGCATTAGGCCTGGAGAAATTTAGAAGGTCAGCTTCATCTTTGCCATAAAATGAACTTGATTATTCAATAGAATACCATTTCAGAGCAGCTGTATGATAAGGTGAATAGCGGAGAGAGAGGGCATATTGGGAAGAGCAATGTTATATGATTATGCATATTTAATTTAAATGTACAGAACATTAGAGATACTCATTTCTTATGCTGTATACATGTACAGTGTATCTATCCCAGCTCTCTATCTCTATTCATGTATATTCATCTTTCTTCCCACTCACTGACAAAAATAGATATGAAAGTACATGTACTTTTATACATGGATATAAATACCACTCCCTATCCTGTAATTCTACACCACTCATCAAACGGTAATTGAAAGCACATAATCATGATGTCAATCACTTTTCAAGAACCCATTCGTGACAGGAATTATTTAAAGCCTAATTTGATCAGCTTTTATTCTTCAAATTGGCAACACCAACATTTTTATTTCATAGCTACATTTTATCTATAAAACATCATGTATCAGAAATGAAAATAAATTGACAGAAATTATGATAAGTCAAAAAGTTGCCAATTTGCAGGGGAAAACGGTGATTTCAAACTTTCCATTGCATTGCCAATTTAAGGATTTTATGCTTATTTTCCTTTGAAAAATTTTTCAGCATCAAACAACAAATACTGATACAACCAAAATGGGCACAGTAAGTGTAGAATTTTTTGCTCTTTCTGCTCATGTATTTGGTATGATTTTTAAGGCTCTGCATCAAAAGATATTAGGCCAAACCACAAAATGTAGACCCTCTGTCACGGATAGGGACTTAGGGGGAGAAAATTGTGAAATGTACATGTACATCTATATGCAAATGTACATGCTCTTGCATATTACACACAAAAGAGTGAATGTATATTGCTTGCACACAAGTGAAAGCACATACTGGTAAAAGCATGCAGTAGAAAATACAAGGAGATCATCATGAAAATACATAATCATTCTAATAGCCACAGGAAGAGAGTTGCCCTGCAGATATCATGTTGTATTTTAATTTCAAGTATGCTTATCAGTATTTCCTGAAAGGATTAAAAGGTATTACACATGGTATGCTTTATTATCATCTTTGATTAATAATGATGCACGTTATTGGACAATACATCTGTATTACTTGTGCATGTACATATACATGTATTTACACATCCATAGACACATGCAATGTAAGTAATAAGTTCAAGGTGATTGACAGTCAATTTGTGGACGCGTGTGTGTTTCAAATCTCTACTGAAGAATAAAAATGAGATAAATAACATGTAACTTGAAAGATACAGATATTAATGAAAAAAGGGTAGAATAGGAAATTAAATCAATATAATATGCATTACACAAGAGAGAAGACAGAGCAAAAGAGAAAGCAAGATAGCGAGTGAGAGAGGGGGAAGAGAGAGAGAGAGAGAACCAAGAAGAGAGTAAGAAAGTAAAAGGGAAAGAGATAGGAGTGGAAATAAGGGGGGGGGGGGGTTGACAGAAGTGGATGAGAGGAAGAATAATATGCAAAAAGAGTTGTACTGTGATCAAAATATGTATGATCAACCTGTTGAACAGCTCAAGATGATTCAGGTTGGAATCTATGGGAAGCATGTGTTATACCACAATCAATATCCCAGAGCTCAAAATGATGTAATTGCTGCAAAACTGATACAGACACACACAAACAGGAGGGTGTGACCACTATCAAATCAGTGCATCCAGGTGCTTACTGATATCAAATATGGACTTGAGCTTTCCAATTAAAACTAATCTGAAACACAGCTTGCTGGTATGTGATTTTATTAACATTCAAAACCATTCTATATCAACTGAGTGCTAACAAGGTCATCCACATTTATGGAGTTAACACTGAAATAGTCAGGCCTTTTGGATATGAATATTTACTGCAATATCTAAAGGAATAAATCGTCGCCTTCCCGGAAAAAGGCCGTTAACGCACACGTGCGCGAAATGTACGTTTTCGAGAAAAACGCGAATGAAGTTTTGACCTTATTTTGAGCTTTTAGCGGCTAGTGTATTATTTTTCTGTCCTAACTCTCAAACTTTCTGACAGAGCAAGATTTTTTCTTCAATGATATTTTGTGCTTTTTATTTAAAACACTCTAAAGGTTTTCTAATCATTAGCATTTTATCCTTAACGGCTGTCTTTCCGGACCAAAAATGCGCGAGTACGTAAATCCAGTTCCCGGAAAAAGGCCGCTAATACGAATCGGTCTATGCGCGTAAGCACATTGAGCGAAGAATAGTGTCTTTCTTCCGGGAACACAAAATGCGCAATAGTTCCCAGAAAAGGGACGCTATTGCGAATCGGTCTATGCGCGTAAGCACGTTGAGTGAGGAGGAGGAATTCACGTGCTCGTGTAATTTTGTTTCTGGCTTATTACATCATAATGACGTCAAACTGAGGTTCGAGAATGGTACGAGAAGAAAGCTTATGACATGCTTTTTCCATTTCTGCAATGAAAAAAAATGGCGGGAAAATTGAGAAAAGGTCACTAACGGCCTTTTTCCGGGAAGCCGACGAAATGTATGTGAGCATGCATTTTGTACGTTCCCTGGTTATGCAACAACGTAGAGGGAGGGAAAGAAGGGAAAGAGAACAGATAGAAAGGAAAGAGAGAGAGAGAGAATGGAAAGGAGAAAAAGAGAATGAAATAGCATGCGATGTAAAGGCATAGGAAGAGAATAGAAAGAGGATAAGAGAGAGAAAGAAAGATAATAGGACAGGTAGAAAGAGCAAAGAGCGAGGAAAAAAAAGGATTCAAAAAGAGAGGAAGCAAACAGTTAAATAGGAAGAAGATCTCAGAGAAGAGGAAGGCACAAACAGCATAAGACATGATACATCAGAGAAAAAAAAACACATCAAATGCAAGTAGACTTTCAAATAGAATAAAAGTCACAGGTGATGAAACTCAAAAAATACCCCACACATTACACCCATCGTCTTTAAAAATATATCACCTCTGATATGCATATCACTCATAGATATGTAGATAATTCTGCTTTCATTTCAGCCTTAATGACGACCTTCGCGCCTTCCTGCCATATACATGTATTATTGAATCCCCTTCAAGGCTGTCAGTGCCCAACGGCATTCAATTAATTAAGTAATGGTTAGTAAACAATTGAGTGGATACTGCATACTATTAACTTGTTCAGCAGCATAAGTCTATCAAACTAGCAGGAAAGGCAACATGCTTTATATAGTGTCTGTATACGATAATATGAGATGTTATTTACATGTACATGTAGGTGTGTGAGTTCCAAAGTTTGAGTGTATATTTTGCTTCTTCTTTCTCTTATATATACAATGTACTGTACATCTTACAATTTCAATCTCTTTCCTATTTCAGTTCCATTTTCAACTGTAATTCCTCCTTCTTCCCCATGTTTCTATCTGTTTCTGTCCAGATATCAGTCTGACTGCAGTGTTTTGTGTTTATCAACTAGAGTACACTGTGTGTTTATTAGTTCATTCAATAATTTCTTTCAAATTTCACTTTTTCGCTGATTGATTCTTTCTTCTCCTTTTTTTCCCTTTATCATGTGTACATACTTGGACGTTTTGCTTCTTCCAATACAGTTTGAAAACACTTTCAAAGACATTTTGCCTCCTAGAATCAGAGCCATCCAGTCCTATTCTCCACGTTTGATGACTAATTACATGTATATATTTCAAAATCTTTTGAAATATATAAGATTATCCAGAGTTTATTTATTTTCCCATAAGCTACCTTGGTTAGAATTACCCAAAGCCTATTTACACTCAAGGCTCATCAGCCGTCAAAAAATGATACTTCTTGTAAACAAATATACTGAAATGGGGGTTACAACCTTCTGGCTCTGATTCTAGGAGTTGTAACCATTCACTAACCTGCACAGGTTCATCTAGAGAATCCCACGTAGAACATCACTTACGTCCTTGTGTCACTGCCATACATGTACAGTACTTCACATCATGACCTTACCTTATGGCTCTCATACATGTACTTTATCATCAACATATTGCGCATCATACTCTAAATCAGCGCTTCTCAACTTTTTAAAACTTGGGGCCCACTTTGGTTCCTAGAAAGATTTTTGAGACCCAATTTGACTACAAGAAATTTTTTTAGGCCCATCTTACAAAAATGGCACAAGAAGACAGAGAACACACTGTGGGGTTATTGATTTGAATACTTCACAACCTAACCCAATTTCGTGAAGAAAACTTTGAGAAAATTTTAATAACAAGTAACAGTAAGGCACATATAGTTTTCATATCAATTCTTTAAAGATATTTTTGGCTAAACTCACAGCCCACTTGAGAGAGCTTTGCATCCACCAGTTGAGAAGCCCTGATCTATCAAATCAAACCCTCAATCATACATTCACTTCCTGAAGACATCACCAAACAGCTTCCAAATGCATCACAATGTACACATAAGCATACATGTACACATAATTTGAAGAACCAGGATTACTAAAATAGGAAGGACACTGCAATGTGACTAAATATGTATTTACTTCTTCTTCCTCCTGCTCTTCTTTGTCTTCTTCTCTTCTTCTTTCTCTTCTTCCCTTTCTCCTCTTCTTCCTCTTCTTCCTATTCCTCTTTGTCTTCGACTATTTTCTTTCTTCTTCTTCTCCTGCCATACATTTTGGTTCGTTCTTTGCATATACAATTTTTATGGTTTCAAATTAGTCAATGTACAAGTATTGCAATTCTTAATATTTCAATTCTGATTTTAAAGAGACTTGCAGTATGATTTGAGGAAAAAGGGAAAGAAACTATACAATCATTCTTATGAAATAATGAAATACTAAATGTTGAACTGAACTTACTGGCAGAGTCCACTTGTCCTACAATGACGTCTGCACCAGGTTGGTGTCTTCTGGTAGCCGTCAGATCATCACCAAGGCCTTGCAGGGAGGTGAGGTGAGGAGCGTGGTCTTGAATGTCAGCAACAAGGATCTGAGGAAATAAAGATGGGATGATATATGAGAAAAATTGATGCCTTGTCCATATAAGTGGTGGCTCAAGGAACTGCCATGAAAGTTGGATACTGAAATGAACTACAGTTTGAAACTGTTCTCATTAAATTTTAGTTGTGATGCATAATTTTAAACTTGATAAAACAGCAAGGAGTGGCAAGGAAACCTGTGCCTAACACAGTGAGCTTTCATCCTTTCCCAAGTTCCTTCTATTGGTTGCAGATCCTGCAACAGAATTAGATTGTGGAACAATGTGTTTAACCCATTCAGGACAAGAACTATTTAAAGCCTAATTTGATCAGCTTTTATTCTTCAAATTGGCAACACCAAGATTTTTATTTTATTGCTACATTTTATTTATAAAATGTAATGTATCAGAAATGAATATGAATTGACAGAAATTATGATAAGTCAAATAGTTGCCAATTTGCAGGGGAAAACGGTGATTTTAAACTTTCTATCACATTGCCAATTTAAGGATTTTAATGCTTATTTTCCTTTTAAAAAATTTCAGCATCAAACAATGGATATTGATGCAACCAAAATGGTAACAGTTTGTGTAGAATTTATTGCTCTTTCTGCTCATGCATTTGGTATGATTTTTAGGGCTTTGCATTAAAAGATATTAGGCCAAACCACAAAATGTGGACCTCTGTCACGAATGGGTTAAACTAAGAATGACCAATTTTGTTTTCTTTAAAATCCTTCCTGAGCAAAATTAGGCAAGCTCATTTTGAAGTCACTTCCCTGGGAAGATTATCTTACTCTTGATTATCATTGAAATAAAGCAGTGGACGTCAATGGTAAACTCTTAACCATTTCCTAATGAAAGTTGTTTGTAAACCTTAGTAGCACAGAAGGTGTCGACATAGTGTACCTTGTGTTCTTGCAGTCTTCGAACAGCATCTCCAGCGGTCAATCCAGCTGGTATCTCTTGCTTCAGCTGACCTTCCACAGAGTCCATCCAGCCAAGCAGACCGGTCAACTCACTGCGGAACAGGTTGCCCTTCTCCAAGGCATCATCCAGTTCGTACTTGCGGTCAGCAAGATGGTCGCCGAGGGTCTGGTAGCGATCGTTGACATCAGCGAGGTTCCTCTGGGTTTCGGTGGTACCTAACAGCAGGAAATAAAACCCAATCAATATACATGTACATGTTCACAGGAGTGTGGGAGCACTGTGGTATAATGGTGAAGGCTCTTGACCATCAAATAAGACATTCCCAATTGGATCCTCATTTGGTGCTTACATCCTTGGACAAGGTGTTTTTCCCTCATATGCCCCTCTCCATCCAGGTGTAAACTGGGACTTGGCAATGCTGGGGAACATGTAAAATTAATTCCAGGACTTACAGGAAGAGCAGTATCAATACTGATATGGCTACACTTGATGAAATAAAACCCAATTATTAATCAATATATACTGAATAGAGAGTGCAAGATCTTCATTACACAAATGCATGCATGTCCAATTTATTCATCTGTCTTGTGGCATAAAAATATTTTTAGAAAGTCTTATCTGGACAAATTGTAAAACATTTTACATTAAATTACATGCATTTCATTTCACACTCATCCTCCTTGAAACATTCAAGATGAGGTACAATCAAAACAAAGATATGGGTGTAACATTGGACGGATATCTGCAATGAGAGCTGTTCTTACCGTCATCCATGAGGAAAGAGCTCTGGTCCAGCTCTGAGCCGAAGGAGCTCCTGCGGGATCCAGTGCTCCTGGTATCCAGGCTCCTGGTGTCTGATCCAGCTCTGGACATGAGGAAGACCCTGGGGAACAAAAAGATAGACACAAGGATATAGTCATTGCAGTCAAACTTGAGAATTTACTGAAGCATTTATGTCAAGATCATATGAAACCTCTCTTAACCCTCCAAGCACGATTTGATTTCAGTATAATACGCAGTTTCCATAGACCCTAGCCAGAGGCATCTCAGGCTTAGTGTTCAACAGGTAAAAATGGCTCAATCAAGGAAGAAATTATCTATTTTTTTGAGCAGGTGATCCTCATGCACTGGTATATTGTACCTTTAGTACAGATTTCAATGAGAAAGACTATTTAAGAGAATGAATAATAAATTATCTGTCTGTATGATCCGACCAACCATACAGATGGTTGGTCAAACAAATTTCACTTTACTAATTGGGACAGCTCACATAGTGCCAGCAAAGAAGTAAAATGGGAGGTAACAGAAATTATGTTATAAATGTAAATCAAAACAATAAAAGTACATGTCCAAATCTGCTTCAGCAAAATCAAATCAAATTCCGTTTTCAATGGATAATACGAGTCTCCCTCAAGGAAACTTGTAAAGGAAAATGAACATCATCATTTAACTAATAGCAATAATTTCTGAACTCACTTTGAACGTTTGAGAGGTGATCCTTTAGTCGGCAAGTCAGGGTCAGAAGTCAAAGTCTCAAAGGTCAAACCAACATGGTTGACCTCATCGATCTTGCCATTGTAAGCATCATACTTGCTCTGCAGGGTCTGTTGAGGGTAAGTAGTAATAACTGGTTTAAATCTATGAAAGTAACAGCATAGCATTAATACTGCGAAGAACACAAACAAATAAGAACTTACAATTCTCCAATGTCTCTGCATGCCTCTGAACTATCTTAATAAGGCGCTGAAGCATTCTAATAATTCCTTCTTACTGGTAACATACATGTAATTCATGTTAAAAGAAGGGTTTTGGTACAAATGTACCTTTCAAAACAATAGAATTTTATGTGGATAATGTTTGAAAGATGGTCAATACGATAAGGACAGAGGTATTCATCTAGCATGGTCATAGCCCTCACCTTGTACTGGTCAAGCTGTTGTTGGATGGCCGCTGGTTCAATGGACACCACAGGAAGACGTTCAGTTGTGTCCTCCATCTCATCAAGCCATTCCTGTACTGCTTTGAGCAAAGCGCTGAACTTGTCCTGGGTCTCCTGGCGCTGCTGTAGCTGGTTGTTTCTGAATATTGAGAGAAAATGAAACAAATGAAAAACTTATACACATTTTTAACATGCATGACACCTATGGAAATACCAAATCTGTTATTTAGTGGACTTGTCATCATGGGTTTAATTTGAAGAAAATAAAAAATAAAAAAAATGATATGAATAAAGTGAATCCAACCGGACTGAACTGAGTGAAATGAATTGTACTAAACTGAACTGTATCAAATTCAAATAACTTGATAATACAGAATTGAAATGAAGTAATCATCCAAAGAATGAAATCAATTGATTTAACCTACTGGCTACTGGAACCGGGTGGTCCCTGTATTAGACCCATGGGAACGTGAGAATTTAGTAGTCAACGGGTTAAACCCAGCTGAGTTCCATCAAACTTGACAAAATCCAACTGGACAAATTGGGATTGAATAGAAAAAATGCAACAGTGTGCTTGAACTTTTTTCAAGCTCAAACTGAACACCTATTTTTAAATTCCTGTATGCCTTTCAACAATGCATCAATGCACTAAACCCTTGCAAACAACCAATAACTGCTGGAAAATCAACACTAACCGTCTCTTCAAGAGACCTTCCAGGATTTCCCAGTTCTTGGTGAGGTTGGTGACAGTGTCAGCGATACGAGAGGTATCCGAGGTCTTTGGATCCCTGGTGATCTCCTGTCCAAGACGCTTGATGTCCTGGTAGGTGTAGCGATGCTCGTCAATGTCTCGCTGGTAATCCTGTAGAGGTGAAAATATGTAAGGAGATTAGTGTCATATAAAATGCATGATATTATAATGTGAAAATAGTTTAAGAAGATACATGTATATGTATGCAAAATACCGAAGTGTTTAATGTACTGCAAAGGAGATGCAAAGCCTTGCAGAAGTACATGCACCATTAGCATGGACATGATGACAGTGCTTTGGAATAAACTCTATTTCCCTTATTTTTAATTTAACTTATCAGGGGGGTGTAACATAAAGAGATACAATCAATCTTACAATCAATTGTATCTCTTTAGTACATGGTTTGCCATAGACTTACGATTGATATCAATTATAAGATTGATTGTATGTTTTATGTTACACCCCCCAGGTGTCATATTTTGTAGATTTTTCTGGTTATGTCTTCAAACTATTCATCCCCCCACCCTACATCAAAACACACTCTCTCTCTCCCTCTCTTTCTCTCTCTCTCTATCTCTCACATTCAACTGTTATATTTTGTTCCTTTTCATTTCTCTTCTTTATGAATTCTGCTTTGAACTGCAAGCTTTGACAGTGAGTAATAGCTTCAGCTCAACATTATCACTATGCTCTCATCATATAACTGCTATGGAGCTCTCCATCTTACCATAAGCCTGGAGCCCATCTCCAGGAGATCCATGCGGAGTAGATCCTTGGACTCCAGCCTATCGATCATCGGCAGAAGCCAGTCCTCGAAGGTGTCCACGTCGCTCTGAAGCTGGTTCATCTTCACCAACATCTTCTGGAGGTAGTCACCATGGTTACGCACGCTGGATGCCACCTTGCCATAGCGGGTGTTGAGGTTGTCCAGACGAGATTGGACATTGCGGGCCATCTGGGCATCACTGCTAGCGATCAGGGTTTCTGCTCGATCGTTGAGGGCATCGAAAGTTGGTTTGTGGGCATCGATGTCGGATTGGACATACTGTTGAGGTGTGGATTAGGGTATCACATAAGCAAGAGGAAAAAGTTGAAGATAGAAAGAGTTAGTTCCTACACAATGTGGTGTTTATGCTGTTTACATTACTCCATGTTTTGAAATAGAACCCTCTCCTGCCGCCCCCCCCCCCCCTTTACGCAAAAGAAATAATGAACAAATTAAATGAACAAATACATTAATTAATTAACTGGTGATGGAGTAATTCGTTGCAAACGACAAATCTTTTCCCTATCAAATTTTTGCAGCGGGAAATTGTGTCTTTTCTGGCTAGTGAGGCCTACGTATTTATTCAATTAATAAACAAATAAATAGATACATAAGTAAATATGTAAATAAATGAATTAACTAATAAACAATGGAAATATATCACTAGATTAAATAAAATAATGAAATATAGTGTTGTTTTAGTTATGGTTGCTTTTATTCAAAACTGAATTGTTCTCTGTTTTGTTTTTACAATTCAGGTGACAACCCGAAGAGTGAGGAATTGTATTTTACACAAATATTCATATCAATATAGATAATACCTTTAAAATAATCTTGAGAGACAAACCTAACGTTGAATTCAATACATGCAGGTGATTAATGTAAATGAAATGTATATCATATACATGTAACTCATATACATGTAAGTTTAATCCCAAACAATACAGTAACATTAACTCCAAGAACAGATAACTTATTATATGAGAATATACTGAAATTAATTACACTTTATTTTCAGTTAGATACAAACAAGGAGTTTACTCGTACATTGCATCATATTTTTATCATTATCAAACACTTTATCATGACTTTTTTTTTTAAATGTTATTTTTTTTAAAGTTATTTCCTCACAATGGCTAAAGTTGGTAACACACTGTTATTCAATACTGTAATACACTGAGCAAAAGTATAAAATGAAGTACTTGTACAATGTACCTACATGTATATATGCCATTAGCTTGTTAAGTAATGTGCAACATTGTATATACATGTAGTGTGGTTCAATTTATTTATTGATTACTGATTTACAACTTTTAATTAATGCTTACACTGAAATAATATCAAATATAAACATGTATCCTGCATGTAGTAAAATAATATATGTACAAAAAGCACACTGTGATGAAAAAAATGTAAAATACAATAAAGTTTAGAAAGAATTAGTATATAGCTTAATAAACAAAAATAAAGAATATAGCACAGATAGTATAATAATTAAGGGATTTAGAAGTTGATAAATAAATGTGGATTGTTAGAATAAAGTCCAATCACCAGGCTCACCCAGTAAAACGATGTGTTTTGCATGGTTTCCCATGTTCTGCAACTCTGTCGTTCGTTTTTTTTTTTTTTAATGAATATCGTCACCCATTCAAGGACGTCAGGAAGAAAGCAGGGATTTTTTTTTAATACAGTTGAAGACAAAATGCCAAGATGAATAAAACAGAATTCAGGAAAAGGTGCAAGAAAAAAATGACAGAGAAAGAGAGATTTGCGAGAAACAGAGAACAAGAACATTAAAAGCATTTGAGAAGGCCACATTAAAAGCAAAGAATAGTACCAAAAAAAAAAAGCAGAGAAATGGTATGGGAAAAAAAAATGGTCCAGAAAGTCAGGGACAGATGCAGGAAAAGAGTGAGACAAGCAGTTTTGCATCTAAGAAAGAGAATGAGAACATCACAAAAGCATAAGAAAAGGCCATGACCACAATAAAACAGAGAACATCAGAAATCAAACTTGTGAAGAAAACAGCACAAGTAAGAAAAAAAATACACAAAACTGCAAACAAAAAATAAACTAAAACAAGTTTAAAGTTTCTAGCAAATGGAAATGGACGAATAAATCTGTCTCATCTTCTCGGAATAAAAGATACAAACAATAATAATCCACACCTATCCTTTTATCTTAAATACAAAATGTGTTTTAAGTACTCTTAAAACAAAAAAAAAGCATTCTGAAAACAGATAAAATGTTCATATAACCCTCATTAGTTTTGATTCAGTAAACAAACTTTATAAATGTATGACTCCGTGTAGTAAATTATTCATTTTAATTTTGTTGTCTGCACGAAAACTGATTTTTTTTTTTCTTAAGATTCATCTACCTTGAAAGACAATGTAAGGCTGCCAAACACTAATGCTACATTACAATGACTGAAAAAAAAAAAACTCTGCAAACTGCAAAATCCTCAACTCAACAAATGACTCCTAAATTTCACTGCATTCTAAAGAAATAATCATACCACATATTCCTGAAGGGAATCTAAATATGCTTCTTCCACAAGCTGAAATTGTAATTGCATTAAAATAAAAATAAAATGGCATGCAAATAAATAAAGCAAAAAATAACAGGGGGAACACATACGTGTTTCTTGAAATGAAAAGAGGGACATGTAATTAGAAGCAAAGCCACAAAGCCAACATGAATAGAAAATGCAAGAGATAATATATTTTTTGGACAAACTCTTACTACATTGCTTTCTTTGCCATCCTTTCTACTTTATTACAGAAGTTCTTATCATAAGAAAATTACAATGTGTACCAATAGCTGAAATCTAGGAAATTTTTAAGAGACTTTCATATTTCTAAAATAGTAAGAGGCATGAAGTACATGAAATTTAGGTATTTACCAAGATGCACAACAGATTTCTATGAACTACATGTACATGAATGTGACTTTTCTTTTTATGTCATCAATCATAAGATACACCACAGGACTGCAATACTGCAATATTCCAAAATCAAATGTGGTTGTATGGCATCCTAACCCCCAAATGTAAAAGCAAAGATTTTTCAACATATGCTCCGATGGCAATTGCTGTCTAGTACATTTTCAATGATAACCAAATTCCTGACTTCAAACCTTAATCCTCACCTCCACGTAACCTAACCATAATTTTTTTTACAATTCTATCCTGGAGCAAATGATGACAGAACAGATACTACTGGACCAATTGTCACATGAGAAGCCTCATCTTACCTTGTGATCCTGCAGAAGTTCCAGGAGAGCCTCCTTGCGGATGATGATGGGGGCATTGACGACCCTGTTGGTGTTCTTCTCTGCCTGCTCCAGCCAGCGCAGCAGGTTGTCGATGCTGTCCTGTACGCTGTGGGACTGGGTGAGCATGCTCTGGAGCTGGTTGTTACGATCCGCAAGCTGGGTCTCCATCTCACTGTACTTGTCGGAGACATCACCTGGTTTGGAGGGAAGGCGACATTAGAGGAAAATGTAAAAGCGAACTGCCCACCTATGCTGTATTATCAATTTATTAATGTCATAACAATTTTGGAAAGCATAAACCGGAAATCTAAAAAAAAACGTGCTTTGGAAATTATTGCCATCTTCATCTTTGTAGCAAATTGTGAAAATTAAGATTTTCAACTATGATCGAAGCCCTTTCACAGCTAAAACTTCACTGGTCCTAATCGCTAATCACTAATCACCAGCATGTGGTCAGAAGTTTAGTATGAACATATCTCTTGCCCAAATACTTCGCTGATCAACAGGATAACTTACGGACAGTGCGCATGACGTCATCCTTGACTGCGTCCTGGGAAGCAGCCAAATCTTTGCCGTGTCCTTTGAGTTTCTCCACATCCTTGGTGTGTAGAACAATCTGATCGTGGAGTGTCTGTTACATAAAATGAAATGATAAACTTCGGATTACTTCTTGGTATAGCAATGAAATTAGTCATCACATAATGAATGTGATTTAAGACGCTCAATTGCCATTTGTGTTTGTTGGTGTTTTTTCTATCAACAAGTAGATGGCCTAAACCAGTTTCCATTTGAAGACAGTGGTGATGTTTGGCATTACTTATATCTATAGAGGTTTTTCTTTAAATGACTTGTATATAACTACATGTAAATACATGTACAAGAATTGAATGCCAGCTGAGTAGAATATACATGTAAGACTTTTCTCATGTTTTTTACTCACAAGTTTAAGTCAAACCATACATTAAATATCTGCCTACACATTATGATAGCGGCACACACTGATATGCATGTATATAAATTCCATTTCAGTAGTTCGACAATAAAGTATTACATGTAAATTACATAAAAGTCCATCAAAAATGTCCTATCAAAAGTCCTGCATACCTTGAGCTTCTCCATCTGAGCATGGATGTTCTCCGGCTCAGTGGCAATGGGTTCCCTCATCACGTCCGAGAGCGTGGTATGTGCCTCATTGATCCAGGGCAGGACAACGTCGCAGGAATTCTCCCACTTCTGCTGCTTGCCCACCAGATCCTTGAGAGAGCGGTAGTAGTCACGGGTCTGGTTACGCAGCCTGGTGTAACGGTCATAGGCGTCCTTCAGCTCATCACGGATGATGTTAGAGTCGGGTGTCTCTGCGAAGGTACGGTTGAACTGGGATGGGAGAGCTGAGGAGCGGTAGTCAGCAAGCATCTGCTTGAAAGCCTGTGTGTATGAGAGTAATGTTGGTAATACAAGTAATAACCAGATTCATAGAGTGCAGCTACAATAATGAAGGGTACATACTGTTACAATGAATGTTGTCAATACTACAGCTTTATCTTAGATGCCTAGAAAGTTACATTAGCAGGAAATTCATATTGAAAGAGAAAGGCATGTAAATACATTTAACCCACTGACTACTGAATTCTCTCATTCCTATAGATTTAATGCAGGTGTCACCTGGTTCCAGTAGCCAATGGCTTAAGAGTTGCTAGATATCTGATGCATGCCGTGACTGCCTCTTCTCATAGGGTTCACCATATCTAACATTATACTAATGGACAAGTCAGATGAAATATTTAGATAAACTGACCTTTGAGTTGTCAATGTACTTGTGTCCAGCTCTCTTGATGAATTTCAGGTCTCCCTTGTGGTCACTGATCTCCTCCATCAATTCCTTCTCCTCCTCGATCTGCTGGTTGAGGGCCTTCAGGTCGTTGCGCCTTCCATCAGGGCGCATCAGCTTATCGCTCTTCTGCTCTGCCTCTTGCAACCAGTCACTGAACTCTGCGAACTCCTCCCTGTACCCATCCAGGTCATCGAGGGCGGCGGTGAGCTTGTCGCGACGGCTGAGCGACTGCATGTTAGCAGCATCGAAGCGCTTCTTGAGGTCATCTCGGTCTTGCTGGAGGGCCTTGGCGTCCTCTGGAGCGAGCTTGCCATCAAACTCACGCAGAAGGATGGTGACATTGTTGATGGCCTGGCTGACCTTGGGTTCATGGTCAACAATGTCCTCATGCAGAGACTGTGAGGAAAGATTAGCACATGTATATTATATTAAAGGCTTGTTCACACCCACAGCAGTAAACCACTTTTAAAAGGACAGAAACAAGAAAGTGAAACCAAGATATCTATAATAACTTACATTGTGTCTCTGGAGTTGAGTTTGGAGTGGTTTCATCTGTTCACTGATTGGTTGTTGAACTCCAAGCTTCTGCTCAGTCTGTGACATCCAGTCTTTGAGGTCATCCATCTCTGCTAGAGTTTCGCCCAGACGACGACTCAAGAGAGACTGTATGAAGAGGGCATCATCGACAAATAAGTATGTTTTTGACATTATTATCATTCATGTACATGCATCCCTTTTCTAACAAAGACTGTAAATGGATGTGTACATTAACAAACAATAATTATACAAGACAAAAACCACCTGCAGCATTAATACAATTCCTTAATGCCTAACCTCTCCCACTAATGCAATAACTATTCCTAATTGATTAACAATACCTGAACCAGTGATTCTTATTAGTGATCCTTAGTGATCTTTATCACTGATCTTCATCATAATCTTCATCACTGTTCATGATAACTTATCCTAATCATAAATCATGAATCCTAATGAAATATCTATTTCACTCACTGATCTTCAATGTCAATCCTAAGCACTATTTTTACTTTTTCTCCTTAGCTGTTTTAACTCTTGATCACCTCATAATCACCCCTCATTCTTCAATCACCATTTCATTCACTGATTGCGACTACTACTGACCCTGATCCTAATCCCTAATCCTCATCTCACCTTCTGCTCCTTCTCTGTCTTGACTCTATTGATGGTCTGCTCCAGGTCATTCTTCTTCTGCTTCACGCCAGTTGCGAGGTCATCGTAGCGATTCTTCAGGTCCACATTCTTGGCCTGCAGGTTCTGGTTCTGTTCCGGTCTGAGCTTCTTGCCCTTATCCTTGATGAGTTGGTCTGCACCCATTGCAGCATGGGCTACAGGAGCCTGGGATTGTTGGATGGACTCTTCAACAGCCTGAGATAACAAATCAATATTAAAGATGTTAGCAGTGGACAGGTCTTTGCTACAGAAAGCTCACAACAAGAAGGCTGAGATGCATAGCTGCCAACTCCAGCAGCAGCACGAAGATTTTAAGTTATATTCTCTGATTTTCACCCCAAATGACATGACAATGCATACCATACCTGGATCTTATCAAATTCCTGCATGAGATTGTCCAGGTCATCCTCATTGGCGAAGTCCAGCTGTGGGACACTCTGGGCCAGTTGGACCTCGGTGGTCTGTACCCAATCCAAGAGGTCATCCACAGGCTTGCTACGCTCCGTCAGGGCAAGGGCAGTGTCGAGCTCATCATCACGTTCATCAATCTTGATATCTAGGGCGTTGTAGCGTCGGTTGATGTCTGCAAGCTGCCGTTGGATCTCAGACTCTTCTGCAAGAGATGATAGGGACATGGTTCACGGGAATGCAGCGTTTGCTGTTTGGTACTTTTGGTAATGGCACAGACATACAGTATACATGGACAGTTTTAACAGAACTCTGCAATAATAGTGCCTGATGGAACTGCTATCATAAAGATTTGTTTTTAAATTACTGTTGGTAATCTGAATATCTTACTAAGAGTACAGACATTTCCTAGAATCTTACCTTCCATGAGGCCACTGATGTTGGCATCCTCGAAGGGTCGCCTGAGTCTCGAGGCCGCACTGGTGGGCTTCGGAGTGGAGGTCATGATCTGCGCTGATCTGCGGTGTGCCCTCATTGGTGCGCTCTGGGCATCACGCAGCATGGCATCCAGCCGAGTGCCCTGCTCGTTCAGCTCATCCACATTGGGCCGGTACTCGTTGACTTCTTTCCTCAAAGGCTGGAAGCAGACAGGTTGAACATAAAAGGAAGTTAGTTTCATAACCACAACTTCTCTTCTTTCTCTTAGTTAGCAGACTCTTTAGCAATTTATATATGCAATGCCAACTGTTGCCTGCACAGTTTTATAATTTTCTTCAATACTCCAATACACTACATTTGTAGAAGAGCTGACATGAATGTATGTGATTGGTGCACAAAAAAAAAGTATTAAAGTACAATGTGAAAGAATGCCTAAAACTATCATTCTTGAGCATGTTTTGATAGTGATAAAACTTTCTAGTACAAATGCACCAGGGGAAATTTTTTTAAAAGAAAACAGTCCTGCATGATTGTTATTTCTTAGTGTTTATCTGCGTCATACCTTCAGTTCATCATATTGTTCCTTGATGACATCAAATTCCTTGGCAACAGTCCTGAAGGAGTTGAAGCGTCTTTCGACAGAGATCAGCCAGGAACTGACCTCCTTGAGGCTGTTGTTGTAGGCCTGCTGGGCTGCTCGCCTCTCCTCTAGCTGACGGGATCTGCATGGATGGACAGGGTAATACACTGTAAATGGGGTCAAGGGTTCAGGCATTTCACATCTACAAAATCATAGAAGGGGTGTAGTGGTTTAGTGGAAGAGAAGCTGTCTGGTAATCGGGTGATACATGTACATTAACTGTAAAGGCATCACTGCAGGTTCAAAATGAAGTAAAGGCGATAATGCCCTTTGAGGAGAATTAATCCTCACATACATGTATGATATTCATATGCTGTATAAGCATATATATTTTCTTTCATAGCTGTAATTAAAACAAAAATCATCATCACAGGTCTCTTGAGAAAAACAGTCCAGATCATTCAATTTTTCTACATGCTATAGTATATCCATTCTTCAATTAACTCATGTGCATACACGTACAACTACATGTAAATCCTCAGTTCCCCCCCCCCCCTCTTGATTTGTATTCATACATGTATCAGCATCAAAAAAACATCACCATCACCATCCCAGCCCCTTAACCATCATAATTATCCCCATCACCATACCTGAACTCTAGGAGCTCCTGTAGATCTTGCCAGTTGTCATCCAGGTTCTGCAGGATGAGGTTTAGAGCAGCGGGATCACTGACTCTCCTCTCATGGAGCAGGTCGTCAGCCATCTTGTGAATGTCTGTGTACTGGGTCTTGTTCCTGTCTGCCTGAGTACGAGCATTCTGTTTCACAAAAAAAGTGGAGATACATGTATATGTTAAACTACAAGTACCATAAGGATAGTGGAAAAGCATTGGTAACATAAACTGCTTCAAGGAGATAGGGGAATTGTACATGTACATGTAACAGTTCTTAACACAATGTTATGCTCTGATGAAAATTGCTCATGGTCAATCTCCCACACTAATTGAAGTCCTGCATCCATGCTTGGACCCAACATTACAAATTGGAATCTAACTTTAAATCAACCCAAAGCCTGATCCCAACCCTAGCCCTACACCTTTTGACGATACAAAACCCAGAGTGAATGTTGCCACAGCAAATGTTCAACCACCCTTTTCATAGTAAAGAAGAAGACATATACTCTTTAATTTGACTGGAGAACTGTCATGGCAATATATCTTATTCTCATCAACCAACCTGCAGGATTGTTCCCAGTTCAGTCAGGTCCTTCTGGCTCAGGTCAGGTGCCTTCAGCAAGTCCAGCATGGGTATCAGCCAATCCTCCAGCTTATCCACTTCATCCTGGAGCCGGCCAAGACGGTCAGACAACTTCTGCAGGAAGTCACAGCTAGAGCGGGCAGGGCCAGACAGGCGCTCGAAGCGGGTGTTGAGGGTGTCCAGCTTGGATTGTAGGGCACGGGCTTCAGCAGCGTCGGTCGTCGTAGAGAGAAGCTTGGCAGCAGACTTGTTGATGCCCTCCACACTTGGCTTACGATTCTCAACATCAGCAAGGAGTTTCTATGCAAAAACAAAGAAAAAGAAGTTCAATTATATTGCAATTTTCATGTAATAAAATACATGGGTTCATCATGTACATGTATGTGGACATGGTTTGAAACCACAAAATACCATAATAATGTCGGCTAAACGCCACTCATTCACCTGCCTTCAATTAAACAGAACACATACACATATCACTGAAAAAGATGTAGATCTACACCAGTTACAAAAAACAGGGAAAAATGATGCTCACCTTGTACTGTTGCATGATGTCAGCCAAGTGTTCTTTTCTCAGGGAGATTGGTGTCCTTTCTTCCAGTCTGTTCAGTGTTGCCTCAGTATCCTCCAGCCACCTGAGAAGAGAGTCCAGTCCAGCCTGTACAGTCTGTGACTCGGTCAGTGCAGTGTGGAGCAGGTTGCTGCGATCAGTCAGCATGGCTTCCAGCTGGCTGTAGCGGTCACTCATGTCCCTGGTCTGCCTCTGGACCTCTGGTTTAAGGTCCTCGTGAGAATCAGAGAGGTCTCGGCCCGCTTCCTTGGCAATCTCCACATCCTTGCTATGCATGAGTACTTCATCGCTGAGAGCCTGCGAGTAAAAATGTTTTAACATTGGTCTATTTGCTGTGTCCTGCAAAAGTGAGCAATAATGCCCTGAGAAGGGACGTACATTGTAAATAAAATGCATTCTAAAGTAATGACTGTGCCTTGACTACATTTATACATGTACAATGGATTTCAGTCCATGCAGCCTACTTCAAGATTTACTAAAAGTGAAAAATACCACTTCAACAGTCAAAATGAAAGCTTAGAAAGAAACCAACAAATCTTTATTACCTTTAGATCATCAATCTGCCTCTGGACAACTTCAGGCTCAGTGGCAATAGGCTCCTTCTCCATGTTGCTCAGGGTAGCATACATCTCATTCAACCATGGCAACGTTGGGTTGACAGCCTGGCTGTATCTGGCCTGCTTCTCACAGACATCCCCGAGGCGATCACGGTGCTCCAGGCAGCGGGTCTTGAGCCTCTCATAGTGAGAGTTGATGTTGCCGAGCTTGTCACGGATGGCATTGGACTCGGGTGCCTCACTGAAGGTTTGGCCGAACTGCCTTGGTAGAGCGGTGGAGCGGTAGTTGCTAAGCTCTTCCTTGTACATCTATCAAAATAATAACATACATGTATATAAATCAAACAAAAGCTAAACAAAAATTTAGAACAAAACTCAACTGTCCTTTACATAATTCGAAACTAATACAGCTCTACAGTAAATTTACAATTCCAATTACCAGTCTAGAGAGCGTGAATAAATGTAGTGAGGTACAATTACAGATTAGTTTACATATACATGTACATGTACTTCCACAAATTCATTTAGATGTACATCTAAACTTATGTTATCAACAACTATTCACGACTTAGAATTTTCTGAAGATGCATTCATCTTATCATACAAACACAGAAAATTCTATCCTTTCTGTCCTATGTCACATCAAGTGAAGATAATTTTGCATTCTCAATATCCAAAAATAGCCAATGCTTTCTTTCACAAACCTTAGCATTGTCCACAAAGGCTTGTCCAGTCATGTTGATGAATTTCACATCAGCACGATGGGTGACAACATCATCAGCCAGTGCCTTCTGCTCCTCATACTGTCTCTCCAGGGCTTCCTCATCCAGCTCGATCTTCCGACTAGACTTCTCCAGTTTCTGCTCCGCATCCCGGAGCCAGTCCTCCATCTCATTCATCTCTGGTTCCAGCTTCTTGAGGTCATCCAGGGCCAGACGAAGCTTGTCGGTGCGAGTCGTTGACTGGACATTGGCATTCTCGTAGCGGACCTTCAGGTCATCCATTGGTGTCTTGATGGCAGCACGTTCATCCTCAGTGAGGCGGTCACCCTTCTGCTTGAGGAGTTGGTTGCCTTCCTGGACAGTCTCGAGGACTGGTCCTTGATGGACAAGAATGTCCTCATGAAGCACCTGAAGGTAAAAAAGTTCCAAGTCATAAAGCTCACAAGTTTTCACTAGTCTATATACAGTTTTTGCACTTCAAAGTATTGAAAATAAACCAAAGCACTGCTTACATTTATGAAAGTAGTGTTTTGAATTTCTGTGAGTTAGATGTACTTGTTACAGGAAGCAAGAAATGTACCATATAAAAACAATCATTTATGGACTTGTGGTACTGCAATGGCAAGATCTGGGATACTAGTACTCCTGTATCAAGCCACAGGTAGAGACTCTATTGAGTGGTCAACAGGTGAATAATGTACCTTGTGTTTGTTCTTTTGGTCTGTCAATGGTCTGATCTGTTCCTGGATGGGTTGTTCAGCACCCAGCTGGTGTTCGGCATTGGTCAACCAGTCACCAAGGTTCCTGAGCTGATCCTTGATCTCAGCGTACTGCTCCTTCAGTTTGATCTGAACAACAAAACAAATTGTACAGAGATTAGCTTCAGGTTTCTACATTCACCAAAGTCAAGATAAGATGCACAGAAATCAGATGAAGTACATGTACATATATTTGACATTTCTTCAACTACATGTATGTTGACACAACTTACAGTAACTATCCCTAAATTGTCTACATTGTCTGCAGACCTTACATAGGAATAATAGATTTCATGAGCTATTCTGAAATTCACTGAATCAGAAATGTTTCAGAAATGTTTCTAAAGGTGCTCTGCATTCATTCTAATGACATACAGTATGTAAGACTTCTTGATTTTCAAAAAATAAATAAGACACAATTGCAAAAATGTTTAAATCCAAATATCAAAAGAAAGGTCCGTCCAAGACTTGCCCTTTCTTCCTCTTCTGTCCTCAGTCGAGCTAGGGTGCTCTCTGTGTTCTTGAAGACATCATCAGACTTGCGACTGAGGAGGTCATACTGCTTGCGGAGATCGACAAGTCTCGTCTGGAGCTCCCCGACCTTCTCTGGGGAGAGCTTGGCACGCTTCTCCTTGAGGAACTGGTCAGTGGAATGGATGGCATCCAAGATGGCTGCCTTGTTGTTGTCAATGTCACCATGGACATGCTGGAAGGGGATTGAATTAAGAAGTATAAGTACATCCTGTAAGGTCAAGAAAGATCTTGAAGAGGGTCAACATTTAGAAGGTTCCCTCTGTTAATACCCTAAATTTCATGAGGCAGCAGTAATTATAAAATCCTCTTGATAGTACGTCATATTTTGTCCAAATTTCAGAGAAATGATGCAAAATAAACCTGAGCATTTGTTTTATCATATCAAGGTGTAGTTAACTTTAGCAAAATTCCCCCCAAAAAATCATTCTCTCCCATGTCAATATCATGATATTATAATAGCATGATATGTGTTTTACATGTTGTATCATTGGTCACCGATTCTTTATTATTCTAACTCACCTTGTAGTTCTCCAGCTCATCAGTCAACTGGCCCATATCAGCTCCACGAGGGGCAGCATTGACCACCTTGGCATCGGTGGCAGTGACCCATTCCATGAGACCACCAACATTATTGGTCTTCTCAGCAAGCTTAGAATTCAGGTCCAGGTCTTCTTCGCGGTCTGTCAGAGTGGCACGCAGGGCCTCGTAGCGGTGGTTGATGTCAGCGAGTTCACGGATGATCTTGCTGTCTTCTGCCATGGAAAAAAGAATAATGATTCGATTGAATGAAATTAAAAACAATAGAGCAATTGCATTAGCTTTAGGGCTTTAAAAACCTTGGTTAATAAAGCAAGCAATGGTGAATACAAGTAGACAAACTAAATTTTGAAAATTATCTAATTATCTCTTATCTCAGGCAATAATCCTACTCCTATTACTCCTATCAAGTAAATTTTTATGATCACCTTCACCTTTAATCCTAATAAGAAAGGGGTTATCATATGGAAGAAGCATTTTAAATTGAAAAAGGAATACATGTACATATTCTTGTATTCCAATGTCTTACAAATCCTGGGTAATCAAATTTGTACAGATATGCAGATAAGATACCTTCTTTTCTTTCAAATTTCAGAACTACACATGTACAACCCTGTACAAGCATTTGAAGGCTTGAGTTTGATTGCTTCACCTATTTTTTTTTTAATACACAATGAGTGAAAGCAAGATCATCCACACAACGGTGATAAGGTCATCCTACAAAAGGTTTTGGAAGAGTAAGAAGACAAACCTTCTTGGTAGTCACTGATGTCAGTGGTGTCAACAGGTCGTCTTTGTTGCGCCAGCTCATCTCCCTTCATGGACCCCAGCTGGAGTGATCGGTAGCGTGGTCTCAGACTGACCGCTGAGTCACCTTCCTTGATCAGGCGGTCAAGGGTCTGGCCAAACTTGTTGACGTCAATGATCTTGGGCTTGTAGGCCATGACATCTGCCTTGAAGGGCTGTAATGCAATATGAAAGAATGTCTGATAAGCAAAAAGCTTATGTAATGTATCTATAATGTTTATTAAAAGATGAAGTACATGTACATGAATGTAAAAGAAGACAGAGATGAAATGGAACCTTAAACAGGTAAAATTTACATCACAGGCTAAAACACATTTCATAACATGAACTTGAGAAAATACAACAGAATAGATTTTGTCATTTCCAAAACAATTTTTCCTCACAGTGATGTCCTTCTTGCCATATTTGGGATGTTGACTTCACTTCCACTATTTATTGAATTCGGGAGGAGGGGGGGGGGGATAAATCTTGTCCACAGGGCACAGCTCAAGTAGTGAACAGGATATGTGTCTAATGACTGAGCATTAAACTGGATGTCAATAAACAGTGTATGCTTATTCCAGAGCAGAGAGGAAGTTTTTAGCACAGTTTTAAATCTACATCACAACTTAAATTCAATACATCTTTAAAAGTAAATAAATAAATAAAACAGGCCATGGACTGCCAAATGTACTTTGATGACATATACCGTAGACATCATAAAACAAGCTGGAAACCTGAAGAAAAGCATGTCAAGTAAGAAGTCGCTTTACCTTGAGTTGTTCAACCTGCGTCTGCAAGGTCATTGGGTCAGTGGATACAGGTTGGAGCTGAGCCACCTTGCGTTCCATGTTATCAAGCCAGTGGTTGACATCCTTGTTGCTAAGGTTGTACTTCTTAGCGGCCTTCTGCTCCTGGTCAATCTGTTTGGATCTGTAGTGAATGCAAGAAGGTGTCAAATGTTTATTCTTACTTGTTCTTAGAAAACACATTGTTTTAGAAACATGTTTAATATGACATGTTCTAATACATGTATGAGGGGGAAACCACAGGGTTTTTTTCAAGCGTATTTTTGTGTGCAAAATGAATGGCCATGACACACAACAGAGGATTGCACTTAAAAAGTCTCAAACTTACTCACTTGTGTGTTATAAAATACGATTAAAAACCCCATCGGAACAACCCCTGCAGTTTGCCCCCTCACAGTATCTGAAAGGGCCTTTAAGCTGCACAAGGAGTTTGAAGAAGATAAAGGATACCATAGATCACCATGGGCGGAATCACATGGCTGTTTGATTCTGTAAACACCCACATGTGCGTGTATGTCAATGTACCTCACATGTCACATTTATGTTAATTGAAAGTATATCTGAACTCACAATGGTAAGCATATTATATATATAATATAAGTATAAAATATTTGTGTAATTGGTAACTTGGTTTAGATCAAATTGAAAAAAAAAAAGAGAGAATAATTGCTTTTAAACGTAATTCGATGAACTTACATAGAAAAAATAGAATGTGTCAAGAACATGAATGAAACTGGTAATGCATGTATACATGTATGTTATATATAAGCGTCTGGAATGTATGTTATTTTATGTCTTTTATGCATGTGCTACTTGTGTATTGAATGAGTTGAGAAATAAAAACCTTGAAAAAGAAAAAAAAAATATTTGGTAAATATTTCACTGATGTTTAATCAATTCCATTCCATTTCAACCCCACCTCTTGGCTAGGACCTCTTCCATTGTCCTCCAGTTGTTGTCATGGTTGGTAATGACGTCAGTGACATAGGAAGTATTTCCAGCCTTGGGGTCACGCAACAGGGCCTCTCCTAGCTGGTGGACCCGTTTGTGGGATGGACGCTGGTCATTCAGCTGTGCCTTGTAGTCCTGCAATCATTACAAATACACCGTGAATTATTTACTTGCTAGCAAACCTAGGAATTTCTACTGTTCTGATAGATAACTAGATTAAGATTTAATCAATTTTTACTTCAGGCTGCTTGCATTATGAATTTCCTTTTCCCCGCCATATTATTGTGCTCAGAAGATGGCAATTAAGACCGACCATTAAGAAATAGGTACACATGGTTATAACTTATGCTCTTTTCATTAAATTGATAACAGTGTAAAAAAAAATTCTGAAAATGCTGAGTAAAAAATAATAATAACTATGTACAAGGCCCATTCATCAACTACAAAAATATTCTCCTCAAAGACTGCAATCTATCCCCAAATCATCTTTATCTTATTCTTCTCAAATAATACTATTTATTTTAAGTATTTGCAGAAATAAACTACATAACATTTAAGGATGGTGTGCTGCACACTGCCTTCCAACTGCACACTGCTATTTTTAAATGATGAAAAATCTTGTTTTAGTAACTACTAAGCACCAAGCTGCATTTTCTTTGCCTTCTTTAAAAAGGAGCCAACATACTGTATGTAAAAATTAAATCTAATGATTCAAGGGGCAATACCTTGAGCTGTTTCTCAGCTTCTGGGATCTCCTGACGACCGAAGTCACGGTGCTCCAGGCGGTCAATGGATGGCAGGAGGAAGTCTTCCAGGTGGTCAACTTCCTTCTCAAACTCATTCAACTTGTCAAGCATGTCGCCAAGGGTCTTACCATGGTTGGTGGTTGCAGCGGAAACCTGTGTATAATTCAAATTTGTGTAAAGTGTAAAAAATTAATAATCAGTACATCATAAAGGGTTCCTATTTTAGAAAAGAAGACAAAATAATCTTTTTTATCCAGAACAGAAAAAGAGAGATGAAATTACAAAATGACAAGAGGAAATGAAAGAGAAAGAGAGCAATAGAAAGAGATAAAAAGAATGGTAGAGAAAGGAGAAGGCAGGGAAGAGAAGAGATTACGGATAGGTAGATTGAGATGAGAGTAACAAGAAAAGAGAACGGGATAATGAACATGAAAGAGAGAGAAGAAGGAAAAAGGAGAGAGGGAGAGGGATACAGGAGACAAGAAGAAAGAAAGAAAGAAGTACTAAACTGACCTTTTCATATCTAGTGTTGACATTGTTGAGTTTGGCCTGTAGCACCTTTGCAACCTTGGGCTCACTGTTCTGTATCAGGGTCTTGGCTGATTCCTTGATGTTCTCCACAGCGGGCTTGTGAGCTGTGATGTCATCCTCCAAGACCTAGAGATGAATTAAGCATTAACAACTGCAAACATTTCTTAGGAGTGTTAATATAGAGAAAAACAGAGAAGACCATCTCAATTCTAGTTGGGCCAGCCATGTACATGAAATGCAAATGGTTCATCATAAATCATTCAACATCTACCACAGATGACATATATAATTTCTATGAATGTAAAGAAGTTTCATGTACCAAAGATATGCTCAAAATTTACATTCACATTTAGACCAATTAGCTGTCAAGCATGTACATGTATTAGCCCGTTGAGCACGATTTGATTACAGTATAACAAGCATTTGCTATAGACCCTAGCCCAATTTATCTTGGACTGAGTGTTCAATGGGTTAAAGTGATTTCATTTCATTAATGATACTGCAGTATGGTTTGTCATTCACTCCACTGGCATTAGACATCTACTAAAGATGCAAATACGTGAATACTTCATATGAATCTTGCAAGATAAAAGCATTTCTACTTCAGTTTTCAATGAAATTTTTGTGTTTTTGTAGTTGTTTTCAAAATTCGTATTTTGTTGTTCTTTGCATTTTATTTTTTTTATCACTTTAAACAAGCAATAAAGATTTGTTTTAACCCATTTGTGACAGAAGGTCCACATTATGTGGTTTGGGCTTATAACCTTTGATGCAGAGCCCTAGAAATCATTCCAAATACACAAGTAGAAAGAGCAAAAATTTCTACACAAACTGTGCCCGTTTTGGTTGCATCAATATTTTCTGTTTGATATTGAAAATTTTTAAAATGAAAATAAGCATTAAAATCCTTAAATTGGCAATGCAATGGAAATTTTAAAATCACCATTTTCCCCTGCAAATTGGCAACTTTTTGAATTCTCTTCATACTTTTTTGCCATTTTATATTTATTTCAGATACATGACTTTTTATTTTAAAAATGTAGCAATAAAAGAAAAATTTTGGTGATGCCAATTTGAAGAATAAAAGCTGATCAAATTAGGCTTTGAATAATTCCTGTCACGAATGGGTTAAAGAGAAATCAGTGTGGCTAATATACCTTCTGTTCCTGGATGTTCTCAACCAGTGGATCTCTCTTCACTACCAGAATGGTTCCCTTCTCCATGCGGTGTACGCCTTTCTCGATATCATCAAGCCATCTTAGCAGTGTGTCCAAGCTGTCCTGTACACCCTGGGACTGGGTGAGGGCATTCTGGAGTTGCTGGTTGCGCTGGTTAATCTGAGCATCCAGGTCGTTGTACCGACGTGTCAGTGTGTCTGGAATTAATGAATTGATTGAGTGTCATACAAATTTGATTGTAAGAATTTGAAAAAGTTTCATATACCAATGTTTATTTTTACAACAATTTATTTCCATGCCATCAATGAGAAATTTGGTTTTCATCTTCAAAGACGAGTAATATATTCTTCACTTATCATTTTTTTTTTTTAAGAGTGAAGGGCAGAAAACAAAAGATCTTCATTCAAATCAATTCACTTGGTTGCATGATTGCTTATACCCAAAGGCATATTCTCAAAATATTCAACTTTTTATCATGTTACCCTACACATTCTACAAAATGCAAGAGCCGATCACTCCATTACAATCTACTAAAATATCATTTTTCCTATGGTGTTGATACAAATGCTTGAGATGCAAAGAGTATCACATACCAATCGATTTGTTGATCTCAGGCTGTAGTTCAGGCTTTGAGTCGGCCAGGTTTCTGCCTGCTTCCTTGGTCCTCTCAATGTCCTTCAGATGGAAGGCTGTCTCATCACGAAGAACCTGGAAGTACAAGAAAATATAGAAGAATATGTTGTACAAATAATGTAGGTTTCACTCTTGTTACACAAAACATGTGAATGTAAATGTAAAAACATTAACACATAATCATCTATACTTTTGTAAAACACATTTTAAGCACACCTGGGCCATTTGAGGCATGCTACATGTACATGCATGTTCAGGTGCCTGTGCAGTTAAGTGGCTAAGACCATTGCAGCAACACAACAAAATCAAAGAATTCTTTCTCACCTTCAACCTGTCGATCTGCTTCTGGACTGTCGCAGGATCAGCCCCAATGGCTTCTTTCTGGAGCATCTTGAGTGACCCTTCAGCATCCTGGAGCCAGATGCCCAGACTGTCCGCCACATCCTGGAACTTCTGCTGCTTCTCCACCACATCTCTCAAGGCACTGGTGGTGTCGGTAGCCGTGACCTTGAGGTTATCGTAGCGTGTGGAGATCTTCTTGAGTTTGTCACGGATGATGTTGCTCTCAGGGTTCTCTGTGAAGGAGCGGTTGAACTGGCGTGGGAGGGCAGCATCACGGAAGACAGCAAGGTCTTGAGCATAGACCTGAAGGGATAAGAATAAGGAATTTGTAATTGGTGTACACATGACTTAATGTAAGATAGCTTAGCAAAGCGGAGTGGTGCAAAAAGACATAGGAAGAATGCAAAATGTGTATTGTTGTCTGTACTTTTGTGTTCCGGACCCGTCTTTCTCCACCACTCCGTTTCACAAAGTACCAAATCCCGATCTTGTTCTAATATATGAAATAAGCATCTCCATCTCAGTGCTCGAACATTAATACTTTTATGTACATACTTATAAGGATGAGTTACTTTCTCTGATTTTCACAGAAATCTGCATTGACCTAATTCATAACATAACTGACTTAAACATAAATACAGATATTTATGACTGCCAAAGACACATTCTAAGAATTACCAATAACCCTTTGGAACAAGGATTTGCAACAAACTGAAAATCATGACAGATTAATGGCAGATGTCTGATTCATAAATTACCTTGGCTGATTCAAGGAATTTCTGGCCACCCTTGACAACAAACTTGATGTCTGCAGCATGAGCGATGACATCCTCAGAGAAGCCACGCATGGTGTTGTATTGCTTCCTGATAGCTTCAGGTTCCGTCTGGGTCTGTCTCAGTGTTTTGTCCAGTGTGTTCTCTGCTCCGTCCAGCCACTTCTCAAAGTCAGCTATCTCGTTCTCCAAGAGAGGTAGGTCCTCATTTGAGAAGCGAAGCTGATATTGGATAAAAGATGCCAAAAGAACATGTAAAGGATTAAACAAGCAGATTAATAGAACATATCTTTTCCATGGTTTTTTTTTCATTCATAAATTCATTTGACTCATTATTTTGGTGGCAGCAGTGGGATATGAACCCAAGCCATCAAATGATGCTGACAAATCACTAGCTCTTTCTCTGTATCTTTCTCTCTCACATACACAAACACACACATCTCTCTCAAAGATATCTAACAAAAATCTCTCTTTCCAACTATGTGTGTTTCTCTCTCTCTGTCTTTCTTTTCTCTCTGCATCTCTCTGTATGTTACTCTTTCTTTGACTGTCTCTGATTCTCTCTTTGTCTCTCTCTGCTTCTCTGTCTTGTCTCCATCTCCATCTCTCACTCTTGGTCTGTCTCGTCCTCTGATCAATTTCCTTGCTAAGGTGTATGTGTGTCTCTCTTCCTCTCTTCCTCCCTCCCTCCCTCTCTCTCTCTCTCTCTCTCTCTCTCTCTCTTTCATACTCTTTCACCTCCATCTTACCTTATTGGTCCTGTTGAGTGACTCGGTGGTGATTGCATCGTACCGGTTCCTGAGATCTGTCTGTTTCTCACTCAGTTTGGTTTGATCCTCTGGTCTAAGACTCTGGGAGTGTTGACGAATTAAGGACTGGGTCTCCTGAAGAGCTTGTAGGACTGGGGTCTTGTGGTTTTGGATCTCATCATGGATAGCCTAAAGATACAAATTTCAAACTTCATTTCTCGATTCCAAGATTGGCAAGATTATGTTTGATAAAAGACATGTCAAAATGCAATGTTCAAATTCTGCAGCCACATTGTTTTTTGAGGTAAGCAATTAAGACAAAACTTAGTTCTATGCAATACATAACAAAACAACAAGACTACATGTATTTAATGATACTCACTGCATAAACAATTCATTTGAAAAGTATGTACATCTATCTAGGAACAAGTCTTGGATAGGCTTAATCTTTCCTAAGAGAGCTTCTTGTTCTATCTCTTGCATATGACTTTGTAATGTCTCTCATTACACTTTTCTTTACATAATTCATAATTTTCCTCAATAATGAAATTATTACATATAATGAGAATTATGTACACTATTCAATGCACAAGTTCCAATTTTACTCAATACATGTGCTCTTTTGCTTTTCATCAAAGGAAATATCTATGAAAGTACACGTAAAAGAATTCAAGATAGGTGTGCATTCTCCAAATCTGGTGCTGATCCACAAACCTTGTGTTCAAGTTCTTGTTGTGCAAGAGGCTTGGATTCTTCCATGAAAGGTTGTCCAGAGCCAAGCCTCTTCTCAATGATTGGGATCCATTCCAGTTCATCATCCAAGGCTTGTATGGTGGCCTGGAACATCTCATCTACTGCAACCTGGAATTCACGAAGGATGGAAAAGGCACAAGTAATGTTACTCTTTCCTTAAAGAACTGTTACACTCTAAGTGTACATTGAATGAAATATTAAGACATTCTACAGCTTGCCTTTAGAAAATAATTAAATAAAGACATAGGAAAACATACATGTTGGCACATTTTTCCCTTTTCTGTTGTATGACCCATTTAGGATTAGGATATTTATGTGGTTTTCTAGTCCTTCCTATCCAATGGATACATTAACATCTATCTGTACAAGTAAAAGTATTCACTGTGATAGGTCCCTTTTATTATTAATGCTACTAACTTTAAGTAAATATTTTGTTTTGAAATACATCCTGAATAGGACACTTCTTGTTGTTTGTAAGGCTAACAAATCACAGAATGGATGGAATTGGATTGGAAAAGAAACATGAAGAAGAAGAAGAAGAAGAAGAAGAAGAAGAAGCCGACGACCTACCTGGTCTGATTCCTCACTCTTCAGCAGGTCCAGGACCTGTGTTGCCTCCTTCAGCCAGTCATTGGACTTGAGAGAGGCCTGCTCATAGGATGACCTGAGGTTGGAGGTCAACCCTTTGAGCTTGTTCTGCAGGTTGGGGTGAAGCCTGTCACGGTGGTCGCGCAGGAACTGCTCAGCGCTGTGCACCACCTCCAGGATGACTGGGCGGTGGTCAGCCACCTCGGCATGGATGGGCTGTGGAGAGGAAAGAAGTTTGGCAGTGAGAAAGTGCTCACTTAAGGTTATAATTCACATGCTCTAAATGTCAACCCTGGACCACACACCTGTAGAATACTAAGCCAAAGATAAATAGGGCTGGGGTTTATAGAAAATGTGTGCTATGCCAAAATCAAATCGTTTTCACTTTGCCTGCTGAATTCATTTTTAAGAAAAAATAATGAAAATTGTTTGTAAGACATTTTCTGTAAATTCTGATATCCTTTCTGTAGTCATTGGTATAAATATTAAAATATTTAATAATGTGGTTGTCATGTTCATATGTAAGGTTCTGATCTGATCTACATGTAGGCATGATAAAAACCAGTCTGTGCATGGATTCTTTTTTTATGGAATGAGAGGGAAATACAACTCAAAAGGTTTTTATAGAACACTTGGCAGACATTGATTTGCTAAGAAAATGAATATACTGATACAAGTACATGTATCTATATGTATGGCTCTTGTTACAAGAATTCAGAGATATCTTTACTTTTCATATGAAATTACAGTCATCTTTATTCACATTAAACTTCCCATCAAATATTCAAGTTCTAAATCACAATATCAAGCTTAGCTCTTACAATTTCACACAAACACTTACATGTACCATGCAGTAAGAATTTTGAAAATGATTTCAAAGCGATTTAGACCATTTCAAGGCTTGCACGCGGACAAATTTCAGGCTTTAGACTATCAAAATACAACAAACTGAGGTTTCATTAAATTTTGTTTGCAATATAGGGACTCATTCACATCTTTCTGGCTGCTCTAAGTATTTGATTTTTTCAGAATATTCTTCTTGTTTCTACTGTGCACAAGTACTCCTATCCTTTCATAAACTGTGCATGTCTACCAGTACAAGTACATACATATGAATAATAGACCTATTTGCTAATTGTATTTCAAGTTTATAGGCATGTTTCTTCCCAGAACCCCTGGTTACTAACTCTTTTATAACTTCTCACAGATCATGGCATCTCAATAGATGGAATTCAGTTTGCATACTATAGTTGCCATGTCAGGCTGTCAGGCAAGCGCCTGGTAAGCTTACAAGTTGTGAAGAGAAACTTATAAGAGGTATGCATCATATTAGAAAACAGGTCTATTACTTGTTCATATTTTTCTACTAATGTGCATGAACACCCTGGCTTTTCTGTCTTTTTGTGAATTCAAATGGAGTGCATGACCATGATAAAGTACATGTGAATGAGAAATAATCGAAATCACAGCAGTGTCTTATGAAATACTTGATAAAATTTGTGATTTTCTGATGAAATACTGAAGTAATTACGAAAATCTTTTATAATCAGTTGTTCCCATACAATTTATAATACAAATGAGATATATAACTACATGTATCAAGAAAAAATAATAAAACAAGATTTAAAGACAAGATTACATTGATTCTAACTAATACCAAATTAATACAGATACTGTTATAAATATTAAAATGGTTTCTGCATGCATGTAAAAAGGGAGGGGAATTAAAGATCTGAGCAATCACTTTTCATATAGAGTGATTCATCAAATTACATGTAACAGAATTTGAGGGGGTAGAAATTAGGCATGCATTAATATGGAAATAAACATAGTCACACAATTCTATTGAGGTTTATGAGGTGTTCTTATCTGAAGTGAGAGCATTTGATTTAAAAAGGACACATGTATAATGTAACCATAGTAATAAACACACACACACACAGAGTTATAATATGCAGTTACACATACACCTATTTAAAAAGCCTTAAAATAACAAAATAAAAATGACTAGTATGTGCATAAATGAACAGACAGAAGAAAGACTTTTTGATTAAAAGAATTTCAAATAATTCTATAACCTTCACTTTGGCTACAAGCATCTGTAGCTCAAACGGTTCATATGACTGTAAAGAAAGAAAAAGAACATGGAAAGGTAAAAGTGTAGGCAGCTTTTCTCTTATTCCCACAAGATACAAAAAATAAAGTTTCCTTCTCCATTTTTCCCTTGTCATACATTTGTAAATTTGTTAATTTAGATGTTACAATCATTTTTAGCTAAAAATATCTCCTTTAAATGTATCTATGAAAACTTGGTGAGATTTTTGAAGATCGAGTCTGCCATGCAAAAAATCTTCACTGTAAATACTCACTTCATATACATGTAATATGCCAAAATATAACAATTGTATTCTCATGTCTAGGCTGCAATTTTGACCATGGCTAATTACACATGTAAATGAGGCAGTGAATATCCTTTTTTTATGTAGGATTAGAAAGAATGCAAGCTTGGCAGTGCAATTTCAAGTGTTTCTTTACCTTGAAGATGTCCAGTTCTCTGACCAGTGGCTGAAGTTCCCTGCTGGTCGGTCTGGTATCAGTCAGCCTGGCCTCGATCTGGTTGACCCATTCCTGTAGGTTCTGGAGAGAGTCCACCTTGTCCGCACAGAGACGCACAATGCGGAGATCCTCCAAGGCGTCCGTCAGACGACGGTTGAGTTCATCATAGCGTTTGTTGATGACTTCCAGTTCCTTCTCAACTTCAGTGTCCTCTGTTTGGTGACAGGAATAAAAATACTCAACATTATAACATATCAAATCGTTATAATTCTGTCTAGATTCTGTCCAATCTGCATTTTGCAGGGAAAGATTATCCTTTCATATCTTCATTCCTCCTTTCTTTATTTCAACATCAACATCTCTTATTACAATATGGTAGCAGCGGTGGGATATACATGTAAATATGAGGGTCAATTCTCTTCAAAGCCTTGATGAGAATGATAGATAGTGGCACTACTTATAGGCTACAGTCAAAATCACCCTTGTAGGCATGGCACTCATCAATATAAACGTAATTAGCAGCATCAGCAGCATTATCATCATCTCCACCACCACCACCACCCCCACCACCACCACCACCACCATCATCATCACCATCATCATCATCATCATCATCATCATCATCACCACCACCACCACCACCACCACCACCGCCATCATCATCATCATCACCATTACCATTAACATCATCACCATCATCGCATCACCATTATCATCACCATCATTACCACCGTCATCACCATCATCCACCACTACCTTCACCTTTACCTTCTAGGAAGGACCTATCCTGGTCTCTTCCCTCCTCCCTCTTGGTCTTGGGTTTCTGTGGAGTCCACTCTGTCTGGAGGGTAGCACCAATCTGAGAGGACCAATAGTGACGTCTGCTGTCCATGGGCTGCATGATGTCACGGATCAAGTTGTCAAGGGCAGAGCCAACCTTGTTGACCTCCACAATCTTTGGACGGTAGTCAGTGATCTCCCGTTGCAGAGGCTGAGGAGGTAAGATTTAAAAATTTCATTTAGATACATCTAATAGTCATCAATGAAAGTTTTAAACCTGCATGTATCCAATATGAATATTGTCTTCATACAAAATTTTACTACACAGAGACAGTATTGTGCTATTAACTTTCTTTATGTGAATTATATCCTACCCTTCAATTTGCTCTATCACTTCCTTGGACTTATATTCAATATTCCTCTGTAAAATGTTGAATGTTTTTCAAATTTCAGACCTTTTCAGCATGAATGACCCTGGCTTTCAAGATAATGATGGGGAAAATGATGGCCATGAAGGCAGCATTTTCAAATGCTTTTTAATACAAAAGTCTCTGAGAAAGAACAGAGTGACAAACAGTGCATACCTTGAGATGTTGTATCTGGAGATCAACTGCCTGGATATCTTGCACTTCCAGGTCAAGCTTGCCAAGCTTATCCTCCATGTTCTCCAGCCAGAAGTTGACGTCATTAGCACGGCTGTCGTAGCGCCTGGTCGCAACCTGGCGATCCTCCAGCTGCTGCACACTATGGACAAAACAAATAATACCCTTCAATCATCAAGGATCACAAAGTTCTGAAAATCAGTGAGGTACTGAAATTGTACTGAAATGATACCCTGGATATATCCCTGCTACATGTACCTACATGTACATGCATTTTGGTGCTAACTGCATTCAAGGAATTCCTTCTCACAGAAGTCAGTACATTTATATTCACTGTGATGATTCAGAAAAGAAACAGGACAGTCAACTCACCGCTTGGCAACAACATCCTCCAGACTTGTCCAGTTCTGGTCTAGGTTTGTGAGTACAGCAGAGACGAAGGATGTGTCACCAGCCTTAGGATGCCTAATGAGGTCTTCACCCAAAGCATTGACAGCCTGGCACTCTGGTCGATGAGCATCAACATCCTGAATGATCTCCTACACAGTGTCAGAAAGGGTAAAATCAAAATAATCCCAGATGAAATAATGTATACATGTATATTCCTGTAACAAGGGCAATGAATCTAATTCATTGACTTTGACATTGACTTTTCAATGACATAAAAAAAAGAAATTCATCACCCTTTCTCTCTGCAGAGTGAAATAAACTTATCAACTTACAACACATTTACTCTAAAAAGTAAAGAGTATGCAATCATGTTTCTTTATATAACTGATGTTCTATGGCTCTTCTTGGGCTTTTGGTAATTTCTATTACTCATGACTTATCTATCAGTGCTTGGAAATTAATTAAAATTTTCCAAATTTCATGTTTTCAGGATTTCCATGGCTACAAGAACCCTGGGAAATATAATCAAATTTTAAAAAAAAACCCTCTCAAACATACCTTGATAGCAGTCTCCACCTCAGGGATCTCCCTATCATTGAAGTCACTTGACTCCAGAGTCTCCAGGAGGGGCATGAGCCATTCCTCCAGGTCATCCAGCTTCCCCTCCAGCTCCACCAGGTTCCCTGACAGACCCTGGAGGTTCTCCCCGTGCTCCTTGAGGGAGCCCGTCAGCTGGCCGAAGCGAGCGTCAAAGTCATTCATCTTGTCCTGGTAGATGGCACGCTCCTCAGGGGCAAAGTTGCGCAGGGCCGAGTTGGTGGCGCGGAAGACGGACTCAATGGTGGGGCGGTGGTTTTCAATCTCCTTCTCAAGAAGCTACGTGAGAAGCAAATATCGATGACTTTTACAAAATGAGTTTAATGATCAATGGTGAAACAAGGACTCATGCAGTGATGTTCAAGTGTGGTAGCAATGTTCCCTTGTTGCTTTCACTGCTGCCACCATATTGTGGTACAAGATATTGGAAATGAAATGGCTCTTAAAATTAGTAAGAGTGTGGTGGATGGCCACAGTACAAGTGTCCTTGATTGCCTAGTTTATATTGGATACATGCATGTTGAAGTTCTAGTTTCAAGTTCAGGTGCAAGTTCTTGACTGCAATAACACACTGTCTTTTACAAACCAGAAGGGCATTAGCTCATCACAATCACAGTAGCTCTTACCCTGTACTCCTGAAGGTTCTCCACCAGGGGTTCCTTCTTGACAACGATTACTGTTCCCTTCATCATCCTCATCAAGGTCTTCTCCTTATCATCCAGCCATCTCAGGAGGGCATCCAGGCTGTCCTGGACCGACTGAGAGTCGGCAAGGGCCTTACGCAGCTGCCTCATCCTATCTGCTAGCTCTCCCTCTAACTCACGGTAACGTCTCACAACGTCATCTGAAATCAAAGGAAAACAACATCAATGCATCTTGCTTTTATGGTGTAGCCAACTTTCAGCAATCTTCACATTACCTTTCAATTTCATGCACACATACAGATTTACAAAAATGATTTGAAACAAGTACAAATATATAAATATAAGTTGATTTCGAAAATTCTAAATATTTTATAACATATGTACAATGTTTTAAAAAACTTATATTAATTTCCATTAAAACATTCTGAAAAGGACTTACATGTAGTATTCCCCTGCATAATGACATTTGTATCAGGACTCTGAATTCAGAGTTCAATGTTATGAAAACAAAATGTACATGTACAAACAGTGTATGTGAAAGTAAATGTATATTATAGCCTGTGAATGTACAGTATTTCAGTACAAAAGAGTCAACATGAATGTCTGCAAACAACTTTGATGCAAGCTTTTCATTGGCCTCGACGGGGCTTGCATTCATATATGAACTGAGTGTGTATGATACATGTAGAGGCATCTCTAGTTTGAATTCATTGTAATTCTCTGTGCACTTTGTACTGACCTGTGGCCTGGCCGACCTCTTGTTTGGTAGCAGGCTGAAGATCAACAAGATCTTCTCCCGTTGACTTGACACCGTCTACATCACGACCATGTAGGACAACATCGTCATGGAGAGTCTGGTGAAAACAAGATACAAAATGTAGTTTTAATGACTGGTGATGTCTTCAAAGAAGTATATACACAGATTTTTGAAAAATAGAAAAATATAGATGGAATGATGAAAATACATGTCACAGTGGATATCAGTCTTTTTCATAAGAATCAAAAGCAACATATGTTTAGCTACATTCCCATGACTTCTCTTTTTCACAACAATCCTAGACCTACATATAATGCTAACATCCTTGTAAAAATTACTAATCACACTCGCACCCAAAGATTAATGTAAATTTTAGTTCACAGTAACTTTCACATCGTGATGCTAATAACTTAATGTACACCTAAGACGGAAGTAAAGAAAAGACCAAACTATAAAGAGAAGAATGCTGCCCTCAGGTACCTTACAAAATAATCTCACACGTACCTTGAGAGTATCAATCTGTTTCTGGATGTTGACTGGCTCAGATGCAATTGGCTCTTGAAGCAAGACATCCAGACTCTCCCTCGCATCCTTCAACCATCCATCGGTCGATGTCAGGTTGTTGTTGAAGCGGCGGTGGCAGTCAACGAGATCTGAAAGCTCAGAAGTCAGGTCGTTGGTCTTGAGCTTGAGGGCATTGTAGCGGTCATTGCTCTTAGTCAGGTGGTCACGGATGATATTGGTCTCTGGTTCCTCACGGAAGTTTGCGTTGAAGTCTCTTGGGAGGGCAGACTTGCGGTAGTCAGCTAGCTCTTCTTTGTACACCTAATCAAAATAGATTGTTGACAAAAAATATACATCAATATGTATAGTGGAAGTAAGTCATCAAACATCTCAAAGAGTTTGAACAGTTTTGCTAAGTATTGTTTTCAATGCAATACTGATTAAGATGAAAACAAAAGGGATTTAACTTGAGATGATTTGAAACAATGAATGCAACATTCACAAAAATGTAATGTGCAATAACAAAACAAACGATATTCAGTTTTGTACAAGTTACACAAAGAAGAATGCTCTTCAAATGTGAGAAGGATATAACATAGATTTTGGTCTTTATGGATACATATCTTCAGCACCTTGAGAAACATGTCAATCAACAGATCTGTCTACATGCAGTAAACCCATCCTGTCATGAAGCCTCTGAAGATGGTTCATTTACCTTAGCATTGTCCAAGAACTTGTTTCCAGTTTTAGTGATGTACTTCAGATCCGCTCCTTCATTCACAACCTCTTTCTCAAAGGCTTTCATATCCGACAGGCTCTTTTCTAGCTCTGGCAATGTGTTGGGCACTGCCCGTCTCTTGGATTCAACAGTCCTCTCTGCATTCGTCAGCCATTCGTCAAACTCGCCAATGTCTCCATCATAGCGTTCAATGTCCTCAGAAGAAGATCCGAGCTTGGTGTTGCGGGTGTACGACTGAACAACGGCATTGTCGAAGCGTGTCTTGAGGTCACTGGCGGTGTTCTTGAGCTTGAAGGCATCAGCGTCCTTGAGGCGACTGCTGTACTGGTCGACCAGCTGAGTGGCAGTGTGGACAGCTTCCATGACTGGCTGCTGTCGGTTGAGGATCTCCTCATGAAGGACCTGAGAAATAGACAAATTGAAAAAACATAAGAAAATAATTCATTAAGTACAGCAGTTATCTGTAGAACTTAAATGCCTAAATGTATGTGCACATGAAGGGTGTAAACATTTCAGAAGCAATGTCATTTATCTGAACATTTCAGGATACCTACATAAAAGGTCCCTAAAAGGTACAACAAACTTCAAATGGAAGAGAAACAGGTATAATCAAGGACTTGCAGAAGGTCTACTTATGTTCTGAAAGATTTTTGTCGAGATCAACAATGAAGCATATGTCGCAAAGTAACATTTTCAAGTTGTCTTTTGAAATACCACAGGATGTCACGATCCATACATGTACATGTACAGTACCTTATGTTCTGATGCTTGCTGGTTGAGTGGTTTTGTCTCTTCCTTGATGGGTTGTTCAGATCCTAGACGTCTCTCGATGTCTGACACCCAGTCAAGCAGCTTCACATTGGTGCCTAGAGCATCGTTGAACAACTGCCTTACACGCATCTGTACAGACAGGACCAAAAATAGATCATAGATCATTTTACCATTTCAACATATACCACTGTGTCATTTATTTAAATAAAGAAATTTAACAACATTGCATAACTGACTCCCAACTGTATTAATATCATCTTCCCTGAACTTCATTATAGGTTAAGCTGAAAAATCATAATGCACAAATAATTCAAATACAACACTGAAATCATATTTTCCTTCTTCCCTTTCTTTCCTTTTGTGGCTGATCCAGTAAAGACAGCATGTATTACACTTACATACAGTAAGTGTACTTTCAAAGTTATTATACATTCTAAAATGTTTGTTTTTCAAAGAAATTCAGATGCAAAGTTGCATTATTATAGAAAGAACAACTTTTGTTCCACTGTCAAAAAAGGAAGCTCTTTAACAAATTACAAGTGTCTGGACATACCTCTTCTGTTATCTCCCATTCAAGCTTGTCAATGTTGGCCTTGGTGTCTGTGCCTATCTTTGCAGCCTTGTTCTCCACTGTATCAAAGTATGTCCTGAGCTCGTCTGTCTTGCTTTGGAGCTCCTCCTTCTGTTCAGGGAGGAGACGATCCTGGTTCTCCCTTGCGAACTGTTCACCGGTCACGATCGTCTCAAGGATGGCAGGCTTGTTGGAGTTGACATTGCCATTGAAGTCCTGAAGGGGTACAAAGAAACATACAGGAGTTGGCATAAATGAGTCTTGTTCACCCTGGGCAGCTTCAAGAATATCATTACTCCACTTTGTTACAGCCCCCTACATTTCGCATAAAATATATGTACCCACATGTATTTACTATATCTGGGTCATTACAGACAACTGTGGAGAAAAAAACCTAGTCAAAGGAAGTAGCCGAAGAGCACATCCTTCTACTACTCATGTAATAATTTACACATTCGAGAGAAAGTAAGAAGAAATTATGAATATCGAAAGGTAAATGTGACGTAAATGTAAAGACATTTTGAATATCACTATCATATTATTTCAGTGGCTTTCTTCATCATCTTTTGAAATGATTTCTATATGCATTGAGCACTAAAGCAGCATATTGAAAGTGACTGCAAATCGATTTCCTGAACATCTTTGCAATCATGCTGTGAGTATTGTACCTTGAACTTATCAAACTCCTTCTTGAGCGGTTCCAGGTCCCTGCTGGTTGGTTTGAGCTTCATCAGCTTGCTGTCTGCATTAGCACACCAGTCCAGACGATCATTGACATCTCCAAGACGATCCAGGAAGAGATGAGCCAGGTCGATGTCATCCTGGCGATCCTTGATCTTGATCTTGAGACCCTCGTAGCGACGGTTGACATCACCCAGCTGGCGCTTGATGTCACTGTCTCCTGTAGAGTCAAAGCAGCAAAAGAAAATGCTTTCCCCAAAATTCAGTTCTAAATGCATGTATTCGCTTATAAAATGATCTCATCTTCCATACAATTTATCCTCCTAGCCCTTTCTCCAGCACTTCATCATTATCTGGCTAAAACCCACAATATATAATGATGTTACATTTATGTATTTCCACCCAAATGGTGAAATTTCCTTTCAAGTTTGATAGCATGATCTCTTCTTATAACTCTAAGTGATAACTATCTGTTTGTATGCTCCTGATTTGCAAATACAAAACCATTGAAGAATGATTACCAACATTTCTTACAGAAAATGCCCAATTTACAAATCAAATCTGCTGAACACAACTGAAAGTCAAGTTTTAATAAACAGGCAAGTATTGAAGGTTGTTATAAACTTTCTAAATCTTTTTAACACAGTAAAGTGCAGCGCAGTATTAACATAAGGTGGATTGTAGTATTCACATAAGGTAGAGTAAATGTGACATATCATTACCATTATTGTCTTCATCATTTCTAATGAAAAATTCACATGTATACTCATTCCTTTACCTGTTGGTTCTTGGTGCGTACTACGCTCCAGTGTATCCTTGATCTGTTGCTGGACTATCTGATCTCCTGACAGACCGGTGCTGAGCTGAAGAGACTTGTAATGGGGCGTGGTCTTGACAGGTGCTTCCAGTTCCCTCAGCAGGGTGTCAAGATTGTTACCCACCTTGTTGAGCTCCTCCATGGTAGGTTTGTAGGCAGCAACCTCCAGTTGGAAAGGCTAGGATGAAAGACAAAAGTACAGAAATACTTCCAAATGCAGACCAGGTTTCTATCTAGGAGACACCATAATTTGAATCATCAGTGTATTTTCATCATCATCATCATCATCATCATCATCATCATCACCACCACCATCACCATCATGACAATCTTCACCATCATCAAATTGTGGTCATCACCATCACCATCATGGTCATTATCACCACCACCGCCAACATCATCATCAACATCACTATGACCAATGCTATCATTATCACCAACATCATCGCTATCACCATCATCATCATCATCACCAATGCTATCATTATCACCAACATCATCGTTGTTATCACCATCATCAATATCATCATCATCATCACCATCTCCACTACCTCCTCAAAAGCATCAGCATCTTCATCTTAAAGAAAAAAAAATCTTCCTTACCTTGATCTCTTTCTCCTGCATAGCCAGCATCCTGGAATCCATGGCAACAGGTTGGAGCTGACTGAGTGTTCTCTCCTTGGTGGTGATCCAGGTATTGGTGTCCCGGTAGCCAGTGTTGTACTTGTTGGTGGCTTGCTGTTTCTGGGTCAGCTGCTTCTTCCTGTAAGTTTTGAAATATCAAATTCAGTGAGTCACAGTTGTTTCCTCACATACATGTATATATAATGGCTCATTTCTTGTTTGGTTTGCCCACTGTACCAATAGGTTATTTATTACCTACAAGATCAGCAATTTCTTACTTATTCCTATACATAGCAAACACCATCCAAATTATCACCACAAGCAGTTTTGGAATGAGCACCAGCAACAAGATTATCTTTCCCATCAACAACAACACCACCACCACCACCACCACCATCATTATCCTCATCATCATCATCAACATCATAATCATCATCATCATCATTAACATCATCCTCATCGTCATCGTCATCACCATTGCTGTCATCATCATCATCATCATCACCATCATCATCATCTTCATCATCGTCATCGTCATCATCATCATCATCGTCATCATTACTATCATCAACATCATCATGTCATCATCATCACCACCACCCACATCATCCATCTCACCTAAGATCCTTGAGATCTTGGAGGTCCTTCCAGTTCTTATCCACATTAGCCAGCACAGCATTGACATAGCTGGTATCCTTGGCCTTGGTCTTGTTAACAATCTCTTCTCCCAACTCGTGGACAAGCTTGTATTGGGGTCTGTAAGCCTCAAACTGCGTGTTGATGTCCTACAAATGGCAGTAGATACATGCATAGATACATGTATAAAAGAGATGCAGGAATTGAAATATTTGCAGTTTGCATGGCCTTCACGCATAAAGTTCTAACTTGTTTTACCTAAATCAATTAAATATTCCCTCAATTTCAATACAGTGGTTCCTTGTAATTGCAAACAACTTGGAGATAACCAATTACAATTGTTCCTCTTCTGATAAGAATTGTCTTGTAAAGTCATGCACACTGTAGGAGAGAGATAATATTTTAGGTTGACAATTTCAAGAGCACTGATAACTTGACATGACTTCCAGAATTACATCTTTAGGTAAAATTAGATTTATATCAAGTTTACATCTGGTATTACTACATGTACAAGTCTCTATCTCTTACACTTGAATATACTCACATTCAGCTTCTTGCCAAGTTGGTTCATATCCATTCTCATCAGGTCCCTCGCCTCAAGGGTCTCCAATCCAGGGATCACAAAGTCCTCTAATTTGTCGACCTCCTTCTCGAAGTCGGACAGCTTACGACCAAGGTGCAGAAGATCCTCGCCATGCTTCTCTGTGACATCAGCGATGACATCATATCGTTTCTGGATGCTGTCCACCTTGGACTGGATGTTGCGCGCTTCCTCAGGTTCGCTATTGAGGAGGACTTCATCAGCGGCCTTGACAACGGACTCGACAGCAGGCTGGTGGGCAACAATGTCAGTGTCGATGACCTGTGATGTCAAGGGGTTCAAAACTTTAGATTGCATGACATATCTTTGAATATTGAAAGCTTTTGAATTTGAATGTTGTGGCTAGTAATAAGAGGTAGAGACAAAGCCTAACATGAATCAAGGTAACAACAATAAAATAATGTTACAAATATTCAAAACAACAGAAGGAGTTCAGAACAAGAAGGCTGACATACCATCTGTTCCTCAACGTTCTGAAGGAGAGGCTCCTTCTTGGCGATGATGATGGTACCCCTGTCCATCTTGGTGACATCCCTCTCAGCTTGGTCAAGCCAGCGAAGCAGGGCATCCAGGGATCCCTGGAGGCCTTGGGCCGTGGCAAGGGCTGCATTGAGCTTGTTGAGGAGGTCGGCGATGTGGGCAAGGAGAGCCTGGTAGCGCTCATTGCTCTCATCTAAAGGAAGCAAGCAGAAACATCATTTACACTAATGATTTTTTTTTAATCAGAAAAGTGGGCTGAAAGAAAGGTGTTGTCATCTAGTAGACTTGGTCTTTTGGTTCAGTCAGTGAATTGTGGATCATAGGATACAGGGTTCAAATCTCAGCTACAAAATATAAAAATTAATCTGTAAGCAGATTTGTCACATTTGACCCACAAGAAAAGTAAATGTGTATTAGGAAGAAAAAAATGTTCCAAATGTTTAGTCCTACAGGGCAGCTACCCTGTAAGCTACAGCCAAGGTGGATTAAATGTTTTCCTGAAGGACATAAAGAGCCAGGCATCAGTGGAAATCAAACTCATGACTCTCCAATTAAGAGCGCACACTCATACCGACTTTGCCGCAACACCTCCACATAATGTTCACATTATCTTATCAATCTATCAGGAAAACCCAAATCAAAATTTATACCTATCCTGTCATCAACCTCTGGCTTGAGTTCTGGTTGAGCATCAACCAAATCGTATCCAGTCGACTTCACTCTTTCAAGATCACGGCCATGGGCAATCACATCATCATTGAAGTCCTATAGGAAGAAAGATACCGGTATGCAACGAAGAAGTTCAATGTATAATCTGTTAAGCTACAGTACATACAGAAAACTCTCATTGGTTTGGGTAAGCTTACAGTGTGGTTGATCTTTCATCCACTTTTGTGCATTCTGTCAAGCAATATTAATTCTCTGCCCAATTTCTTGACGTCACTGCCTTAAGATCAATGCAACAAAGATACATGTAGGTGATAGAACATATCCAGAATCCCTGTTCGGTGCAGAATTGGTCCTGTTATAAATCCAAATTGATTCTGACATCTATACTGGCTAGAAGTAGTAAGATTCAAAGTTGAAGTGAGAGAATCATTCCACCTCTCCGCTTTAATACAATGACTCAAGTTCAACAGTAATACCCAAGACTGCAGGAAACAAGGTTTATTTACATCACTCCACACTAATTCTTTTGAAAATTTAATCTTTACCTTGACCCTGTCAATCTGCTTCATGATGGAGACTGGTTCTGTACCAACCGGTTCCTTCTCTAGCACAGCCAACTTCTTCTCTGCATCGCCACACCATCCATCGAACCCATCAACAGCAGAGTTGTACTTCTCGTGCTTGTCGACGAGGTCACGAAGACGCTCGCCCAGCTCGACAGAGGTGGTCTTCAGGGTATCCATTCGGTCGTTGATGGTGGAGATGCGGTTCTGCATCACCTCAGGCTGAGGGTTCTCCTGGAAGTTGCGGGTGAAGGTGCGTGGGAGAACGGTGTTGCGGAAGTCAGCAAGAGTGTCACGGTATGCCTGTGAATGAATTGAGAATCAGGTGTAAATATTTGTTCAAACACTTGAATTATCCCCAACACTCAGGGTACATTAAGAATAAGATGGTTGGCAAAAGAATAAGACAAAAAAGAACATAACATTTATACAGTACATGTTGCAGCATTAGAGTGTTTCCAATTAGGAATATATAATGCTGATGATTTACATCTACCGGAAACCAGTGCCTCAACATTTCCAATATGAGGCCTTTGTGCCACCATAAGGTAATGAAGGATTTAAATTAAAGCAGAAGAACCACAATCACTGATATGTGAAATAGAACATCACAACAGCACAAAATCCATGAAAAATTATTTGTAGATAAAGTTCACTCAATATTTCTACAAAACAATCAGCTTACAAAACTGCATGTAAATACTTGCCTTTCCTAAAATTGTTCACTAGCAAAATGAACATTATATGGGAGTACATGGAAGGTGAAACAATGAACCATCAACCCCTTGAAATCGACCCTAAGACTTTTAATACATAATAAATTTCCATCCATGCAGGCATGCATTCAACTTTACATTAATCATTTAAATCACCACAGCTCACAGATATGCTTTAATAATATTTTAGGGGTATGTTTGCAATCTGAATATGAGATAATTATTTCAGACATTCAACATTAAAGAAGTACATGTAACTTTAAAGGTGCTTTCACACATGGTGCGACAGTGTGGTACCACAGCGTGTCACCACACTTTTTTGTGTACAAGCCTATGGGGTATAGGGCGACAAAAAAATGTCGCCGAGACAGGACACACTTTTTTTTTGCTGCCTAGATACACAAAAAATGCGCACCAATCAAATTTCTAAAAAGTTAGCGCAAAAATTGTTGCCATGAGATTGCTTGCGGAAGCGTATGCAAGTTTTGACAATATGCTCTCTTATTGAGAGTTGACGCGTTAATGCGCGTTCATTAGCATATGTGGTGACACAAAGTCCCACCATGTGTGAAATCGAAACAATGTGGCGCCACAGTGTGGTACCACACTGTCGCATCATGTGTGAAAGCACCTTAAATTTCAGGATTATCGGTCTAAGATTTTGTTTCCATGTAACATGCATTTTCAAAAGATGACATATCCCTGAGTTTACACTACAGAAATTTATGATACTTTAGCAGATGTCATAACTTCTGCAATACCGCAGTATGTCACACCATTCTATCATTTTCTCATTATCAAATCTTTAAAGTTCTGGCAATAGCTTTTGATTCATGTTTGTCTAAAATATTTTTTCCTGCACCTCGTTATATTTTTTCTCAGCAATGTTATAAGAATGAAATCTCAATCTTAATTCTTTATTTTCATTCTCAATGAACATAAACATGAAATATAAATACAACAAGGCATTGGTACAAAACACAGATTTATACTACAACAAAACAGATTTATGAGAATGAGGGGTCAACAAAAAAGAGCAAATAGCCTTATAGTATGTTGACCCCAAAATATTGATGAATGGAACATTTGGGAAAGAATTTATCAATTAAAACTGTCAGTCATGCATTAATACCATCTGGAAATCAAGTACAGTGAAAGCATTTGTGGGGAGGGGAAACTGCAAATAATCATGCTGGCAAGACATGCGTTTAAGGTGGAAGCACATCAATTTCACAAAAAAATTGTAAGAGAAAAGTTGGATACCATTGTAAGTTCTCCCATGTTCTGTGCCAAGAGCAAAAAATCATGTGAGAAGCAAATATCACATTAAGCATATACATATACAGTGTACATCGGAACCTTGGAATTACTAAGGGGTCATAGTTTCTGCACTTCTAATGCAAAGTTCCCCACAGGTATGAGCCTATATGATATTCCCAGAGCTCTTAAAAGAGTCTTTGCACTAAGTGGATCACATAAGAGGAGCAAAATGTATTTCAAATCCACACAGCTTGCATATACAGATTAATATCATATTAGATACAACAGATGTTTCAGCTGTGCCTGCTTTCCAAGATACATGTATGCATGTGTTACTTTCTTTCTTGACACAATACTACATGTGTTCGTCAGTTTAGCCTTGATAACAGTGCTTACATATCTACATGATGTAGTATGAATAAAATATGCTAGCGGCATCACTAATACATCAAAAGACACAAGTATGGCAGTTACTAAATCCAAACAGAGAAGAGGATATTCAATCACTACCTTTGATTGTTCCTCAAAAGCAGCACCAGTCTTGTTGATGAATTTACGATCTCCCTTCTGGTCATTGATATCCTCTGTGATCATACGATGCTCATCCAGTTGGTTCTTCAGAGTGGCATAATCAGTTCCGATGTTCGTGCTGAGTACATCAATCTTGTTCTCTGACTTCCCGAGGAAGGTCTCTAGCTCGTCCGTCTCCTGCTCGAACTTCTTGACCTCTTCAAGGGCAGGAGCGAGCTGGTTGGTACGGACGTAAGACTCATTGAGGACAACGTCAAAGCGGGACTGGAGGTTCTGGCCACCATCCTGGAGCTTGGTCATGTTCTCAGGGCTGATGCGGTCCCCGTACTGCTGCAGGAACTGGACAATGTCTTGGGTGCAGCGAGCTACAGGCTGTTGGTGTGCTAGCACATCATCATGAAGGACCTACAGGACAAGAAAAGAAGAGGATCTCTTAATCCTTTGAGCACGATTCAATTTCAGTATAAATCACATTTTACATCCAGCCTAGCTTGAGTTATCAGGCTTCGTATGAAAGGGGTAATAATCAACAATACTTAATGTACCCATGCATTTCAAGAGTATCATATATTAATAATAAAGGTGTCTTTCTAAGCCAAAAGAAGCTCATTAAAACAATACTGGAAGCCATCTGTATTTTACTAACAAAACAAGATCAAGTGAAGTTTTAATTATGGAAAATCAACAAAACAAGCCTTGTGATGTCCCTCGAAAGGATGAAAAACCCCTTTCATTTGGCACAGCTTCATACCTTGTGGCTGTTGACTTGTTTCTCAAGAGGCTCAGACTGGTCACTCTGCGGCTGCTCAGATCCTAAGGCATGCTCAGCCTGGCTGACCCAGTCAAGAAGCTCCAGGAGCGCTGTCAGTTTCTCTCTCAGAAGAGTATCCACACGTTTCTATAAGACATCATATATCAGATAAACATAAAAATCTTGCTTGAAAACCATGCTTTGCAAGATCTGCATAGATGAAAATATTCTCCACTATAAATACATATGTTTTCATAACTTTGGAATCATTTGCTGTGAATGTAGGTGTTGTGACTGCCAGGTTTTGTCACAATGATGCACATCATGGTATATCTTGTGCTGTCTAATTTGTGCAAAGTACTACTTTGACCTTTGAAGACTTGTCATAATAAAATTCATTAAATCACATTACAACACATCTCAAAGGCATAAACTTTCAAAGTCTAATTTGCTTGAAATAACTCATCTACACTCATCTCATCTAATATGCTTGCAGGGCCCTCTGGGAGAACAGTACATAGTACTTATGAGGCTACCCTGGGTAAAGCAAACATATTATTATTGTCATCATTATTACACTTTTGACCCTTACCCTTTCCTCCTCCTCCCTGATGAGGTCATCCAGGGTCTGGGTGGAGTCACGCAGCCAGTCATTGGAGTCGTTGTAAACACGATCATAGCGCAACTTCAGCTTGTCAACCTTCTCTTCCAGAGGCTTGCGCTGGTCATCGGAGAGCTTGTCACGGAACTCTCTCTTGAAGTGCTCAGCTGAGCTGATGGTGTCACTGACCTGTGGTTGTTTGGCTTGGACTTCCACTTGCAGAGTCTGCACATGGAATGAACAAATGCAAATAAAGATTTACAGTCATAACATGCAAGTGCTTCTTATCAACTCATTCCTCCTGATCGTACACAAGAGACATTCTATGCTGTAAAACAAGTTCTCTGCAAATTTGCTACATTTACCTTGAGTAGCCTGTTTTGTGACAAAGTTTAACTCTTAAAGTGCCAAGGGGTTTTGCTTGTTCCAAGATTCTATGAAATCATGAACAGTGCTTACTTTTCAAATGCCTGCAAATCTTCAACAGCAATTCCTATACAAATATGTGTACACATAAGTTGTAGAAAACTTATTACCTTTCAAATGAAACCAAGTATTCCTATCAATTCAAAGTCATGCATGAAAATTACTGTGAAACAGCACTGAGCTTTCCTGTTGGCCTTTACGTTTTCGTTTATCATTTGTTTGCTATTGTTTAATGTCAAAGTGACAATGGATTCTTTTCAAAATCTGCAGTTTTCTTTAGAAAATCCTATGGTAGCATATATTGGCTGATTGATATTTAAAATACTATATTCATCCTCTAAACTTTGACATATTTTCATCACCATATACTTCTTTTTAAGTGAAGTAATGGTCAATAAAAAATGCAAAGTCTCTTTGTCACATATACGTGACATCGGCACTGTAAGAATTAAGTAAAAAAAGTTTTAAGTAAAAAATAGTATCTCTGAAACAACGAAAAAGATAGGTCTTCATGAGGAGTCTGATTTAACAACAGAAGAGATGAATCCGATGGGATACTTCTTTATAAGAAGTTGTACCATACTACACTCACTTCCAGAATATCTGTACTATGGTGGATCCCTTGTACAATGGAGAGACATACACATACTATTACCATAATACTTCTACATGTACATGTACTCTATATACACTATATTACTAAACTGCTATACAACAATATTACACCCAGCTATAATCTGGCATCCCAGCCACAAAGGAGAGACTTGCTGCTACTACTACTACTACTACTACTTACTACTACTACTACTACTACTACTACGACACTACTACTACACACCCAACATTACCACTACTACTAACCCATACTACTACCACAACACTACCACTAACCACTACTTACTACTACTACTACTACTACTAGCACTACTTAACTACTACTACTACTCCTACTAATACTACTCATAACTACGCACCATTACCACACCACTACCACTAACACTAAACACTACCACACCACTACCACTACCATACTACTACTTACTTACTAACTACTACCAATACTAATACTACTACTACTCTTACCACTACTACCCTATTACCACTACGATACCACTGCTCCATACTACTACTACTACTACTACTACACGACTACCAACTACTACTCGTACTACCACTACTAACACGACCACTCCTACCCTACTACCACACTACCACTACTACCACTACTACCACTACTACGACTACATGTACTATACTACTAAATACTACTACTACTCTACTACTACTACTGCTACTACTACTGCTACTGCTACTGCTACTGCTACTACTACAACTACTACTACTGCTACTACTACTGCTACTGCTACTGCTACTACTACTACTACTACTACTACTACTGCTACTGCTACTACTGCTACTGCTGCTACTGCTGCTACTGCTGCTGCTGCTGCTGCTACTACTACTACTACTACCACTAATGTAGCACCATACTATGCTGTACTCTATCAATATACATGTACTACTATACTACGATGCAGTATCATATGCAGTATCCCTAACCACTACTACTACTACTACTACTACCACTACCACTACCACTACCACTACCACTACCACTACCACTACCACTACCACTACCACTACCACCACCACTACCACCACTACCACTACCACCACTACCACTACCACTACCACTAATATATCACCATACTATGCTGTACTCTATCAACATACCAGTACATGTACTACTATACTACAATGCAGTATCATACATGTATGTAGTATCCCTGGCCTAATGGAGAGACCTACATGTACCCAGAGTTTCAAAATATGAATACCTTGAATGCCTTGACTTCCTCCTTCAATGGCTCAATCTCCCTGCTCTTAGGTTTGGCCTGATCCAGCTTGGTATTCATGGCTTCCACCCAGTCCAGAGTAATCTGTGCATTGTCCGTCTCCTCATTGCATCTCTCTGCAACATGGAGGTCATCCAGGTAGTCAATGAGGCGCTTGCGGAGGTCGGCGTATCGCTGGTTGACATCATCAAGCTCACGCTGTACTGGTGTGTCATCTTCAAAATAAAGAAAAGAATGGGATGTTTGATTCCTTAGACATTTTGCATATTTTTCTTCTCATATTTCCAAAGAACATGTAAATTTGACCAAGGGAATGACAAGTTGAATTTTTCTCTGCTTTCTTCCTGCTCTCAATCTCTTCTTTCTCTCTCCATTAATTGGTATCCCTATTCTGTTAACAGCAATGAAGTTTTCCAAAGCTTTGATGGGAATGGTTTCAACAAATAAACAGAACAAACTGGAGTGCATCTTTCAAGTTATCTCTAGAAATCATACCATCAATATGGGGTTCTGACTCCACTCTGGATGCTGGCACTGCTTCCAGACCTGGCTGAGTTGATCTCTGCAGTGGTTTGCAGGGCACGGCTTGGGCAATGTCTCTCTTCAGGGCATCCAATGCATCACCAGTCCTGTTGATGTTGGTGATGTTGGGCTCATAGGCATCCACCTCTTCCAAGAAAGGCTAAGAGGATAATGAAAAAAAGAAAGCCCACAAAGTGAAGAAAGAGTTTATATAAAGCTATAATCCAGACATTCTGTTGCAAAACAGGAAGTCTATGGAATGTAACCTAGATCTATCATCTATACATACATGTTAGTTTATAGAATGTACTAGAAGATTATGCATATTCATGGAGTGCCTACATGTCTATTTGCCCACATTTGTTCCTTTGACCTAGGTTATCAAATGGGTACCTGCATTTCTAGAAGAATTCATAGAATCATAGAATTTTATGAAGAGCCATCCTACTACTGTTGAGGCTATCCTGGACAAATCCTTGCAATTCCAAATTGTTATATAATTTCTGTTGTATTAAAGATCTTAGTGATAGACATCTTTCAGAGTGAGCTCTTTATCATACCTTGAGTTCTTTGAGTTTGGCCTGTATGGCTGCCTTGTCCTTCACATGAGGTCTGGCCTGGTCCAGCCTCCTCTCCATATTACCTAACCAGAAGGTTGTGTCCTTGTGCTGGGTGGTGTATTTGTCATTGGCTGCTTGCAGGTCATCCACCTGCTTCAACCTGTCAAAGGTCACACATAATTCAGGGTCAACAAACTTCAGACGTTAGTCATTCCAAAAGCTTACATGAAGTTTAATCTGTTCTTCATAATACCCCAAACACCTCACTGAGACTGATATCAGATTGACAATAGTTTTTTTTTTTAATACTTTACAATGAATGGCTAAGAATCTGGTGGTTTGAAGGTAGTTGAGTAGTGTGACAGAGTCATTGGATTTTACCTTTGTCCTAGGCTATCCTCCAAGGTGGCCCAGTTAAGATTGACATTGGTGAGGATACTCTTGACATGGGATGTATCATTAGCCCTGGGTTCTTTGATGAGTTGTTCTCCCGTCTGTTGCACCTGCTTCAGGGCAGGGCGTTGTCCATCCACCTGCTGACGGATGTCCTACGAATAAGAACCAAATGAATTTGATACGTGAATATCAGTTTGTTGCAAAATCAACTGAAAGCCAGATAACCAAATTTATAACAAAAGAAATGAATATATTTGGTACATGTACATCTCTTTCAAAACAATCAACAGAGAATAAGAAAAGAATGCTGATGCTGAAATAGGCATAAAAGTTACACTGCTCACTGCAAGGGCTATTTGTAGAATCTCTGCTTTCAATGAGCAGTCGGGGAAATTTTCAAGCAACCAGACATAATGAAGAGTAATGGACAAAGGCATTACAATCAAGCCTACATCAAAGCTAACAAAAGCAAAAGAAAGTGAATAGGAAAGAGTAATTTTCCCTAAAGCATTCACTGTCTTCATGTTCTGTTTCATCCTCTTCACTCCTACCTTGAGTTTGTTGATGAGCTGTGGTGTATCCATCTGTCCCATCTCCTTGGCATTCAAGCCCCTGATCACAGGAAGCTCCCAGTCCTCCAATTTGTCCACTCGACTCTCAAAGTCACCAACCTTGTCAACGAGACCCTGGAGAATGTCACCATGACGAGAGGTCGAGTCACCGACCTTCTTGTAGCGGTCGTTGACTTCAGCTAGCTTTTCACTGATCAGTTTGGCCTCCTGAGGTTCACTGGTCTTGATAAGCTGAGTGGCGGCTTGGTTGACGGCATCAATGTCGGGCTGATGGCTGACGATGTCCTTCTGGAGGATCTGTGAGAGATAAATATTGGAGGAAAGATGTGTATATTTGACAAAGAAATACATGTCTCTTGATGTTTCTTCAACAGCATACCTTTTCAGCCCAAAAAGAGAATTTCATTTCACTGACTCTACATAAACATTAAGCAACCCTAAATACTGAATTACCGCATAAGAATCAGTGCCATCTTTATTACCCATACATTTGCAGTGTGCTTCATCCCAAGTTATATTGCATCTCTAGAAAAGTACATGTATACAACACACAAACTAATGTAAGTACTATGAAGAGCTCACCTGTTGTGATTCCACATTCTCAAGGAGTGGCTCCTTCTGGAGACTGATCAGGGTTCCTTTCTCCATGTTGTAACAGTCTCTCTCAGCCTTGTCCAACCATCGCAGGAGCATGTCCAGATTCTCCTGGACACCCTGTGATTGGCTAAGGGCACGACGGAGGGCTGCGAGACGGTCGTCGATCTGACCCTCAAGGGCACGGTAGCGTTGGTCAATATCATCTGTAATGGCACAAAAAGACATCATTAACTGATATATGCATGCACATGTAAACCTGTCAATGCATCATATTAAATTCTCCCACATGAAAAAGCACAGCAACCCACCAAACACAACATAAAACCTAAAATCAACAGTTTTGAGCCTTTTTTTTACTTTTCAACTAAATATTTGATAGACTTTATAAAATTTGGGCGATTGCACTGTACTTTACTAGACAATGAAGTATTTCAAATAAGGCAGAGTCCAGCATATAGTATTATCCACTGAAGGACCATCATCAAACAACTTTTTTCTGAGTTGAAGTGCCTGGACTGCAAATCTGAAAGTCTCACTGTTTATACTCTGAAACTTCAACATAAACCCTGAGTTGATAAGCCTATGGAAATTGTACATGAAGAATTCAGAAGTCAATGGGTTAAAACATCTCTCCTATACCTGCTTGTCTTGTGACGTCCCTCTCCACGGCAGGTTGAATGACCACGAGGTCATTGGCAGTGTCATTGACCTTCTCTACATCACTCAGATGCTGTACAACATCATTCCTCAGATTCTACAATGGTCAAATGTCAAAGATCATTAGTGATTACCAACTGATTAGAAATATGGAAAATTCAGTTATATCAATGACCTTCTCAACATCATTCCTAAATGTAAAATACAACAGGTGAAAAAATTGAAAGATCACCGTTCTTTCAACCTAATCGTGAATTCCTTTTGCTTCAATATTGAAATACATGTACATGTATAAGTTAAATAATGAAATTGATGAGTTTTCAGTCGTCTATATTGACTGATCTTCTCATACTATAAACTAATTGTACATCTAAAAGTAGCCTATGTTTGGATACAAATCAATGAATGCATAATCCCAACAAAACATTCAAATACACATTACACTGCATTCCTTACCAAACAAAAATACTTAAGCATGCAAACATCAAGCAAACTTGGACATTTGTACAAAAAGCAGTTGAAAAACTGTTCAAATCAACAAAATAACAAAATAACCTGGATAAATATTTCTGTTCAAGACGGTATCAACAGAAAACAAAAATTAAAGTAATGTTACACATCTACAATCAAAACTCATGTTGCATGCCTGCAATGGCCATTACATTCCTCTACATTCATTTAATTACTTCCCTGTTTGAATACTGAAAGAGGTATGAAAATAAGCACATTTTTCACAAAAAGAAGTAATATTCCCTACCTTTCCTAGCAAAAATACTGTATTATCACAAACATACAGACATCTTATCAAAATCTTGTTTAACTTAATGATTAGAAACAAATATTACATGACTCTAAAATATAAGACTAAACATGCTTTTCACTGCGACACAGTTCAAAGGAAATATTTGACAAGAACAGGTTGTTAAACAATTATGTACTTACTGTTACGTCCTGAATTAAATAGTGTAATCAAGAAAAAAAACACAAATATGTAACTTCAGATTAAGCATTAGCATCTTTTCAAATTTTTTTAAGTGTACTCGAAATATTCTTCATAATAAAGACTGATCTGTAAAAGTTCATAAAAATTTGTGATATAATGAAAAAATTGGGGTAAATTTATATGTTTGACCCATAACATGGATGAACAAGACTTGAACATCCATACCTGCAGTTTCTCGATCTGCTTCTCAATGGCCGTCGGGTCGGCACTGATAGGCTCCTTGAGCAGCTTGGCCAGGGTGGTCTCAGCACCGCCCAACCAAGGCAGGATGCCTTGAACTGCATTGTTGAACAACTGGTGGTGATCCACGAGGACTCGGAGCCTCTGCGTCAGGTTTGAAGAAGCGGTCTTCAGGTCACCGTATTGTCCGTTGGCCTTGGACAGGATGTCACGCAGGATAGTGGGCTCAGGCTCCTCTCGGAAGGAGTCACTGAACTTCCGAGGTAGGACTGTCTGGCGGAAGTTGGCAAGTTCTTGGCGATAGACCTGGTGGGGAAAAACGTGGGAAAATTTCAACACATCCACATTACAACAGTCCCAAATGTTTCGTTAATTGCCTTCTAGGAGTATCATCACAATTGCATTTACTCTTGGAAAGTGAATCATGAACAACATTTATTTACTTTTTTTCAAAGTCTCACCAGTTCATTTCATAGGCAACTTGGAAATGGAGCTTTCCACATCCAAAATTAGATTGAATTGGATTGAATTTGAAAGACTGAAGATATTCTTGAGGGTCTTAAACTGGGCAATTATCGAAATGACTTTCCTTATGTCTAAATAGACTTCATTTATTTGATTGGATATCAGGATCCTAAATGTCTATTTTAAAAAATGTCTTCCCAACAAAAGCCTAACACTAAAACCACAGTGCTACTTCATCTGGAAGTTCTCAAGGTGAGCATCAGCATTTGTCTTTACCTTCTCTGCATCCATGTTCCTCTTGGCATTCATATTCAGGAAACGTACATCAGCTCCTTCTGACAGGATCTCTTCATTGAAGGCACTCTGCTTCTCAAACTGATCCTTGAGCGTCTTCAGGTCCCTGCCAATATCCTTCTCGGCCACCTGGAGCTGACGGTCAGCGTCTCCCAGCCACTGGTTGAGCTCCTGGTTGCCTTCAAGAATCTTATCAAGTTCTGGGATGGCTGCAGTCAGGCGGTTCTCACGGGTCTGAGATTGGACATAGACCACGTCATAGCGCTTCTTGAGCTCTGAACTGAGGTCCTCAAGCTTGGTGCGGTCTGTTGGTTTGAGGCGGTCGGCAAACTGGTCAATGAGCTGCTGGGCAGTCTGGATGACCTCTACCACCGGCTGCTGGTGGGCAACAATGTCCTCATGCAAGACCTGTAAAATCAACAGGAACAGTTTTGATTGCACCTGTACATGATTATAAGGTCAATACATTCACAAAAATTTGGTTCAGTGATTTTCAGGAGAGAAAAAAATGATGTTGTGATAGATTGATACATACAAATGCCCATAAGAAATGTGAAATGAGGTAATGTAACCAATGAGTTACAGACAACAGGAGATCAAGGAAGAGCACAAACGCTTTTAGTAGCGGTTTGTCTCAAGAGATCATGAGGCTTATGCCATTAGTCAATAGGGGTTTTTTAATACTTACATGTACATCATGCAATTCGGCTATACAATACAATGCTGAAAAGAGATGATTTTTAGCAGATAAAAGAAAAGGAAACTAGAAATACAATGTATGTCACAGTGAAATAAATTAGAAAATTAAGAGATGTTAAAATGTAATGAATTGACTTACCTTATGATCTTTGGCTTGGGTACCAAGGTTCTTAGGTACTTCTGACATAGGTTGCTCAGAGCCAAGTCTGCGTTCAGCCTCTGCAACCCAGTCTAGAAGATCAGTCAGTCCTGCAAGGGCTTGCCGCAGACGCTCAGCAAGAGATAACTAAGAACGAAGAGAAAGAAGGGGACAACTGCTCAAGAGTTCTACAACAACTGCTCAACAGTAATAAACTGAATTCTAACCCTCAACACTGAATACAACACTGTATATGCAACTTGAGTCACTGTAAAAACAGTACAAAATGAAAAAGAAGGATGTAAAATTTTTCTAGTATCTTTTAATTCATGAAATTTACATTAAGCAAGCTAGAGTGTATAAAAAGTGCTATACACTTTCTACACTGTACTTTACTGATGCCAGCAGCTTTGTTCTTATACAATTGTATAACGTAATAACAGCATAAAAGATTGAAATGCCTACCCCTTGGTCACGCTCATGCTTGAGCCTGTTGAGCTCATCATTAGCATCCTTCAGCCAGTCAGCTGAGATGACGTTGAGTCGGTCATAGCCCTCCTTCAGTGCAACAGTTCTGCGGTTGAGGCTGTCCTGCTTGTCGTATGGAAGGATGTCCTTGTTGTCGGCAACAAACTGCTCACTGCGGAGGCTCACATCATCGACTGGGATCTTGTGGGCGCTTATTTCAGTGACGAGTTTCTACGAAAGAAAAAAGGTATCAAATGAGGTGACGTATAACAATTCTACCTAATGTACAATGTCCAACCCACATTAATACATGTATGATGAGAAGAGGAGCATTGCTGTGTTACAAATACATGTATGTGAAAGGTTCTTTCTGGGTACATACATGTATGTGTATACAGTCATCACATTGGAAAATCCATCCAACTTGTTCATCATTACTTCTTGTAAATGGTACATTATAAGCATAGTGATGACAAGAGTTCTATTCAAACATTTTTTTTTTACAATTTCACACAGTAGATGGAGTGCATATATAATTCCTCATTGCAAATGCTCAGCAACTTATGACAATGGAGTGTATTTTATTACATTTTTGTTTGAAAATATGACCTACATGTACTGTACTTGCAAATGAAAATGCTTTTCCAAGTCATTAAATCATGTCATTAAAATTCCATGTCTTGATTGTTGTACATGACAGTGGAAAATTATCACAAAGTCTTACATCCAAGTTCTCAATCTCCTTCTCTAGAGGCTCGATCTCCGTGGCTGGGATACGAGGCTCAGACCTAGCAAGCTTGGTCTCTGTAGCAGTCACCCATTCCAGCTGCTCACCGACCTTCCCATCACGTTCGATGTACTGCCGAGTCAGGTTGAGGTCATCGATGCGGAACTGCATGTTCTTCAGGAGGTCCTCATAGCGGCGGTTGACATCAGCCAGCTGGCGCTCTGTTGGTGTTTCGTCTGTTAAATTGAAAGAAGAATCCATGGTAAATACTGATGTGTGTGCGGGGGAGGGGGTGGAAGGGGGGTTAATAGCTAATTTGCCTTTTAACCTAGTGAGTAATAACTACATTAATCTAAAAAAAAATTGATCACCTTCTTCCATGCTGGACAGGCCTACTTATCTTTTGCATTCAAAAAGATAACGATGGGGTTTTAATTCCCTGAAAACATAATACAGTCCCGTTGAGCAACATATTCCCTCGCCACAAACACACGCATATGCAGTGTAGAGTATCAACAAGATACACCATCCACATTTCCCATCAGATACACTGTACATTTTGTAAGTGGACCTACAAGGTACATGTATGAGATGCTTACATGTCAAATATCGTTATATAAGTATCTAGAACTGATATACCACAGACTCTTTTGGAATCTAATTCATCCAGGTTTCTGCAATGAAACATTTCTTCTCTTTCTTCTCTTTCTTCTCTCTCTCTCTCTCTTCAATCACTAGATAACCAATTCAAACCCCTTACCTTCTTGATAGATACCACTCTTGTCCAGATCCAGAGCCGGTTGCTTAGCCTGTCCAGCCTTGGGCATGGTGGCCTGGAGTGACCGGATGTGAGGCTGAGCTACGATAGGCTGGTCAGTCTCACGAATGACCGAGTCGTAGGTGTGGCCAAGCTTGTTGCAGGTGTCTACGCTGGGCTTGTATCCAATGACCTCTTGCTGGATTGGCTGATGGGTGACATATTTTGAATGTTGACAGTTAGCATGTACATGTACAGGTATCTCACATAACCCCAAAATTCCAAAGACCTAACCATCAAGACTGTCCACTTTGTGTATTTGACAATAATCACTTCCAAAGTGACGCAAATGATTCGTGAATTATTTTCTTTTCTGTTTGAAAAGAGTACTTCTCTCCTAAACACGTGAATGTACCTGTGTGTCCTGAAAAGTGCTGTTTTTACATTAAGTGATCAATTCCATAAATTTTGTGAATATTTATCAAATCACATATTTCTCTAAGAGTTTTCTATTACATGTACTGTCTAATGAACTACAAGTGACCTACTGTATGTATGTCTGTTCATATGCAGATTGCATTAACAGCTGGCTTAATAGCATATCGAAGAGACTGCTTTACATGCATGTATGCTACAAGTGAAACTGCACAAATATCAACACGCTGCATATGAAATTAATGAATTAATACAATGCACTTTCTAAAAGAGTTTGAATAACATACCTTAGCTTCCTGGAGTTGTTTCTGGACAGTGGCCAAGTCCTTGCCACTGACTGGTAGCTGGTTGACCTTGCGCTCCATGCCGGTCAGCCATTGGGTGGTGTCACGATGACGGTCACCGTACTTCTTCTCTGCATCACGCTTGCGCTCCAAGTCCTTGTTTCTACAAAAGTTAAATGGAGAGAATACATGTATGTCACAACTGATAACTTACTCTCTTCAACCCTGCATTTTCATTTCCATTTAGTATGCAAAAGTCCAGATGGGTATCAACTCTGTGTTACAGCATAGGAAAGGCCATTGCCGATTCAAACAGAACACAATGTCTTGAATCTTGTCATAAATTTATCAGCTCTTAAAACAACTAACACGTTCAACACAGCATTGCTTTGAAAGTGAAGTGTTTATCTGATATAATGCAACAAAATTTGAGGCTTTTATAATAAATTACATCTAAAAGAAATTTTCTGAAAAAAAATCATCACTATACACTTTACGTGAAAAACGAATATGACAATATTGACCCATACCTCTTCTTCAGTGCCTCTTCAAAGTCCATGTAGTTCTTGTCTACATTGTTAACCACCGAGGTGACGTATGATGTATCATTGGCCTTGGAGTCTGACAGAAGAGCCTCAGCAAGCTGGTGGATGCGACTGTACTGAGGTTTGTGTGCATCATGACGACGGCTTATATCCTAAGAAAGAAAGATAATACGAGGTGAATTTAACATTGCAGGGATATGAATTTGATATTGCAGGGATGAAGAGGGAAATCTAAACTGGAGTTGAATGTGAGAACCTGCTTGTTTTTAAACAGCATATATTTGGCTGCCAAACTAGTCCAGTTCGGCAGCATGTACTCCTCAAAATAATCACTCGAAATTGAAAATGTGTTTTCAGTTATCACAAATAAAGTTTACATAAAAATCTTTTCCATCAATTCAGGACACCCCAAAAATCCCATTGCACTTTAAAGTTTGGTATTTCCAAAATAATTTTTAACTCATTATCTTTAGGAACCAGCTGGTTCTTGTAACATGGCTGAGGGCATTAGATATCTTTGGGAAAACAACAAGCAAACAAACCTTGAGTGTATTGGCAGTGTTAGAAGGCTCCTGCTTCATCAGGGCCTCTGACTCAAGGGTCTCCAGGTCAGGCAGGAGCCAGTCCTCAAAGTCATCCACCTCCTTCTCAAAGTCAGACAACTTCTTGCTCAAGGCAAGGAGCCCTTCACCATGGTCCCTGGCAGCAGAGGACACATTGGCATAGCGATTGTTGACGCGGTTGAGCTTCTCCTGGACTAGTTTGGCTTCATTGGGAGGGACGGTCGTCATGAGCTGCTTGGCGGCCACGTTGACAGATTCAATGGGTGTGCGATGGCTGACGATGTCATCCTCAAGAACCTGTTACAAGCAGAACAGCATTGTATTTCAATTAAAACATGTACATCTGATAACAAAAATCACAAGGTGCACTTCTTATCATTCCTACTGCAAAACCTCTGACAACTAACAACTGAGACACAAAAGCCTTCTTAATGGGCAAGTGGTCTATAATACAGACTCCTTCGATTTATATTTCAATGTGGATCCAAATCCAATGAAACACAAATATGGTCTTGTTAGCCATTTTCTTCTACAAAGGTAGTCCCTAAAAAGATTTTAACTGTTTAATTACCAATGCCCAAGTTCATTAAAAATTACCAAGTTTACCCTTCCAAAACAGCAAATAACCAATATGTATGTTATGCTTCACCTCCCATTCAAAAAAAAAAGTCACCAACAGGAAAGTCCATTGTCTCATCTTGTTATATGTACAGAGTACATACACCAAAGCCATAAATTAGGGCGGGGGATAGAAATCCACTGAATAAACTCAAAGCTTTCTTGAACCAAATTAGGTATGCATTTGATCAAGAGCTGATTCAAAATACATAAGTAAAATTCACAGAATTTCATGCATCAAAAGTAATTTTGGAAACTCACTAATATCAGCACATAAAACATAGTCATCAATCTATATGTCAAATTCAACACGACTAAACCAAATGGAGTATGTAATAGTCAATCTATTGCATGTAATGTATCTGAGATACTGATTTGTATTTTTGCTATTTCTTCTACGTGTACTTCAGAGAGAGACCTGCATATAACAAACCATCTACTTTAATATGTAGAACACATTTATTTCTGTCATAAATGTACATGTATTTCTAATTTTTTTTTCCAATGATCTAGTGTCTTAAAATAAGAAAGCTATACTATACATCTATCAGGTACATGTACACATACCACATATTTTCTTCGACATCTAAGAATTACATACAGAATGAAATGAAAAGCTGCATTATTTACATGTACTGAGGTCCTCTATTTTTCCTACATGTACATGTACTAAATCTTGTATTACTATCATGATGATACATGTGAAATACAAAAAGGCTACAAACAGCATGTCTCATGACAAAATATTTTATGCTTTACCAACAGATCCAGAGACACTATAAACATAATTCATTTACATGCATCTACTAGTATGTCAATTACTGTCATTTACAGTATACCACAGGGAGATACCTATTGTTCAGCAAATTTCATTCATGTACACTGTACAAGGCATTCTAAGTCAATCATGAATATTGTATGAATAATGTTGTATCAAAGTGGTATGAAAATCAAAACTGAGCTCTAAAACATTTAAGGTTGAACTCTTGCCAAAACAATACACACAAAACAAGACAAGTTAGGAACATAAGCTCCAAGAAAACAATACTAAAATGAAAATGAAGTTCAAGCTCAGCATAAAAGTACACTGAGAAAATAATACACAATAAAGTAACAGGCCTTAAATGTAGCTCTCGGATTAAAGAATGATCACAAACACAAACAGAACATGAACTTCAAGAATATAGTTTCTGTAACAAAATGATGCATAATAATTTTGATGGGTAGTACTAAAACTTACTTTCTGGTGCTGCTTGATCTATCATTGCGGAATACATGAGGACAGGAAAGTTGATTGGTTTTTCATGTTATCAGTTTCCATGATATCAATCAATGAAAATATTTCACAGACGTGTCAATGATATGGTAAACGTAATCCTTTTTTCATGTTTTATTCAACTGCATTTGAACTACGGCAACAACGTTCAAACTACTTTTCCCATTTCAACTTATGTCTCTCCTTTACATCTGACTCTGCAATGTTTCCTCCCATTATTTTTCTTTTTTTGTGTGTTTGTTTTAAGATGCATAACCTCCTAAATTCAAATTTCAAACACATCACCATAATACGTACCCCAGTCACTACAACACCAAAACCACCACTATAATCACAACTTTCATTAACATTGATGTTGTCATCATCATCATCATCATCATCATCATCATCATCATCATCACCATCATCATCACCGGCACCATCATCATCACCATCACCATCATCATCATCACCACCACCACAACCACCACTACTACCATCATTATCATCATCCTCAATACCATCAGTGTAGGGGCAAAGTTTAATCTATTGGTTCATTTCCACTACAGAACACAAGTTGCCCAAGGAGGAACTCAAAGCCTAAAATTACACCGTATAATTGGTGGCAGCAGTGGGATATGGAAACCATGCTATTGATCATCATCATCATCATCATCATCATCATCATCATCATCATCATCATCATGGTCATCATCATCATCATCATGGTCATCATCATCATCATCAACATCATCACCCTTGTCTTTACTAACCACCATCACCACCATTATTCTTCTCAAACTAACCTCTCTGTTCTATTGTGGGCTTCCTGTATGCAGGACTAATGTTCTCTTTTCCAACCATCACAATCATTTCCACTAACCCAATCAAATGGACCACAACCATCAGTAACATCATCCTTTATCAACATGTAAAGCCTGCCCCTCTCCAACTCACCTTGTTATTCTCAATCTGCTCCAGGATGGGCTCTCTGCGTGCTGGAGTCACTGTACCCTTCTCCAGCCGATGCTGCTCCTTCTCAGCCTCATCCAGCCATTTCTCCAGCATGTCCAGGTTCTCCATCACACCCTGGGTGTTGGCCAGGGCAATCCTCAGCTTCTCCAGGAAGTCATTGACACCCATCTCAAGGGCATTGTAACGTTGGACAATATCTCCTGTAACAGAGGAACAGAGAGGTACAATGAATATGAATATTTATCTTCAAATACTATGTAAAATTAACCTGTTGAATACTATGCCCGGGATAACTTGAGATGGGGTCTATGGAAAATGCATGTTATACCAAAATTAAACCATGCTCAACAGGTTAAAAAGTAAGTTAAGTTCATAATCTTAAAGTAGCTTAGGTACACATAAAGAACAGGTACATGACTATGCATGTCATGATTATCTAATATGAAATCATCTTGAATGTTTGCTGAAAATCATATCTATTTTCCCCGACTGTAACAGCTACAGTGTAGTATAACACTTCTTAAATGTACTTCTAAACCTTCTGTACTATCATTAATGATCAGAAGAAATTCAACTATGCAATATTAATAGTGATGCAGGTTGTATTTATTCATACCAGTTGTTCTCTGTACATTTGGTTTGACAGCTGGCTGTGTCTGTATCAGCTCTTCACCGTTTGCCTTCACATTCTCAACATCGCTGGCATGAGCAACAACGTCTTGGTGGAAAGTCTGAATGAAAGGTAGAAATAACAATTGCTTTTACATGACCAAGAAAGAAGGAATATACACAAACATGTACTGTGCACATAAACATTGAAGTAACAACAAATCAAGTGGGTTTTTTTTTTTTTTAAAGATCTCAGACGGAGATATGTATTTCATACATATAGTAATGCAGCCACTGCAACATCCAAGCTAGGTATCCTTCACTAATCATGGAAATGGACAGCTGTTGAATTATTCAAAGGAATTTTACCATGCTCTAAAAGGTGTAAATGCATTTGTGGTTATTTGTTTTATGCCCCTGGCTTGAGTGATGTAAAGTGCAATGGTTATACATTAATATGCATCCTTTCACTTAATCTACAAGTTATCAATATTTTGTGGGTTGTTTTCTCTTCCCTGATTTTTGTTTGTTTGTTTTGTGTGTATGTGTTTTGTTTTCCTGCTTCAGCCAAAGATACGGATAAAAGAGTCAAAATAAAGACCCTTTCACATACCTCAGCCTTCTCGATCTGTCTCAAGATGGTCTCCTTGGTAGCTCCAATGGGTTCACTCTTTATCTTGTCCAATGTCACTTCAGCGTTTCCGAGCCATGTCGAGACTCCATTCACACTGTCAGCATACTGCTGGTGCTTTGCAACCAGCTCATTGAGGAGACGCAAGTGCTTGCCATAGCGGAGCTTGAGCTTGTCAAAGCGGGCGTTGATATCGGTGAGCTGGCCACGGATGAGGTTGGCTTCGGAAGCCTCCTGGAAGGCACGGCTCTGCTGGCGGGGGAGGGAGTTGCGGAATTCTGCAAGCCTCTGACGATACACCTGGGAAAATAACACATCAAAATTGTAGAGTAATCAATCTCAGTAAAGAATACTATGATTACATTACTTCTATTCTTCATGAGAGAAGCTTAAACAAGATTTGTTTTGATTCAATACACCAATATTTTGAAAATTAAGTAGCATCATGATAGTTGTATCAAGATATCCATACAGAAGAAGACTCACATATATAGCCCTGCAAGAACATGTGTATTGATACATGAATGAAAGCTTTTCACTGATTATCTGAAAACCAAACAAATTTCTCTTGACTTATTGTGTTCCATCATTGCACTTTTGCACACCTACGAAAGACCAAACATGAAATTAGAAATAAAATTAAGGAATAAAATGAGGAGAATGGAAGCAACCCACATGAAACAATACTAAGGAACTGAATGTGATACTGGAGACATGCTATACCCATACCTTGGCCATGTCGATGAACGTCTGTCCAGCTTTGTTGAGGAACTTGAGATCTCCCTTCTGATCATTGACATCCTCACCAAACTCTGCATGGTCAGCCTGCTGCTGTTTGAGAGGGATGAGCTCGATGGCAACGTTGCGCTCAGAGTTGTCCATCTTGCGCTCAGCACCTTGAAGCCAGTCGGTGAATTCGGTGAAGTCGACCTATATAAATTTCAAACAGAAAAGAACAAGTTATTCATATAAATTAAAAGTTGCAAAGAAGATGTGAATTACTTCATGTCTAAAAGCCAATATAAATATTGCAACAAAGTATTCATAAGATGCACATAAATCAAAGTGTGATACTTGCACATACTTGTATAATAATTATTTAATAATATAATATAATTAATATAAACATCATTTTGTTTCAAGGAATGCTTTCAGCATCATGCAGAGAAGATAATTATATGTTTTCTATAAATGCTATTATCTTCACTGATGTTACTTTTACATATCAAGCATGCTCATTATATACATATTTTCCGCAGCAAAAAAATAATAAAAACAAAGTAGGTATGAAAATCTTGTAAAATACAATAAAAAATGTACCTCAAACTTCTGAAGGTCTTCAATGGCCTGGGTCAATGTCTTGAGCCTGTCTGAGGACTGTGTGTGAACAGCTTCATAGCGCACTTTGAGTTCGTCCTGGCCATCCCTTAGTCGTTTTGTCTCGGCCTTGCCCACCCTATCACCAAGGGTCTTGAGCAGCTGCTCAATGTCCTCAACACATTGTAGGATGGGTTGTTGGTGGGCCTGGATGTCATCATGCAGTGGCTGGAAGGGAATGATCAAATATTTCATGGTTATGGGTGCGATGGTATGACCTATTTCAAGCAACTATTCAATGATTATGAGTGAGATGGTACAAATACTTGATAAGGTGAAAGACGAAGTTATCCGATCAGTATTTCCTTTTTTCAGTGATTACAGAATGCATCCTATGCCCCCTCCTTTTCTGAAATCCAGTTGGCATACATGTACTTTGATCACAACCAAAAAGCAGGTCTCCTTAATTGCATGATTTCTCTGTTATATACCTGTCCCTGCATTTTTATTGATAAATGGTATTCTACCTTGTGGGTTGTGTACTGTTGCTTGACCTGAGGACTCTTCTCATTGAGTGGCTGTTCTGCAGCTAAGGCCTGCTCTGCCTTGGCTAACCAGTCCAGGAGATCCTGTAGCTTGGTACCCTTCTCTCTCAGCTCACTCTCAAGACGGATCTATAAGATAGAATTACAGTAAAAGAGACAGAGTTGTCAGCTGAGTATTGTGAAGCTGTAGCCCATCATAAGAAAATTAAATATTCATGTACATGTAAAAAACAAAAAGACAGTAAACACAAAATAAATATGAGAAATCAGTCTCACAGAAATAAATTATTGTACTTTTGTTCCATTAAAGTATTATAGTGATTTTCATACAATGAAGAGGTTGGCCATGGTCCTACTCCATGCACTTTGGCAGGGTTTCAACCAGGCCTAAAGAGGGCTCCAGCACTTTTGCAGGAGGTCAAGAAGTAAGTTTCAGGGTCTTTATGCATGAGCCTTATGTTGAAAAGTGGAACTATCGGGATTCCAAATTAAAATTTGAAGGTCATATGTCCTTGGCACCTATTGGTGTTGACCACTGCCTAATGAGCCTTGTCTAATAATATGCAGCTTTCTGGAGTATGTGTCGCTTCCTGTAAAACATAATTTTGTCCTTGGAATGGAACCTACCCTCTGTTCTTCATCTATCTGCATCCTGTTGAGCCTGTCAATGGCCTCTTTGAGCCAGTCATCTGACCTGTTATAGATGTCATCGTACTCTCGCCGAAGGTCACTGGACTTGTTGGTCAGATCCTCGTTCTGCTTGGGAGCGAGTCTGTCCTTGTTCTTACGCAGGAAGAGCTCAGAGCCATTGACGGTGTCCGAGATGTTGGGTTGCCTGCCACGGACGTCGCTGTGGATACCCTACAATAGCATAAGGAAACAGAAGAAAATTTTTATTAGGGAGATATGAGTTTCTCTGAATAACCTTTGCATCTTGCTCCTGGCAGTGAGAAAAAAAAAGTTCTGGGATTGGTAATTAGGTGCAAAATGCTGATATGGGTTTGTACAACCTACATTTCTTAACAAAACTACACTAAAAAATAAGGTACATGTATATTTGTTATCAATCATATTAACACCACAAAGTGGAATCAGTGTATACAGTAAGAAGATGCAATAATGGTAACTACCCATCTCTTAAGCACTTACCCTGAAGACCTCAATCTCTTTGGTCAGCGTCGGGATGTCGTTGGCCATAGGTCTCGCTCTCTCCATCTTGGTGTCCGAGGCAGTGACCCACTCACGGTCAGTGTTAACCCTATTGAGGTTGTTGACCCATTCCTCAGAGAGGGCGATGTCCTCCAGTGTGGCATTGATGCGATACTTGAGGTTCTCATAGCGGTTGTTGACATCGTAGACCTCGCTCTGGACTGGGGTCTCACCTGATTAAAGTTATAGACAGAAATTAAAAGTTTACATTTGGTATATAAGCAACAGACACACATCACCTGCCATTTCTTCACTATATGAAAATGGCTGACATTCACGAATGTGAAATTTTCATGTTCTTGAAATTTTGTTTTTGCAATACATTATTTCTTGAAGTTTGAAATCACAGAAATTTACTTGAAAAAGCAATTGAAGATGTAGAATATCAAAATGGCAAGTTCAAGAGAAAGAGAAAAGTTTTTCTGCACATGACCCAGCTCAGTAAACATACATACAAGAGAGCAACATCTACTTACCCATGAACTGTACTGGTTCCTGGAACTTTCCACTCTGGGCTTGGTCCTGCTGTCCAATGTTTCCTAGTTCAGTAGACCGATAGTGTGGGACGCTCTGAAGCGGCTGGACAGTATCACGAATGACTGTGTCCAGGTTCTGACCATTCTTGGCGTTGTTGTCTATCTTGGGTTTGTAGTCGGTGATCTCCTTTTGTAATGGCTGTGTGAACAGAAATCATGAAATATGACTTATTAAGTACATAGTGGTGGGAAATCGATGAAAATGTAAATCAAATGCAGCTCTTCACATGTTGGAAACATGTTGGAAACATGGTGAAGTATGTACAAAGGAAGCTGATAAAAAAAATAATGAATTTTTATTCACGAGTGAATATTGAGGTCACATTAGACAAATCATCATCATTTACTCATTGTATTATCAGGAAGGACAAAGTAGACAGAACTGCCACTGACAGAAGGTTTGAAGAGACAAAGATTAAAGTTCATCGGGGGCTTGGCGAAAGCAACTGGCACTTCTATGGTCAAAATCACATGGATTGAACATCGGATTGGTTTCAGAGGCATGGGTGCAAGCACCAGACTTTGGCAAGGCACTTGAAGAAGAAAGAGTATTGAGGTAGTTTTGACTGAATTAACTTACCCTGAGTTCTTTGAGGAGGATCTGGACAGTGTTTGCATCCATGGCCTGTGGTTGGACCTGGTCAAGACGATGCTCAGTGTTGTCCAGCCAGTACAGGACATCCTTGCGGTCAGTCTGGTACTTCTTGGTTGCACCCTGGAGGTCATCATGCTGTTTGTTCCTGGTGTTGTAGGCCTTCTCTCCTGCCTTCCAGTTGGCATCCACATTGCTGAGGACTGATGTTACATATGATGTGTCTTTGGCCTTTGTATCCTTGATGAGCTCATCACCAAGCTGGTGAACCTTTTTCAGAGGTGGCCTGTGGGCATCCGTCTGCTGGCGGATGTTCTAAAAAAGAATAACAGGCAATGCAAGACAGATGTTACTATGTATTAAGGTGCTGCATCACCTTTACATGACTTAATTGCATTGTCTTTTTATTCATATTACACTTTACAATGAAGCACAGAGCAGGAAAACTGAAATTCTGGAGTGACTGCTGGAGCAGTTCATAATACTGTTAAATCACTAAGCACCAGTACAGCTTACAATAAAATATCAAAGTCTTGAAAGTAGCAATGGATAGAGAAGTTTACAAGCCAGTATTACAGTAACACATTCGATACGGTAAATACTGGTAAATTTTTTTCTTGAAGTTCCAAAGAATTGACAAATTTACTTCCAACCTTAAAACAGGCAGTTTTATCCTTAAACCTACCTGCAATTTACTGCCAAACTCTGGCAGAGGCAGCTGGGCAATCTGCTTGGACTCCAGCTCATCCACAGAGGGCAGGAGCCAGTCTTCTAGATTCTCCACCTCCTCCTCAAAGTCGGATAGTCTGTGACTGAGGTTCTCCAGGTGAATGCCATGGTCAGTGGTCCGGGTGTCCACCTTGCCGTAACGTTCGTTGATGGAATCTAGTTTGGCTTGCAGCTGACGTGCCTCCTTGGGCTCACTAGACTGGATCAGTGGGCGGGCCTGGGTGTTGACGGCATCGACAGCTGGTTTGTGGTTCTCAATGTCCGACATGATCACCTGTATGCAAAGGAAGTAAAATTGGTGGAAAAAAAATTTTCACAGTCATATAGATGAGAAATATACACATATACATGTAAATGTTGGGGCAAATTACTAATCAACCCACTGAACACTAAGCGTAAGATAACTTGGTTGGATTACATGGAAAACTTGTGTTATACCAAATTCAAACCATGTCCAACGAACACATTAAGACTGTGAAGGGAACAAGTTTTCATTTTCAGTGTCCTCCTCACACAGATATTTGTTTCAAATTATCATTGCTGCTCTATTCTTGAAGATACATGGCAATTAGGATGAAGGTCATTCTCTGCTTTAGACAAAAATCTGTTTCACTTCCACTCATTTTGATCTCCACCTCTCTGAGACTTTCAATGCTCTCTAATATCATCTAAGAATCATTCTATTACCTTCTGCTCCTGCATATTCTCAAGAAGCGGCTCTCGCTTGACAGCGATCAATGTCCCCTTTTCCATCTGGTGAACGTTGCGTTCAGACTCGTCCAGCCATCTCAGCAGCATGTCCATGCTCTCCTGGACACTAGTACACTGGGCAAGGGCAGCCTGAAGCTCGTTCAGACGTGCTGCGATCTTGCCGTTCAGGTCATCATAGCGTTTGGTGATGTCATTGACGTTGCGGGTGACCTCTGGGCGCAGTTCCTCTTGAACCTCCAGGAGTTCATTGCCAGCTTCCTTGACATTCTCTACATCTTTCAGGTGCAGAACAACATCATCACGTAGAGTCTGCAGAAGCATAATTAGCACATTAGTGGGCTTTGCTGAAACTAAACCTCAAGAGAGCAGTTAAATAACTCAGAATCATTTAATTCCCAATATCTGGATGGGAATGAAGCTATCATTAATTATGTACATGTAGGTGCTACATTTATCAATCAGCACTGGCAATAGGTGGCTAATAATAAAGTATTGCAAACTAAATTGTATAAGCTCTGTGTAATGACTTATTTCCTATTCAAAATGAAACTTCTTTTCTTTTATTTGGATAGTCAAATACATGTATCATATAGGTAATCTCAAAATATCAATCAGAAACTTACAATCTCTTGTCTGTTATGTAAAGTGTTGCAACTGTTATAAATATAAATTTCATTTTAATACAAAGTTCAGATGTTCATTGGATTATAAATCTTACCTCCAGCTTATCAATCTGCTTCTGGATGTTCGCTGGCTCTGTAGCAATGGGTACCCTGAGCAGTGTCTCAAGGGTATTCTCAGCACCAGGTAACCAGTCCAGTACCCGACTGCTGGCCTTGACGTAGTCCGAATGCCTCTCTACCAGGTCCTGGAGGAGTTCCAGGTGTTGGGCTGAGGTCAGTTTGAGGCGTTCAAAGCGCTGGTTGAAGTCAGCAATCTTGTCACGGATGAGATTGGTGTTTGGGTTCTCCGAGAAGTTGCGGATGAAGTCACGCGGCAGGACATTGTTGCGGAAGTCAGCTAATTCCTGGCGATAGACCTGAAGGAATATAAGGAATAGGGCAAATGTTTCAGAAATCATTACACTTTAGGATATTTTGAATGTGTTTTTAAGTAAACACAAGAGTAATTCATCTGATATTTGGGTCTAACTGTAAAAAGTAGGTCCAAAAAATACCATGCTTTCAATTTCAATATCTTTATGAACATGTTGTAATATGAACACTGACGCTGCTCAAAAATTTTACACTTTCATTTTGATTTTTGGTTAAAAACTTGCCAATTCATCTTCATGTACGTGTACACTATCTTTTAACTTCAATCTTCATCAACTGAATTCCACGAATTACCTTGGCAGCATCCAAGTACTTCTGTCCAGTGACATTGATGAAACGCAGTTCAGCAACATGGTTGACGACATCCTCATTGAAAGCCTTCTGCTGTGAGTTCTGCTTCTTCAGGGTGTCCAGGTCACGTCCAACATTCTTGAGGACATCAGCCTGGGTCTTCTCTGCTTGGTTCAACCATCGCTCAAAGTCACTCTCATCATCGGTGTACTTGTGGAGGTCATCGGTCTGGGAGGCAAGCTTGGTAGTACGGTTGGTGGATTGGTAGTTGACGACGTTGTAGCGTGACTTGAGGTCATTGGCAAAGCTGCGGAGGTTGTTCTGAGTGGGTTGGTCGATGCGCTTGGGGAACTGCTTGATGAGGGATTCTACATCCTGGGCAGCCTCCAGGATTGGTTGCTGATGCTGTTGGATGTTCTCATGCAACACCTACAATGAATTCAAAAGCAAGAGCATGGATAACTTTCCTTCAAAGGACATCATCTCGTGTCAATGCTCTTAAAGCAAAGTGTCTGTTTTCAAAATAAGATGATACATGTAGCCAATAAAAAAGTAGACAAAAGGGCATTAAACAAAGGTAAACTTAAGCCTTTCATATTCAACACACCAAAGGAAGCTGCATGTAATTGTTCTTGTTCACTCATTTACAAAGAAGTTTCAACTTGCAGGGCCTTTTTCTTTTTGGTCCATTCTTAGGGTACAAACCTGATGATCTTGCTGCTGCCTGACGAGAGGTTGGATGGTCTCCTCTTGTGGTTGCTCTGAGCCTAGATGTCTCTCAGCTTGTGATACCCAGTCCAACAGGTCCTGGAGGGATCGCATCAGCTCCTTCACTCTCTCCTCCACAGACATCTATGCAAATGAGATGCAAATGTACAAATACACAATATATTTACATGAATGTTGGGATAAGGAAATATTGTCTGATCTCTACAGCACCTTGCACTTGTAATGGATACCTAGTTTTTGTGGCCAGTGAATGTTCCAATAAACAGGAAATACACAGTCCAGAACACTCCAAATCATGCCTCAAACCATACCCATTTCAGCAGATATGTAAAAGCTATTTTACTGGAGGAGTGTGCATCTTTAATTTGGAATTTGTTTGTAAAAGCAATATTTGCAGCACCTTATGAATGGTTTAATCATCATTACTATCCCTATGTTCACATATATATCAATATTTTCTAAAATACAAAATAAAAGAATGCAAAGCTCTCATGAAGTGGAAAAGTATTTTGGACTTTCAAGATGAAATTTGGGGTTCGTAAGGTCAAATTCCATTTAATTATTATCCCTAAAGGTATGGCAGCGGTGGGATATAGGCAATTTGAGATTACGATATCACCTACCGTTTCATCTCTGTCTTTCCTAAGAGCGGCCAAGGTATCCTCTGCTTCCCTCAACCATCCCTGGCTATCACGCAGGAGCCTCTCGTAGGTCTCCCTCAGCTCCGTTACTAGCCCGGTGAGTTCCGTCTGGAGCTCCGGACTGAGTTTGTCCTTGGTGTTACGAAGGAACTGCTCAGCATGGACAGTCACGTCAGAGACAGGGACCCTGTGGTCGGCGATGTCCTTGCAGATGGGCTGTAAAGGATAGAGAAATAAATGCTTTTTGTGAGATTGAGATACATTTAAATGAGATATGGTGAACTTCATATTACATAATTACATTTCCTTTACTGTATATGCATGGTATTGTCTTTTGAACCTCAAGATTCTTCTTCAATCACAAATTTCTTTTATGCAGAAGGGTAAACTAAACATTTAAAATGCTATTGCTTTGCCATGGTCTAAATTCTTTCTTAGCACAAAAATGGATATTGTCGAGCACTACTTTAGACATTTTATATCTTTGAATCATGAGCTAAGTGCACCTTTTCCCCCTTCTTTCACATGATAAAATATGCCTTACAAGTTGGAATACAGCATACAAAGTGGAAATGATTTATTAGGAAAACAGAACTGAATTCTAGGACAAGTCAATTGTACTACATAAACATTCACAAGATAATCTTTTGTCTTCTTAGGCTCCTTCATAATTTCAGACTCCCTTCAAAGACACCATACCTTGAATGCTTCAATCTGTCTCTCAAGTTCCTCCACATTTCTGCTTGTTGGCTTCAGCTGGTGGAGCTTGGTCTCTGTCTCATTGGCCCAGTCCTGCAGGCCAAAGATCCCACCACACCGTTCCAGGAACTGCAGCATGAGTTCCAGGTCCTCAAGGCGTTCAGAGACCTGGTACTGGACTTCCTTGTAACCCTCCTGGACCTCGGCCATCTGGTCATCAACAAAGGTGTCCTCTGCAAAATTTGAAATCCAAACAGGGTATTATACTTCAATCAAATCAATCATCCCTTTAATAATACAACTTTATCTAATAACACAAATTCACTACATCAGAATGCTGACAATCAAAAGTGAATATTCAATTACAATTCTGAGTTTACAAAGCCACCGAGTTCCCAAATATGTATCAAAAACGTAATTTTTTGTGAAAATGTTGCAGTCACAGTGCCCTTTCAATCATTTATCTTGATACAAATAACATAAAATTCTACCAACTTTACAGCTCATGAGCCCAACTGAAACAAAAAACTATTATGCACCTGTACAGGCTTTTCTTTGTCTGACAAAATAAAATAGAGTATCATACTTTGGGTGGTTAAATCATACTGCAGCACTGCAAGGTTTAAAGGTACATTATTTGTCCATCTTACTGTCTTCAATGAACTCTGGCGTTGCATAGGTTGGTGGCCTAGCATCGATCGGCTTGGTAACATCAATCTCAGTTGAGCGGGAGTGAGTACGGGTATTGATGGAGTCCTCTGTCTCGCTGATCAGACGATCATAGACGGTTCCGAAGCGCCAGTTCTCATCGATGTTAGGCTTGTAGTCTTTGACTTCCCCTTGGAATGGCTGAATGAGGAATAATCACAAGAATGAGGGGAACCTAGGACTCAAACAGGATTTGTTTTTTAACACTTTTTCATTCAAAGGTGCACTGTTGGCAAGGAAGTAAGTGTAGACCCCTAACCCTCAAAAAACTCAACGACTTTTTGTCTACAATTGCTTATCTGGCATTTTGCTCATAGCCCCCTGAATAACACTACACCTACATGTGTGTAATACTACAAAACATTGGAAAACTGAACTTCTCACTAAAGTGTGTTTCCATTAAGAGACTGGTTAAAACAATTACAACTTTTAATAAAACAGGGCCCACAAATGCCAGATTATTGGCCTATCATATACCACTCCTTTCCTTAACACTGAAGCTCCTTTAGTTTCTTATCTACATGTACAACGCACATTCAAATTAATAAGCAAGCGCTTGAGCGACAAAACCAGAGGGTGTTTCACAAAGACTAAGACTAAGACTGACTCAAATCACACTTAACTATAGCCGGCCATTCATGCCACAGTTTGTTTTCACTATATCGGTCTCTCAAGGGATGTGCAAATCATGGTCAAAAATTTGCAGAATTCCCCCTTTTTTGTTTTCTTCATCAATGAACTATAAAAAATGTCAATTCTGCAGATCAATGACCAGGATTTGCAACCCCTTTAGGAAACCCATGGTGGAAAAAAAAAATGTGGCATGAATGGCTAGCCACAGTTAAGTGCAATTTCAATCAGTCTTAGACTTTGTGAAACATCCCCCAGATACACCAAATAAGAGAAGCCTAGCATCTACCTTGATCTCATGAATTTGTCTCTTGAGTTGCTCAACATCCCTAGCTACAGGGCCCATCTGATCTATCTTCCTCAGCTGATTGTCAATCCATCCTGTAGTCTCTCTGTACGAAGCATTGAACTTCTTGGCTGCAGCCTGCTTCCTGTCAAACTGTTCAGCTCTGAATCAAAATCATAGCAGATGGAAATGTATGTCATGACACAAACAAATCCTTGTTTAGAGATCTTTGCATCACTTGAAAAAAAACATGTGTGGTGAACACTGTGTCTGGTTGGTGTCCATTTCTAAGTGCATGCTTTTCCTGCAAGGCACTAGAATGTAGTACAAAGTTTCTCTTTTTTTTTTTAAGCAGGAATTAAATAACCCAAGTCCTCCTATATCCTACTACTACATGTACTTTCATGACGTTTTATCTCATCAAAGCAAGAGTAGGAAGGACTTTGGAAATCACATAAGCAAGTACATGTAAGAGCACAAAAATCTGCAATCCCCCCTCGAATCTAAGATCCACCTCTGATAAATGGACAAACGGTCCGAAGGCCAATATTTGTGTTGTGTTCAAATTAAAATCATATACATGTAGAACTTAAAATCGCATAATGAATGCAAATAAAAGTAATCAATTACAGTAAATAAAATAGCTATAACATGTGAAAATACAATAAAGGAGAATGAGACCCTAGGGAAAAATCAAATTCAATGAAAAGAGAGGGCAGAAAGGAGTAAACCCCCCCCAAAAAAAATAAAAAATAAAAAATCAAACAACCCTGAAGGATATTTCACTTACCGCTTTGCAACGGCGTTTTCAAGTGTCTCCCAGTTGAGTTCACAGTTCTTGAGCATAGTCTTGACCTCAGACACATCTGTTGCTTTGGGATGCTTCATGAGTTCATCAGCAATGTCATGGATAACCTTATACTGTGGGCGATGTTGGTCGATCTCTCGGCGGCATTGCTGATTTGATAATGCAGCAGAAAGTGAGATGATTTTCAAACGTGAATAAACACGTTGAAAATAAAGGTTTCGAAAAGATATCACAAAAAGTGTGTGTGCCAATGATATGACTTCATGCTGAAGGCAATGTTAGAGACTGATAAAGATAAGGAGGAGAGGCTGAAAGCTTATCAAATTTGTGTCAGGTAGAGTCTGTGCCTGCAGACTAGGATTAAAGCTGTTGAGTAACTTTTACAAATCTGAGCTGCATGGACCTACATGTTACTATATCAGTGTATGAAACATTGCGTAAATATGAAGCCCTGAAAAATGCACTTCTAGAACATTATCACGTGCTTCACAAAAAGTGCAAATATACAAGTGACCGGAAATACCAGACCTGTTCTACCACATAGACTCCATTGTTAGACAAAGTAGACCCAGGTTGGTTTTGCAAATGGCGGAATTCAGTGATAGATATCTTGATAATGACATCTTATATTCAAAAACCTTCATATTCCTGGCTGTTTATTCATCCTTCTGAACATCTTTATACAACACAGACATCTAAATTCAACAAATTATTAGATCAAGCCTCCACAAAGTTACCGGATCAATATACCCTATAATTTCAACAAGGCAACAAGAGAAAGACAGGGAGAATTGCCATTACCTGGATTTCATCACTAATCTTAGGTAGCTCCTGAGTCATGAATTCCTTGGACTCCACACGGGCAATCCTGGGAAGAAGCCAGTCCTCCAGCTCATCCAGAGCTCTCTCAAAGTCACGCAGTTTGTCCTTCAGACTGGACAGCTGCTTGCCGTGGTCCTTAGATGTCCCAGAGACCTGCAGAGAAACAGAGACATGACAGAGTAGAAATCAAATAGAAAGCGTGATTCACATTTCATTTGCATACATGTTCATCCACATCTTATTTGCATCTCACTTGCATAGATCTACATGTACAAAATGTTTTTATCCACTTTCTATAGGTTCCTATCTCATATCCATCTCATTTAATAATAATAATATTCTGCATTTATATAGCGCCTAATACATGTACATCTCTCTGAGATGTGTCTAAGTGCTTTCAAAAATTATTATTACCCTGGTCATCTGATTCAGGCTTGTCCGCACACAATGTATGCACCATCGCCACTCCCGAGGGAGCATTCCAGCCAGGCGCCATTTTACAGGCGCTCACAATGCTAAACAAATCACAATGATTTTCGCATCCTATCGGGTAGGATGCAATTTGCATAGATTCACATCTTGGATAGCTTGGTGAAACAGCCTGGTGCAAAAAGAGGCAGCAAAATAACGCAAAAGCATATCGTTGTCTGAATTGTTCGTGTTTCACACGCATCTTTTCCATCTCTCTGTTTCACTAGGCTACCTTATTTGCATTCACTTCTGTAGATTCATATCTTATTTGTATTTCATTTGCATACATTCAAATCTAATTTGCATCTCATTTGCATAGATGCTGTATGATTCTCATACCTGTTCATATCTGGCATGGAGGTCATCCAGCTTCTGCTTGATGATAGTACCCTCCTCAGGAGCACAGTTCTGGACAAAGCTGTTTGCTGCCATCACCATCTGTTCCAGGACAGGTTTCTTGACCTCGATCTCACTCTCCATCACCTGTAGGTAAGCAAGACAGAAGTAAGAATTATTAGCTGTCTATCTTCTGCCTTTTTTTTCAAATTAAGATAACGTAGTGACGGGAAAACTAAACAAAGCAGTACACCTCAAGAGGTTGTTATAGGGAATAAACACACCTTCCAAAGGCCCTTGCCAATGATATCGTGGGTACCTTCATTAACAAATTTTGAGAGGACAGTCAATCTGCCATACAGAAATTTTTTTTTTTAAATCCACATTACAACAACTTACATGAAATTGTAAGATTTCCAATGTACATGGACCTGATACCTTCCAGTTTCATCTAATCTAAAAAGGGCCATCATGTTTAAGGCCTAATTCTGAAGAGTAATATATTTACTTCAAATGATGTGTCACTGATAAAATGGGCATAAAGTATCTTGAAATGCTAGTAACCCATTTCCTATGGGAAAAGGGTGGTTCCTGTATTATGTCTATGGGATGGTGAGATCTCAGTATTCAACAGGTTAACTTTACGACAGGGGTAACTGTTTCAGTTCCTAGAAGAAAACGTTGACTTTGTTAGTCCAAACACATCACCATACTCAACATTTAAATTCTACTCAGGATTTATTGTTCATGGTACAGAAAAAATGAAAGTTTTGACCATCGTTGTAAGTCAATAAGACCATGCCCACCTTGCCCTGTGACATCTGCTCCTCCATGGGTGCTGACTTGACAACCACCACCGTTCCCTTGTTCATCATGTGGACATCCTTCTCCTTGTTGTCCAGCCAAGACATCAGCTCGTCGATGTTATCATGGAGGTTCTGGGACTTGGCCAAGGCATCCTCCAGAGCGGTGGAGCGATCGTTGATCTGGCCCTGTAGGGCTTCGTAGTCATCCACGATCTCACCTGATGACAGAGAAGAAAAGCAATGAGAGTTATTATTCCTGATATCATAACTAATCTCAGAGGTCTCTGGTGCTTCATAGAACCTCATGACTTGTGCAGGTGTCTTGGTCTAGTGAATAAGTTGCTCTGTAAAGGAGAATCTTTTATGCAACACTGCATGATATATGTATTTAACATGAAAGTGTGATGGCTCCTGCCTTGGTGCAAATGTCATTATTGACATATGCAGGGCCAATAAACAAGCGGATGCTGTAGTGAACTTTGAAACACATTTGTTTTCATCTATAAAGACCCTCAGATATGTAGATTACTTGAAGCCCTTGGTACATGTACCAGTTGCTTATCTACAATATACACTAGTTTTGTTGACAGATGAATAAAATAAAGAATCTACTGACCTGTGGTCCTATCAACAGTAGGCCTGATGTTCGGTTGAGCCTGGCTGAGATCAACACCAGCTTCTGTGACCCCGTCCACGTCCTTCTGATGGCCTCCAACCTCCTTCCTGAAGTTGGCCAGCTGTTCAATCTGCCTCCTGATGGTGGCAGTCTCTGCTCCGATGGGCTCCCTGAGGATCCCCTTCAGAGTGTCATTGGCTCCATGGAGCCAGTCTTGGGTGGAGCCCACACGGGACCAGTACTTGGAATGCTTCTCCACCAGTCTGCTCAGTAGGTCACCATGGTCAAAGCAGTCAGTCTTGAGGCGGTCGTAGCGGGCATTGAAGTCAGAGAGGATCTGCAGGATGACCCCACTTTCCCCATTCTCCTGGAAGGAGCGCAAGAATTCTCGGGAAGCAACTTTGTTGCGGAACTCTTTGATGAAGTCTCGATAGGTCTGGTGGAGGGGATGAGTGATGGAAACATTAAAATATATACAAAGTACTGTAATGATATAGATATAAGTTACATAAAAAAGAATGTGAAATTCACTTCCTACATCCATAACTACAATACATAGTCAAATCCATTAAACCGGTTGTTGTAATTGACAAAGCAAAATATGTCATTATTCTAGAAGGTAAAATACAACTTAACGAGAAACAGGAGATTGTGAAACCACACAAGTCAGTAGATACAGAATCTATAGAGAGGGTACGAGTGGAATCATCCTCTCCCTGATATCAACAATCACCTTGCTGAAGTTCAAGAACTGTTGCCCAGCCTTGTTGGTGTACTTCAGATCTGCTGAATGTGACACCACATCATCAGTGAACCTCTTGTGGTCTGCCACCTGTTGTCCCAGACGATCACCATCTGTTGCGATGTTCCTGACAATAGCCTCGAGATCCTGCTCTGCCATCCTCAACCAATTGCGGAACTCCTCGAAGTCCACTTCCACCTTCTTGAGGTCTTCCAATGCAAAATCAAGTTTGTTAGATCGGTCTGTGGAGTGCTTGGTGAGGCGGTCGTAGCGGGTGCGAAGCTCATCAGAGTTGTCTTGCAGCAGGCGTTGGTCATCTGCAGTCAGTTTGGAGCTCTTGGCTTTGAGCAGGGTGTTGGCATCCTGGATGACCTTCTGGACCGGTTCAGAGTGGTCTTGGACGTCAGTGTTGAGTTTCTGCAGGGGAAGATGAAGGAAATAGAAGTACAAAACATGTGAGGCAAACTGTAGCACTAAATATAGGGACATGTATAATCACAATCATTGACTGTCACAATGTAAATGAAGTAGAACCAATCTTTGTGCAGAAATTTTGTCCTCAGTTCAGATCACTTATGATCCCTTTTAACTACTGAAACATTTTAATATGTCTTATGCTCAAAGAACAAAATCAGAAAAATGATTAAGAGGTTCTTACTGTATGTGTCTGATGCTGTCCTTTGACTTCATCTCCAGTCTCAAAGAGAGGCTGCTGGGATGAGTGTTGCTCCTCGGCATATTTGACCCAATCTAGCATGTCCTGCAGGGCAGTGGATACCTCCAAGAACTGAAGGCTCAGTTGAGACTAGAGATGATAAAGCAGAAAAGGGGGTAATGATTACATCACTGAAGTCTTTAAGCATCATTATTACTATCAGTGTCATCATTATCATCACCATCATCATCCTCACCACCACCAACATCATTATCAAATCACCATTATCACCATCATTATCTTCCACCATCCCAATCAACATCCCATCACCATCACCATCACCATCACCATCACCATCATAATCATCCTCCTCCTTGTCATCATGATAACCACTACCACAACCATCACTACCACCACCACCTTCACCATCATCATCACCGTCACCATCATCACCATCATCACCATCACCATCACAATTATGCCTACCACCATCACCATCACCATCACCATCACGCCTATCACCACCACCACCATCATGCCCTATCACCATCACTACCTCCACCACCATCATCTTTATCATCAACTCCCTTTTTACCTGTTCCTGCATCTCTTGGTTAACAGCCATGATCTGCGTCTCTGTTTCCTTGACGATCTGCTCCGTGATGACCATGACCTGGTCAAGGTATCGTCTCAAGGAGTTGATCCTGTCCTGCATTTCCTGGACCTGCTGACCAGACAGCTGGTTGCGGTTGACCCTCAGGAAGGCTTCCGCATCGCTGATCACCTCCTGGATGGGCACACGCCGCTGCTCAAAGTCTGTCCTCAGGTTCTAGTGGAGAAAAAAAAAGAACATAACTGTAGACATCATTGATGCCTTTTCTTTGGTTTCTTCTTTTATCATATTCTTTTCTTTGTCATTTCTCTGCCTCTATTTCCACTAATACAGTTGTACATGAAGATTTTTCCCCATTTTCTTTTCTATATTTCACTGTCTTTCTCTCTTTCTATTTTTCCTTCTCTTTACCATCCTCTCTTTAAGGCCTCTGTTATCCCTATACTGTAATTTTAGTACATCATAACACAAAGAATTTCAAGATCTTGTATCATACATTGATCTGCTTTTCACTGGGAGATCTAACTTAATTTTCATCAACATACTACATCATCGCCTTAAGTCCACAACCTACAAGTACATTAAATGCACAAGCATCAGGGATGCCTGTTGGAATTGATCAGAGGGCCTGAAAATCACCTAGAATGAAATATTTTGTACACACAAATGTGAAAATTATGGCCTAAAGATAACTTTCAAAGGCCTGAATTCAGGCTTTTGCCTGAAAATTGGCAGCCCTGAAGTATGTATAAATGTATGCTAAAATCTTCAGGTAAATGAACAATGGCAATGACTTGCACATGTAGGTGCAAGTGGCAAAACATTCCAAAACTTTCTAAGATCAGGGGAAGGGGGGGGGGGGTTTGCTTACCGCAAAGTCATCCTGGTGCCGTTTCAGGGATTCCAGGTCTCCTGATCCACTCTTGGACATGTTGATCTGGTTGTCCAGCTTCTGGATCCAGTCATGTGTCTCACCAAGGCGACCCATGAGGTCCATGTACTCACTGAGGAGTTCCAGAAGCTCTGCTCTGGCCTTGAGCTGGGCCAGGAGCTCGTCATAGCGATCATTGGCAACGTTGAGCTCATCCTTGATGGGTGATTCTTCTGTAAGATGAAGGTAAAAAAATTGTGCTTGTGATCATTATGACTGATTTCTTAACAAGATTCAATTCAACGAGGAAAAGTCAAATCCAAATACAATGAAACAAGTCAAACAATTTATGTATGTATTGTCTCCGACCTCATTACCACATGAATTCATTTAATTCTGGAAAAAAAAATTCTGAGATTAACTACATAATCTTTGCTCTTTCATTCATTTCCTTGATAAAAGTAACTGTCCTTAACCCGCTAAGCACTGTATGATTTCAGTATAACATGCATTTTCCATAGTCACCAACCCAAGTTATCTTGCATGGCTTTTAAAGAGGTTTTGACAAACGAGACCCAATTACAAAAGAGGCTGAGTTATACTGACCATCAAAGAATTCGCTTTGGTCCAAGGCAGCCATCTTGGGTCTAAGCCTCTCACCAGGCTTGCGTTCCTGACCTAGCGTAGTCGACCTGAGATGGGGCTCTGTCGCAGTGGAGGAGTTGGTGACTTTGATGATGCGGTCCAGATTGTTGCCAACTTTGTTGAGTTCAGTCATGGTGGGTTTGTAGGCGACGACCTCATCACGCAGGGGCTACAAACAGACAAGAAAGGCTTGATGTTCAAATAAGCAAATCTGCAAACACCAAAATAGGCAAGTCCAAGGTACTCTGTCCCAAACTCTACCAACCACATGAAAATTTCAGTAAATACCTGATGATTACATCAAGTTAATATCCATATTTTGGGTAGGATCAGATCAAATATCAAAGAAATGAAATAGTTCTAATGGTTATCATGTCTTCAAATCCACAATACCCAGTACCATATGGGTTACAGAATGACCAAGTAATGTACCTTGGACTTGCTTCGATACATGGATATTACAAACTCCTATGCAATAATAACATACATTAATCAGGTTGATGCAAAGCTGGATTTTCGTCATGGTTGGTTGGTGTCTGGCTGCTTCATCCTGCAGAGAATGTACATATTATGCAAAGAGGCAAAAACAACTGGAAGTTGAAATATTTGTAAATTGATATGCAAACACAAGAAATAACATGTGAACCTCAAAGACACTTTCAACAAAATGGGCACATTTATTGTGGTTACTCAGGCTAGTTTTGTCTTTTTTCTCCCAGTTTGTCTCATTTTGATGTCCACCATCTTGCTAGTTCCCTATACCTGAGCATTTGTACATATATTCAGCCATTTTGTGGCAAGAAATGAATGTTGGTAAAGCCTGAAACTCTATCATCAAATCAAGTAATAGTCAAAACTTAAACCATTGAGTCAGCTCCTCCTATTGTGTTTACATCGTACATTTGTACAGTGTAGAATGTTTCGGTGGTTTTTCAGGGACCCTGTGTCGATGCATTTTTAAATACTTCACAAAAAGTAGTTTGTGTGTTTGTTTACTTGTTTTATAACCATAATCAACAACATGAATGATTTACAAAATGATATTTAAGATTCAGGATGGGGTGTTCAACTTACATGTACTTGCAAAATACAGCTGTTCTTCCTTGTAGTTCATAATGCCTTTTACAAACATTTTTTTTCTCTCTCTCTCTCTCTCTCTCTCTCTCTCTTTGTTGAAACCCATATATTCATTATGCTATTTATGCATCAAGAAAAGTAATTAAAATACAATCAATGTACAAAATGTATATAGAGAAGAAACTGCCTGAATCAACTGCTACTGACCTGGACTTCCTTGAGTTGTATCAGAACGGTCTGTTTGTCCATAGACACTGGCTGTAGCTGTCTGACCCTCCTCTCGGTCGTGTCCAACCAGTAGTTGGTGTCCGTGCTGGCCGTGCCATACTTCTTGGTGGCAGCCTGTCTCTCCTCCAGCTGCTGGGTCCTGCAGGAGAAAGGGTAAGTCCCATTAAATTGTAAAAATTCTAGGTTTCTTTGGGGGGTTTTTTGTGTGTGTACATATGCAGTAATGGAAATACCCATATGGAAGTCAACTTGAGGTCTGGTCACCTCAAGCTGGCAGACCTCAAGTTGACAACAGAACTTAGAAAATTTTACGGCCTATTCTGTATTTACTCATAAAAGTTTCCAAGTTCCAATGTCGACTTGAAGTCAGCCGACTTGAGGTGGCCAGTCTTCAAGTCAACTTCCATGTGGGTATTTTCATTGCTGCTATATGCGGAGCAATGGCAAACAATGGCCACATTGAGTATTATCAGATAACAGTTGACAGCTAGCCACACCAGCAGTGCCTGCAAGGAGAATCCCAAGTAGGTGAATCAAAGGTGCTTGCTGCAGCCCAGATGAACATAAAATCTATTCATCTATTCCTAAACAAAAACAAAAACATATCCAACTTGTAAGACATTAGAACCAGTAGTTGGTGTCCGTGCTGGCCGTGCCATACTTCTTGGTGGCAGCCTGTCTCTCCTCCAGCTGCTGGGTCCTGAAGGAGAAAGGGTAAGTCCCATTAAATTGTAAAATTCTAGGTTTCTTTGGGGGTTTTTTGTGTGTGTACATATGCAGCAATGGAAATACCCATATGAAAGTCAACTTGAGGTCCGGCCACCTCAAGTTGGCAGACCTCAAGTTGACAACAGAACTTAGAAAATTTTACGGCCTATTCTGTCTTTACTCATAAAAGTTTCCAAGTTCCGATGTTGGCTTGATGTTTGCAGACTTGAGGTGGCCAGTCTTCAAGTCAACTTCCATGTGGGTATTTCCACTACATCACAACACCTCCACGACATCACAACACCTCCACGACAATTAATCAAATAACATTTTAAAAATTGAAGATAAAGAAACAAACCTCTTTTCAATAGCATCCTCCAGGCACTCCCAGTTCCTGTTAGTATTGTCCAGGACTGTAGATACAAAGGACGTATCGCTTGCCTTGGGGTGCTTCAGGAGCTCCGAACCAAGGCGTCGGACCAGGTTCAACTGCTGGGTGTGGCTCTCCATCTGGCGTTGAGAGTCCTGATGGTGATGACAAAGATACATGGATTATAACTGATACTGAATACAGATAATGTGATTTTGTGAGAAATAGACATTTAAGTTTATTCTGGTTTATTCAAATAAAATAAATCTCATCATTAGGAAACTCGATGAAAGTTGTGATCACTTCAGATAAGTCGAACTCCTTACACCATTTATATGTTCATGTATAAGCATTCATCTATTCTACATTCTTTATACTTTGCGAACTCTTTGGTAAATGAAAAGCATTTTACAATAGAGCCCTGTATTACAAAATACAATTACATGTAATGCGATATGTAATACATGTAACTGAGGGCCTTGAAGTAATGAAAACAAAAATAAACATACCATGAGCTTGCTTGCAACTTCATTGAGATTGCCTTGCATGAAGTTGCTGCTCTCGATAGAATTGATGACAGGCAGCTCCCAGTCCTCAAGAGAATCTACCTCCTTCACGAACTCATTCAGCTTGTCTGTCAAATCCGTCAGGTAACGTCCAGTACCCTGGTTTTAAGTTCGAATAAATTCATTTCAAATTCAAATTCCTCAAATATTATTCCAGTCATTAACATGTAAATTCAGTTCTCTTCAATGATTGAGAATACAGTGAGATCAATTCAATCTAATTCAATTCAATATATTAAATCATCTCTATAACCTACAATATGGCTGCATTCAATAAGAATCATTCTAATTAAAATATAATCAAGTCAGGTTAATACACATACATTTCAAAGTAGTTCAATTTAATTCATGTAAACTCAAATAATCTATTCACATTCAAATTCAATTAAGTCAATTAAATTCCATCCAATGAATCAATATACATGTAATTTCAATTCAGAATTTTGACTGCTAAAAGACAGAAGGTCAAAAGACTAATGTTACAATCTGTCCTCAAGTAATTCCATCTTTCCCGTTCCCTCTTCTCTGTTTTTCATCACATACCTGCATATCTGAGTCGACCTTGGTGTATAGGATTCTAATGAATCAATATACCTTAAATTCATAATTTGGACTCCTAAAAAATGGAAAGACCAAAGACTCATTTTACAATCTCTCCGCAAGTAATTCTGTCCTACCCTTTCCCCCTTCCACCTTTTCCACCACATACCTGTGTATCTGAGTCAACCTTGTTGTATCTTCGATTGATCTCTTCAAGCCTAGACTTGATCAGCTGAGCGACCTGAGGTTCACTGTTTCTGATGAGATCTCCTGACTGACGATCGACAGACTCCACAATAGGACGATGGTTGTCAATGTCCGTTTGCAGGATCTGGAGATTTAAGATGATTATATTTCATCACAGGTAAGATTACTTTCTATACATGTTCATGTACACTCTCAAATTTTGATTTTCACGTTATGGGGTCGACTCTTTGCTTAACTATAAACAAGGATAACACAGGAGGACCAAAGCAATTTTACATGGAAAAAGTATGCATTGACAGATTTAAAACGCTTTGCGGAACTCTTGTCAGGAAAAATTCACCCTTAGTATTTGCACCAGCGGTGTTATGCACAGGCAAGAACCACATGTAAAAGAAGGAATAAGGTAATTTGATAGCTGAAACCATACCTTGTACTGTTGGTAGTGTTCCTGGAGGGGTTCCTTCTTGACTTTGACAGCAGTACCCTTGTCAAGGACATAGTAGTCCCTCTCGGCTTTGTCCAACCATCGCAGGAGATCAGCCATGCTGTCCTGAACACTCTGGGACTGAGAGAGAGCATTCTGCAGGACGTTGAGGCGTTCATCGATGTTGCCACGCAGACCATCGTAACGATTGTGGACATCGGCTGATGATAACAGTGTGTGATACGTCAGGGCATGCACTTCTCACTCATTCAAAATAATTTCATATTCATATTTCATATAACAAGATTTTCATTGGGTTCCTCCAATAAATTCTCAAGCTTAGCAATAAATAAGTTAACTTCCTCTATGAAAAATAAAAAATTGTCTGTATACAATGCATGTTGCAAATCAAGCAATAGGTTCCTCTCTTCTAAGCAATTGTATGAAACATCCTGGAATTTATAAAGAACAACTGGAGATATTACCATCTTTCAACTGGTAAAAATTTATTATTATCATTATTATTATTATTATTATTATTTGGTTTGGCATCACCTGTGCCTGGGAGGCGAAAAGTGAAATGAATCACTGCAACCCTCAGGTCTCTCCTCTCGATATCACTGATTGGGGGTGTGCAGGTGGACTACATACACCGGAGTTTCCCCCTACTCTTATACGAATAGCGCAGTGGGATCTTTAATGTAAAAAAGGTGGTGACCCTCCTTTACGCGGGACATGGTTCTGCAAGTTAAAATTTATCTTTAAAAAACAAAAAACAAAAAACATGATTGTCTCCTTGACTAATGGCTACAGTTACAGGAGAGGTGATTTGCCTTATACATGACACTGTGGTGTGATACTTCTTCATATTAATACCTTGGTTAAAATGTATTGGTTAGCAGTACTCTATCGCTGGCAAAAGGAAGACTAAAGTCATTCAACTTACTAGTAGTTCTCTTGATCTGAGGTTTCAGTTCTGGCACGACCTCACCCAGTGATTGTCCAGTGGTGTCAACCAGCTGAACTTCATCAGAGTGCATCACAACATCATCTGAGAAGTTCTGTAGGGAAAGAAAAGTTGAATAACAAATGAATAGATTATTGAGAGTGATGAGAGTGAAAAACTCAACTAAACTAGAAATAAAGAATCCATTAATAAATAATATGTATGAATACAAAAGGCAACTACTGTAGATTTCTCCTCAGGGGAAATATGTATCATAAAATACACTGTACACTTAACAAGACAGTGCTCATTCTCTATGCAACCAAGCATTCATATACACTAAATACAGGCATGTTACTCTTTCAGGCCACAGCGAACAAACACTGCAATTAAAATCATACAAGTGTAGACCACATACTGAAAGCGTGTTCCATTCAGGGTACTACATGTATGTATCATCGTGGAAATGTTGTCAATTCATGCATAGGCTTCCCTACCTTGAGGCGATCAATCTGCTTCTGAATCTCAGCAGGCTCAGCTGCGATGGGCTCCTTCATCATCTGGTCAAGATTGGTCCTGGAGCTGGTCAACCAGCCATCGATGTAGTTGACTGCCTTGTTGTACCGCTTCTGACGGTCAGCCACCTCTGACAGCCTGGCCAGGAAGTCAGCTGAGTCCATCTTGAGGCGGGAGTAGCGGTCATTGAGGTCGGTCAGGTTGGAGTGGATGACGTTGGTGTCCGGGTTCTCACGGAACTGGCGAGAGAACTCACGGGGTAGCACTGAAGCCCTGAACTGCGACAGGTCAGACTTGTAGTTCTGCAAAGGAAATCGAATGTCATCGAATTCATTACATATGCTGTGCACATTTGACTGGCTGATGATGGAAATACGGAGATGATCTACATAACATGTGCATGATGTGGTTTTGAGCTCCTGAAGAGCTGGCAAGAGTACTCACCATTAAGTAATGTAGATCCATGACTTTTCAAAGTCCCTGTAATTTTCTTCAAGTCATTTTTACCACTTACAAAATATTTGAATAGCACTTTTATGTACATATTCAAATGAATACAATTCACAGGCACAGAGTTCAGACAGATGAAGAAAGGCGCAACATCCATTGGATATGCCTAAAAGATACACCCAATACATGACTTACCTTGGCATTGTCCAGGAACTTCTGTCCAGTCATGTTGATGAACTTGAGGTCACCCTTGCGGTCGTTGACGTCCTCGTTGAATTCCTTCTGTTCGTCCAACTTGTGCTTGAGAGCTTCATAATCTTCTGGAACGTTGCGCTTGGCATTGGCAAGCTTCCTCTCTGCATCTTCCAGCCACTGCTTGAAGGTTCCACCCTCGTTCTCGTACTTGTTGAGGTCGTTGGAGGAGTAGCCGATCTTGTTGTTTCTCTGGTTGGATTCCTGATGGACAACAACATAAAACAGGGTTATGCAGGGTTAAACTCTTGTTTTTAAAAAAAAAAAAAACACCTCCAAATTTTTTTTCTAGACTCTTCCTTTATGACTTACCAATACCAATAACATTTTACAATTTGCTCAATAAATTGAGAAGCATTGCCTTCAAATGCTTTACATGTGAAATTCTCTTACTCAAACTGTTTCCTCCATCAACTGACAATATCTGATGAAGACAAAGGTCATTTTAGTCATTTTGTGTGTTGGATGATATGCAAGTTTTATGAAGGTTAACAGTAATAATATTGGTATAAAAATTTTCCTGAAAGATGCCATAATTGCCAACACCACTGACCTTTGCAACAGTATCATAGCGTCCTTTGAGTGTGTCCACACCCTCCTGCAACCTGGACCTGTCATTGGGACGCAGCTTGTCACCATACTTGCCCAGGAAGGTCTGTGTGTCCTGGATAGACTTCAGGATGGGCACTTGGTGAGCCATGATATCAGAGTCCAGAGCCTGTGGTAGAATTTCAAAAGATAAGATTACAGAATTGATAAGATTTAAAATAATGAATATTTGCACAAAAACTAAAGCAAAACATGAAAGTCAAAACAAATTATATCATCAGGATAATGTAATGATGCTGTCACCATACAAGACTACTCAATCTTTACAAATGTTCACATCATTAATTTTCACATTATACATGTACTTTGATCAAAAGATATAGAGAGAATTTCAGCACTTGATTGGCAAAATGCACCTGACCTATAGTATTGTAACCATTCAATGTGCACTTCCCTAGTCCCTTGCAATTTTAGTGCAACAAAAATGGATACGGTATCATTTGAGTAATTTCCTTGACTTTTCTCAAATACAGAGATAAGAAATATTAGAAATCTTACATGGTGTTCAGTCTCTTGCTGCTGTAGAGGCCTGGTCTCTTCACTGAGAGGTTGCTCTGATCCCAGACGCTTCTCAGCAGAGTCGATCCATTCCTGACCTGACAACAAGTCAGCTGACAGACTCTCTACCATGGATCGGATCATAGCCTGCAAAAATAAAGCCACATCGGACATGTGTAATTGTTTCTCATGCATTACATGTACTGCAGGGCTGTGATTTAAAGAAACAAAACATTTTATTGTTTCAACTTGTTTGAAACCCAAACCGATGTCCATGTATTTGTACATTAGTGATCACAGAATTTGAACAGTTTTCACAGAGTTTCAAAAAGTTTGATCCCAAGAAAATAAAAATTCTCCAACCGACAGGTTGGTACACTGAAAGAAGTTACATTCTAACAAGTGAATACAATAGATGAAATATACACTATACAAAATATTAAACCACTCACACTCTCATCCTGCTCAGCCCTCAGTCGCCTCAGTCTCTCCTCCGAATCAGTCAAGTCATGGCGAGACTTTGCGACGAGATCATCGTAGCGGGTACGCAGGGTATCCGAGAGGTCGGTCAGTCCGTTCTGCTGGTCACGTGACAGACGTGGGGCATGGTCACGATTGAACGTGTCAATCTTGGAGGCTGTCTCTGTCACTGGTTGGCCATGCTTCTGAATATCTTCACAGATTTCCTGGAAAAAAGTGCAAGGTACAGAAGAGTTGAAGTGTCTGCACTGGAAGATCATCAGAAATCCTTACAAGTATGTAACATTTGGGATTTGAAACAACCTTTCATCTTCTCAAGAGAAATACTGCACTTGATTATTTGCTTCATTTTTTCGATTTGAAGTACATGTAACATATGTCACATGAGAAAAACATCACAATGTACATACCATAAACATACAATTGCTCAAAGCACAAGAATTTGCTATGCTGAGTCTAATTTGCTATTCAAGGCACAAACATTCGAGTATGGGAACATGTACATGTACCATGTATGTCAACCCGACCCATACATTTGTATCTTTTCCTAAATTTCCAGTAAATTGTGCATTAGGATTTTAGTAAAGCACAAGTACATGTACAAGTACTCAAAAACAAATAAAAAACTCCGTAAACCAAAGAAATTTCACGAATTTTCGCACTTAGGTCTTTATTAAGTGTTTAATGTCAATTTGAAAATGCGTCGTTTATCATAAGTAAACAGCGCGCACACTCTGCTGAAGTCCTAGGCGTTAGCGCACCAGACAGAGTGGCGCACATTACGTAACAAAGAAGTACATGAGCTCAAATAAGTGAAAGAGGCGGAAAAAAGGGGGAGAGAGAAAGAAAGAAAAGAGGGAGGCAGAAAGAAGAAGTAGGAAAGCTGATAAACGACGTATTTTCAAAGTGACATTAACACTTGATAAAGCCCTAAGGGTGAAAATTCGTGAAATTTCTTTGGTTTACGGAGTTTTTTATTTGTTTTTTAGTTTTTGATATCACCAACTCTGAGCAGAACACTATCTACTTTGTTTACATGTACAAGTATCTGCATAACTCAATGCACAGTGTTATTCCTCTCAAATTTCTCTTCATTTACAGAAAAGTACAAATCCTCCATTTACCTGGTAGTTCTTGATCTCCTTCTGCAGTGTGTCAATATCATTGTTGGTGGGGGCCTCTCTCTCCAGCCTGCTATCTGTGGTCATCTCCCAGTTGACAAGCTTGTTGCCGTCGTCATTGAGCGCCATCAGCCGTCGCATCAGCTCCAGGTCGTCCAGACGGCTGCCCAGGTTCTTGAAGAGGGTGTCATAGCGGGTGTTCTGTGTGGTGATCTCTTGGGAGATGGCAGACTCTGTAATCAATGTATGAAAACATTATGCAAGGTGAAAAAAGTGAATGAAAGCTGTGTATGAAGAATGTTCAAAGGAGACCAGAAAAATGTGGCCTTTGTAGACAGGGGGTCATTCTGTGCAATGTGGTAACTAAGGTAGCTTGGAGAAACAGAGTGGAGCAAAAGAGATGTGTAAAGAATGCAAAAGAGATGTGTAAAGAATGCAAAAGAGAAGTGTAAAGAATGCAAAAGAGATGTGTAAAGAATGCAAAAAAATGCATATTGTTGTCTGTATTGTTTGTCTTCCAGACACATCTATTCACACCACTCCCTTTTTGATAAGTTACCTCAAGCAGATGTGACAGCATTAAGGAAAACCTGTCTATAAAAGCCTTAAAATGGGAAACAAAGAGGCAGCAACTGTAGAAGGGAGCTTTCTAGACACTGATCTGTAAAATATACATTATATGTCATTGTCCAGTATAGACTGAGTAGCCTTTATGGAAATGTGGGCACTAGCACAAGTTGATATTAATCATTAATGACTAAAAGCAGATGAAAAGCCTGTCAAATCTGTTTACACATCTTTATTACTTGGATGAGGTAGAATTCGTTCACCCGTCTTTGTTACTTGGATGAAGGAGAAGTGTATATGTCATTTAAACTACTTCAAACCCATTGGTAATACCAAGTCAGTTCTACACACATCATACACTTCAAACCGATCACTGGAATGCTGACAAAGGTTCTCAAAATGCACTTACAGAAAATCCAACATCTATGACAATGTAAGAAGTCTGAATCTACATGTACATAAGAGAGCAAGTGAGATAAGGGTCCATTAACATGGAAGATCAGGACGTAAATCCCCAACCAACCTTGAGGTTCTGTGAAGCTCCTCTGGACCTCTTCGATGGTGCGGGGCTTCTTCTCCGTGGAGACCATCGGGGGCATGCTGTACTCTTTGGACCGCTGGATGGTGTACTGGATTGGCTTCTCTACCTCCCTCTGGAGTTGACCCAGAGTCTGACCAACCTGCTTGACCTCTTCAACCTTCTTCATAGCATGGCTGACCTCAGTGTGCAGGGGCTGCAGAGAACAGTACATGTACATGTATGTGGATTAATGCTTGACCTCTTGAGGGCACAGTACAAACCAAGACCAATATACTCTTTATACACAGCATTAAGTACATCTAAGAAGTACATGTGTATACTATTTTTTTTTTTTATTCCTCAAATGAAAAGAAATAAATCTTTTTGAAATCCATCAGATATTAACTTCTTTCTCTCTCTCTCTCTATCATTAAAAACACCATACACTATGACTAATGAATAATGGCCATGTCAGTTATATTCACGCCATTACACTTGCTAAAAGGTTCAAATCACAACTCACAGATTACCTAGTTATACATGTATGTATTCAACAAGATAAGTTATATGACACTATTATTAAATCGATAATACAGTACATGGCAAGAGCCACACAGATTTACAGTTTCTTACATCCATGTCAATAAGCCATAACACTGAAAAAATATAGTTTAAAGCACTACTTATTGTTCGGAAGTATTTACCGTGATTTCTGTGACCTGGCGATCAAGAGACGACTGATCCTTAACACCAGAGGGCAGGCTTTCGTACTTGCGCTCTACAGTGTTAATCCAGCTCTCGAAGTTGGAGTTGATGTTGCTGTACCGGTCCTGAGCTCCCTGGAGTTCCTGGGCCTGTGTTCTCCTGTTCAACACAAAGATGGAGAAAAGGATGGCATGGTATCACATCTCCATGTCCACTTGTTGAGTGTGCAGTATGTTTTCTTCCAATGCATTGGTGTGTTATACATGGGCATGTACTGTAGTTACTCGGTACAGTATTACTTTCAGTTTAAAGCAAAAACTTCTCTAATTATCATTATGAATTGACCTCAATATTTTGCAATGAAAAACTAAATCACTTTATAACATTATGCAGGATATAGAGCTGCAAGCTAAAAAAAAAAAGCCTTACACAGAGGGCTGTCTGGCCCAGCCCTGAAATTAAGTATTGCCTGAAATCGGGTGCTCCTGCAATTGAGATTCAGCAAAGCCCACAAATAGAAGTCTGAGAAGTATTTGCAGTGAATGTTATTCAACAAAACCTGTCTATAGTAACCACCCAAGGGAAACAAAAAGTGTGGCCTTTATAGATGGGTGGCTGCTATGGACAGGTTCTTAACCCATTCGTGACAGAGGTCCACATTTTGTGGTTTGGTCTAATAACTTTTGATGCAGAGCTCTAAAAATGATACCAAATACATGAGCAGAAAGAGCAAAAGAATCTACACATACTGTGTCCATTTTCGTTGCATCAGTATTTGATGTTTGATGCTGAAATTTTTTAAAAGGAAAATAAGCATTAAAATCCTTAAATTGGCAATGCGATGAAAATGTTAAAATTACTGTTTTTCCCTGCAAATTGGCAACTTTATGACTTCTCATCATACATTCTATCAATTTATATTCATTTCAGATACATGATGCTTTATAAGAAAAATGTAGCAATAAAAGAAAAATGTTGGTGTTGCCAACTTGAATAAAAGCTGATCAAATTAGGCTTTAAATAATTCCTGTCACGAATGGGGAGTGTTTCATGAAGTGTCTTGTCAGCGATTTCTACTGACAAATTTTCTCTCATCCAATCAGATGCAAAGATTTCAGTAGCTTATAACAGTTGTCAGTAAAAATCACTGACAAGACACTCCATGAAACACTCCCCAGATCTCCATGGGAATCAGTCATAGAGTCCACTTTATGGAGGTTCTGCTATAGAGAGGTAGCTGCTAAGACAAGTTTGACTGTACCTTGTATTATAGATGTCATTCAGTGTGTTCCAGTTCTGATCGGCTGTCTTGGTAAGTGAAGTGACATGGGTAGCGTCTTTCACGTTGGGGCTGTTCTTCACATCTTCCGAAAACGTCTTGATCTTCTGCAGCTTGGGGTAGTGCTGGTCCATCTGTTGTTTGGTGGACTGCAGGATATGACAAACAACCAAGAAAGATTTAGTTTAAGTTGGTGGAAGAGAAATGAAGGGAAAGGATATGCATTAAGACCATTAGTTCCGTGGCATGAAAAAGAGAAGACTGTCCACAACATTCAAAGAAATCTAAATTACTAAGCAGTTCAAGAAGTCTCATAGAATGTAGCCGGAGGTCTAACAGTCCAAACAAGTTACTCCGTTAGTGGCATTTCTATATTTCAATATGCCATATAACAGGAAATCAAATGAAAAATATATATTAAGATTCATTTATAGGGAGAGTGACTACAAAATAATCAATGACTGAAAAATAATGTAGCTACATTAGCCACAACTGCAACAAGAAGGGACAGTAAAATTTCAGAAACTTGAAACTGAAAAAAGATCATAAAAAGTCAAGGTTTACTCACATCAAGTTCTCTGTTGATAGTCTTCGTCTCCTGTTTCATGAACTGTGGTGAGCTCAACCTCTCCACTGTTGGTAGCACAAAGTCATCGAAATCATCTACCAGATTCTCAACATTCGTCACCGTCTCGTATGTGGTGGTCACCGTCTCCGAGTAGGTGTCGTTGCGCTGATGCAGGTCACCATAGCGACGGTTGACATTGTCCATCTTGGTCTGGATGCTGCGTGCCATCTCGGGTTCCGACTCCCGGATGAGGGACTTGGAGACCTTGTTGATGTTGTCCACAGTGGGTTTGATGGTTTGGAGGTCATTGCTGAATGTCTGAGGGAGGAAAGAGTCAAGAAAGATGGCATCCACCAATCAATTTGTTCAGATCTGTTTAGAGTTGTCATGGAAGCAGGAACAAGTCAAGAAAATAAAGTCTAACAATTTCCTGCTAACCCTCTTTCCATAGCTAATACACAAACAAACCACAGCTGAATGAATGAGATGGATATTTTGGTGTTTGTACTTCTTATGTATATGCAAGTCATGTATGGTACATGTGTGTGCATTCTGAGCTTGCCATTTCTGAACTTTTCTTTCATATCAATTTTTCATCCTCATTCAATTTGAAAATGAATTTTAAAAACTATCACTCAATAATTTCTCTTATAATTTCAGAAAGTACAAACATGAAATTCATATCATATGGGTGTAAATGTCCATTATTTAAGGGACTTAAAAATGAAAATAAAAATTTCTAAAATCTCTTTGGACTATGATTAACATTATCTAAATGCATGTTAGACGAATGATAATAAACATGTAGGCTCAGGGCCCTGTTTCATAAAAAGTTGCTATGATAGCAACTCCTGCTGGAATAGTAACTACCATGGCAACAGTAAGAATTCTGCTTCCTGATTGGCTTTTACAATGAAAGTTGCTATTCCAGCAACAGTTGCTATCATTACAATTTTTTATGAAATGGGGCCCTGGTCTGATTTCCTTTAATAATAAAAGTCTGCTTCAGACTGAGTTTAAATCCAGTGTCAAGTCTAACTTTATAGAAATAGATATATCTTTCTAAAGAGTCCAAAATGATACCTTCAGAGCTGCCAACCCCAACTGGAAAAAAATCCTATTCTGTACTTCCTTTTATCCTATTTTCATGCCAAAAATCCTATTTTTGCATGAAAATTTAAAAAATACAACATTCCCCATTCACTCTCTATGATATCCTAAAGAAAATACTATATTTATAATATATGTATGACTTACTTAATTATTTTGATCCTAACTCTTCTACATTGTACTTTTTTTATTGAAAATGATCTTCAGTACAAAATACACAGGTAGAGCAGTGGGATAAACTTAAATGTTGATAAAATAACATTAAAATAAGATAAAAATAAAGGTAATAAAGAATCAATGTCAGAACTTTCAAAAATCCAATTTTCATGGGAAAAATCCTATTGTCATATTCTCTCAAAAAAATCCTACTAAATAGGATAAAATCCTACTACTTGGCAGCTCTGTACCTTTGTGTTGGTGACGCATTCCTGGAGAGGCTCCATCCTAGCGATGAGAGGTGAACTCTCCATCTGTGTCATGGTGCGTTCATGGGTCTCGAGCCACTGCGTCAACGAGTAGATGTTCTCCTCGTAGTCTTGGCACTGTGCCAAGGCGTTGCCTAGAATGTTGATGCGTGTTGTGTACTGGCCCAGGAGGGCGTTGTACTTCTCATCTATAGTGTCTGTAAAGTATAAATACATGTACATGAACTGAGTTCGTATTTCTTCACAGATTTGGTCACTGGCTCTAGAAGTTAGGAATTGATGTAACAGCAGGGAAAAAGTCTAAAATAAATAGCCAAACAGTATATTCCATACAGAGTAGATAAGAAAACCAAAGAATTGATTTGCATATGTGTAGATTCTAATCATAGAGAGAGAGCAAAAATTTGAAAATCTCATCATTTTATTTCTTACAACATACATAACAATCATTCAAGGAAAGACCTTTGCTTGAAAGTCTGAGCTATTGTATTTGAGTACATGTATATCTACACATTTTTGGAAAGAATTTTAGCAGTTACATGGGAAAATATAAGGATATAAAGAAGAGAAATATTTCTTACTGATGGTTTTTTCCACGTCTGGTTTCAGCTCTGGATGACCTTCATATAGGTCACGTCCAGTGTCCTTGACCTTGTCAATGTCACGGCCATGGTTCACAACATCTTCATAGAACATCTGCAAATTGTTTGAAAGAAATGGGTATTTGTTTGTTTCATCACTTTTATAGGTTGAAATCTGACAGAATGCAGACAACTTTATTTTCCCTTCTTAATTCAAAATAAACTAAAATAAGTGCCAATTCCTGAAACAAATTTTCCCAACACACAGAGAGAGAGAGAGAGAGAGAGAGAGAGAGAGAGATGTTCAATATATAAACTCTATACAAAAGGCATTCTACTTCTCCATTCACATATTCAAATTTGAATTCTGATGAATGACTAGTGTGTAATGATATAGTGATTAATTCTCCAAGGGTCATACATGTAAATCCAATGTAAATTTTTTTTCATCATTGTTTTGGTATTAGACTATGGTACTGCAGTAAATGATAACAATGTTTTGTTACCCATACCTGAACCCGTTCAATCTGCTTCTTAATGAACTCTGGCTCAGCTCCCACTGGTTCCTTCATGAGGCGACCTTGCGTCTCATAGGCCTCCTGCAGCCATGTTATCACACCATCCACTGACCCCTTATACCGCGTCAACCGCTCCAAGAGGTCACTCAGTGTATTGTACTGCCCGTCGCAGGACTTGAAGAGCTGCTCATAGCGCTGATTGAGGTCGGTCAGCTTGCTGCCGATGATGTTCTGATCCGGGTTCTCACGGAACTGCCGGTTGAACTGCGGTGGCATGACGTTGTTGCGGAAGTCGGTGAGGCTGCGCTTGTAGGTGTCTGCCCCCTTCATGAACTTCTGACCGGAGATGTTGTTGACTCGAAGATCACCCTTGTGAGCCAAAATGTCATTGTTGAAGTTCTTCAGATCCTGGACCTGCATTGTGATAGTAAGAATTTGAGAATCAAGTAAAACTCCATGCATACAATGTAGCATTAATTACAAAAAAATTTGTTTCAAGAATAAATTAAGCTACAATTATATACAACAATAGCAAAATGCTTTTACTGATTGAAAGGACATTCAGTCAGGTGTATGGAAATTGTATGCTCAGGCATAGGGATTATGAACAAAGAGTTCCAAGATTCAATATCACATTAATATCACACTGTCCTTGGTTAATAATAGACTGATCATCAATTACCAAGTCCCTCATACAGGACTTTTTTGCCATCCACAAGCACACATTTGCCTTCTAAACAGTCAGGGAAATATAAACTAACCAAATAACAATAACAATATGCTCAACTTCCAAACCACTTCAATCCCTTGTCCTATTATCATTCCCTATAATTTTGTCAACCTTTCCATCCTCCCTATCCAACCCTTCCTCTTTACTCTCTCTCTCTCTCTCTCTCTCTCTCTCTCTCTCTCTATCTCTGGCTGATTACTTTCCATTCAAAACACTTACTCAATCCTCGGTCATCGATACCCGACATCATTTTTTTTTCCCTTTACTTGATAATATTTATCCTATTATAATGGTCAAACACCTCCAGTTCACTATGATTTAACCCATTTTCAAGGTCTATTAATTCAATTCAATTTGTACACCAGCTGGCCCTGCCTGATCTCAAAATCATTGTCCTGGGCGTTATGAATATTTGTTGTAACTATATTTAGTTTTCACAAATGTGACATATTATTTTGTGTCATATATCTATCATGTCTATTGTAAGTTATGTAATTTGTACTGATGTGATGCCAATTTACGCAAATAAAATTTATGACCACACATTACATGTATTACACATGCACTTCCTCTGCAGTCTCCCCTATTGTCTGCTGACAATGAACTTGTGTTTAGGACAACACAAAAGGGATTACATGAACATGCACTTAAGACACAAAGGATTAACATGAATCCACTGCTCCATTAATCTGATAATCCTTTGCTAAGATGACAATAGCCAAGGGGTTGGATTAAGATTAACTGTTAACAGTTAACCCATTCGTGACAGGAATTATTTAAAGCCTAATTTGATCAGCTTTTATCCTTCAAATTGGCAACACCAACATTTTTATTTTATTGCTACATTTTTCTTATAAAACGTCATGTATCTGAAATGAATATAAGTTGACAGAAATTATGATGAGAAGTCAAAAAGTTGCCAATTTGCAGGGGAAAACGGTGATTTTAAACTTTCTACCACATTGCCAATTTAAGGATTTTAATGCTTATTTTCCTTTAAAAAATTATCAGCATCAAACAACGAATACTGACGCAACCAAAATGGGCACAGTTTGTGTAGAATGTTTTGCTCTTTCTGCTCATGTATTTGGTATAATTTTGGGGGCTCTGCATCAAAAGTTATTAGGTCAAACCACAAAATGTGGATCTCTGTCATGAATGGGTTAACAAGCTACCTTTGTTGCAAGTACATGAATGGAATTTTAAAACTACAGATGCATATGTCATGGCTTCCTGCTGAAGCCCATGTCTTGGCCAATTTTCTTTCTCCCTTTGTTGGTCTTGAATTACAAGGTTTGACTGTAGGCAGTATGCATTTTGAAAGCATACAGAGGTTTACTACATGTACATGATAAATTGTATTTATGATTGGCATTGTCTACATAATAATCACTGTGCAAAAACTCTCCGATTTTTTTTTCCTCAGGAATCTCTCCCAGGAAGTTTCCAAACATCCATAAAACATACATGTACATGTATCTGGAGTGATGGCATGCCAAAGGTGAAGCTCTCGAACAAATGCATTTCAAGAATATACAGGGATGTACATGTATCAGAGTTTGATGATGGAACAAACCTGTTTCTGGAGTGACTGCGTGTCCGAGCCGAAGCTCTCAAAGAACTGCCTGGCATCCCTCTCAGCCGTCTGGAGCCATTTCTCAAACTCTGCAATGTCGGGCTCGAGGTGCTCCAGCTCATCCTCCTCCACGTTCAGCTGCTTGGCCCGGGTCTCCGCCTCCCTCTGGACCACCTCGTAGCGGCTCCGCAGAGAGTTCTGGCCCTCCTGGAGCTTGGTGCGGATCTCTGGGCTGAGCTGGGAGCTCCGGCGCTCCAGGAAGGACTCTGTGTTATGGACAGCCAACAGGACTGGCTGCTGGTGGGCTAGGATGTCCTCATAAATAGCCTATTCGACAATAATAAACGAAATGTGCTCTACATTAGGAAAAATTATTTTTTCCAAGGTGAATCATGAAACAAAGAGATCACAGACTACAGCAGTGAAACCAGCTGGTAGTAATCATTTAGCCCAAAATGAGTCCCACAGCTGGCACTTTATTTTATTCCATGTGATTGTACGCTTTGATGACAAAGACTGTATATAAATGTTAGAATTATTAAACATACATATGATATATCTTCAATAGTACATGTAGATGGGGTTTTTTTCAATTAAAACCAATTCACACTAAAATCAAATTATTGAACAAAAATCTTTTCATGATGAAATGCAAAACTTCAACATGTTTACTAAGTTTGACAAAATTGGTTAGAGAATACAAGCATTCTGTGCAGTGTTGAAAAGATCATATGCCAATCATCAAAAAGAACAGCAACCATAATGATCAAGACAATTCACCTACCTTGTGATTCTGTATCTGCTGGCCGAGGGGCTTGCATTGCTCCATGATTGGCTGCTCATTACCAAGGTTACGCTCAGCCACTGTGACCCAATCGAGGAGTTCCACTAGGGTGTCAACACGACGCTTGGTCTCTTGCTCAAGATTGGCCTTTGAGAAAGCAGAAAGGATAATGAAAAACAGCTTAAATATCAATTAAGTTATGTAGAAAGTAATCATTTTGTGCTTCACTCTTCTGCTGGACCAAACGTCCCAAACCTAAACCCTAACCAAACCTAAACCCTGCTTGCAATCAAAGCTCAAACTCTTCATCATTGATAAATCAAAGTTCAGACAACACTGTCAGAATATAAGTCTTTTCACCTGATGAACCTTTATGCACAATTTTTTTTTTCTCAGAGAATTCCCAGAAGAACATTGCCCCCTTAACCCTGAAGAGACTCCAAAGTGGGAATAAGTAAGCATTTCAGGGGCACAACTGCTTTAACCCCCCATTTTTTTGTTTGTCACAGATTTCTGGAGTAAATTTGCACTGAAAAGAATGTGATGACAAGGTTTTATTTCCCCCTTCTTATTCTTCTTCTTCAAGAAACTATGCCCTCCTTTCCTCACTTGAACAAAATCCTAGATACATCCCTGGGTTACCTTGTCCCTATGGTCAAGCTCCAGCTGGTTGAGCATGTCCCTGAGTTTGGCCAGCTTCTCGTGAGAGAGGCCAGTCAGTGTATCATAGTACTCCCTCAGCTCCTCAATGCGCTTCTGCATCTCTTCTACTTGGGGTTTGGTGAGCTTGGTCCTGTGGTCATGCAGGAAGTGTTCGGCATTCTGGATGACCTCCACAGTGTGTGATCGCCTGTTCATGAGCTCCTCATGGAGGCGCTGTTCAAGGGAAGAACATGGCAATATTACTTAATGTATAGAGGGGGATTTTAAATGATTCTGCATATAACACTAGATGCTTAACATACAGTGTCCACCAAGTTTTAGTCTTTATTGAGGCTTAGTCACAACAGATAACGAATTTGATCTTACCCTGTGGTCAGCTATGAGGTTCTGAAGCGATGCCACATCCTTGATGTTTGGTATGGGCTCCTTGAGACGAGCCTTGATGGGTCTGCTCCAGTCTAGGAGGCCTTGAAGATCCTTGTTACGCTCCTCATATTGGCGGATGATCTCATACATGTCTGTGATGGCATCCTCCCGGAGCTGTACGTTCTTGCTGAGGGCATCGTAGCGGTTGCGCAGGTTGCGGACCTCTCGCATCACCTCAGTGTCTGAAGACCAAAACATAAGAAGAACATGTTAAATGTACATTGTACTTACATGTACATACATACTGTGTACTTTCAATATAAACGGCAATACTACTGATCCCTACTATTTCCTGACAGAGAAACATCTATCTGATGATGATCTACACTGAGAGCACTACCCAGGATGTCAAACATGTAAACATTTACCAAACAAAGTACCAACAACCAAAGAGCATTTTTGCTCATTAATTAACTAAAACTTCTTTTGTTCGCTTCATTTTGGCACTGCTAAAGCAATTATAAGATATGGTGTAGATAATGTCCTTGCTAAAAAAGATGGCCATCTATTTACAGAACACTGCATGAGATTTGACTGTAAAGCAAACGCCTATATATGACTTGCAGATATAACTTTCAGTCACATACAGCACATACACTGTATTCACCTGCATGTACAAGTTCACAAACACTTTTAAAAACATTTTTAAATTAGAATAATCAATAAAATCTCTGACACTGGAAAATTACAATGTATGGTGTAATTCTATACCTTCTGAGACTTGGAAATTCTGCTGGATCTCCACGACACGACGTTCCGTGCGTGCCACCTGACCTCCAGCGACCTGAGTAGAGCGCCTCCTGTTGGTGACCACCGTCTCAGCAGCCTGGATGAGGGCGTCCAATGTCTTGCCAAGCTCGTAGGTCTGGTCTACCTTGGGTTTGAAGCCAGTCACCTCACGGTTCAAGGGCTGTGGATATATAGGATAACATGACATTCAAGACTGGTTGTCACTCTGAAGTCTCTGATTATTTTTTTTTTTAGCAAATTGTTCTGAAAGCGAGCTTTCAAGTGTAAAGATTCCTGAAGGGGTAAACAAAGACAGACAAAGCACTACACACATCTATTTTATCAGAGACTATGGACATATACATGTATTTGCTTTTATGGGCTACACTGATTTTCAAATGAATCACCAATGTTCTAGTAGCAAATGTTTTGTGTTAAAAACAGTGATGAGGGAACAAGTGACAGCAAAAAAACAAAAAAAATACTTGTGCTTTATCAAATACATGAGACTGAGTTCTCAGACAATAACAGCAAAAGTAAAGAAGTCCCAAACTTTGCCTGCCCAACTACGAACAACTCCGCCAGTCTAGCATTGGCCTTATTAGCCACAAGTGGACATAGACAGTAGATTCCCTAAAAATCCTTACAGCTGTTGGACAACCTAAATAATGGTGCTAAGTAATAGACAAACAACAGCTTTATCTTCATCTTCATGATACTGTACCTTCATCTGTTCCAGTTGATTCTTGAGCTCATTGAGAGACCTGGCAATGTCTGGCAGCTGCTCAAACTTGTGTTCTGTAGAGTCCAGCCACATGACGACCACCTTGACAGCGTTGCGGTACTTGTCATTGACATCCTTTCTCTCCTTGAGGTAGGTGTTCCTGAGGTTGGAGGAAAAGGTGAAGGGTCACAGAGATGCATTAAAGAAACTACTTTTGACCTAGATGATTAAGGAGAAATATTGCTGTTGTAATCCATTTACGGATTTTTAATCCAAGTATGGATTTTGCAAACTTTCACACAAGTGAGTTTTGCTCATGAGAGCATTAAATATCATCAGATTTTTAGGTATTGTTTGATGGAATAATCCTAGGCTTTTCAGAGGTATGAAATTTTCCTTAAAAAGTTTTGAAATGTTATTTGGGGAAAACATTTTCAGACTTTGACTTTTTCCAAAATGCATGTATGGCATAAGTCTCAAAAGAAAAGACTAATCAAATTCATAGGGGAATACTTCTTACAGCCTAGTGAGGGCCTCCTCCATGGTTTGCCAGTTACGATCAAAGCTGCGCATGAGGTCGGTGACGAAGGTTGCATCACGGGTGCGCTTGTGACGGATCAGGTCGTCGGCGACTCGCTTGATGCGCTTGTACTCTGGTGTGTGATCCTCCACCTCGTGGGCAATCCTCTGCAAAAACAAAAAGAAAAGAAAGAATTATGAAAACATTAAAAATATGACTTGTTTACAAAATAGATCCAAGTAGTGTTTGTCAACCACATTGAATTCAAAACTTGGATAGGCTACTAAATCCTACTGATGGTCTCACATGGGAATATTTTGGGAATCAGCATCACAAAATATCAAGGATATCTTAAAAACGAAATGGTTCAGCTTTTTGCCTTACAATTTGCAGCACTGACGGATTCTTTTTAGATAGCTACAGTCTTTTAACAAAACAAGCAGACAAATGGATGTGCACTGTATATCACATCCTATATACTTGAATTTTTTACGTAAACAGTCTTGCAATCCACACTTAGTTACCTTGGTGACATTCTCGATGTCTGGTATCTCCTGCTTCTTGAGCTCTCTGGACTCCAGGACATCCAAGGTCGGGAACACCCAATCCTCAAGATTATCCACATCCTCACAGAGCTTGCCCAGACTATCCAGCATGCCATGAAGGTCCTCGTTGTACTGGGCAGAGGTTGTCACCAGGGCGTCGTAGCGGCGGTTGAGGTTGTCGATGTTGTTGCGCATCTGGCGGGCAGTGGCAGGATTGCCAGACTGGGCCAGCTTGTTGGCCTTGTCCTGGAGAGCTTCCATAGTGGGGCGTCGGCTCTGAAGCTCTTGGTCAATCAGCTAGACATGAGAGATAGAATTGGAAGACAAGACATGTACCACATGTGCTCCAGAGACATCTGTTCTGTGGTCAATTTCTTACACAGACCGAATTCAGAACTTCACCCCAAAGTCAATCATCACACCTGTCCTTCAGCTTACAATAACCGTCAGTCAAAACTGAAACCAAACTGCAAACTTACCGTATTTCTTTTAAAAAAAAATATTAAAAAAAAAAAGCCTTGGGCAAGTGTTGTTAAAAATGTCAGATCATTATTAGAACTCCTCCGAAGCAATGTTTCATGAAACCTCTTTACAGGGTTGGGAAACTTTTGCTCTCTACAAGCAACTCTTCTTTTACCTTGACATTCTGTATCTCTTCCAGGATGGGCTCCTTCTTGACCGTGACCTTTGCCCCGTCCAGTCGTCCGACCCTCCTCTCAAGGTCATCCAGCCAGCTGAGGGTGGTGTCCATCCCGTCCTGAAGGCCCTGCATATCTGCCATGGCATTCTGGAGATCAGAGTCCTTACGGGCAAGGTTGGTGTTGATGGTGTCGTACTTGGTCATGATCTCGTCTGTGAAAAGTTGGGAGAAGATATGTATGCAATGTAGAAATTGATTTATGCATCTATATCAAGTCAACATTACCATCATCTCCCTCCTACCTACCCTCATCATCACCAAGGTGATTATTTCACCAATATCTTCATTTTCACCATCAACAAAATCATCATTATACCGGTACAGACATGTATCCTCCCCTCTTCTTCCTTATCATCATCATCATCATCATCATCATCATCATCATCATCATCATCATCATCATCATCATCGTCATCTACATCTACATCATAATTACAGTCATCCTCTTCAAAATCACCAAAATGATCTTATAATAAACAGCATTAAGATCATCATCTTCATCATCATTATTAATACTGGTCATCAAACTGAACATCATCACCACCTACATGCACACCATCATAATCATCATTGTCATTCTCATTGTTATCATCATAGCCATCAACATTACCACCACACAGATATTTTATAAAGATATGCTCTTTGTAAAGGCACTAGAGTAACTCAATTCCCTTCATTAACGTATCATATGCAAGTCATGACTTACTGACAGTCTTGTCAATGCTTGGTTTGAGGTCTGATTGTGCTTCGGCAAGTTCGTTACCAGCTGCCTTCACTCTCTCTACATCTTTCAGGTGGCGAGCAACATCGTCATGCACAACCTAAACAGCAAAGAATGTTGTATACAAGAATGTGTCACAGCACGACAACTGAACAGTACACAGTAAATTATAGATACATTTACATGTACATGTATCTACAGTAAATTCTCAAGATACTACACTGCACAAGCGCATAAATTATTTTCAATTAAAAAGGTAGTCCTTCAAGTGTCCCTGTCTATATGTACATGTTTCATTCTCTTCATAGCTTTTTTCTTGTTCTTCATTTACATGTACAGTGTGTATCTCCCTTTCCTCTACAACAAATTTCTACATTTCTAAAGAAATCCTTATGATGTTAAACTTTTCTTTTCTATCTCTCCTTTCTCCTGCACTCTCTCTCTTTCTCTCTCTCCCTCTCTCTCTCTATCTCAATCTCTAGCATTCTCTCATAACATGTGAGCCTTGAGCTCACATGTTCTGAATTTTGCTGAAAGATTGTGATATTTCATAATGTCTATCTGTACAATTCAGCTTATTTCTTAATACAATGTATTCTATTTCTTCCATCACTCTTCCGGTCTCAACTTTCTCTTGGTCCTACTTTATTGCAATTGTCCCTCTCTCCCAATCCTCCCCATCCACAACCTCTTTCCCTGTCTCTTCCTCTCTCTCTGATTATCTCTCTCTTTTCACTTTTTTGACGTCTTACCTTGACTTGGTCAATCTGTTCCTGCACCTTTGTCCTATCCTCAGCGACAGGTTCCCTCTCCATATCCTGAATGGTCACATGGATATCTTCAATCCACGTCGTCACCGCCTCGGTCGAGAATCTCCACTTCTCGTGCAGCCCCAGGAGGTTGAGGATGCGCTGGGTGTGCTCGTTGCAGCGCATCTTGAGCCTGGCGTAGCGATCATTGATGTCGTTGAGCTTGTCGGAGATGATGTGTGAGTCGGGCTCCTCCCGGAAGTTGCGCAAGAACTGTTTGGCAGTCTGTGTGTCGTCGCGGAAGTCTGCTAGCCTCTGCCTGTAGACCTATCATTAGAAGAATCAGAAAGCAATTTTCTTTAAAGCCTTGGAAGAAAAAAAGTGTATTATATGTGTAATTTTCAAAAATTCTTAATACAGATGGAAACAAATACATATTCAAATGCTAACATCTACCTGTATCACGCATATCAAGACTTAATGCACAAATGAAAAAATAGACAATGCACAATAAAAAAGCAGAAGTAACTTCACCTGCTGTGTATTAAGCAAGAAATAACTCAGCTTGGAATCTACAGAAAAAATTGTACCCAACGGGTTACCGAACATGTATTGCACCAATTACCTATGGGAAGTGGACATTTATGCCCAGAAGAGTAAGAGAAGTCTGGATTCAGCAGATTAAATGAATTAACTACTACTGTTCTCATCTAATCTTCTCCAGACCTACCTGGTTTTCACCCAGGAACTTCTGTCCAGACATGTTGATGAAACGCAGATCGGCTGAGTGAGCCACGACCTCCTCGTTGAAGGGCTGGATCTTGTTAACCTGCTTGCGAAGGCCATCCCGGTCTCTTGCAACATCCATCAGGTAAGCATCCAGGGTACGCTCGGCAGAGCACAGCCATGTGTCGAAGGAGGAGAACTCCCGATCAAACTTCTGAACCTCGTTCAGGCCAGAGTTTACCCCCTGGGTTCGGGAGTCTGATTCAGAGCTGACGTTCTCATAGCGGTTCTGTGGAAGGAAGTGTGTAGAGAAGATATAAGGATCCGTTTTCTTGTGAGAAATGGTGTTTTCATGATCTAAACAATACTTTACATATGATAACAATAATAACAATACTAATAATTATAATACAGTGCTTGTAAAAGAAAACTGAAGGATAATGTTAAACAATATGCCCTTGCTTTCATCTACAACCAACATCATCAATATCATCATCATAACTATCATGACCATCATCACCATCCTCATCACCACCACCAACACCATCAACATCATCATCACCATCACCATCAACATCATCAACATCATCATCATCACCATAATCACCATCATCATCATCATCATCACCATCATCACCATCATCACTAGCATCACCATCACCAAAATCATAACCTTCACTCTATCACCACTATAATCATCATCATCCTCATCATCATTATCACCATATTCATCTTCATCACCACCACCACCATTACCACAGCCATCTTACCTTCAAGTCTGCAGAGTATTCTCTAAGAGCAGACTTGCTGCTGTCACTCAGTCTCTCTGGCTGGCTCTCCAGTAAGAACTGACCGTTGTGAACAGCCAGCATGACCAACTCATGGTGCTGTCGGACATCTTCATGAATGACCTGATCAGGAGGAAGAAACAGGAATGTCTCAATTCAAACAGATTGGCAATATGCAAGAGTTACTGTACATGCATGAAAGTTTGACAAATGTTTCAGCCCGATCCAATCGAATGCAGAAAACTGTAGAGTACCTCTATCTTTGTGCCTAATCAGTACAGTGTACATGAATATAAACATGTATGTAACAGTTATACATGTACATGTACATGTATATAAAAAAAATTAAGCTGCACAGCAGTTCAATTGCTAAAACTGTATCAAAGCACAAGAGCCATACACTACTGAAATTAAAATCTCAAATGTCCTCGTAAAATGTAAACTCCCCCAGTTTCAACCATTAATGCATTTGCTTTAAAGGTTTCTACTGCTGACAGATCTCTAGTACATGTACATGTATATTACATACCTCCTTGTTTACAATTTCTGACCATGAAATAACTCGCATGTTAATTTCTAGTGGATTTCTTAATTGAGGTAATATACAAAGCTGATAATTTACAAGCTTGTTCATATCTTTCACACCTGTTTATGTCAATTTCATTCAAGAATTTCCTGTGCAATCAACAACCTGTCAATCAAAAACAGATGACATGAACCTGCACCTCAAGTGACACATGACCTACTTTTCTAATTACTACTCTACTTATTTAGTAATAAGAGCAAAAGTTTATTAAAGTAATTCGAACAATCATCTTACATTGTAGTAGTGAAATGTTGCATCACCTAATGCAAATAGACACTGCTTAACAAAATGAAACCCAAATTTCCAACAAAGACATAATAATTTCATAAATGGTTCTTCATGATCTAGTCTTAAAAAGCTAAATGATACATTGACAGGCATATCATTACCAATGCATTTCCATGCACATGTACAAGTAATCCACCATACCAGCAAATTAAATTCCAGATTTAATTTAGCAACGGTTAACAAAGCACCATTAAGAGACAAAATAATATTGATTTTGGCAAACGTAAGGAACAGGTTTCAATGACCAATTCTGCAATTGCATACTTGAAAAAGTCTTAGATCTATGTATTCCTGTTTATTTTTTTTTTCTCCCTCCCTCTATCTCATCTACTGACCTTCTGTTGTCTGTGTTGTTCACCGAGTGGTCTGATCTCCTCATTCATTGGTTGTTGGAGGACTAGCTGACGTTCAATGTCGCTCACCCAGTCTGTCAGGTTCTGGAGTGATTGAATCTTCTCATCTGTCTCTTTCAAGAAGTTCAACTGAAAGATGCAAAAAAAATTTTTTTTTTAAAGAAATGGTAAAACCTATTGATCAAATCCTCCATCAGAATGAGGAAATTCTATGTTTCATTTTGAACTTGTGTTCCACCCATCAAAAGGGAATGTACAGTGTGTATATGGCATTGGTGAGAGCGTTGACTCTCAATCAGAAGCTCTATTACCCTAAAAGTTTGACAAAACAAAGTCTGGAATTAATTTGCAGGAGCAATTGTTTTGTCATCGGTATGATAACCTGAGCTGATCATAGTAATTTTCAAGTAATTTTGGTCCGTGGCCTTGTAGTTGGTATGGTGAAGTTGGTACGGAGATCAGATTGCCATTAAACTTCATTAAAACCTATGCAAGTGCAAAGGTACTCGCATAGACCACTTTGGACTGATCAATGCAAATCGAAAGCCTACCTGATCTTGCATCTTGCGCACATGATCCGAGGCCTTGTAGTTAGCCTGGTCAAAGTGTGTGCGGAGGTCATAGATCCGCCTCTGGAGGGCATCCTGCTGATCAGGACTCAGGCGATCCTTGTGATCCCTGAGGAATGTCTCGATGGCTGCGATGGTATTCTCAATGGATCGCTTGTTGTCACCCAGCTCACTCTGTACATCCTGTGGGTTAAAGATTGACAGATACTTGAAAAATAACATAGTTTACTGTACTTCTACCTGACACAGCATTAACACATAATTATGGACATTACACCATCTTTGTGAATAGTGGGAATACCTCCGTCAATCCTTTTTTTCATTACTATGTAACCTGAAATGTGCCTGAAATTACACAACATACTTTTATATGGGAAGGTCAACAAACCAAAGCAAGCAAAGCAACATTTTCAAATAAAACAGCCAGCAATCTACATGTAGCCTTATTTAGTCCGGTGGTGTACATAACCTTTATTTCAGAGGCAATACATTACTTGCAACAATGGACAGAAATATCCTTACCCATACAATATGAACATCCTAACACTTTATGAGAGGGAATTGGTATTTTTTGTGTAAGTCAGTAGGTACAGTACACCTGAATTGGAAGAAAAGGTGATTATGATTTTACATTTTTCTGGGCCAACTTCCATCACGTAAGTTTGAACACATACCTTCATGTTTCTGAGCTGTTGCTCCAGCTGGTTGATATCGCTGCTGATGGGACCCTGAGAGTCCAGCTGAGACTCCAGGTTAGACAGCCAGTCCTGCTGCGAGGTGACAGAGCGCAGCTTGTCGTTGAAGAGCTTTGAGAGGTTGAGGAAGGCATCCAGCTCCTCCCGACGGAAGGTCAGCTTCTTGCCAAGAGCATCATAGCGATCAATGGTGCGGTTGGTGACACGCTGAGCCTCTGAGGTTTCTGTTGGAGTTAGAAAGTGGTTGAAGGTGAAAAGGGGACAAACTTTCTTGCAAGAACTGTACAATTAACCCACTTCCTATGGAATTCTCACATTCAAAAAGACTTAAAGTGATTACACAATGGTACAAAATTTTTTGATATATGATCGAGAATAGAATTCTAAGAAGAATAACATTAAAACTTTGATGATTTTCAATCGAAATCAATGCATTTTGGCTAATTTTCTCATAAAAAGTCAAAAGTTGACCAAAAATTTGAGTATGGGGTATGACGTAAAAGTGGGTACCCAGCTTCGCGCATTGTACTTGTGCTGCGTGCTAGACTGTACAAAATGTATTATACCTTGCGTGCAATTTGCTAGAATTGCACACAAGGTACCCACTTTGACGTCATTTTGACGTCAAAGTGGGTACCTAGTTGAAACTTGGTCACAGCTGAGAGGTCAAAAATATCCTGAAATCTTACCACATTTAGGGGTTTCCTTGGCAACACGACTTTAAAAAAAACTTTAGGCAGATGATTTTCTGCTCATAAAGTCATGCTCTTTTAAATGAACTACCATTGTTCCAGCATTGGGTACCCCCTTTAAGACTAACATTGCCATAGACTTAATTTAGGGATCACCTAGCCCCAGTAGTCAATGGGTTAAACTTGTTCATTGAAGCCACCCTGAAATATCGAAGTGATTACAGCATGTATTTCTCTACTGATGTAAAATATACAAATTCACCAATGGCATTCCCAAGCGAGCTTTCTTGACAGGTTCTATGACACAGGCATGACGCAAATCCTACAACTAAGACAAATGCAACCTTGATCCTAAATTTTCATGTACATATCAAACAAAATAAGCACCGATTAAAAGTCCATCCAACATTTCATGGAATACGTACTGTAATTAAGCTAAGGTTTGACAAGTTGTCTAGCTCATCAAATTATGACTTTCTTGTACATTTCCTGAACAGAAATTACACTACAGAATCTCAAGAATGGTTCTTAGTTCACTGGTAAAAGTTTCTGGAATCAAGCTTCTAAATGTACAAGTATCTCTAGGAATCCCTACCTTCATAGAGGAATGAAGTCCTGGTGCGTTCCTTCTCCTTTGGTGCTGCAGCCACAGTCCTCTGGTAGAGACTAGAGCGGTCCCTTGGGGTGACGGCCAGGCTGGACCGTCGTGGAGCAATGGCCAACGGAAGGGAAGCATCTCTTGTGATGGTGTCTAGGTTACGACATAGTTTGCGCATGTCTTCAATGTTGGGCTTGTAAGCCACATACTCCTGCTGCAGAGGCTGTGAGTGCAGAAAAGTTGGGAAAATATGCTTGAATCTTTCTTCCTCATGATCGTTTTCTTTCACCTGAATCGTGTATTTCAATATGAGTTGCCCAACATTTGCTAGCTATTCCTATAAAATTTAGAACACAAAACTACTTAAACACATTTAGCCTGTACCCAGAAATTGTTTTCTAAATGCTACATGTACTTGAAGGCCTCTTGCAGCTAAACTTTTGTGTAAAAGTGTTACAAATTCATGAAATGAATAAATGATTGGAAAAGATGATTTCCATAAATCTTTTCTTAAAGAAACTTAGTAAAATTGCAGCATGCAATTAATGTTTAATGAATCGATAGCATAAAATGAAAATTTAATGTCAGTGCATTTTTCCTCCATGAATCTTAACCACATGGCTTTTCAAACCAGTGTCCCATAACACAAAGGTTTGTGATCGATCGCAAATCTAAAACAACCATTCTGATTGGTCCAGGGTCACCTATTTGAACAAGATGTGCATGAAACAATGGTCTTGACTGGCTGTTACAACTTTGCAACTGATTGCAAATCTTTGTGTTACAGGGCCCTGGAGACCTCGTATTAAGCCTATTGGAGAAAACTCACTATCAACAGCCCAAGAACTTGCATAACAGCATACATGTAGAATCAATCAAGGAATGAAAAGTGGCATTTTTCACTGAATGAATCTCAATGACGTATACAAAGACAACTTACCTCTAGTTGGCGGATCTGGATGTTGATTGTCTCGCTATCCCTGGCGATGGGCTGCAGGTGCTGCACCTTGTCTTCCATGCCGTCCAACCAACGGTTCCCCTCCCGGATCTTGCCGTCAAACTTCTGGAAGGCCTCACTGCGTTTCTCCCACTGGGACAGCCTCCGCTGAAGGGCCAGGTCCATGCACTTCCAGTTCTGTCCCACGTTGTCCAGGATGTCCGAGACGTAGGTGGTGTCGTTCATGCGAGCCTCCTGCAGAAGCTCCTTGCACAGGGTCTGGATGTGTTCATACTGTGGCTTGCGGTTCTCAACCTGCTGCTTGATTTCCTGAAAAGAGATATTATAAGAGTATAAACAGAGAACATAAATACACTTTGAATTATTCTATTTCAACACCTCCTTGTACAAGGTCTGGATGTGTTCATACTGTGGCTTGTGGTTCTCAACCTGCTGCTTGATTTCCTGAAAGTGATATTAAAACAGGGTATGAATACAGTTAATGACTGTATGACATGGTAATGTCTGCTCTACAGAGAAAAATGTCAATGTGAACACACCATTTACAATTGGATTTGATAAGCATGTGGAATTTTTGATTATAAAAACTTATCAATAACAAGTTGCAATAACTGTAAATAATGAAAGAACTTTATCATTAGCTTTGTGGAGCAGTAATAATGTAAGAATAATCCGTCTTTCATACTTGGGAACTGCCTAAAGTAATAGCAAAAAGGAGGTGAAGATGCCAAAGGATTCCAACTCACCTCCAGCCTACTTCCAAGCTCTGGGAGCTCCATCCTGGAGATGTCCCTGGACTCCAGTGAGTCCACCAATGGCAGCAGCCAGTCCTCTAGGTCTCCCACCTCCTCCAGGAGCATGTTAAGCTTGTCCAGGAGGGAGCCCAGGAGATCTTTCCTGTTGCGAGCACGCACGATGACTCGCTCGAACCTAGTGTTGAGGTCGTCAAGACGGCTTTGGATGTTGCGTGCCATCTTGGGGTCACACTCACGGATGAGCTCGGCAGAGGACTCATTGACTGACTCAACGCTGGGTTTGTGACTGTCGATGTCGGTTTGGAGAAGCTGCACAATTGGAACAGTTGTAAATGTTAATGTCTGCTAATATGAGAACTACATGTGAAATAACAAATACAATATTTCTCTTTAAAACTTTATCCATAAAATTAAATTGAAATATAAAATATTAAAACTTAACCAGCGGAAAGTGTTCATGCACTTTTTCTCTAAGAAAAATGGTACACATATTTTTGTTTTCTTATATTCTCTAATGTAGTGCATATGCTTGAAATTACATATTCTTTGATGTATCACATCACAATCAACAACCATGGATAGACAGGGGAAGATTTTCTGTTAGAAACTTGAAGCAGATTGAGCAGATGCAACTGCTCCATTCTCTCTCAAGTTTTTCTTAGCAAATCAAGTGTTTAGTATCAAGTTATGAAGTGACTGACACTGTAATAAATTGCGATAATATCCCACAATTTATCAAGTTGAAACAAGAGGTACAGTAATGAATTCTACACACCTTGTGCTGTTGCAGCTGCTCCATGAGAGCATTCCTTTTGATCATCATGCGCGTCCCTTTCTCCAGCTTGTCAAAGGTATTCTCCTTCTCCTCCAGCCAGATCAGGAGACTGTGAAGGGAATCCTGGAGGCTGAGGCACTGCATGCGGGTCATCTGCAGAATGTTGCTACGCTCGGCAACTTGACGCTCCATGCGGTTGTAACGTTCCTGGATATCACCTAAGGGGAAAAGGAAGGATGAAGTGTTTTCAAATTGATCTTAATTTTGTGTGTTTTCTTTCAGGAAAAATATCTTAACAAATTTCAGTTCTTCAAATCACTGAAGACAGAAAAAAAGAAACAATCTTTCCCCACCAGAATATTCTTATTAATATTCAGCTGTTTAAAAACTTTTCTCAGCCATGGTAAGGTATTTCCTGCAGGAATTTGAAATAATTTAATCCAATGAACTTGGAAAACACATAGCATCCTTCTAGAAGCACATCTGAAAAATGGAGCACATCTAAAGTTTCGCTGATCAAAGAAAGATATCTGTGAGACTGTTACATGTTCTTTGAATAGCTCAAGAATACGCGACAAATGATACAAAATACATTATTTATCAAACAGTCCAAATCTCTTTCACATTACACTCATTATTTTTTTCTTTCATAATATTTTCTAAAATATGAAAAACGGATAAGCTCTTACCGATTGATTTCTGGACATCGTTCTTGACTTCATCTTGAACGTCTGCAAGATCTTTTCCAGCCTCCTTACAGCGGTCAATGTCATTGGAATGGGCGATGATGTCATCATTGAAGGTCTAAGAAATACAAGTAAATCAATGCATCTAAGTTAGTGTTCAGCTCCTCAAAACCTCTTGATCATGTAAAGATATACGTAAATGTGCGTGTACTTGTATGGGTACAAGTGCATGTGTTGAGTGAATGATGGCTGATCTCTCTGGTCCGAGGATTAGTGCGAATTTAGTTAGTTAGTTACGGCACAATTTAAGATGACTAAATAGACCAATCCTCGAGCGACAGACTCCAGCACAATTTTGGCAAGGAAAACCTTGGACAGGAGGGCTTTAGGCAGCTGAAGCCTTTCTCTGTCTGCGCTTCTCCATCTTGAACGTTGAGTGAATAAGCCATCAGCAAGTTACCTGTAAATACCAAAATTAGAGAGCCAGATGTTTCTTTGAGAGTAGAAGATACAGCCTCAACATGGGCATACACATGTTAATCTTAATGCTTTGTTTCATCCATCTCCAAATCATGATGCAATACATGTACATGAATGTACATTATGGTCCATGTAATGCACATTTGTGTAAGCCATTACACGTTGAACAAATGCTTGTCCTCCTGGTAACTTTTCAAGGATATACCAGTCAACAAACTACTGTAAACACTGTTATTTTCACGTGATTAATTTTTCGCGCTCAGCGACCCCAAAACATATTCGTGGGTTCTTGAATTCACGCTGCAGAATTGTTCACTTGCAAAACTAAAGCGCAACTGCAAGATTGGATTTCATATTTCAATGCATGACAAATATTTTCTGCCCTAGCTATAACTTTAGCTTAAAATGGTCACTTTAGGCACACAACTGTACACAACTAGCAGTGCCGCTCCATTTATTGCTTCACACGCACGCAGGGTCCATTCAGATGCATACCACAGACACAACTACTAGTACCGTACACACACCCTCTCTATTTAGCTGTCCAGAGTGTGCATTCAAAACATTTAAGCATAAGAAATCATGCTCATATTTTTGCGGGTTCTGAAATTCGCGCCCACCAAAAATAGCGCGAAATCCGTGAAAATCAATGTGCCACAAATATTTCTGCTTTTATTTCATCCTAATAAAGAGGTTCATATATACAAATATCTGTTGATCATAGCCATAGACATTATAATAAATTTACTAGACGAAAAGCAGCACGCGCTTATATCATTACGCGAATGGCATTAGGCCCCGCCTCTTTCGGATCACTTGAAGGTCGACCTAGGCACCCGTTTTAGTTGCATTATTCATATCTACTGCGCGTGTGGCGCATATCACTTTTATTATGATACTTTGATTTGTTGCGCATTTGTTGCACATTGATTGTTCATCATTGCGCATATTTTTAGCTGATGGGCATAATGTTTCAAAACATGCACAAACGCACGCGACTCCTTGGAATCATCTTACAAAATGAATTATTCATTTTTGCTCATAAATATTGATGGGTGCTTAGGTCGGCCTTCTTATAGATCTGGACAAAATGGCGGAGCTTTAGGGGCCTGATTATAGCACAGCTACTGATCAAATGTAATTCTCACCCTGAGTTTGTCAATCTGTTGTTGAACTGCCACAGGTTCTGCTGCTACTGGTTCCTGCAGAAGCTTGGAGAGTGTCTGCTCTGAGTTCTGTGTCCAAGTGCGAGTGCTGGTCAAGTGCTCATTGTATTGCTGTGGGGTAAATATGAAAGAAAAAAGAATCGGCATAAGTATTTTTGTTCTGTAAGACTCACTGAAACATGAGGGTAAAAACCATAGACATATAACAAATTTACCAGATGAAAAGCAGCACACGCAGATATCATTACGCGAATGGCATTAGGCCCCACCTCTTTCGGACCATTTGAAGGGGCCGATAAGCACCCGTTATCGTCATAATATCGATAACACTGTTGCATTATTCATAACTTTTGCGCATATCAGTTTTATTTTGACACTTTGATTTAAAGCGCATTTGTTGCGCATTTATTGTTCATTAACAGCGCATGCGGTAAGTTGATGCATGTAATGTTTCATAAGCATACAAATGAATGCCACTAGTTGGAAGCATCTTACAAAATGAATTATTCATTTTTGATCATGAATATCGATGGGAGCTTAAGTCGGCCTTCTAATGGATCTAGACAAAATGGCAGAGCTTTAGGGGCCTAGTAAAAACCATTTGAACATTATGCTGTAGCAAACTTTAGATGTGATATGCAGTGTGGGCTGGAAACAATATACAAAATTCTTTTACCAAAAGAAGAAGTGCATTACCTGATGCTTGGAGATCAGATCCTGCCACCTTCTGTTGGTGACTTCACAGTTGGCGGAGAGCCTCTCAAAGAGGTCATTGAGGTGCACCAAACGATCCTGGATGATGTTGGAATCAGGAGCCTCTGTGAAGGTCTTGTTGAACTGCCGTGGAAGGGCGTTGGTCCTGAACTCATTCAGTGTCTGCTTGTATCCCTGTGAGTTGAACATGGTTTGAATGATTAACTATCAACTTAAAGGAGATATACTGTCTTAAAGAATGTTTTAACTTGAAAAGTACATAAGATCCCAAATTTCACAGCTTTGACATTCTGTAATGCATATTTGAATACTAGTGATGAATTAACCCATTCATGACAGAGGTCCACATTTTGTGGTTTGGCCTAATATCTTTTGATGCAAAGCCCTAAAAATCATACCAAATACATGAGCAGAAAGAGCAAAAAATTCTACACAAACTGTGCCCATTTTGGTTGCGTTAATATTCATTGTTTGATGCTGAAAAATTTTCAGAGGAAAATAAGCATTAAAATCCTTAAATTGGCAATGTGATAGAAAGTTTAAAATCACCATTTTCCCCTGCAAATTGGCAACTTTTTGACTTCTCATCATAATTTCTGTCAATTTGTATTCATTTCAGATACATGACGTTTTATAAGAAAAGTGTAGCATTAAAATAAAAATGTTGGTGTTGCCAATTTGAAGAATAAATAAAAGCTGATCAAATTAGGCTTTAAATAATTCCTGTCACGAATGGGTTAAAGACAAGGCAACAAATCCTTGCAACTTAACTGAGACTCTACAAAAGACATTCCACGTGTTTAGAGACCCATATATCAGTCCATGCTTACCTTGGCATTGTTGAGGAATCCTTGTCCAGACACATTGATCTTGTTGAGATCATCCCTATGGGACTGAATATCAGCGTTAAGCGCCTGAAGCTGTCCACTCTGCTTCTTCAGGACATTGATGTCCCGTCCAGCATCGCGACTAAACCCCTCAACGGTCATCATCCTCTCCTTGACCCAGTGCTCGAAGCCAGCGACATCCCGGTCGAAACCTCGCAGGTAGTCGAAGGCATCGGCGAGTTGCTTGACTCGAGAGTTGGCCTGCTCAAGGAGACGCTCATAGCGCATCCGCAGCTCGGAGACACTCTGCTGGAGGTTGTCCCGTTCCTCTCGGCCCAGGCGGTCTCCCTGGCTCTTGAGGAAGTGGAGCACGTTGTCAGTGCACTCACGGACCGGACGCTCATGACTGACCACATCATCCCTTAGTGCCTGTTTGTTAATGAAGAAGCAAATATACTTTGCTTAACCTCTCAAAAACTTCATCCATACATAGTACGAAACATGTTTAAAACATTACAAATATGGCAATACGAGTATGGCATTCTTATTCCATCACATGGTTCCTCATACCAGATTATCAGTGAATAAATCCATTCATTATTTTTATGCTACATCTACAGTGAAAAGCAGTCTTCACAGGCAAGTGGTCTTTATTTCAAGGTTCCTTTACTTCATATTTTGATGGAAACAACTGCCCAGAGCAAACAAAATACAGTTTTGTTACAGACAGGTGGTTTTTCTACATACACCAAAGTGGTAAGTACATGTACTGCAGCTACATGTACAAGGATACTGCAACCTATGTATAACAAGGAAATCATAACCATGCAGTACATGTTTAATACTGAGGACATAACCTGATCTTCTTCTGTCTACAGCACTATATCTTTTTAAGGTACAGTGTATCTACTCTTGGAGACCCGGTGATTAATGTAAATGTACATGGATATAAATTGTATCATTTTTTGTTCACAACATAGAAATCAGGTTTACAGACTCTCAATCTAATCTCATATTACTCCTACCTTCATCTTGTTGTGTTGCTCGTTGAGGGGCTGCACTTGTTCACTCTGAGGCTGGGCTGATCCCATGGCATGTTCAGTCTCTGACAGCCAGCGAAGCAGGCCCTGGAGATTGGTGACCTCTTCTCTGTATTGCCTCTCAAGGACAGTCTACACCAAATATATTAAGAGAAATGATAAGTATCTACGTGTATTATATACATGAATGAAATTTTATCTTATCTTGATTCTGTTTCCACAAGTGCCTTTCAGAACCTGATGTTGGCATCCCTGCATCTAAAACCAACCTGATCTTTCGCCCCATTATGCGGATGAACAGTGTTCCCAACTTCAGACCAAGTGCCTCGATTTGCTCAAGTTACATGTACATATACACGCAATCATGTATATAGTAATCGGCTTTATTAACCCACAGAAGTACAGAGCTTTTTAGAGGTCTAAATCAATCATCTTCAATCCTCAAATTGGCAACAACTAAATGTATTATTTTTCTTCCACTCTTACATAGTTTGAAAAAAAAAAAAATAGATATAACATGAACCAAAAATGAATTATGATTGTAAACTTTAAGCAGAAACTGCCAATTCGAACGTGGAATAGGAATTATATAATATTCACTGCGTTGCCAATTTAAAGACTTTAATGATTAGTTACATTTAAACTGCTCTAATTTGAAAATGCAACATCATACTGCATTGAAAATTTTCAGCGAATTTTTCTCTTTCTACTCGCGTATAATGTGTCTTGCCCAGCATTCTGGCCCAACAGATACTGCCAAAGCGTCTCCTAAAGGAGACACTGTACGTCTATGGGTTATCTAAAGATCAAAAATATGTCTTGGAAACTACAGTAATACAAGAGATAAAGCAGGATAAGAAAAGAAAGATGGAGAAGATGGGTGGAAAATAGAAGAAAATGAGAATATGGAATAAAGAAGCAATAGGCAAAACATACATGTACATGTACCAGTACCAAGCATGTACATGTATGTGGCTGCATGTACTGTAATTAGGAGTGAAAGAAAAGAAAGGAAAGAGAGAAATGAGTGAATGAGAGGTAGGGGTTGGAGAGGAAAAAAAGGAGAGTCAAAGAATAAACAAGGTTATCTCACCATCTCTTCCTTCTCCTTGCGGCGATGTCCAAGGGAGGACTGGAGCTCTCTGAGCCGAGCCTCGGCCAGTCTAACAATGTCATCATAACCCTTGCGGAGGTCGCCCATCTTGGTGTTGAGCTCCTTCTGCTGCTCCTGCTTCAGGTACTTGTCCTTGTTCTGGTAGATGAAGCGATCGGCCTTGGTAAGCGCTTCAGTGATGGGCTCCTTCTGGTGGACAATCTCCTCAGTGAAGTTCTGCATCATGATGAAACACAGATGAAAGATTACAAATGTACATGCAATGAATAAGACGTTGTAAAGTTGGACAACATGATGGATACATGACAGAAAATTTGGTCCATCTCAGCTGGGAAAATTTGGTGAGGAAGACAAAGACTGTTGGCCATTTTCCAACTCATGTTAATATGTACAGTATCTACAGGGAACTCTGTCACCAATGAACAAGGATGCATCAGTTGTATCCTCTGCTAATAGGAGCACCATCGATGGACAAATCGGAAGCATGTTATGAAATCGATGTTATTCATTAACATGTACAGTTGTTTTCTTGGATCAAAATGACATATTTCAAAATTTCCTGGGTTTTTTTGTTAGCTGTTGGGTTTTCTTTTTATGAAAGAACCAGAAAGAAAGGGAATTGGGAAGCCTCTTTATGGCAATGAGCTTCCCCCAAATCAAGAGAAATTACAAGACTGACAAGAAATACAAGATGCTTTCAGGACATTTTATGACTGACCCTGTGCTTCTCAAGCTGGAAGTTGAGTGTTGGAATGTCCTTGCTAATGGGCTCCAAGTTGGTCAGTTTCTGATTGGTGATGTTAGTCCAGTAGCAGAGGTCGCTGACCGCCTGGAAGATGTTGCGATACTCCTTGTCAAGGTCGGCCTAGTGGTGTTCAAGGTGGTCGGAGAAGGTGGTCGGAGAAGGTGGTGCGAGAAATGTCCAGCGAGTCCATTGATTATTACAGGAAGAGAGAAGTTTTACAAAATGCAATTAGCTTGATTGAGATAGTCAACACAGCTGCAGATGAAAATTTCAAAATGATTTCTTCATACTTACAATCTGCAGCATGTTGCTGTGGGAGAAAAAAAGTGTTAGCATTAAAATATATCTCGGTGTATGAGTTCTATGTCTTGGAGACTGAAATTGAAGCTGTACAAAGTATCTGCTTTGTGTACAACTTCACATGTTAGATGTTTCTTGTAATCATGTTGATTTTAACTCATTGGGCAGAGTTTGGTATAAATGCATGACAAACTTTCTTCTTTATCTTTATTTCAAGTTTTGCAGAGTTTTTTTCAAAGCACACATACATGTACATACACACAGTCACAATCAATGTCAGTCCAACACAGACAGTCATATAAACAGGTTATGCAAAAAAGTAAAAAACAAACAATGATCAATAAAACAAATACTTAACAGAACAGACATTACGCATATGACGACAAAAGAATGGAAACCTAATATATATTTACACTTCGCAAGTGGTGATGCTGGAAGTCAATGAAGATCATCCAAAATGCATCGTCGTAATTTTTTAAAATGTGCTGTGCATTCTCTTTGCAGTATTTGTTTCATCAAAAATTGAACATGTTGAAATGAATACCGATTACAATTATAGTTTTCTAATTACATGTACTTCTACTAACAAGACCGGTGCATTTTAAATTGCTGAACATGTACTAAAATATACAAAGTAAAATATCTAAGTTTTGAAATGCTACATAAGTGATTATGATGCCAGATGCTAAATCTAAACCCATTACATATTTAAAGAAAAAAAAATTTAAAACATGAATCACAATATATGTGTACTCTTTCTACTATGCAGACATTTAAGTAAATAATATGTATTGAGTAATATGATGTATATTTTACATACTGAAATATACTGAAATATATACTGTAAATGATTTACAGTGGCAAAATATTACAGCATTTAAGTGGATAAAGATCATACTGTATGCTTAAGCTGCATGTATGTAAATATGAATGTGTCTACAGTATGATAAGTCGATTTATATACATACGTATTTTAATAAGCAAATACATTAATATGATTTTTAATAAAGGTATATTAGGTACATATGATGTGACAGGATAATTACAAGTTAATTCCCTTTCAAACTCTACTGCATAAGAATTACTCATAAATACAGACAGTTGATTATATTACAAGATATTTTTAAAATTCTATGAAAAATTTACTAGATTATTATTTACTGAAGTATGTATGGATAAAAATATATGAAAAAATACCCTTACATAATACAAGACCTACATGAAGAACAAAGACCTACATGTACAAGCATATGTGAGAGAGACAGGATTGCACACATGTAACAGGACATTACTGACAAACAATACCTTGTTTTACAACACAACATGGAGTACATGACTCCAATAGCACACTCGGAAAAAACACACAGTATTAAGAAGAATGAAACAAACACAGATTTATCCCCGATACCTGGCGAGGATGATTTTATTGAGATATTTGTCATAGCATAAACAAACATTATACAAAAAGCTGTAATACACCCTTTCTGCTTAACAAACATATTTTTTTTTAAACAAAAAACATACAAACTGTACATTACCTTGTATTACATGTAATGTACAATTACTAAAAGGGAAAAGGGCTTTCAAATGTTAAGAAGTAAGCTCTAGGACTAGTTCAGTTAGAGAGAGGGCAGGCTGAAATATTAATCGGCGATGGAGTTTCAGATATTCATCCATTAATAAGATGCAGATATGAATAGTTGGGACTAAGACAGGCAAACATATAAAGGGAGGGGTTTTGAGAAATAGTGAGGAAAAGGGGTAGTGAACTTTCTATGAACTTGCTGGGATTCATACAAACAAATAGGAGTAGCGAGAGCACAGGGGATATTCAAACACTTTAACCTATTGACTACATAATTCTTTTATTCATACAGACTTTACACAGGGATCGCCAGATTCTCAAAGGCAATGATTTAATAAACAAGTAGAGATAGAGATAAGAGGACAGAAGTACTGAGGGGAAGAGGCATCCAACGGTTCCGTATAAATTAGTCGGGGTATGGAGTGCAGAATATTGCGAAGGAGGGGGACGGTTCTACAAACAAGCTACATGTAAAGAGAGAGAGAGAGAGAGATAAGGGAGGGCTTTCAAGTGATAACAGAAGTCATTGCTCTTATGCTTTGGAGAAATGCATTATTCAGTAACATGTGTCACATATGAAAGAGGTCCATCCATACAGGACTGAACTGTGTTGGTCAACTGGATGCTTCCCCAACATAGATTCTTGCTTTCTTCTTGTTCCAAGTAAAATCAACATCATAGACGCAACTTGCAGAATCGATGTGAACTGTGGAGAATGATGTTCATCTTTGCGCAGTGGAACAAATCCAGTATGTACCCAAAGGGAAAGCTACAATAACATGTAAATGTATTTATGCTAAGGAATGAAAGACACACATAATCCACAGCACATTTCAACATTAGGAAAGGATAAAGATAACAAAGAGTAGAGGATAAAGCCATTGTTCACTTCGTTCTCTGATGGCTGTGAGCTTACCCAGAACACATCCCCAGGGGAAGTAGGAGAAGCAACTCTGTTAGTACTAACACTAATAAAGGCCGAAGAGGAAGTAGAAGCAGTGGATGTTTCAGTAGTATGGATGGAAGTTATAGGGCTTGATTGGGGGGTTGTTGGTCTTGCCTGGTCGCCGCCGACAGCAGGCGGTTCCCTCAGCAACATCTCCACCCGTCTCATCACAACCTCTGGGGCATTGATCGGAGAGCTCTTGGCACTCAGGTAGTATGGTTGCTGGTCTTCTTGCTCAGGCATAGGCATTTCAAACGTGCGGAGCGTGCGCACTGTGTGGACTTTGCGGACATGGAACGAACGCTCGCCACTTCCTGCGGGCCCATCCCCTCCTGAATCAGGACTTGCCTGATCCGGTCTCTGTCGTGTCTCCGCGATTAACGTCTCCACGTACGGATCGATCATTTGTGGTTTCCCAGCCAAGGACTCCATCCCCAATGTAGGGTCATAGCCCCCTCTAGTGACAGTAGGCTTTACAGGGATTGAACTGCCTTCAAATGTCAGGAAGGCTTGGCTGCGTTGCTTTGGCAACCCTTCAAAGACTTTCTTGGTAACTATATTTCGGCGGGTGGGTGAATACTGGTCATACATCTCCGGTGTCACATGAAGTTCAATCTGTTAGAGAAGAGGGTAAAAAAAATAGAAATACAGCTTAGCAAAGCATTACTGCTGAAGTGCATTTGTAGAAAAGTTACCATTAGTTTTTCACTTAATACTTAAACAATGCATCCCTATCTTGCACAAGATCTCTTCCGTATTTCATGACCAACTTGAACAAATGAATTTTTTTACAATTAGGTAAACAAAGTGTACTGAAAAAAATTGTTCTGAAGAACACTGAAAATTCATATAAATGTCGTACTGTACAAAAAAATGCACTCTCAAACCATGTTATTATTTTCTTGCTGATACACATACATGTATGTTTCCTTCCCTGAGCAGTTTTGATTACACCAAGACCAAAAGAAATACAGAGCATGATAAAAGTGCATGCTATTTGCATCATATACTAAGAAATGTTTTTGATAAATGATGTGTGTGGTGATGCACTTCAAGTTCAAGGTCAAAGTTTGTATGTACATGTAAATATTTAGTCAGAAGTATGTACAAACAATTAAAAATGAAGTACTTTAAGTCACTTTAAAAAAGGATCTAACTACATATGATAGGGTTTTTTTTCTGGGGGTCTTCTTTTTTAACCTTCTTTTAAACATCCCAGTGTCTTCACATCTACTACAGACAGCCTGTAGCATACACATGTATACTTATCATTAACCATGCATAAATGTTACTATGATAATTAAACAAGAAAATAGAGAAATGACAGTGAATTTCTGGTAAGTTCAAGTTGAAATAAAAGACTATCATACATGTATGACATTAACAGAACTCAACATAATGACTCACATCTTGTACATTAGCTACAATACTGAGTTAATATTTGACAATGAATACAAAACCATACTGACCAAAACAAGCACGATTTATCACAGAAGCCAAAATGTTTGATTTAGATGTAACATCTCTACGGATTACATATACAAGTAACTTACTGTACTCATCTACATGTATGTAATGGTATCACTATGATGTAAGATGTGGTTCTCAGAACATGGAAAAATAAAAATGATACCTATGAAAATTATTTCTTTCCAAGTGATATCTTCGATAATGATTTTTATGTATCACTGATTTCAGTATAAAAGAATTACCATTAAAATCAAATTCAATGTTCTATACATATGTGATGTAATTCAGGCATTTACTGAGATAAGGAACATATTTGTGAGAAAAGTTTTTAGATGTATGTTTCCATTTTGTAACAGTCATCTTGACATCAGAAGTGTTCCTAAATGTAGCTTCACAATTCATTAAGCTGTTCTAATCTTCAGAAAGAGACCGTTCTTCTGTGATCGAATATCGGATAAACAATCAATTGGGGGCGATATCACTTGCCAATGCCACTGAAAGGATTTTTTTTTTTTTTAAAGCAGAATCATTACCCTTGAAAAATTGATTGGATATAGGCTATGGAGATATTCCCTAAATGTCCCCTATCATGTAAACCTATACATGTATATAACTAGGTGTACAACTCTGGTAATAACACGTAGAAGTATTTATCACCTTGCATCCTCAGCAAAAAGGGATTTCATGCAAAATTCAACTTAAACAGGCACTGAAGACATATAAGCCCCAAACTTAAAGTCCAGACTCCCAAATTTTCAAAAGTTTACAGCGTGGAGCTCATGTATACCAAATAAAAAGAAATGTCATTCTGTAGCTAGGCTTTATGAAACACATTTCAACTACCAACATTATCATCAGTGGTCTTTACTAACATGCATTCATTTTACATGCATCATGCATTTTATCAATTGGTTAATAAATTCATCATGACATACTTTAAAGAAATCATAACAACAAACATTCACGGTGGGTTAACCAATACTGTACAAAGGAGTCCGGCCATGTTTTCAGAAAATAGTGCAACAGCATTTTGGGTAAGCAGAGAAACTAAATAAATTAATTCTGCATCCCAGCAAGCAAATAGTTGGAAAGAAAAGCAAAGGGATGAAATTATATCTCTCTTTTATTGAGACTTAAAATTCAGCTTGGGGTTTTGTTTTTTGTTTTTTTGTTATGTTTTGTTTTTTTGTTTTTTTTTACTTCATATACATACATGTACACACACAGGGTACATAACATACATGTACATGTATACAACTCTAGATTCCATCTCATACACTAAATATTGTTTTTATCTGAATGTGAACAAGTCGTTTTTCATAAGTCATGCATGTTCAAGTACAACATACAGTACATGTATTTGTGCAATGATTCCTGTATATTCAATAGTTTTATCAGGACTATGCATGCTCTACAGAACTCTGACTCTTGGTTGGAATTTGAATATTTTCTTCCTCTTTTTGTTTGTTTCAATACAGGCATATAGCATTTCTCATACAAAGGGTAAACAAATGACAAAATGAAAGGGGGAAAAGATTACATGCATAACTTACTGTTGCCTTGTTCTGAAGCAACAAGGGTAATGAAATAATAACAAATAAAAGCAGAAATAAAACTATATTGCTTTGCAATAAATGTATGATTTCAAACATTTAGTTGTAACACAAGCAAAAAACAGCTTAAGTGGAAAAAGTGGCAGTGGTTTGTGGTAGTAGTGATAGTGGTAATGGTAGTGGTAGTAAACGTGGCAGCAGTGAGAATGATGGAGTTGCACCAAATGACAAGTTAGAGTTAAAAGGCTGTAACTCACCTTCATGAATTTGAAGCAGAAGGTCTTAGATGACTTAGCATAGAACGTTTAAGAGCTTGTAATATACATGTATATACAGAGAGGTGTCCTTGTATAAAGGACTTTTTAAAAATATGTTAAATTAATCTTTTTTCACAACAGTCATGTTAAATCTGTTATGTTTATTTTTTTACAACAGTATTTGACACATGAAACAGAACACAGAGACACACAACAGGAGAAATACACTTACATATACATACACACATGTACATGTAGTAACAACGCAGCAACATTTCTAGACTACGCTAAGGACAACACAAGAAAATACATATAAAGTAGATAGAAACATGTACATGTACCTAATTTACATGTAAGCATACATGTAAATCAATCATCTAAGATGTTGTATGCATACATGTACATCTAAAATACTCACATACAATGCAAAATACATGTATTTGACAAAACTTTGATGCAAGTCAGTGAACTGGGTGTGTTGCATTAGCTTTAATTATCAGCATTTTTGCATGAATTAAAAGATACTGCATCAAATGACAGAATTCCTTGCAAATCAGTATGAACTGCATGTATGTCTAAGAAATGTTATAAAAGCCAAAACATGTCCCAGCTTGCCAGATTGTCCAGCATTTATAATAATAATAATAATATATTACATTTATCATAGCACATTTCGAGAATACTTCAATGCGCTTTATAATGTTATCCTCTTTACAGTACACCTAACAAATTTGTTCTGTAGCAATTACATGTAATTGTTCTACGAGATGAATGATTTGAATAATGTTTTATCAATGTATGTGGATATCATTAAAGACTGCTGTTCTACCCAAATCATGTTACACATGGATGTGGTATGTGCGTCATATTCATTCACTCATTCATACATTTATTTTTCCACTTTCAATTTTTCATTTTTACAATATTAATAAGTCATTTCTTCAATTTTTCTTCTACCCTTGAGAAAAATGGTTAAAAATCTATGTTTAATATCACTTCTAAAAAATCTTGCATGAAAGTTGCGTTTTTCATTATTATACAGCAAAAATGAAATCCAGCTTTTTCTCAGCATTGTCTTCATGTATTATGTCATCTGTCCCGATGTCAAAAACCAAAATACCTATTTACTAAGTATAGTCCCAATGTACACAACATTCATAAAAATAGAAAGCATTTCAATATATCATGAAATATTTTTAGTACTTTGAAAAAGCAAGATATCTCAGACATTTGCAATCATTTTTAGCAATTAGCTTGATACATCAACAGGATATGAAAAATAATTAATTCATTCTTTTTTTATTTATTCCACTACACATGGAGCAATATGCATTTTTAAACATTGCCCTTCTCTACATGTATGTATTTCATCAGGATTATAGGAAATACTAAATGATTAAAATGACTGCACACTCATGAAAGCTGCGGTGGATGACACCATTTACATGAATATTGTTGAATATGGCTTTGCACAGATCTCCTGCATCCTTGTATCAGAAGGGGAAATTCCCAAGCCTGCTTTTCATGAGGCTACTCACATATGTTAAAATGCTAGAGCAAGAGATAAGAGAAAAAGTTGGAATATAAGTCAAAATGTCTACTTACATTCTCCTCTTTGCCAACAGCACTGATGTTATCCACCCTCTCCGTCACCGTAGCAACCAGCGCCTTGTATCTATTGTTGAGGGCATCTAGCTCCTGGCGAGCGACCTCCGCACCCCGCTGCATTCTAGCACGCTTGAGAGGGGTGGGGCCATGGAGGTTGTCCATGGTGGTCCTGAATTTTTCAAGTACTGCATCGTAAGACTGTGGGGGTGAGGAAGATATTGAAAATACTTCAATTCCTAGAAATTTGTATGGATTACATGTACTTTGTATTTGTGTGATTTCAAAATAGGTACTGCTATCAAAAGTACAAGTATTACAGCAAAAAATTATCTTGTACATCTTTAGCTGCATATTTTTGTAGCAATATAACTTACATGTAGATAATGATAGAATCAACAATTCAGATGAATTGACAATTTTTTTCTAAAGGATGATTTGTACATGAATTTGCACAGAAGTGGATGAAAGTTTGGAAAGACTGAAGTTTCATATGTAACCTCAAATACAGAATTTGCTCCATGACTTCTTCTCACAAATACACAAGAAATTTTCTTCCTGAACTGTAAATGATTGATTGACTGACTGATTGATGAACTGACTGACTGACTGACATACTGATTGATTAAATGAGAACAATGGATTAATCCCTGACTAACCTCAGCCGGTGTAATGAACTTCTCTCCTACCTCATTCACACCGAGTATCCTGGGTTCATGCACAGCCACCTTCTCTCATCCATTCATTCATTCATTCATTCATTCATTCATTCATTCATTCATTGGCAGACTGATTAATTGGTTGAATGAGTAACCTCAGCCTGTGTAATGAACTTCTCTCCAGCCTCATTCACACTGAGTATCCTGGGTTCATAGTCTACATGGCCACCTCCTCTCATCAATTCATTCATTTTCCTTCCTTCCTTCCTTCATTCATTCAATCATTCATCAATACATTGATTGACTGACTGACTAACCTCAGCCTGTGTAATGAACTTCTCTCCAGCCTCATTCACACCGAGTATCCTGGGTTCATGCATGGCCACCTCCTCTCATCCATTCATTCATTTTCCTTCCTTCATTCATTCATTCATTCATTCATTCATCAATACATGATTGACTGACTAACTAACCTCAGCCTGTGTAATGAACTTCTCTCCAGCCTCATTCACACTGAGTATCCTGGGTTCATGCATGGCCACCTCCTGGTTGAACTCCCTAGCAGCCACAAACTGCTGCTGGAGGTTCAGCTGGTCTCGAGCAATGTGGGCAAACTCCATGAGAGTGACCTCTGCCGCAGTAATCCAGTTGCTCTCAGTGGTCATCTGGTCGTTAAACAGGTGGAGGGTGTCGCCAGATTGGTCGAGCTTTTGTAATCTGCCAAAAGATGCAAAAAAAATGAAAGGGAGATAATATATCAACAGAAATATGACAGTATAAGGGGTTTCTTTGCTTGCTTTCTCCATCCTTTTCTCCATTTTTGCAAGATTTTTTTCTTTTTCATTTTTACTGCCTTTCCTGTCTTACATTTTCATATTTTTCACTGCCTCTTCTCATTATCTCATTATTTCAATGATTCTCATTCCTTACACTGCCCCTTCTCACTTTTATTGTCAAGTTTCTATTCTTCCTGTAACTTTTTCCTATACACATATTCTTCAGCAGCCTCATGTATCTGTCCTTATTTTTTCCTTATTTTTTCTACTTCCCATCCAAATCCACTTTCATCACCTTTTTAATACAAACTGAGCTTCCATCTTGCATATTTCTTCTTTTCTCTTTACTCATCCCTCCAAATGCCCTTCCACCCATCCATCCATCCAAGCTCTCTGTTCTCACTACCTCTGTTAGCAATCCTTCCCTTTTCAACAAACACGATATGAGTTATACAGAAAACTTTCATTGTTTGTGGGTAATCATACAATTGTAGTTTAAACTTTTACAAACCTTAAATTTTGCAGGCAAGCTTTGTTCACTCCTGTGGACTTTCTCAAGCCAAGTGATCAGTCACACTGTTTCTAATTTTGATATGAGTTTTCTTCCATCTTCCCCTTAATCAAAACTTTATTTTCTCATCTATATATATCTCCTCTATCTCTCCCTCTCCATCCCTTCATCCATCCTTCCATCCCTCCATCCTACCTTTGGTGTGACTGGGAGCAGACTTCCTCCCATCTGTCATTGATTGCTTGGACCTTCTGCTGGAGCTGGTCAGCATCCATTCTGACCACGCCCTCCATCGTCTCTCGGACATGCCTCAGGTCGGAGTTCAACTGATCGACCACAGGCTGGAATGGTGGCAGTGTTCGTTGTAATTCCTTCATGGGAAAAAAAACAAAGAAAATGTTATCACTCATAAACAGTAAAAGCACTGTAGATAAGCAACTGTTTTGTTACCATCTCATGTAGGGAAAAAGGAGAGAGAGTGATTGCTCATTTGTGACTTCCTATAAATGTTCATCTTGAAATTTTTCGCAAAGAAACAATGCATAGTTTTGCTCAATTTTTCATAAATCACAAGTGTCTAATAGAGGAATAATTAGTCTGATATACATCTAGGAATCTAAACTATCCAAGGTCAGTTAACATATATGTACACAAATTCTGGGCCCTGTTGCATAAAACTTACCAATGGTGGTAACTCTGCCATCAAGGGCAACTTCCATGGAAACCTTGAATTTGATTGGCTGTTGAGCAATGTTACCATGGTAGTTACCATTGATAGTAGAGTTACCATTCATGATTAAGTTTTATGCAACGGGCCTTGGCATGGAAAAGGTGCATCAATGATGTTCACAAAGAAAGTGATAACAATATATGCATCAATGGCAGGTATAAAATGTTAGTATTACCAACTACACGATACCTAAATAGAAAACATCAAAATTTGTGGAATACTTCTTTCCATATCTCCCCTGATGCCCCAGGTACATCACATGGGAGACAGCATACCTGTAATTGGTCAGAGATGGCCTGATGTTTGTCCAGGTCACATGACATAGGGTCATGACTCCTCAGGATGTTCTCACAGCTGGTGAGGAACTCCTCAACTCTGGTCAAGTTTGGTAGGAGATCAGCCATGAGTGACATTCTGTAGAGGATGGAGAGATGTAGTAAATAATAAAAAGTTGTTATATTATATATGTATTATTCATACTAAACATCCTAAAAAGTTTGAACGTACTTGCACTAACTTGACATGTTTTTCCACTCAGTCTTTTTTTTTTTCCTTCATTATATTTGGGAGTTCCCACCTTGCTAAATAATTCAATTTCTACAAATGATCTATAGGTGTATGTACGTCAATGCAGGGTAGCATCTAATGCCCTTTCCCCTTTTATGTGATATGACCGATTCACTTCAACTAGAAATCTTATGACATTGTATGATGTCACTTTTAATGAGACTTGGAAAAAGGTAGAATGGAGAAAATATGACTGAAATTATATTTCAGAATGGACCTTTTCTTACCTTTGTGTTGATGAGTATGAATGTGTGGAGGCCTTCTCCCAAGCTTCTTCTAGATGCTCTTTCTTCTTCCTCACATCTGGTAGTTCCTTAGGCCCTTTGCCTGCTAGGAGCTGCTCACAGGCTACGATGAGGCTGTTGTACTGCGGTTGGTCACTGGTCAATAATGCATGGGATTTCTACGGGGAGGTGAAGGAAAAGAAATTAATCACGATACTTTGCATTCTATTCAATCTGCATTAATGATTAAAATGCAAAAAGAAAATAGAGAAGGAGCAGGAACAATTAGCTTATCCATCAAGGTTTCTCCTTTCCTTAACTCTGACTCATCTTCTCATTTATTTTCTTTGTTTCTTCTGACTGGTGAACCTTACATTACTGAAATGGTGACAGCGGTGGGATATGAACCCATGTCATCAAAATGACCATTGACACTTTTATTACAGACACAATGGGGGAGCAGAATATAAAAAAACCACGGTATAAAAATGGCAAGTGGTTCTTTCAGTGTTATGCAATGGCAGGAGTGGGACAAAAACACACACCATCAAATGGCAGGTGACTTTAGCAGTGGTATCAGACTTTATTGGAAAAAATTTAGAGCACAAAGATTATCTGTCATACTACTGATCATGCAGGTGGCTCGATGCCAACTTAAAGCACTGAAATGAATTGTGATACTTTTATTGCTGGCAGCGGTGGGATATAAACCCATGCAATGAAAATAACTGGTGAAATGATTGCTGAAATCACTTTTCATAGGATGATGCTCCACATACCTTGTGTTCTTGGAATGTAACATCTGCTTGGCTAGCAGTCCTTGGTAGTGGGTCCTTGTCTCTGGAACTCATGGCAGCATCTTCCTTCTCAAGTTTAGCAACCATTGCATCAATATCACCAAGTAATCTCTCAGATTCTACATCACCTGTAGCACCTAAAGGAACATGGAATCAAAGAACACAAATAATGTCAAAGCCCTTTGACTCGATGCATTAGATTCAATGCTACTACTTATGAAGATATATTTGAAATCATATACAAAAAGATATTTAATATGTTCATTCCATGAATATTATATTTTCTTTTCCTTTACATAAAGTTCATATGAATTTTCATCAGCAAGCTAAGAACTGTACACATGTATTTTTCTTAACACCATCTGAGCTTTGGGGTAAAATATATCATGTAATCTCAAGAATGCATATTTACATTTATTTTGAAATAAATCTTTCTTGTGCATTGTAAAGAACATGCCCTCAAAAGAATGAAGTATTTTTTACTTCATTTAATGATATCCTGAATGTATTTCATAATCAAATGAAACACACATAAGTCTGAAATTCCTTTCACATTTGAACCTACATTAAAAACATCTTTACCTTTTTGAGTCCTTGCTGACATCTCATCGATAAGCTGATTACAGCTCTCCACCTCCCTGATAAGATCCTGGCTCATGAAGTCCTCCGTGACCTCCTGTCGACCTATGACCTCTGGCTGAAGACCACTGACCCCCGCGTCAACCTCGACCTGAGGGTGCCGACCTGCGACCTCTGGCCTAGCCTGCATGGAGTCTCTCTCAGCAGTGGTGGCTGCAACCTCTTCCAGCTGCTGCTTGCTCTGGTTGAGTTTCTGAATGGTAGCCTGACGTTGTGCTGGCTCCATGTCCTCAAACTAAAAGGAAAAAACAGAATAGAGCTCATGTTGGTTTCTTCTTCTTCATCATCTTTTTTTTTTTCTACAGAAAATTTTTTATTTGGTTTTATGACTTGATGGTTCAAACCTACAGTGTAGCTAAGTACAGCACACTGACCCAGAGTTCAAAGTTCATGTCACTGATTTCATTTATCTATTTATTTCTTTCATTAGTCTTCTTTACCCAGGGTAACCTATTCAGTGGTCAGACACTGTTGTCCTTTAGGGCTCTGCACAAAAAACACAAAAGAACAATACGATACATAAATATGAAATGATAAACAATATTGTACAACAAAGCAACATCATGTAAACAAAAGCATGAAGAAGCAAACGAACAAAAATGATCAAATCAAAACCTACCTGTTCTAACGTCCACTGCCTGACTGTCTCTACACCTTGTGATATCTGCTGTTGGCTCATCCATGTTCTGAGTTTAGTTTGTTTGGAACGACACAGTGCCAGCAACCTATTTAGCTGATCTTCCAATCTAAAAGAAACACATTTAAAATATTGCATAAAGTGGGGAGTTGATAGGAAAGATACATATACTAACAGCTGAAACGACAAGATGCAAAACCATGCAAAATTTGTGTAACAAGAGAAGTGACAAGAAAATGAATGGTAATAATATTTCCGTAGAAAACAATAAATTTAGGAGATGGCTGTACTTGCCTAACCAAACATACATGTACATACATGTAACAAAGGATGGCAAAAATCTCTTATAGAATACTAGCTGGTAAACATTCTGTTTGAAACTTGCAGTACATGATTTGCAATTTAAAGAATGAAGTAACATACTTCAACCACACGAAGGACTTTCATAATGATTAAATAAACTGCACTGCATATACAATCGCATGAAAATATTTGATTTCTTGAATATTAGATGACATTTCACCTCTAAAGCTGAAAAATACACTGACAACAAATTGAAACCTCTGCCAAAAAATGGTCTTTTAAAATGAAATAAATCAGGGAATGACTTACTTGTTCGCTAGATCTACTGCTTCGTTGTTCGGTGGGGGAATGAGAAAACATACTCCTGGAGCAAAGCCCTCTAGCCCGAGGCTGTTGACCACCTTCCATTTAATACGGTGGGAGTTATCCACCAGGGTACACCGCTCTCCTTTCTGAATGTGAATCTGTGTGCAAGTCAGAATATGGAATTCAAAAAATTGTGCAAAAAGTCATTATCATTTTAATTCAAATTTCACTTTAATAGAGCAAGTTTTGAGTAATCAACCAGAAGCTTCTTTTCAAGATAAACAGTACACACAAAAATTGGTGTGAACTGTCATCATGCAATTACTGTATCTTTTAGTAACAGAAAGGAAAGCCAAATGTAAACAAAATACTGAAATCTTGCTGATAATCCCATACACAGAAAAACACCAAATTGGTCTAATACCCATAGGACACCACTTAAGATTAAAAATGAACATGGCAAGGATATTGTCCCAATATTGCAAGGAACCAATCATTTTCTTTCAGAAATATGTGGCATATTACACATATACAAATGAATGTGTGGAGAAAATTTTGTTGGCTTCTCTTAACATTCATCTTGGATTATTATCAAAACTTTGGGTATCTTTAACTTTTTAAGGGTGTGCAGCCGAATTCTTCCCTTAGCTTTATGTATGCAAAAGTTAATGGATGATGAGAATTTGTGATAAGGCTAACTCACGTCTATGCCTGCATAATCACACACTGCTGTAACTGGTATGCTGGAATGTATCTTTTGTCTTCTCTTCTTCAAGGGTACTATCTTGCCACTCCTTCCCGCCAGGTCCTTCACAATCACTCGGTATTCAGACAGACGGGTCTCAAGCTCCTGTGGGGGGGGGGGGGGAATCTTTCAGGTTAATGATAATGATGATGCTGATATTACTAGTTACTACTACT